>JAYGXS010000001.1:96469056-96659507 GCA_036362985.1 Ligula intestinalis
AATAAGGATTACTGTCTACCCTGCCTCTGCTGGTACATAGACATTTCTACGCCTTGTCAGCTGGTAAACATCAGTAAATGGCGCAAAATGGTACACGAGCTGTGCGCAATCACTACGCCAACGTGAACAACGGGCAAGAGCATTTCATGTGGGAATAACCGTTAACAACCTTTTCTGAACGCAGGGCTGCATATGGGCCTTCTGCTTTGCTGTAAACATTTACATATTCTTGATCATACCCGAAAGAAATTGAGGTCACAGTCTAGGTGGAAGACTGTCTGGTTCAGTGTCCAACTGAATAACCGGGTCTCTACCCCGAGCCTAGTCAGCTTGACTACGGCTGGCTGACGACAAATAGGGATGCAATGGTTACTTTATTCGCTCTCCAACTTACCACTGGAATGGTAAAGCGCGTTCAGTATGGGGGCTACATGCTGACTGGTCATTAGAAATGGAAGAGCATTCTGCTGCACGGATGTGCTTAAAGACAGATAAGGAGCACATTTCTTACATTTGCGTGCAGAATCAGGCGGTGGATATTCCAAGTGTAACACGCGGGAATAGGGACTCTCCTATAATATAGGTGAAATTGGGCTAAGTAAGGTAAACCCTAGCAACTGCGATCTTCAGACCATGCTTACTTAGTAGAGGAGAAGTCCGTGGAGGCCAGAATAGAAGGAATAGTTTATTGTGTGCACAAAGGAACGAAGAATAGATGGAAAGAAGTTGGACTTCGGAGCATACGTCATTCCGCTGGAGCGTCGCGGTCCTGGCTTTGTTGGATCAGGAGCCCCACCAGGTTGGCCCCAATCCCGGCAGCGAGGAAGGGAAGTCAGAGCAGCGTGGTCGGGAGAGGCTGCTCCGTCTGTAAGCGCTGACTAAGGTGACCCTGAGGCAGCTGGCCTTGAAAAATGACAGCCGACAAAGCAATTGAGGGTGTCGGACGGCAGAGACCACTACATCTTTTCTTGTACTCTAGTCGTAACTGGAACATCCGCCCCTTTTCCTCCCCCCCCCCGCAATAAGTCTTAACCCTGCTTCCAATCTGACCCCTAAACCTCCCCTTAACCTCAACCCTGGAACTCGATGCAAGGTTACCTGCATTACGATGTTTTTACTTCCTTGCCTTATAGTCTTTTAGTGGCCCATGTTCGCGTACTACGCTCAACTTCTTGCCTCTCGCGAGTGTTAGCAACTGGGCACGAGTCTCTGCCGGTCCCAGTCCGGTCTGGCCAGTCACCTTCAAGGCTGATTCACGCAGGACCTAATTGTGATGACTGCCACGCTCTCACACTTCGGACGCTGGCCCGTCCGGCTGCCAACTGTCTCTGACCTCTTCTTCAATAACTCCTTCCACCTGGCGTCCCACTGCTTCTCTTCCCACACGGGACCGGACCTGAAGGTCGCGGCGGCAAGGGGCCTCCCTAATTAACTTAGGCCTAATCTAGAAGGCACGCCCAACTTGCAATTGCGGACTCTACAAGCCTCAATTTAAGGAATCATTACAATGGAGTTTAGTATTGTTTATAATTTGAATTAGCCCAATTAAAGGAAAATACGGTCTGCCCAGTATTCAGAGCTAAATTTGTGCGCTATAATCGTATGTGATAGATTACTGTGATCGACAGCTGGGCGTTAACTGTCGATAAAAAGGCGGAGATTAGAGCAACACTGCTCCGATACAATGTAGTCGTCAACCAGAAGACTGCTTGTTCTTATCACGTCTGCATCATCCGTCCGCAACCCCTCATGGCTGTTCGAATAAGCTACAAGAATGTATTTATAGAGGAGGCATTGTGGAGGGAAAGCGGTGAGGATAGCCCCTATTGGATGAAAATGCGTATCTTGAATGACGGGGTATTTTGCGGGCATGGATGATTGACGTGGGTGGAAGACATGTGAAAGGTAGGATAGCGAGCTACCAACGACTGAGCATGGATAACGTGAATCGCCGAGGATGACGACAGAAATGGCATTGGACGGGTGAAGCTACCTACGCTCTACAAAGTCAGTTTTTGTGAACAGCTAGGAGGGAAACACTGTTTTGTAGTGGTGGATTCCGTACAAGCAGTACGTTGGGCGGGTAATATCGATCCAAGGAGGATTAAATTCACGGCTCACGGTGAGTCTCGTAGTTCAATGATACAGCGTTGGCTACGCAAATACCTTCCCTGCTGTGTTGGTTCGACTCCCACTGAGGCCACACATTTTTCACAATTGGGTCAACTTAATTAAGGAGATCCACCAACCACCCCCCCCCCCTAACGGTAAAATATAACCATCGCCTTGGAATCCCTGCTTACGAGGGAATAACCAAATAAAAAGAGGGTATGGATGACTTCTAAGCCAAATCAAGTAAACTGATCTAGACAATCTTAGAAGCAGCTAGATCGACAGATTTATAATAGAATAATCGAATAGGCTACCAATTGAAGGTTGACTATGCTCGTCATCTGGCATATTAGGGAAATGGCAACTGACAACTACATTTATCATTACTGCTAACAGGCGGCAAAATTTATTTCAACCAGCATATGAGAAAATAGAGACTGGCATGGCTGTATGACATGTGTACGAGGCAGTCGCATGTGATAGGCCCGTCAGTGGAGCAACCGGTGCGAACCGCGGAGTAGAGACCCAATCCCTTCTCACAACACATTTGTTGTGGCTGTAAAATTCTCATTTTGTTCGTACTGCTGTCTGACGGAATATACTTATTAACTTAAATTGCCAAGCCGTGCTTGTCTGAAATACTGTTTTCAAGTCCGGGATGTGTAACCCCAGTGGGGAAATTGTATGAGGGCAAACCTAACTCCTCCCAACTAATCACAACCTTCTCTCGAATCCTGAAATGTCAACTAAAGCAGTACTTCCAAACCCTAAGCGTAGTCCAAAACCCCTTTCTCCGACCCTAAACCAACAGATCATAAACACGAAAATCTAACTTTAAACCTTAAAGCTTAAACCGAAATCTTAAAATGTATAAACCCAACCCAGAAACCCCAACCTTAAAGCCGTAAACCTAACCAGAATCTCAAACATAAACATAAACCCACAACCACTTTCACGACGTACTGTTATGCAAACTGCAGCAAACCTCACCCATCTCAAAGTAAGTAGTTATTTCGTGAAGAGCAGCGCACACTGGGGTTACATACCATACCCTCACCGTAGTGGTTGCAGTTATAAGCGTTAAAATTTGCCGCAGATAGTGCCTGCGTTATACTTTGTACTTTAACTGAATCAACTGTCTCTAGAGAAGATAAAAAGTGGCTTTAGTGAAAACCCCCGCTTTGCCCTATTAATCACGTAAAATTTTCTGACGCAAAACTTTGGAGAATCGCTGACTGGATATGCAAACCACCTTCCACCTCCAGTAATTTTTAACGAACTTTTGGTCACCCACACGCAAGCGTATAAATCTGTCCACAGAAGGCCGTCGTAACTGCTGCTGCAAAAGCCGCATCATAAATGTCGGAATCTCTGTGTCAGCAGCGCTATCTGCAACAGTAGCTGAACTGCTGATTGCTATTAAAAACGAATACTGCCAAAATGTCACGATTTTATTTAGTTTATGAATAACTTAAAAGTTTCAAATGTCGCAAGCACCTGTCAAAAAGCTTTTTGGCCTACTAAAAGCTCCCAGTTTAGGGCAGAGAAATTATAAACCAGGAGTCAAAATGTTGCTTCCATGTCCTACTACCTAGGTCTAAAAGTTTCGAAACAGTAAAGCTACGAAAGAGTAGTCTCGAATCATTACAGAATTCAAGTCATTGTCCAAGTCGTATTTCTAGTCAATTCTGACTTCTCGAGACCATCTATCCGTTTGCCGTACGCATAGGAGTATAAAAGTGCATTTCTGGTGTTACAGGAATGCGGAAAGAATCGCCTTTTGGACGGTTGCGATACGTGTTTTATGGATACACCAGCACCAAGCCCCTCCTATTGTGTCTTGGGATCCCGCAATCATCACAGATGAAAGTCCACTCCCAGAACTCAGGGTTGCAACTGTACTTTCCTCCATTCAGCCCTCACGGTACCGAGCGTTCTTGCATTTTTTAACTTAGTAAGGCAACCTCTTCTGTACTAAACCTGAAGGGGCTTTTGAGCTAGCCCTATTTGCTACTGACTTACTCAGGACTGGTGTTGGTATCCGTTTAATCGCGTCAGCGCTTCTTCAGTGAAGGTCAAGCAGCTTTTTTTTCAGAAGTACCTCCTTTGGTAAGTATCCCTATTTGTCTAGGCATCTGCAAAACTGTAATCTTGACTCCACTGCCCACACCATAGCTAACAGGAACTTAAGGTAAACAAAGTTTTAAATTTGCGAAAATACCCATTGTAAATATTGAAAGATAAATTGGCGAGCATACACTTGCTTTCGATCAATTCTCCTCAGGCCTCTCCGGGCGTCAGTCCAAAAGAATACGAGAACACCTTCCGGCATGGTTAGAGAAGGGTCAAGTTAAATGCATGAATAGTTCTAACTTATCGTACATGGTCGACGCAGGCCATCGCCTGGATGCCAAAGAGATTTTCCGAGTGATCTACAAGGTGCTATTCTAAAGTACTGAGACAGTGTATGTTGGCTACAACATAAGCAGCTGCCATCAGGATATGCAGACCGGGACTGTGTGTTCAAAAAAACTTTATGACAGCACTGCAGTTACCATGGACGAAAGCCGCTTACGCAACCATACATGGCTCATCGCTGGCCTCAGAAACGGGTCCCCCCAGAGACGGACAAGTCCCCAATTCAATTATCATCTGTCTTGGTCGCTGGTCCGTCTAGACCAGAGTTCTGGAACCTTTTTGACTCAGAGAGTCAAGAAAGCAAATATTTGTTAATATATTTCAATGAAAGCCATGTAATATATTGTAAGATTGAATTCGCTTAAATTTGAGCATAATAAGCCTCAGGATTTAATTTTGGAGGAAATAAATCACATAATCTGAAGTTCCTTATCCCAATTTTATCTGAGAGTGCCAGATGCAACCATCAAAAGAGCCCCAACTGGCTCGCAAGCCATAAGTTCCCGACCCCTGGTCTAGACACTCATATTTTTACCTCAATTCCTCTACCCCCATCGACCTTGACAACAACAACGCTACACCTTTTCACCAGCCAGCACAGTTTACTTATTTAATTACCATATAAATGTACAGGCCTACGGATAGTTTATTTATAGTAAACTTATGCTCACCAATTTATCTTTTGGTAAACAAAGTTGTGAAGTACTATGCGCAATTCTTTTTAAAAGCAGAAAGGTCTATGCATGAGGAGAACATAGTCGAGTTAGCCGATAATTTCGCAGAACTTTAGTCTATGATGCTGTCCACAATCCGAAAATCTGCGGCGGTAATATAACAGCAGCAACAGTATTGTTCATGATAACACACCCGAACGGTAGAGAAAACAAACAATATAAGTACATACCAAATCAGGATTAAAACGATCGCTGCGTACCCAACCAAAACTGATGTTGAATTCGCAGTCTCGCGATACCAAGTTATTGTTCAAACTTCGATCAGTGCCATAGGCACTTAGACCTTATTTTCGATGGGATCCGTGATGCGACTCATGTTTACATAGTCACCATCTCCTTTATGCATTATCTCATCATCTACGCACCCTGCAAAATAAGCATGGGTTAATCGACTTACTGCATTGTTTTTCAAGAGTTTTTCTATCCAGACTATGAATGGCTTTGGGTATCTAGTAAGTGTACCATTGTTGATGAAAGTATGTAATGCTCCTGATTAGAATAGCCAGATAATTAAGGGAGCAGACACGTTAAATGAACTGGCAGTGGTAATTGTGACAGCACTAAGGCGGCCTGGGATCAGATTTATTACCTCAAAAAAGCCGGGTAGGCAGGGGGGTAGGGGCAGGAGGGTTTATGGTGCGTAAGACCATGCTGGTGCCACAGAACCGGCACGCTGACCTAGTCCAGGGGTCGGCAACCTTTTTAACTCTGAGAGACAAAAAAGCAAATATTTGGAAATATATTTCAGAAAGAGCCATATAGTATATTTTAAAATTAACTGATATTAAATGCTAGCATAACAAGCCTGTGAATTTATTCTTTTCAATAATTTTATTATAATACTCACTGGCGAAAAAGCCCGGCTTCGCCCTAAGGCCTCCCTGCCCAAACCCCCCAACCTTTTAGGCCTTTCAGTGCATAATCCAGGTTGGCACAATTACACTGATACAATCGCGTTCAAGCCCTAGCTGCCTGTTTACACCCCACCCCCCCCGTCCTCGACGCACACACAACCTTGGGGCTGAAACCGCTCCCGGCCGCTGCCGTAAACGCGCTGACCGTAAAGCACTTGACCTAAATTCGGTACCCCCCACCTCCTATAGTCCCCCCCAATGGCAACAGGCGGTAAAACAGCTGATACGGAGCGTAGGATAAACAGATCACAAAAGCGATTCCCAAGAGAGACGGACAGGCATGCGAACTATGCTATCGGCGAACAAACCCATAACTCTTGACGCCAGCCAATTAAAAACGAAGTAGGAACCCCACACAACCACAATATCGCTTTTATTAAGTATACAGATTGGTAATGTGATTTCTGGCGTTGCATGGATTCGCTGAGGGTTTTATAGTCTGGTCGGTAGTTGGTGAGGTCAAGCTTCATGCAACCGTTGAGGATTTCATCCGTCAGACGTGATCTTATTATGGACTTGATGCATCTAAGATGTGAGAATGACTGCTCACATGCATACGTAGATCCAAACAGGGTCAATACAGCAATACTCACACGCTGCAATGTGTGCTATGTGACCGGAAGCGTGTTCTAAGTTTTGATTATCAGCTGGTCTGTGGGTTGAAGTTTGTTTAATTGCTGTCCATATGTGCTTGCTTGTCAACTCCACTTTATGCCGTGCGATACTTTCCACATCTTCATTGAGTGACTTGAACTTATTCACCCACATGTCTGAGGCCTTAAGGTCAGCCAATTCTTCTTCGAAATCTCTAACGGAGAGACCAGGAATATAACGTAGGTCGGCTGTGTTCAGTGAACACTCGGTTGGATGAGTGATGAACTTAAAAAGACGAGTGTGTTCTCGAAATTCTCCAAAGCGTGCTTTGAACGATTGTAGGAGAGTGGATGTGATGCCAACTAGCTGGTGGACATCAAAGTTTCGAGTGGACTCAATTACTGTGCATGCATCTGTATATGTTCTTAAATTTTCAAAATGTAGTAATCGATCTGTTTCAAGATCCATGATAAAGAGTTCAAGCTTGTTTTCAAAAGCAAAAACGGATTGTTAAAGGGATACCACTGTATTTCCATTGCCTTGCAATTTAACGTTAAGTTGTTTCAGATGTTCGGTCATATGCACAAGATAGTAAAACATGAGGAGCCACTCAGTTTTGGCTAGCTCAGGATGCTCAATGCCCTTCATTTCAAGGATCGGCCGGATGTCGTTCAGGCAAGCTGCAAAATGGCTAAGCGAATTTCCTTTCGACAACCAACGTACCTTGCTGTGCAAAATCAGACCATTATAGTTATTTCCAACTTCATCCAGCAGTGTTTTAAACTGTCGATCATTTGAGGCTTGAGCAACAATAAAGTTAATCACACGGAGGACCAGCGATATCACTTCGCCACGCTGCCCGTCGCATAGCTGAGCACAAAGAGCTTCCTGGTGTAGAATGCAATGGAAAGGTAGGATGGGTCTATTTTCAGATTCACGGAGAAGTGGCACAAATCCTTTGTTTTTCCCCACCATACACTGAGCACCATCAGTACACTTGAGATAAGTTTATCCATAGGTAGTTTTTTTTCTTGAGCAAAATCCATGAAAGACTTGAATAAATCCTCACCTCTTGTGGATCCTTTTATTGGCAGAACCGCAACACTTTCTTCGTGCAGTGTATCACCAGTAGCATATCTTGCAAGCACACTGAACTGCACCAAATGGCTTACGTCTGTTGACTTATCCAAAGCCAGGGAAAAGAACGGCGCTACAATTATGCCTGTCACTTGCGTTTCCTCCACGTGGGTTGCCATCATGATGGTACGTTCATGAACAGTTTTTGCCGAAAAAGACATGTCTTGTATCCGTTTAATTCTCTTGCCTTTGTTTGGAAGATCACCAAGAAGTTTATCGGCTACATCCAGCATGAACGTTTTAGCAAACTCACCATCTGTGAATGGTTTTCCAGTCTTTACTATTGATAAAGATCCAGCAAAGCTCACGGAGTTATAGTCACCTTGCTGGGTCCATATGTGGAGTTGCTTCTGGCTGGTTTGAATCCTGCTCAATAACTGTTGGCATGCTTTCTTTCGGCTATCTCCCGCAGGGTATTTTGATGCAAACGTATAATGGCGTGTGTTTGAGTGGCGCTTTACATTCGACCGTTTCATCGATGTAATCTTGTCATTGCAAATTAGGCACACCGCATAATCTGCTCTCTGCACAAAGGCGAATTCTTCGGCTCATTTATACTGAAATGTACGATACTCTTAATCTCTTTTTCGTTTGGCCATAATCTTTGTTGCAGAGGTTAACTTTGGGCAACTGAGAGAGAATGTAGCGTTCAAAGATGTGCGATCCGTCTGATGAAAGAAAGCAGTCAGATGTTAGGACCGATGTATTAGTCCACAAAGCAAATGTTCGCGAATGGACTATTTGCTCCGTCTGGGGGACATCAACACGAGGCACTATATATCACAAAGCCGGCTGGCCTATGCGCGTAAGATAGCCTTGTCTGCCAGCGTGACCTTGACCAAGCTGAGGTCAACTCTACGGGCTGTCCTACTTTAGTAGAGCGTATGTTATTTAGCGAGCTTGTGGCGGCACGTCATTGGAGGGGGATGGCTACAATGCGTGCCCTCCCCCCCTTCGTTCTCCAAGACCCGCTGTCCCAAAGTCATGTGTTGCCACAACCAACCGTTCCAATGCTCTCTTGCACTGACACCCCAGTCCCCGAGGCTTGACCTCGCAGCTGCGTCTGGGAAACCGGTAACAGCAGCACGAGTGTCCCATTTACTTTGGTTTTCTCGCGGCCCCGAGACCGCTGCCCTGGCGACCGTACTTTATTCAGTCACGCACACACACCCGAGCATACACTGGCGTCCAAATACGTGGGAGCCATTTAAATACTCCACTCCTCAGCCTCTGTAGGCAACATTCCCTCGGGCAATTGCAAGACACCAATAACAGAGCAATTGAAGTTGCTCGGCGGTCCTACTGAATCAGCTGTCACCACTGTCTCAAGCTCTCTCAAGTCTGGCTGGGCGCGATCAACACTAGTCCTGGCTTCGCCAGTAGCCACTTTCACCTGGGACTGCAATTGGGAGTTCTGTATACAATAAATCACTCCTTCTGATGACTTGTGTCTTTTAACTTCCAACCTGGGATTTACCCTGATGATTGTAGTAATCCAAGTACAACCCACTACTTAGACCCCTAAAGAGTAAACAAAATCATACAATCTGAAGTTTTTGAAAGAGCCATACGCGATCATCAAAAGAGCAATATATGGCTCGCTAGCTATGGGTTGCCGACCCCTGACCTAGTCCATCGTGTTCCCCCCCCCCCCCCTCCCCCATCGTCTGACAGCTGTGGTGGCTGTCTTGGGTCTGGTGCCCGTGACACGATCTCGGTCACCGTGACCTGCCATCCGGGACTAAAGTATAAGTGACAGTGTCACCTGCCTGGAAGATGAGGCCCTCCCCTTGGACCACCCATAAATCACAGTTAAAAGACATGTACCACGCGCCATGGGCACTGCTAAGGTCGCTCCCGGGTAATCTCAGATGACGTGACAATTTGAACTTGCGTGTTTTATGGGTCTGCTGGTCAGTAGAGCGAGAGGATTCTGTTCTGGGGCCGGTGTGGTCAGCCACTGACAACTGAGAAACGGCTGGATTAGGAGTTCACAGTTAAATGCTGTTCTGTCAACCTCTGTTAGCACTATTCAGCATTTTAAGCAGGTGTGCGAAAGTTTACGAGGACCACTAAAGCGTCACGGTCCCTCCCTCTTGGAACGAAAGTCTTTCATGCTTTCAGTGTAGTAATATCCGTAGGCTTGTGTACGAGTTAGTCATAACAACAGCCAAATTTTGTCTATGAATTCAGGTGCACTTGCGGTTGCAAGTACATTGGACGTACGCAAAGGCAACTGGCAGCCAGGGCCGCTGAGCACTTGCCTGAATGGCTTTTCAAGCAAGAAAAGCGAGTACCACGACCTTCTATTACTAAAAACCTGCTATACGGTGGTCATCCTGTCAACCTCAAAACAGCTTTCTGAGTACTTGTTCGGATACGAACAAATAGGACCCTGCGCTACTTAGAAGCGGCTGACATACGGGGGAGAAACCTGACCTCTGCAAGAACCTTGACCACGTGGCCAAACTCCAATTACCTCGCTAATTGGGCAGCTAGTTTTAATTACGAATTTGTTTGCGCTAACTTCCTCTCCACCTTCTTCTTTCTGTAGGCTGATTTAATATAGTGCCCTTCCGTTGATTATTATTTACAACGGACTATGATGCCTGCTGTTATAAATTGACATTCTGTGAACTTCAATCTGCTGTATACTTCTATCCGTAATATGATTCACGTAAGGATAGGATGCAGTTGAAAAGCCATCGCAAACTACAGTAAATTCAATAAATCCTGATGTCTATGCTTGTTTTTAATTCGTACCGGGGAACAAATGCTTCAAGGTAGCTTTGCCAAACTACGGAGTCTGGGAGAATATGATCTTTTTTCGGCAATAAAACGTAATGGTGGATAGACGCTCATCGATGTGTCACATGACTTACTCGTCCCATTTCACCTTAGGGCTGACTCTCGATCGATATCGGAAATACAGCAAGTCCGGAACGCAATGTTTAGAGGGCTGAACTTCTAATCAACAGGTCGCGGATTTCAGCTGCGTATGATTGGCTGATGATGGCTACTAAACCAGAAATGACCATTGCAGCCTCCTTTGTCTTTGTTGGTAAAGTCTAGCTGCATATGAACAGGCTTCTTGAGCAACACATTACCCAAGTACCCTAACTCAGGACGAGTAAAAGGGACACATTGCTCGCTTTCTGTTTAAATTAGTGCTTACGGCAAGACTTCTTTACATTCAAGGACTTGGTCAATAATTTGCTGGGTAAGCAATCGATTTTCTTTGACAGATGGAGGTTTAAATGTCAGCTCATTTTCAAACACCCGCCAGTTATCTGTAAGAAGAGGATTAACACGAGAGAGCGTGAAAGAGCGGGAGCATTTCCAATTTTTTTTGTTTTCCTTGGGCAGTCCTGCATTCGATGGAGAGTTACTTGTTTAGAGGTGCCACCGCAGTAGTAACACTGCTTCGAACGTGAAGTGGACACAGCTCGCAATGCCCCGGGACACTACCTATACCGAACTCCCTCTTACTGTCCTGGTTTAGGAGGACTGTATTGCAGTCCTTCGGCTGGCGGTAAATTAACCAACGACAGTGGCCACCCACCAATGGACTTTGACACGAAATGCCAGTGGATGCGGAACGCAAGATTTACCGCCCACTCGTGCCTACGTCAGCAGCGTCACGATCGCAACCGAGCTGACGGCACATATGCACACAAGCTCGCAGCCACAGTTACCAGCGGCTGGAAGCGCGAGTGATGTCACACCGCCGGCCCACGCGTTGGTGACTAAGTGGCACCGGCGCGATCCGTGATCCACGGGGTCCACACGAGGAGACGGGGGGCGGGGTGAAATGTTTTCCTCAGCATGCTAGCCCCATAGGTGCATGGTCAACGCGTTGGCGCAAGCGAGCACGCACCCAGATGACACGAAAGCTGCAGAACTGACGTGGAGTCAGGGGGCGAAAAAAAACCCATGCCGTGCAGGGTATTGTAAGCCTGAGAGCGAGAGAGAAAACAGTAATGATGCAGTGACTAGTTAAGGCCGTTTCGTTCGTTCGAAGAACCTGTTACGAGTAAACAAAATTGCACCCTGGTGACTACACCGGACCTTGATTTGGCTTCCTCTTGGCACAGAAAAAGACATTTACACTGCTCCCGTCTCCGCACTAACAGTCAATTCAAGCGGTGGGCATTCAGAAGCAAAAAGGGCCATAATGCCGTGCATTTCATAGTACGCCGTTGTATTTGGCACGCAGTCATCCACAAATAAGAAGTCGTTGAATCTAGTCTTGGAAACCCTCGTAGTTTTCTACATGCGTTGAAGGTTGAGCGGTTATCAGTTGTTGTGCCGGCAAATTTAGGGTGTGCACGGCGCTTGGCACCGCGGACTATACTAATCTAACTTCAGAACGGTAAGTTGGACCTCACTTAAGTGGAAGCAGATGACCTCATCACCATCTTCATTTTTTCAGGAATTTCGAAGAACCTGCATTTTGATAATGGGGTTTTTCCGCAACACGTTAAACGATAATACAGATTAGGGAAAGCTACAGCTATAAATCAGCAGCCAGTCTAAATACAATAAAATAAAAGTGTATATAGCAATTATTAGAGTATATTTCACTGCTTATCCTAATTCTACACCCATCCAACCCCTATAACCACCATTTTCATTGGCCAAAATTATGGAAATAAGGGTATATGAGGTGCATTACTTACACCACTGTTGCCAATTTTAATTCCTGGCCTCTTTTTACTTTCAGTGTGGCAAAAAGTGGGAGAATGAAGAAGGGGGGGCGAACACACAAGCCGGATGATTTTGAGACCGATACATTGCCTGTGAATAGCACCGTTATCATCCCATACGGTTGGCCAATGGTCTACGTAAAATTGTTCATAAATCCAAATTTTGAAATGATTTTTCAGAGTCCGTTTCGGTTATATCTCGAATCCGCTGTAACTGACGTACAACAAGGGAATAAAGAAGCTATTGGGCGGTTTATCTAGCGGAGTAGTAGCATCAGCTGAGTTTACAGTTAAAGGCGTGGGTTAATCCTCTTCTCAAAAGAATAAAATTTATTTTTGCTTATAACGGAATATTAGGACCCAAAAGACCTACTTATCTTCCTCTCCCAAAATGTTCGTCCTCTTTTTATTGTCTCATTTCGTGGCCAAAAGGATTTACTTTAACTTTGCCTACCAAGCGTTCACACAGCTCCAAGAATCGCCGCTTTCGGGGACCAGCACAGAACGTGACTTTCCTCATCCGCTTTCAAAAATAACCCCACACTCCAGGCCTTTTTTAAAGCCCTGGACTTACTATATGTTATTAGGAACCATGTTCTAACGACGGAAGTCTATTTTTAGACCACAGCCAGCTTTTCTTCTATGGCGTGTAAATAATTTTCCTCCCATTGAAAATCTCTCTGAGCTAATCAAACGAAGGCAGAACAAGGCAAGGAAACAAATTTTGAGGGAGCAACACTTGGTGTTTGCGCGTAAATATGGTACAGACCAAATCATCATTGACAACCTAGTAGTTTTTATGTTCACTTGACTTACAGCAGTTTTACGCGCTACAGAACATTCAAGAAAATACTGGTTCTTTTTATTTTGTTTGATTTTAATCATTTTTCCGTGTGTCCTGTTTTCCTCTACCACCGTCACCACTTAAACAATCGACCTGTTATAAACTCGTTTATTATTTGATAACTGTCGATACAATAAATTCATTCCTAGCTAATACGCGATACTTTATGAATCAATGTATGCCTTCTCTTCAAGGTGGTTTAACTTTTGGGGCTGCGATGTGTGTGGCGTGTGCGCTACAGGAGTTTTCGTGCGAAGTTCACGAAATTTCATTCGTTAGGCCGTGAACTGTAGATATTAGGCAACTTAGCCTGCGGAGTAGTATCATGAGATGAATGTAAGAATGAAGGCGTGTTTTAGTCCACGCCCTGTGAAAAGAAAAGTATAATTGGCTGTGAATGAGCAAAATTATCCAACATCTCTACTTCTCTTCGTTTTCCCGAATCGTCGTGATTTTTGAATTACTACCTTCCTGGATCAAAGAGATTTATGCAAATTTTACCTGCGTAGTGTCCGCATAGCCCCGACATTCAGCGCTTTCGAAGAAGAATACAGAATGCGACTTTCCTGATCTGTTTTCGCACCTAACTCCATGCTCGAAGCTTCGTCAAAACGCTAGGCTTTCTACTGCAGATGGTTGACTATTCTTGTTAAAGAACTAATCACCGGTGGAGGTTAAAGGTTACGCTTACTACATTAGTTTTGAGTTTTGCCTGGCCACTTACACAGAGCCCAAATGTGCAAATTATTAGGAGGGCCTTGGCAGATTTGAGTAATTCAGTTGATGTAATTGTAAAATATTTCGGCAGTCTCGGTAGGATTCGAACCCACGCCAGTAAGAGAAGGTTCTAGCCAACTGAGCTATCGACGCCCCACCGGGATCCGGGAGTTTAATCGCACTTAGATAAATTTTCTCAGCCAGTCTACCGCAGCGTAAGGAATCCACCAATCCTGATCCAGTAACCGATAAAAGTGAACATGCGAGTCCCAAAAAGTAACTGAGAAGAAGATGATTCGATCACTGGAACAATACTTTTATTCTTCTGATGTTTCGATATCCGTCGCGGATTCATCATCAGAGACATAGTCAGAGGGCAATAGCAAAAAGGGTAGCGCATGCACAGGACGGAACAGTCTACGAGCAGGTGAAGGGGACACCAATGGGTTCACCGATTTCGGGATTCATAGCTGAGGCGGTCCTACAACAGCTGGACTCACTGGCCCTCCAACACCACAGACCGAAATTCTGGGCGCGGTATTTGCATGACAGGATCAGATGCTCACGTTCAAGGAACGTCTCAACAGCGTCTTTCCGGACATCCACTGTACGATGGAGGAGGAAGAGAACAACCAGCTGGCCTTCCTTGGTGTCCTCGTCTGTCGCACACATTGTGGTGGCCAGAAGACTAAAGTATTTAGGAAAGCGACAAACACGATACAAGTACTGAATTACAACAGCAATCACCCAATCAGCCGCAAACGCAGTTGCATAAAAACGCTCTATCGGCGTTTTGAGACGCACTGCAGTGAAACAGAAGATATAGTTGCCACTGTACAATACCTTCCCTGATTGCTGGCGCCAGTCGATCATTATCCCCCTGGTCAAAGCGGGTAAGGACCCCGGCCTAGCGACCTCTTATCGTCCAATTGCCCTCCTCAGTCCATTGGCGAAGATCCTGGAACGGCTCATCCACCCAATTCTGACGTCTGTGGCGGAACTATCTTGCCACCAACATGGTTTCCGAGCGGTTCGTGGAACTACAACGGCGCTTTTCGAGCTCAGCGACGCTATCCTCGAGGGCTTCAATGAACAGAAGCCCGCTTCGCGGACCGTGGCAGTCGCAATTGACCTGTCACGAGCCTTTGACTGCGTCCACCACGATCAGCTCCTGCAGGACTTGGTCTCGTTGAACGTCCCGACTGGCCTGGTCCGATGGTTGGCGGCTTACATCTGTGGCCGTCACGATCGTGTCCTCTTCCGGGGCACTCTCTCTAAGCCCCGTAAGCAGACCTGTAGCGTCCCTCAAGGCTCTGTGCTCAGCCCGACACTCTTTAACATCTACATGCGAGAGCTCCCACTCCCCCGGGCACCTGTGCAAGTGGTATCCTATGCGGACGGTGTTACGTTCTTTTGCCGGCACCATGACATCGATCAGGCTGCACAGCTCCTCACGGAGTTCATGCCTGTTGTCGAAAACTTCTTCACCCAGCGTGGAATGACGAGCTCGGCAGCCAAGTCGTCCGTAACTGTTTTTACGCTTGATCCGAAAGAGTTGAATCGTCACCCGGTCATCACCGTCAATGGGGCGTCCTTACCGCTCGTCCGCAAGCCCAAACTCCTTGGTGTGCGTTTTGATCCGCTCTTCACGTTCGCAGACCATGCCAGGGAGACCGCAAGCAAAGAAAGCCGCTGCACCAAGGTCCTCAAGGCTTTAGCAGGCACATCCTGGAGCTGCGCGAAAGAGACTCTGTCGACTGCTTTTAAGGCGCTGGCCAAGCCGCACCTCACTTATGCGGCATCAATCTGGTCTCCTACGATGAGCTCTTCCAGCCTCCACCGCCTCCAGTCAGCCCAAAACGCTGCCCTCCGCACGATCACGGGTTGCTATAAAATGTCGCCTATAGATCATCTTCATGCGGAGGCTTCTGTTCTACCGGTCGCCCATCACAGCACTCTCCTTAGCCAGCAGTTCTGGTGGAGTTGTTTGCAACCCGGCCATCCCAATCATCACCGTTGCACCGCTCCCGAGCCCTGCCGCAACGTCCGGCCGTCTATTCGAGCACTCCACAAGGAAGCTGTTGCCTCGTCTCTCGCGGATCTACCTGTTGATAGCTCTGCCACCAAGACAGGCTTCCAGCGTCTCCACCAGAGAGTCGTTGTCGAGGAGAAACGAGGTTACCGTCCGCCGGTCCTTTTGGGTGGCTATCCACCTCCGATTGTGGCCTCGGAACGACATCTCCCGAGGGTCACTCGCTGTACCCTGGCGCATCTACGCAGTGGGTACTGCATGCTCCTTCGCCAGTACCAGCAGCGGCTCGACCCATCCATACCCGACTGCTGTCCCGACTGCGGCGTCTCGCCACATGATTGCCGTCATCTGTTCACCTGCAGCTCTCGGCCAGGCACCCACCTCACTCCCGCGGACCTGTGGCTCAAGCCGGTCGAGGTCGCGGCTTTTCTCCGTCTCCCAAATACTCCCAGTTTGGATTCCGGCGGGGATTCCTGATCCAAATATGGGCTACGACACACACCTTCAATGGGTATTCAGAGAAAATGGCTACCCGCGCAACTTCGTTAACCGGTGCCTACGTAAACGAAATTGCCAACAAAGTCGCACCGACCCCAAAATTGGGGAGGGGGGGGGCGATCCCGTACGTCAAAAACGTCTCGGAGGCTATCGGTAGCCTTCTCGCGCCACTGGGAGTTGGCGTCGCACACAGACTAGAAGCAACCATAAGGCATCAGATAATGAAACCGAAAGGCCGACTGCCACGGCAAGAAACATCTGGGGTCGTATACAGGATCTAGTGCAGTTGCGGTCAAAGCAACTATGTCGGAGAAACTGGCAGGCTTCTCAATATGCGAATTGCCGAACACGCGGCAGCAGTGTATAGAAATGCTGCCAATTCTCATGTTGCGGCTCATTCGACGGGATACAGCCGCACCTTCAAATCTTGTGAGGCCAAAATTATCGTAAGAGGTGACAATCGGGTGAGCCGGGAATTACTTGAGTCGCGGTTCACGGGCCACCAATCTATTTACAAGTGCAACGATTTGCTTAATCCATATTTGGTGCTGGGACTCAATTTGGCCGAAGCATGTCGCCGCTTGGGGAACAGACAGGCCACCGCCTCATCCTATACCGGTACCGGAGGGCTAGATGACCGGGCAATCATCACGCCCGAGTCCACCACGCGCGATGAAAGGTCAGCAGGTCAGAGCCCGCATGCCGTTCAACAGACCACCAACACTCAAGAAGGCAATTACGGTTAATTGTCGTCGTATGCTTGCAATAATTACTGTATCCTATAAACACTGCAAACTCCTGTGCATGTGCTGCCCTATCTGATATTTCTCTCCGACTATGTCTCTGATGACGAATCCCCGACGGATATGGAAACGTCAGGCGAATAAAAGTATTGTCCCAGCGATCGAGCCATCTTCTTCCCTGATCCAGTAAGCTGACTGCCCAAGTTAGATTTCCTAAGCAATTAATCTAGAAACCACCAGATGACTAGAAAGGACACGTTGGCAGTATTTAAGCCTTCTCTTGCTGGTGTGGGTTCGAATCTCGCCAAGGCTGCCTATTTTTTAACAATCGGGTCACTTGAATGTGCACCTTGTCATTACTTTGTCTCAGTACTAACTTTGTCTTCATAGTGCCCTCTGGGACAACGGGACGATCATGTTCCGTAACCAGCTTGGTGACCGCCCTACTTCATCATTGTCCCGATCGCTACCGACAAAAACAACCCGCTACAGTAACGGCAACCTTCTATTATCAACAGACCCGTCGGTGCTGCAGGACTGCCTTGACAACCTTATCAGATCTCCTCCTCCTCCTCTTCCTCATCCTCCTCCTCCTATCAACTGTTTATTTGCGTAAACGACCAAAGACCCTTGTTGTAACTCTCTCCCCTCCCCCTCCCCCTCCCCCTCCCCCTCCTCCACTTCCGTAACCAGATCGAAGCGGGGGAGGAGGGCGGAGGGGAGGCTGCGCGGCATCAGATGTTCCATCAACTTGGAACGTCGGGGCAGAGCGCCTCGGCAGGGCGCAGGGCGCAGTTGCAACACTACCTGTAGCATTTTCAGCCTCCGCACTTTTACACACGCACACAGCTGCATCAGTGAGGCGTGACTGGCTTTAATAATAGACTGCCTCCAGGGGCGCTTGAGCTCGTTAACCCACGCACGCCACATTTACGAAAAAGGTGAACCACGCTGGTTGTTGTGTCAGCCAAACAAGTTTGCTGTTGCAAAACGGTAACTCCATCATGATCCTTAGACTTTAGTACTATCCCATACCATCTCCTCATTACTAGAACGTCTGTATGCGGCTCTCTCGGATAGACTGTCTCTTGGCTTGGGGATTATTTCACTTGCCGCACTCAATTCATCCAATGCGGCGAGACAAAATTCAAGATCCTTGCCAACAACTGCAGAGTTCCCCGGGGTGTATCTTATCCCCTTACCTCTTCCCCTCGAAACTGTCGACCTACCATTGCCAAGTGAATATTTGTATGTGAAATATACTGGTTGTTGGCCATCCTGTCAAAAGTCAGAAACGGCTCCAGGTTCTGTAAGATGGCCTGGTCTTCTACTGAATAATCAGAAGTCAGCCCAGTGCGTTTTCCGATTGAGATTCCCTCCCAGTCCTGCATGCTTAGACATCCTGCCCAATGACGCAGCCTATTTCCGGTACCTTGGTTTTACTCTGAAATTTAATCTTTTATTTTCTCCTCATATTGAAAGCCTCTTCAGTAAAATTCGTAAACTCCCATATTTGTCGCCCACGTTCCTATCATACACCTCAAGTCCTAATCTGGCGATTTATTCATGCCTGTAGTCTCTCCTACTCTCCAGTTATTTTTGCAGTCTTGTTTCAAATAAAAATTCTTGATTTTTAAACTTATCCTCCGAATTCTCTCCTCACCTGCCGGTGTTTCTTATGCTTTTTAGCTAATAGTATAATACAGCAACACTTTACGACGGTCAAGCAATTCACTGATTGGGTTCTTGATGAGGTAGCCAATCCCCTCCACTCTGAGGTAATGACTATGATGTTTTATCGTGCTATGCGCCGAAGCTTCCGATATGTGTCCTGCCGTACATCGGCATATCAGCATTCTCTACTGTCACTTCTAGCCCGCTGCCTCACTTGTAAAGAAATGGATATCCAAAAGCTGAGATCGGGCCTGTCTCCATAACAGATGCGGATTTTATGTAAACCTCTCTATTTTTGAGTATTTTGTGCATCTGTTCCGTGGTCTCAATGAATGGAGACGTTTTTACTGAAAGATTTGAGTGCTGCCTCCAAAATAAAGCGTGTTTATCTTTCTCTCTCTCTCTTACAGTGAGTACATAAAACCCGTTCAAATGCCAATTCAGCAGTCAGTTTTGTCACCTGCCCATGGATTCCCCCTAGTCTGCCCAGGGGGTATCATCGACTTACGTGATTAGAATGCAGTGGGCTTGTGGAGTTAAACCCGAAATGCAGTTTGGATTATGGGTCCCCATATAGCAATGGTCAACTGGGGCGGCTCCCTGGCCACGTTTGTGTGTTAACTGTGTCACCGGCGGGAGACTGACACAGTACTAAAAGCATGTAAATTCTCAAGCTTGTGTTGATGAAGGACTTCTAGTCTTAGATCAGTTCATGCCTCCGTTGGAGCAACTCACCGCAGACTAGAGGGGAGAGCCCTGTCGTGCTGATGTTGCCTGTTGGGGCGTTTGGCTGTGGCATGAGGATCTCAAGAGTCTGTCGCAAAGGCTGCAAAATACACAAGTTTTCTCCGTGGGATTGGAAATAAAATCACTGTTGCGGTAATTTGTTGCAGTTTAATGCGCATCTAGGTCAAATGTGCAGGTCGATGGACAACGGGGAGGCAGGATCTGACAACGTAATCCCTTAAGGACCTGTCCGCACTCCCCCTTCCCCTCATCACTCTATCTACAGAGCTAGAAAGCCCGCTGCTTGATGCAGCTTCAAGGGTTCCGGCTCATCGGTGGATCCCCTAGCATTCCCTGTTTGCCTTCTGGATGATATAACGGTTTTGAAAATTCAGCTTTTTAAATTCCGTAGAAATTAATTTCTATTCGGTCTATGTCTGTAGACCTTAAATATACTTATGTATACCGCGAACAGAAATCAAAAAGCAAAACCGGCATCTTAATCAGAAAGTAAGTTGGGAAATCTGGGAGACCCACTGATGAGCCGGACCTCCGCAGCTGTGTCCAGCAGCGGCAGAATACCGGCAAAACACGTATCGGGACCTTTTACCTACTACCTGGGTTATTAGTGTGGTAAGTAACGACAGTCTTGAAATTCGTCCAGGCCAATGAAAATAAACTCCAGGATGGTGCTGGTTAGGTTTCCGGCAATGCTTACCATGACGCACCCAAGATGCACTGCTTCATGAAATGAAAAGGTTTGCTTCGGCAGTGATGTGCGAATTGGAGAAACTATACGTTGGATGTGCATTCTTTCCTAGAAATGGTACGCGTAGAAAAGGTTGCAAAAATTCCCATCACAGAAATCCGAAGAACTATTGGCGAGCATACGTATACTTTCGATAAATTCTCATCAGGCCATTACAGGGCCCCTTGGGCCTTAAATATACAAATTATTATTATTATATGGGAATGGGGGAGGTAAATAGTAAAAGGTAAAATAATGGTCACAGTTACAAGCAAATAAGTCTAGGGGATAGGGTAGTAACAAGCGGCTAAGTAAGCGGTAATTAGGGCGAAGGGGGGAGGAAAGGGAGAGAGGAGGCTCGGGGAAAAATGCTGGTAGCTAGGTGGCCGTTGGCCACGCTAAGCTTGGGCTTGCAGCAGGTTCTTTTGCGCATACAAAATCGGCTAGTAGTTAGAAGATAGAGCCCTATGGAGGCATTTGTCTATGGAATTAGGATCTTACGAGCTTGTCACAAAGACGAAAAAGACTACGCAAATTTTCTCCGTAGGATTGGAGATGTGCTCACTGTTGCAGTAATTTGTCGTAGTTGGGCGCACATCTAGGCCATCTGTGCATGAAGATGGACGCGGTAGCTTGCGACAACGTAATCCCCTGAGGTCTCCCATCACTCCATCACTCAGTCCAGAGAACCAGAAGATCCGGGAATCTTGAACCTCGCCTAGGTTGATTAAAAAAACTGCAGGCGATTTTAGTTTATAGGCGGATGGTGCTTAATATGTCAGAAGGGCTTACGGCAATGCCATCCAAAAAATTCCCTGCTTCATAAAATGCGAAACATTTCTTTGCTGGTGATGAGCAAATCAGGGGAACAATGCGTTAATTCTGCGCTCTTCTCTTGCAATGGCAGGCATGCTAGTATGGTGAAGATGAGATCTATTGCCGCCTAAACGGGACAAAAGAATAGGAACGCCCCGCCCGCATAAAATGCGTGGCCTTGTGATAAATTTGGGGAAGGGTAAATATTTCCGTGTCTTAACCTTAAAACCAACTTTATCAAAAAATTAAACACCAACCCTGATGTAAACTCTAGCTCAACTTGAAACCTAAACCTTACAGATAACACGAACCCTAACCTTAACCCTTAACCCTAACCCTAAACTTAACCCTAACTTTCACCTTAGTCTTAAACCTGATTTGTCCGGAATTTGGCGCAACGCCACAGGTATCATAGACGGCTCCTGTTCCGTCAACCTATTTAGCACTTTGACTGCAACGTGCGCCATATGTGGTACACGCATACACGCACGGGCATACAGGCTATTTTGCCAGTCGCAGTAAAATTGTTAGGCTCCATATAAGTCATCCTAACCCAAAGTAGCATTCACTGCTTTTGAGGCCTGCATTAGAATCCTCGCCGTCGGCAAAATCCTCGTCGAGAACATTTCTGGTTTGGTATAAGCAGTTCAAGTTGAGACTTGCAGGCCTTCACAAATATATTAGCCAACGAATGCATCGAGGTTATCAAATCTTGAAGGTAAAATCGTTTTGTTTTTAGCTTATACACAAATTGGAATTTTGACTAACGCTGAAAGATTTATTTGGCAGTATGAGATGTTTACTGTTTTCCATGCCAATAAAGCCAAAACTGTCGCCCCGAGAAGTTCTTTGTAATGGTTGTGACGTAGTTACGAGAATGACGGGGACTGTGTCTGTTGTTGTTGTTGTTGTTGTTGCTGATTATGATTATGATAATAAGGATAAGGGACAGAAGGAGGGAAAACTGAAATAGATAATTGTTCGATCTAACCTAATGACGCAGTAAAAACGGAGAGGCGAATTCCGGGAAGTATTCGTGAAGCGGGCGACCCGCACATTGACTTTGCCCCTGATGATGGATTCAATCAAAAATCCGAAACGACAGGCTAATTCAGCTCTTTTTCCAGCGATCTGCGTTACTGACGCAAATTTACGTTAACTTCGGTCACCGTGGCTATTGATGCTGATGGATATCTTCAATAAATAAATTTTGAACTGATCATTACAACCAAGTTATCAAGAAATTTACAGATTCTGCAAATTACCTTGAAAGCAGTCATCTTGTTGTCGTTCTTCGGGTATCTCCGGAGAAAGCAGGGCCTTCAGAGGTCTTTTTTTTTCCATAGCGCCAACATATGTAAAACGTTCTCCTGGAGGGAAATTTAAAGACTAGTAGTAATTGTTGCCAGTTAGTTTCTGAGCGCTTCGATAAAGTTGGGCTCTTCAAACGCGTTAAGGTACCCTTGTCCATCGATTTCTCACTCCCGATTCACCTTATCATCAGCTTGGTGTGCAACCTGCGCTTCATTTACAGGTAAGAACACTGTTACTCATTGCAGACTTCTTCCACTAATCCATCGTTTGCTACCATTCAAAATGAAATTGCCGACGATTAATTCTCTCATATGCAATCGAGGAGGTAACCGAGTTTTTTCAGGGACAAACCTAATTTCTAGCATGTTTTTCCATCCAAAATCAGAAAATGTCCATGTTTTTGTGGACCCTTGGGATTATATGATTGATATCTTCGCCAGCGAAAAATGCCATACAATTTTTACTTCGAAAAAAAAAATACGAGGGAATGCTAATAGTAGTTAATCCTGAAATATGTATTCATTTATGGCATCTGTTTCGTTGATAATTGCATTCATCATCCACAGCACATACTTTACTATGATGGCTTTCAGTTCTACCCCTGGAAGACTAATTTATGCGTATAAAGGAAGCTGTGAGCCTACAGGTCCTGAGTTCAGTTTCATCAACCTTCAATTAATCATATAGTTCTTTTTTTTCAAGTTTATCCCGTCTCACTTTCCAACCGTCAATTAGCTCACTTAGAAGGCAGGATTGCACTTCTTGGCACTGGCTACTCTTTATTACTTCAATATTCAGAAGTCCATTTCATGGCCGTCCCGTGAGTAGACGCGCGTCAGTAGGAGTCTAAGCCGTGGATGTGCGCAGAGCACTGCAATTATCACTCCCAGTCCCGTAAAGGACGATAAGGGGTAAGACCAGTAAGAGTTGTTTATTGTATAGAGGAACTCGGTTCAGAAGAAGAAGAAGTCAGTGGTGGTTTTAAGTTCACTGCTTACGACACATCCCCTACACACGGCTTCTCTGTGGAATATGCTAATGTCTCCCGTTTGAAGTAACCATCACTCCCCCGCCTCTTGTCTGTAAAACTGAGAATTGGGGGGGGGGGCTGAATGATTGATTAATAACGGTGGGGGGGGGGGGAAGAGTCGAAAGGGGGTACCGGGACGCCAGCCGGCGATCGGCCAACTAGCAGGCTGTCAAAAAGACTCCACGGTGCCCTTCGGCTGCCACCAATCTTCTGAAAGTATAGCCCTTATTGAGACTTCCGCTCGCATCTGATTAACTGCGCTTCTCCGCATCATCCTTCTTCTCATTCTCATCCCTTTTTTATTTTATTTTTAAACGAGAGAGGGAGATACCGTGAGAAGAAGAAGAAGAAGAAGAAGAAGAAGAAGAAGAAGAAAAAGTATAAGCCATTACAGAACGCAAACATTTCAATTGCAGAGTTCACGTCATCCGTATTTCTAACTGGGAGTCACCCCAAGATTACCTGGTGCAGAGAAGGAAGACGAATTCAGCTTTTTTGTTTGCTGAGCGCGGAGCCGCCTACTCCATTCAGAGCTGAGTCGCTCCCGCATGCCTGCAAAATGTCCTCTAATTAATTGCTTTCTTACTCCCATGAGTTAATTGGTATTCATTGAGTGCGCTTTATATTTACAATAATATGCTCCGGGCCTCAAACATGCATTTATTTGGAATAGCATAAACACAGATTCCCACTTCTCGTTGAGATCGAGGGAGTATGAGCACCAGCGTTGGGTTTAATTAACGTCAACTCTGGCTAATATTAGAGTAAAAATATTACCGGGACTACGAACACTCACCTCCATTGCTAGATAGCAGTAGTAGAATTGGTAGTAGCAGTATCAGTCTCAGTCTCCTTGAGTCTGTTTTGAAATCCATTGAAGGTGATTGAAGGTAGGTGGTGCGATAGTACCAGCACAAAGTCTATTGTCACTTAAGACTAAGTTAGTCGGTGTTCTGGCCTGCATAGGAGAAAGCGGCCAACACCTGATCCCGTTTAGTCTTCTTGACCCCGGGTAAAGGTAGAACGTGTGATTGGCGTCTGCTAAGCCTAAAATCACTTAAAGATACCCCTTCTCTCCAGTCACCATCCCTGCACCAAACTGTTTGATGCATATGGTGGACTTCATCTAAATCAATGGTCGGACAGGACAGTTCGACTGTCACCCTCGACGATGTCTACCACGAGTTTCAGCAGACTGAAGCAATGCGATGGCTCCCGCGGGATTATAGTGAAGGTATGCTTGCGGAGAATCTACCTCACGTTCTCACCACTCCGACACCGGGACCCGTAGTCAAGACAGAGTCGAGAAGACCGAAGATGAGGGAAGAGGCAGGTGGCTGGCGCGACCAACACTCAACACGCCTACCAACAACACAAATCGCTAGGTAGACTCCCACCTCGGTGTTCCATAAAGGCCACACTAAGAGGGCACCATTGAGCCTGACTCTCAGTCCACAGAACGCCGCTCCACACAACAAGACACACACTGGGCCGACTGCGGTGTACAATTTATCCCGCCAGTTGGCTAGCCTCAAAGCCACGGCTTTTAGCGCATCATGATAGCTTTACTCGCTATCAAGAATAGACCTCACTTTCTCTCCCAGCGCCAGCAGCAGGTCACTGCCTGAGGTTGGATGGGCAATGATCGAACAACACACACACACACACATACAAAATAAAGTAAGCTACTGTATCACTCAAATACTTGAGAAGAGGTTTCTAACTTATGTTCAGACGCGAGGTAAAAGAAAAGTACTTTTTGCTAGGAAGCAAAACACGGGCGCATTACGCTCAGCGGAAGTAGTTTTCTGGTTATGATCGATTGTCCACTTGCTCATTTGGACTATTAATGTGGTTTCCTAATCGGAATGGAAATTAGCGATGTGTCATTCCCCACATTCGCTGATGTGTTGTTATATGAAATACTGCTTCAGCAATAAAATAATACTGCCTAATTTGGAATGTAGTTGTAAGCAGATTGCGAACTGATTGCACGCTAGCAATTTTTTAGAATCCTTTCAGTTATTGGTCTGTGGTTCTCTTTGGATTAAAAAGTACTACTGATAAAGTGCGTATTTTCCTGATGTCTCTTGATTCTTGTATGAATTTCAATCCCATTCTTCGAAAGGATACACAATTTGCGCTTCTTACTTCTATGTGTGCTGCTGATTGGAAGAGTTAAAAATATATTGTCGTGTTTTTCAATTCAACAGATGTTGACTCTTTCCGTAAAGTGTTCATATGTACACTTTTCTCCTTTTCTATCTCTCCAGCTGTACTTATTTAATTCTATAAAATGACGAAGTGGTCAAATAGGCCTAACTTCTTATTAGCGAAGTAAAAGGTATGAAATAAGTACACATTCCTTCTCGGTAAGCAGACTTTCTTTTGAATGAGCATGTAGAACCCTTGAAAAGGTAATTGTTGCGTAAATGGTAATTTTTTTCCCATGCTGCCCTCATGTGATTGGCTATAAGGATTGAAACTCAAAAGCCAATACGCTGCCATTTGCGCTTCTGTCGGACGGAGAGCAGTATGGCAGCAGCGTTTAAACTTTCTCATTTTTAAGGAGTTTAGTTCACGCTTTCCTGCGTCTGTACTAAATGCTCCAAGTCATGCGCCACGAGGCATAGCGATCTGAAGGCAGCGTGAAAACCGCTCAAGCACAAATACGAAACCAATCGCAGCTAGGTTGCTAGTTGCCGTGGCTGCCATTTATCCAAGTTATCAGTTTGTGACTGAATTTATTGTTGTGCTACGAGTTTTCCCTCGGTAAGCAATCTCATGAAATGTTAACCAAAGTTAGAACATGAGTTTTGGATTAGGAAGGATTACTTAAGTGGGAGGTGACAAGACTCATTATCATGCAATATACTTCCAAGGTAGTTTTGTCACGTCAGGATACCGGCTCTTGAACACACTTCTTTTTGTTCGTCTGCGAACACCGCGCGCATTAAAATAACTACTTATGTCGTATGCATTTGTTGTATTGAATATTTTGCTCTCACAGAATGTCAACGCATAAAAGCAGGGATCATAGTTCACTGTAAATAATGGTCAGCTGAAAAACACTCACTTTAACCAGCCTATAGGAAAGCAAAAGGCCGGAGGAGGAAACTAACACAAATCACACTCGTGATTCAATCTATGCATCCGGTAAGCAGGGCAATTGGAGATTGACCACATGGTCTAGCTGAATGCACAAAGTGGTCTTCTCCCGGGGTATGTAGGCTGCTTCCAAGTAGAGCAAGGTCCAATTTGTTCATGCCCTAAAAAGTACTCAGAAAGCTGTTTTGAAAAACTGACTACTGTCTAGCAGATGTCTGGTAATCAAGGACCGTAGTGCCCTATTTTATCTTTTCCTACATGCTAGTCCAAGGCAGTATATTTCATCTGATCATTATTTGCAGCGAACTATGTCCCTAGCTGTTATACACTGACATTGGGTGAAAACGCAAACTTCTGTGTGCTTCTATTCCTCATCTTAGTCAGGCAAAGACGGATTGCAGGTGAAAATTCATCGCCAAAAATTTATTTGACCCAATAAACCCTGCTGTCTATGCCTGTTTTAGCTATATTCAATTGGCCCAATTGAATTATTCAAATCTTTCGCGCCTTCCCCGTCATTGGTCGAGAACACATCTTCCTCAATTATGTGGCTTCGAGAAAAAAGCATATTTCACTACAGAAAAGTCTTTTTTTATTATGAGTTTTCAACGACCATGTATTGTTCGTTCAAATAGTATCGTATCTGTTGGCTTATTAGTGCTCATCATGAAGTAGACGACTTAGACCAAGTGACCTACGAAATATTCGAAGCTCTACATGGTATCTTCTTAATGACATAGTAGAATCTAGAAGGCTCCCTAGATGGAAAGCTTGTAGACTGTAAACCATATACGGTAACGGGGGTTCCAAATTACTCGGAACCTTGAAAAAAACATTTGATAACCGAAATTTAACCTCAGTTCGAACATTTACTTTACAGGAGATATGATTTACTACACAAGTGAGTACAAGAAAGAATGTTTCCTTGCATTTTTCTGTAAACTATATCTGAATAGAAAAAGGCGCCGAAATTCAATATTAAAACACCTTCTAAGAAATTAGACCCTTTTAAGGAGGGTGGTACTTGAAGGCGGACAAAAGGGCGTCTATTCAAAAGCCAGCATCGTAACGTGCACGAAATAGCTTTGGATTATGCTACGAGCTATTCAACAGAACACGGTCACGTACACAACCCCTCCTGATTGAAAGTGTACTTAATATGTTCAGATAATATTTAATGCCGGTACATTTGACTAGGGGAATTATGGAAGCAGCCAAAGACAGTTGTGAAACGAATGATTCCCTTCCTATGGAAATACACATAGAGCAAATATACACAGGAACCAGAAATTCGCCAACATCCAACTATTTAAAGATGCGGGGAGCTTTTGTGACTCGGCATCAGAGCTGGCGGACCCATCGAGCATCAGTTGAGGTGCAGAGTAGACGAGCACCCCCCCCCCCCCCCGAGGCTCGAACGCATAGCTTCCCTCCAGTCGCACCAGATTTTCGAACACTTCCCGCTTCTTCCCTTGCTCTTGGCAGAAAAAGCGCGGAAGATCACTGGGGGATGACCGACAACCCATTAAGGCTGCTGACTGCCTAAGGTCACAACAGCAGCAGCAGCAACAGTAGTAGCTGGAAGGCAGGGCCCACCTGTTGGTTGACTGGGCTTCCACCTGCCTCCCAGCCTCCTTTGAAGCCGTCTCCTCACCCCCCCCCCCTTGTTAATAACTTCATTCAGTCGGCCGCCTTGGCTTTGCTGGGATCAAGGGCACTGCCTTAATGCGAACGCGGAAGTCATCCGTTTTAATCTATTCATTTGTTCTCCCCCTCCCCAGCCTGGGGGCAGAATGCTGTCAGGTGGGTTTGCAACCTCGGTAAAACTGGCATCGTTGCCGCAGCGTCTGTGCCCTCCTACCCCTCCCCGATACCCACTAGGGTTGGCAGAAAGACGGCCTCAGACGGACAGATGGTGGCGCTGCTCGCCCGCAGCTCCCCACCCCCAATCCCCCCTACTACGGGCTGAATCGCCCCAAAGTGAAGGTGTGAAAATCCAGAACCAGACACTGAGGCAAATTGTGTGGCCTGGCGGGAAGTCAGGATGAGGAGGCGGCTTAGAAACCTTATTAGGAGACGAACTTTAAAAAAAAGACATCGAAGAATAAAAACGAAAACCAAATAGCTTCAAGGATAGATGCTAATCATGATATGTATGAAAATTACTGACATGCATACATTTGTTGGATAAACCTACGCTAGATTGCCTTACTCATAAAACGTCGATACCGAAATTTGGGACAGCAGTATGGCACAAATTTGCAGTCGTTCTTTTCGTTTGCAGCATTGATTTGTGGTGCAGGAAGCTGCCTTATAAAAAAGAGTTCATTCGGCATCTGAGCTAAAGCAAGGTCGAAATTGGGCGAAATCAGACATGTCTTGATATCAAAGTATTTTCGTAGGCTGTTGCAAGATACACGTCAAAACCTGCAGTTTATACTATAAAGAAGCAACAGTATAAACAGGAAAGGGTTTTGAGAAAACCTTTTCATTCTATTTTTACTCCTGACAATAGCCCGTGTCTCAATGCTATCGAACATTGTTTTGCAATTATCAAAGGAAAATGGCACAAGGCAACGAAGAGTCTTTACAGGCGAGAAAATCTCGTTTTCGTGCTAGATAATCACAAAATAGAAAGCACTATAGGCAACCACGCTATATCCAGGCCGGACGGGCTTTATTCTGTTTTAAATGCAAGTGGGCAGTCAACAAAGTACGGATGTTTGTATTGGTTAATATTTTCCTTTATTTAACCCTTTTTATGAACAGCTTTAGTCAAGTGATTTGGAATATAGCCATTATCTGAGCTTCAAGTATTAGCGAAATTTTATTAGTTTTATGTTACTTTCAATCAATTTATAAACCAAATCATTTCTTCTATTTAGAAACAGATATTAATTCACTGTTTTAAGACTCTAGACACGCAGTGTAGACTAATTTTGCGTACCAGGGATTTCCTTGTGTCTTCTAGATATGCAGGTGAAAAATTCGTAATAGCACTCTCAACCGACTGACCAAATCATTGTGTATATTTTGGGGATACTGGAAAGAAGCAGGGGAGTTCGAGAAAGCAATTCAGAAGGAGAAGATGCGATTGCTTCGTTAAATATGCTGATGAGATGGTTGTTGGTCATCCTCTTCCAGTCCTGAATCCATAGACTTTCTGTCCACTGCGGTATCTTTTTTCCGATACGTTGGTGTTACTCTGGCATCTAACCTCTCATTTACTCTTCACATTGAAGACCTCTTTATTACAATCAGTAAAGTTTTTTATTATATATGCCGTTTGCGTTCATATCGCACACCGTAAACCCTGCTCTTCCGGTTTATATATGCCTGCATTCTCACCCTCATTCGCTATTTCTCTCCAGTTATTTTTCCAGCTTTAATTAAAAAGGACCTGTTCATTTTGAACCTATCCTCTGAATGCTCTCTTCAGCTGCCGGTGTTTCTTATGTTTTTTAGCTGATATTTTAATACAGCGCCAATTTAAAACGGTCAAGCAATTTGCTGATGGCATCCTTGGTGCGGTCGCCCACCCTCTCCATTCTAAACAAATAGCGGCGAAGTCTTTCCGTACTATGTGCCGAAGCTTCCGTCATATGTCTTGCCGGACATCAGCAAATCAGCACTCTATAGTCACACTCCTAGCATGCTAGACTCACGCGTGAAAGAAAAGAAATTCAGAAGCTGGTATCAGATCTGTCTCTATAACAGATGTGAATATCGTGTAGACCTTTAAACTTTGAGTATTCTATGACATTTTACCTTACCTTACCCCTTGCCCTCTGTGAATGGAGCTTTTTTTCCTGAAAATTTTGAATATCTGCCCTTAAAATAAAGCAATTTCTTTCTCACTCTCTCTCTCTCAGTGCTGTAGCAAAAAGTTTATTGAGCTGAAGTTTCGGATTGTCAGTCGAACGCACTCTCAGAGACAATCGCAGAAAAGAACGATAGAGGCAAAGATTGCGCAGTATTTATAGTCTATAGTGGCCACCCGATCACATGTGCACTATAATCAGCAACTCTCGCGGTCACCGTTGGGGCACTTGATTGATGCGATGATGGCCTGCCAGTCTGTGAACCTTTGCGCGAGAATCCGCAACGTCAGGCTAACAAATGTTTTGTTCCAGCAATCGCAACTTCTCCTTCTTTCGGGTGGTAATTCGTTATGCTTTTCAAAAGCCCTACTATCTCACCTTCTGGTCGGACGTGCTGAACGTCACGCCCTCTATGAATTTGATCACACGGAGGCCCTGGTAGGAAAGTCAGCTATCAGTTTTCCTAAACTCGAAGTAGATGGGTGCGTGTCCGGCTAGTTAACCACTGCGACCTCGAAATATCTGGTCGCCGACTAGCTGTTTGAGCGTGCTTATGGAGTAGGGTGGTGGAAATAAAGTGTACGGGGGACTGCAAACAGCTCTAAATTGCCCCTGAACAGTTTATTTTGTAGATGACGTGACAAAGCAGTCAACAAATAAATACCAATCAAAAGAAGCGTACAATGATAGGAGGAAAAGGATTAAACGCGAAGTTTTGTGCACAGCTACGGCATGCAAAATATAAGTAAGGTCCTTGCCGATTAATCCGGAATATGCTATTTCGACTTAACTTCCGGTGTGTCAAGTTATAAACAGAAACAGAGTAAGTCGTAAGGCGGAAACCCGCACCTTAAAGCAGTCCCATGTGTGGTCCATCCAATAAATGGTCCGCTAGTTGATTATTTTGAAAGACAAAATATATATCTGTGCAAGCAAATGAATTTTAATTCAGAAAATTCAGTCTTTAGGAGGAAAAGACTTTTGCGAAATACGGAATGTCTAGTTGACTTTTTCAGCCGAAGTTACTATACCACGCCTCAAAAAACCATTGTTAAATAGACCTGAAGCAGCCATATGTCATTAATATTGCAGCAACTGTCATAATAACAGTGAAAACACTTGCTCACGTAGCACAATGATGTCAACAACAGCAGGTGGATAGGTACCTTTTTATGTGCATGCATAATCGCCATGTCGGGAGCAGCATATGCAGTAGTCATTCTAATACTAATACTGATATTAGTATTAGAAGACTCAACAGTGTTAACCGTACTGGCCACGGTAGTATCAGTAGAGACAACACATAAAACACTGACATGCTTATTAGTTGTATGGGCCTTTGTGTTATTGGTACTAGTTCCACCATTGTATGTTATGTTGGAAACTACAAGAAACGCAATGAAAGTGACATAAGGGGCAATCAGAGGCCGGAGCAAACATTTTCAGTTGATTAACCATCTTCATTCAGCGCATTAGTTTTCTCGTCTTTGTGACAGTTTCCTATACTGATAGCTGTCGCGCTGTGCGAATGCTCCGGGCATTCCAGACATTGCTTCGGGGCAAAACTGCACTCAGCGCGGTTAATGCCTTTTTTCAACCTATTTAACGATAACAAAACCCACAACAGCGGCTATGATTGTATCAGTTGTCCTAGCAGTGTCGCAACGCTAATTTTTTTAATCTTATATTGTGCTCACCACCGACAACAGGACTTCGGTTGACTGTGCCCCTTTACCCCTTCAAAGTTTACACTTGCACGAGATTTATAGCCATAATTAGGAAAGTTGAGGCATAGTAGACCGGCATGACTGTTCCCTCTTACACCCGAAAGTTTCACACACACACACAGACCAAAGGAGACGCCCAGCCAACAGAAAAGTCCGAATTTTTTGTTCTCCCATGTCAATGGTAGGCGTCGCCGCCCTCTGTGTGGTCGGCCTCTTTACTGGCCTGCTTTTCGTACGAGCAGCCGGCCTCGCTCTCCCTCCCCCCTTCAACCCACCGCAGTCGTACGATCCTACGGGTGATCGAAAGACAAGACAATGCCATGAACTTGAGGCAATAGCATAAGACCATGAAATACCTTTCCCACACCACCGGGAAAAGTTGGACGGTGGGCTGTCCCACTACCGTCAAGCGTTTCCCTGCCAACGGGAATTCTCAGCGCTTAAGCAGTAGACAAGTGGGGATTTCGCCCAATTGGGTCAACTGAATTGAGCAAATCTGCCAAACCGCCCTAGTAGTTAAGTGAGCCTAGTAGTACTTCTGGTGGATTCTAGATGATTGTTTAGAAAGTCCTGCCTGGGCAGCCAGCTTGCTGTTCCGCAATGGAGGATTCCACACGAGCAGTAAGTTTGACGGGTAAAATCGACCCAAGTGTGATTGAATTCACGGCTCACGGCGAGCCTCGTATCTCAATGGTAAAGGGTTGGCTGCGCGAAAGCCTTCCCGGCTGTGTGGGGTTCGACTCCCACCGAGGCCATGCATTTTTCACAATTGAGTCAACTGAATGGAGTAGGCAAATGCATTTCAAATTTATCTTCACGACACTCTTCGCCTTATCTGCTCAGTGGACGGTACGTTTTAAAGCACTTGTAGTCACGCTAATCGACCATGATTTCATGGCAGGTGGTCATACCACATTAAAGTTTTATTCGATTTTACCACGCCCTAATCTGGTTCCCGTTTTGGGCTAACCCATCTACCACACGGCCCTTTTCAAGAAAATCCTCTGAATTGCATAAAAGAGGGGGGGGGAGGGGGGCTGCAATACGATTAAGCTAGATCGCACAGTACAGTCTTTAACTGTGGACAACAGACACAGCTATTTCATGCGTTACACGGTCAATGCGTTTTTCGCAAATAACTCCCATTCCTTCTAAGACAGCAAGAAATGGACAAGCTCTGTTTTTGCGAACACACTTTTATTAATTTCCTGGTCTGTTCGGGCAAGTCCTATTCACCGGTTAAATTGGGGTCTCAGAAGAAGCTTGTGAATGGACGAGGTTCGATTCAGTATTTTGAATTTAATCTACTCCAGCACGTTGTTGTCAGTTGGAATGGATCCTATGTTGTTCACGCGTCAGCCGCCATTCTCCTCATATGTTCACACACCCACGAAGTTGAGCTAGAGGTCGGGGGCAGAGAAGAGGGTCCTTTTGCAGCAATAATTTGCATGCCACCCCCACCCTTCACCCTACAGCCAAGAAAACTGTTAACGCGTAACAGTTTTCGTCTTTTGGCACGCCCCCACCGAGCATCAGAGGGCGTAATTGTGGTCTTTAACCAAAAATCTCTACTCTAAACCCTTACTTAGATCGAATTACTGATTGGAGAGCTTCAAATGTTGGGTTGCAGGGTTGAGATTTCCAGAGGGAACCCCCATTTGAGCACCTATTACTTTTATAGCCGGCCACGAGCACGTTTTTTGGTAATGTTTAACCAAACGACGGTTATGGCAGTCGGCACCCCTTCCCGCCTTCGGTGCAGTCGACATAAACATGGGGCATGATTACAAGTCTACGTTGGATTCACCCCGTGCTCAGGATAACAGCGTCGTGATGACGCAGGAAGGGGAAGGGAAGGGGACAACTTGACAAGGTGACAACAGGCGGTTGGAGTTGCGGGCTTGTAATCAGGTCCATCATGTTGTACCACGTGGGTCTGTTAGCGCTTGTTTGTTGGGGCATCGTGAAGGCGGTTGTCAGCTGAAAGTATTCGCGTGAAGCAAAAGTTCAGTCATTGGTGGTCGCATGAACGTCATTATCGACAGAATGGACTGACAAACGCTGGCTGATCAAGATTTGAAATAAAGGGTTGGTCAGGAAGTATGAGCGTATACTTCTGAACTGCATGAACATTTTACATCACTGAGGTTTCCCGAAATAAGATTGGTCTTGACTGCGTCTTGTTTATTCGTTTAGCTTGCACTAAGTCCAATTTGAGTAGCCGGAACATGAAGGGAGCCCACTCAGTAAAAACAGAGAATGCTGTATGGCCTGATTGGTTGGAATGCTAATTGGTTCTGCTTTGTTTAGTCACCGTTCCAGGTTTGTATGCCCTCATAGGGCTGCTTTGGGGTCGAATAAAAAAAAACAACTTGACAGTAAAGTTTGGATTGCTTTTACGCTAACAGTTTGAGTTTACACGGCGCTGGTCCCCCTGTACAATGACTGAGAAAACACATCCAGATGTGCTATCGTTACGACATCGTTTTCCGCGAGCAAGAGTATGAGATGACATATTTGTTCCTGACTTTGATTGAAGTATGGCTGGTTGGGAATGGCTAATAAGGCAGAAACGGCTATTCTGGAAGGCTTCTTTTTGCTCAAAACAATTGCAGATGAATGAAAACATATTGCTGAGAACTTTACATGCTTGGGTTCTACTAAGTTGATGTACGTGGCTACCTAAGCAAGGCAACAGACAAAGCATTCAGCGTTATAAATAAGGATTTACCTCCTGGCAGCTCAATGGTTCCTTTGCTAAGTCGACTGGATATTTATTGGTCCTACCATGACGACTTATCTAGTTTATAAAGGCCACAATGGTTCAGTTTACATGACCACAAGAACGTCCCCCACGAACGACACATATTCCAGAAAAATGCCCTTTGTTGACTATAAAGCGCTTATCAGTACGGCTTGGGCATTCTTATCTTACTACTACTACTACTACTACTACTACTACTACTACTACTACTACTACTACTGCTACTACTACTACTACTGCTACTAATACTGCTACTACTACTACTAATACTACTACTACTGCCACTACCACCAATACTAATACAAGCACTACTGCTGTTGCTACTTCTACTATAACTAATAGTGCTACTGCTGATGCTGCTGCTATTACTATTATTACTACCATTAATACTACGGTGGGAGAGAACTCTGGGAGGGTAAGCAAAACCTTAAAAGCTGAACATAAAAAAATCAGATGTTCAACTGCAGCCCTGCGTTACTGCTTGTAATCTCTGACCTCACAAATCGTTCGCCAAAGAAGCGCTGCTCTTTGACAATACCCCCCAGGAGATGCCCCTAAGCACTCAGTCGACAAATGGGATTACTTCATATGCGCTCTGTGCATAAAATTATGATGCATCTGCAGAGAGCCGACTTTCGTAAGGCCCCATTCCTAGTGGAGTTACTCTAACGGATAAAGGGGGTCAGGTTGTGTTAACTGAGTGACTTTCTTTCCGATTTGACCAATATCTCCACCAGCTTACTATTCGTGATAGCCCCTGAGCATTTTGTGTTAACAATACCTACAAGTGGACGTACCAGTGTCCCTCAAACGTTGCAAAGAGTTCTGATTGTTTTGGATATACGAGAGCTATTCACTGAAAAGTTCTTCCGAGTACCTGAGTCATCGTTGCACAGCATAACTACACGGTAAGCTGAATATTATTTTCGCTACCACAGCGTACAATACAACCTCAACACGTAAAACATTAATGAGGTCTGAGTACGTTACGCCTCTACGCCCATCCAGCGGACTTACATATTGCCCAGTCTCCGTTTAATCGCATGAGTCGGAAGACGTTTGGCCATGACCATGAATACACCAAACTCAATGTCAAAACAATATTCCTCCCCAAACAGAATGTCGAGGGGGCCGTTGAATGACCTTTGAAAGGCCGTTCTAAAAATTCAAAGAACTAAGACATTTATCAAAAGGGTGAACTGGTTCTTATTAGTCTTACACAAACTAAAACTTAATGCAATTTTGAGGAAAAAAAGGCATTTGTCAAAAGGCTGAACTATTTCTTACTAATCTTACACAAAATGACACTTCAAGCGGTCTCGGGGTGGTTCAAATTACGTTCTACATCTTGATTATTGGTCGTTTGGTATGATAAGCAGACTGGAGTTCTCAACAACTAGAATAAGCACTTTGCTTTTCCACAAAAAGCTGGAAAAAGAACTTATACGGTATTTGTGTCTGTATTTTACACTCTACTAGGTAGTAATAACGGTAGCGAACAATACCATCTCTGAAGTTTACTATTCAAACTTTACAAACTTAACGAAAATGTGATCGAGAGACTGCTTTAAGTAGGTGGCCTATCTCATTAAATGTTGATCAACATTCTGAAATTTGGTCTTTTAATTAGAAGGGGTTAAATGGTTAGGGATGTAAGGTTTATTATCGTGCTGCATAATCCCAAGAGAGTTCAGTCTCGCTAGAGCACCGGATTTTTAACGAGCTTCTTTCCGGCGACCTGTAACAGCTGTAGTCGCTGAAAAGTGATGAATTAATGAGTATGACTATACCTATTGATTATCGATGTCCTTATAAATGAAAATAACTTTAGTAGAATACATGCACAATTATTTTACTGGTGTGACAGCAGCTTACGTCTTCGTTAAATGGTGTAGTTGAAGAAGGGGTAGGTTGCGGATATAAAAAAATGGGGTTATAAGGTTTTATTGAGAGCTTGAAATGTGCGTTCATACAGCGTCGTGCCTGTCCAATCATCAACACTGCAAAATTTTACGAGCGCTACATGACATCTTAGTAGCATATAGGAATGTATAGTTTTCCTTACGCGGAATTTATATTGCACATAGTTTTTAAATCTCGAGCGCAGCTGTGGGTCGGGTTCAAAATTATTCGAGATTTGAGAATTTTTCTAAGCTGTAAAAGGTATTATTTATCCAAGCATACAATTTAAAAAAACATAATTTGATACAGAATGAATGCAAGAAGGCGTATTTTTCTACACGCTTTCAATAAAATATATCCGAATTTATAGGTACGGCGAAGGTCAATATCTGTTCATACTACTTAAGTTGTCATTTATATGGAGGCAACTGGAAAAAAAGCTCATTCAGTAGCCAGCATTCCGTCATGACTGAAAAATCTTTTGATAATGCTGGATGTCAATCAGTATTTTAATCTGTCTCAGAACTCTACCCAAATAATCTTTTGTAATCCAAGATAAGTTTTAGAAGTTGGTTACCAGTTCGTGAGGTAGGCCAGTTATTGTATTAGCCACAAACGCGAGTAAGTGTACATAGGCTTGAAACTTGTTTAGTTTACGTCCGCCCATACGATTCCAGGTATTTGTGCTGAAGATTACTTAATGGCACAGGGGAAGTAGATGGTTGCCCGGAAAGCCATCCAGACTCGCCAGCATGGGTCGAACTTCTGCCTGAATTTTTTTCTGCTACAAATTTAAAAGATCAACATACTTTCCTGAGAAGAAAATGCTGATCACACCAACTCACTGTTAACAACAGGCAAGCAAGTCAGAGGAACGTGGGTAATATCGCAACTGAGGTAAGGTCGTTTGTCAGTCTCGTGGCAATCTGACAGGGAATACATTCGAAAAAGATCTGACCCTCCAAGATCATAATACTATAATCTTTACTGAAAGGAACTTGTCCCTCAGACCTTACAAAGTTGGTGTGTAAATATGGGGTGTAAGTGGGAGCTGTTTAAGTCATGTTACGTTAATTATGACTTAGAAGACAAGAAAGACAATTATGAGAAGGCGTTCATTTGCCAACAGATGACCACTCAAAAATATTTTAAATCGCGAAAGAACTGGCCCTAAAGACTAGTGGGGTTAGTTACTTCGCACTTAATGAAGGATTGCCCTCACTCAGAGGTAAGCCGCATTGTAATTCGGTTGGGCGCTCTACAAACTTCTCGGGAAGATTTCAGTGCGGCATACATAGATTGGTTGCTTACTCTTTTTCTATGTAGGGTGTAAGAGTTTAACCGAACGTGTTAACTGCGTGTTTGCTGAAGACACCCATGAAATTTGTAAAAAAAATGTGTCTGGAAGCGGGCTTATAATGCTACTGAGTGAGAATTAGACAATACTTCTCGTATGAACTAGTACATAAAACGAAATGTCCGCGTATTGTAATAGATCTGCCTATGTCTGCTGAGGGCGAGAAAGCCAAATTTCTCAAAATAATATATTGTATGCAGACCTTAAAAGGTAGCAATGATTCGTTCGTTGTTGACGGCAACAAAACCGGCCAGTCACTCTTAAAGCGAGTCTCGACTTGCAACACGACGTGAATCCTGCGTGACGGCAGGACGTAATGAGATTAGGAAGAGGGGCAGAAACATACGGACTTCAAAATCGTGCAGCATATCTGCCCCTAAACCTACAGAAGGCATAATCAGTACCATTATAGGTTAATAACAACTGCTTGCAGTAGATCTTGAGTGAGCAACAATGCACAGCGTGAACAGTTTGTTACGTAACTCGAACAGTGAGCGTCTTTCTACCACGCATCGCGTCCTCCTAGGCGACTCGAGTGAGTAAGCACTTGGTAAGAGGTCTTCTGGTAGCCAAATTGTGGCGCATGCCAGTAAAAATAGCAGAGGTGAGCCAATGCACACAGAAAATATAGTCTTGGCCGACTAAATTGGCAATTTCTGACTGGGTTTCAGTCATTAGCCAGCCAGACTAGAGATAAGTGGCACATAAGGCCCAGCGTGCCTACAAGATACCCCAACGGTTTTGCATAGACCCCTGTTGTGGTTTTAAAGCTGTCTGATAAATCTGAATCACAAACGAAATCAGCTCAAGTCTTGATACAATGTCGCTAGGTAATGACTGATAAAAGCTTCGAGGGGACTTGCCGACAAAGTCAGGGAGACCGGGGGAGGGGGGGGGAGTGAGAAATTTTCTTGTTTACCTCTCATTTTCAGTCGGTAATCTGGTAACTTCTGCCCGAATTTTCCTCAAGAAACTGAAGTAAGCCAGCCAATCAGTCTCAGAGAGATCTGAGGGACAGTTCGACCGTCAACTCGGATGAGTTCCATTGTGTGCTCCACAGTATGGTAACTTGAGCGTGATTTACTTTATAGTGACGGTGAATTTGCGTTGCTTCTACCATACTCTCTCCTCGTTCTCCTACCGGGGTCCGGTGTCATGACCAAGACCAGCAGACCGGAGGGAGGATTGGGCGTGACGAGAACCTGCACCTACACGTGCCACAACATCGGGTCGGCTCCCACTGCGTTAGAGTGCCGTAGAGGCCATATGAAGCCAGGGGCATTTGAGGCTGACTATCAGTTCGACACTGGGCCACCTCACACAAATATGCACCGAACTGACTGCGAGGTCCGCGTTATCCCGGTCATCGATTCAAATAGGGTATAATACTTGCAGCCCAATAATACTATAACAGTTACCGAAACTGGCCAGTCGTTAAAATGTTTAGTCGGTTTTGGGCTGGCCTAATTTTTTTATGGTAGCTATGCCTCATAGGCCATCGACCAAAACTATTAGAACTCGTTCATGTGCAAACAGCTCAACACATAACGATATTTAAACTAAGAAAAAACTGCCTGGCAGGGTTAGTTACCCCAGTTAACTTGCATAACAAGTTCGAATGCCGCTCATTGAGACAAACGTCACAGTAAGTCCTGGTCTGTTTGAATGTTGTGTAACTTTCTTAAAAAGATGTTAGGGCACTACATTTAAGTCCCTTGATAGGATTTTACGGTCGTAGCATTGTTCTGTAGGTGTGGTAAAATGGCTTGAATCAAAGCATAAGCTGAGCATTTATGAAGACATTCATGAAAGTTTTATAATTACTTGCCCCCGAAAGGGGGGCTGTGGTGTTAGTGAGTGAGAAGCAATTAAAGAATGATCTTTACAAAAGTGATGTTTAAACATCCACCAAACTCCATACTTACATGGTTGCTACTCATATTTGATGTGTGCACGTCTGTGTTTGGTTATCGACCTAATATATGGTACTTTCGACATTATATTCAGCATATTAATTTCATAAAAGTAAGATAGTTCAGCCGACGTTTGGCTATCTATCTCGAAAATGATATTTGAAACGAAGCTCATCTTACTTAGTTGACTGGTGGCACCGTGCGCCACAAAGCCGCAGAAAAGAAAAACATGATAGCCTTATGTGGCCTCACTTCTATTGATATGGTACAATTTTTTATGGAAAATGACACATGTCTATATGATGAAGACTCAATATTTAAACCATTCGGGGTTTGGTAAGAAACGCACAGCTTAAAAGTATACATGGTATTATGGATCTCAATTGACTTCGTTAGTACCCTTATCGCAGACATTATGGAAGCGCTATTAGGAGTTGTTGCGTTCATGACATACAGCTTGGTCAAGAAGGGGGTTTGGGAGCATGACAGAACACACCAGGCAGATGAGGACTCAGAACTTTGTATGATATTAAGAGATTAGGAAGACCGATGGACCTTGAAGCCTTTCAGCAAAAGTGGTTCGCGCTTAAACGGACGAAATTTTTCATGTTCTTTCCGTACTTCTCTCAGACACATGCAAGTTCTTTTATGAACCTCCACATGACCACTCACGGAAATAATTTTTCCCGTTCTGTCTTGGGTCTTGACAGAGGCCCTGACAGCCGTAAAAACTGGCAGTATGCAAGTAGTATTGCCGGCAAAGACAGGCGAACGTTCACCAACGAGTGTTAGGATCCCCTGACCTAACCGGCTAAACAACGAGCTCGTGCCTCAATAGTTAGAGCGTTTGACCCTGACCAAAATGGTCGCGAGTTCGAGGCTCGAGTGGAACGCCATTTGGGTCTGGGCATGACTGGCTGACGACGGCTAATAAGCCAGAAATAACCCTTCCAGTCTCCCTTGTCTTTACCGGCAATAATACATGTACAAAATATTAACGGTTAACAGAGCTCTGGACGGATGGCCTGTCGAAGATGTCAGTAGAAGTATCCGAAATGGGGCAGAATGTGAGGTGGAAGGTGATACGAAAACAACAGATTTGACTGATACATGAAGTACGACTAGACTATTAGTTTACGGCCTGTTAGTTGTCGCCAGTCGATCAGGTTAGAGTCGAAAATTCGATCGTCGACTCCGATTAGGTCCACCATGTGCCCCACAGCAGTGTGGACGCAGGGACGAGTATTTTTACATGAATTATGGGGAACCCAGAGGAGTTTAGCATCTACTGCACTCCCTACTCCCTCACCCGCCCGACACAGTCAGGGAGTTCAGAGGCGCGATCGGGCACAGATGGCCTATGGCTGCGATCATGACTGATCTAGCCAGCCCCAATGATGTCCCATACCGCCCTTCTCCACGCACGACGATCCGTGGCAGCAGAACAGGACAGTTCCGGCCATTCTCTTCGTCAGCGCCGTAGACCGGATTCCGAAGCTTCAAGAACCACTTTCATATCCTGACGGGCTGATTCGAGCCAGGTTTTTAGTTGACCCCCACCTCGATGTTTCCAATTAGGTAAGGAGTTCAGATGTAGGACAGTAACACTGAGCTCGTGAGGTTGACGGCGAAGAATGCGTCAAAACCAGCTTAGTCGTCTGTCTTCGATTGCCTGGGATATCTTTGCAATGTCGTCGCAGCGAGTGCGGACTGTCTCAATTGAGACGAAGTCAATGTACTCCACTCGAAAGAGGTTACTTAAACAGTAGTGGTCAAAGACTTCCAGTTTCCTTTCATCTTTCACGCGCATATTCCAGCATTCGCATACATGTAGAAGAGCTGACCGTACAGATGTAAATTATATACGGACCGTTGTTTAGATATAAATATCGCGTCTGATCCATAGGCATTTTCGAAGGCTGGAGAAAACTCGTCGTGCTGTGTCATTTCGGGAGACGATGTCACCCTTACTCTGTCCATTCGACACTCGCTCTAGGGTATTTGAAACTGTCGACTTCTTTAAATTGACAGCCACTAATCTCGAGAGGGGCCTCCTCTTGGGCGGGGATGCAGTATGAAAACACTGGTCTTCCCAGCGTTTATGGACAAAACGACCGATTTCGCGACCTCGTTCACCCGTGCCACCGTAGACTGTAGATCGCCAAAGACTGAAGCTAGTAAAACGATATCATAAGCATAGTCGAGGTCGGTCAAACGGCGTCCGGGTGCAAGCTCAATACCATCATTATCCCATAAGGCCTTCCTGAGAACCCAGTCAGTGGCGTAGTTGAAGAGGATGGATGACAGGACACAGCCTTGTCGAACGCCAGACCGAATAGGGAAGCGTGGCTGGCATGGCTTTAGCCGGCACCTAGGCATGCTACCGCTCTCATTCCCTGTGTGGTAGGTACCATGCGTGCGCAACCCCAACCAATGTCTGTCATGTCCTGATCCGCCCCCATATTAGGCCAGCGAAGTTACATCAGAACTCGTATTAGGTTTAAAGTAAACTGGTAGCTGAGGCCTTGTCGTTGAGCCACAAGTGAAAATGCGGTGCCAATGATTGCGCATATACCTCTTTGCGTGCGCATACAGTTGGCTGATAGATCAGAGTTGCAGAACGTATGCCATAGAGGCCCTGATGAGTGATTACTAGGCGAGGACTGATTAACGCTCAGAAAAAGCTTGCCAATAAGGTTGAGTATACTGAAGGAGCAAGTTCCTATTTGGTAATTAATCATATGCGACCTATGGCCACGAAAAGGAAAGTCGGGTAAGAGCCCTTGTCAGGCTAATATCAGTCTTCTACTGATTAGTCATCAGTGGCTGCGAGTGCAGTGATTTCGAGATCAAGACAAGGTACTACTACAGTGAGTCATCTTCATGCTGGCGTAGCGAAATCGCCTTTGTGAGTCAAGCCGCTTATCATCGCGCGAAGGATAAGGTCCCTTTAAATGCCGAAAAGAACTCATGATGTCACGGCTCTAGTACATAACTTTATCTCCTTAAGGTCATCCCACCTAATAAGTTGAAGATGGCAGACTTATCTGACCACCTGGGCTCTGAAGTCTGATATGGGGGGATATATGGAGATGAACAACCTAATAGTCTGTTGGGCGAAAGGCAAGGCTCAAGACCAAAAAATTCAGTTCAAGTAATCCTGTTGAGATGAATAGACCATGGTTGTGCGTTTCCATGCAATATTAATGCACAGGTAAATGGGCGAAGACGATTAGCGCTAGTATCTACCTCTCGTCAACTGAGGCTGTTCTGTACGCAATTGTCTTTTCAACTAACCAGATCTCTTAGCTATATGATTAGAAAGGAGACTTCATGAGTTCACAATCGACGACTAGTCAGGTGTACCCCACGAGAGCTCCCGATATCAGGAGGCTCCGGTGATCTACATTTGATTTGGATTATAGTATGGATTGCTTTCTCTATCCAGCTCTTAGCACCCAGAGTAGTCAAAAGGCAAGTCTATATGAAAACAGGTGAAGATCTTTAGCGCATCTCCACTTAGCTCCTCACTAAAGCCTACCCCAACTGCTGTTCCTGCGTCCTTCACGAAACGGACCTTATTCATGTAAATTTTGCACTTTTACTGATGTAGCACCTTGTTTTAGCCTGACGCAGGTAATTCGACCTTAGAATCTAGACGAGTTTTCATACTTAGAGTGTTGCACTTCTACCTTATTCTAAAACTAAACAAGACGTTCGAGCACCTATCCTTCAGAGATGATAGTAAAGGCAGAAACATCCGACCTCGCCCGTACATTGTCATAAACGAACCCAGCAGACTATACACGGCCAATCTAACCAATCCCCTGATAAAAAGGGAAAAGTAAATTTACGTGATAAGATTTCTTGTTCTCGGGGGCGGGGGAAAGAATAAAGACTATACAGCATAACGACACCATTTCTAGCGCAACAAAAATGAAAGCAAAACCGAGCGAGCGAACGAACGGCAGAAAAGAAGAAAAAAGAGAGAGACGAGATCAAGTCGTCAAAAACTGAGTCTTTTGTCATCTGTAGCCGCCGCAGCGGTTGGCTGCACGTCTGAACACTGGTGAGGCGGACATCCTCCACCGCAGGAGGAGAGGGCCGTCTGTGATCGTCGTCGAACAGCCCTCTTCATCACCTCGTAGGTGAGCTGAGCTGAGGAGCGCAGACGGGTAATCACTCCGCCAGTGGACTTTGTTTCCGTCAGGGAACTGAAGCTTTCACGCCGTTTTTTGGACAAACTGAACAGGGCACTGCGTCTGTAAACAAACCCGAAACACGGTAGTTGAGGACTGAGTACGTGCAGCACCTAGTTAGGTAACTTTATCGTCTTTTTCTTAAACTAAATGCTTGTGGTTGGGCCTAGAGAGTGCGTTATTCGCAGTCATGCAAAGGATAAAAACTTTTGTCTTGTTAAATTTGGGTAAGGTTGCCACTGAGACCATCCGATGCCATAAATGTAACCCGCAGGTAAAGAATCACAAGATAGTGGTTGGCGAGCATATGTAGACGTTCGATAAATTCTCGTCGAGCCAGTACATTTTTATGGGAACGAGGTACAAGTTGAAACCTGTTCGTCTTTTCGTACAACTGATTCGCGGGAATAGGAATGAGGGCTTGATAAGAGAATACATTTTAACTTGTACCCCATTCCCATATAAATGTAATGGCCCAAAGAGAATTTGTCGAAGGCCTACGTACGCTCGCCAACTACACGTCTGAAATCTCTGATGGAAATTTTCATGACTTTAAAAAAGTCCAAAAACGGTTCATGGAGAATAGCCTTCGGAAAAGGAATCCGGATGCCCGGATTCTGCTCAGCATCCCTGTCGCGCTGCGCAGGCCTTATCTCGAGAGAGCAGTCACAATGTGAATATGCCTGACGAGTACCTGTAGATGTGGCTGTTTTACGGGAATGTTATCAAGTACAAGGGCTGTGGCAAGTGAAGAGATGCACCCTTATTTCGACAGTGCGGCAGTAGCTTGTTCCGCGTGAAGCAGATTCCGGAAGCATCCACCTGACTGTTTTTGTCGGCATACTTCACTTGAGGACAATCCTTCGAAGGAAATACACCGACTTCGTCTGAAATGAGACCGTCAGCAGTCTCTGCAACAACATCACAATGATAACCCAGGCAATCCAAGACCGATTACTGAGGTGGTTTGGACACGTTCTTCACTGACAACCTAACGAGCTCAGTTTTACTGCTCTCGACCCGAAACCGTTACCTAGTTGGAAACGTCGAAGTGAGGTCAGCTAAAGACCTGGTTCAATTCAGTCCGTCAGGACATGAAAGTGGTTCTTGGACCTTCGGTTTACGGTCCCCCACGCTGGCGAAGAGAATGACTGGAAGTGTCCAGGTCTGCGGCCACGGATAGTCGCGCGTGGAGAAGCAGCTTACGGGACATCATTGTAGTCGGCAAGATCAGTCATGATCGCAGTTGCATCAAGTACAAATACTCTCTGTTTGCACCCTGGTCCATTGGCAAAACGGCCGACCAGACATGGGCGAGGGAGCACCGGCTAACAAAGCTAAACGCTCCGCCTACGCTTGTCACTCACCATCAGTTGCGTATTTCCATAGGAACCAATCTTCAAAGTAAAAGAGAGCTGTGTAGTGCATACTAGTGTACATGTGCGTATTAATATTATGGGGGCGCAGAGTGCGTGAGCTGGGATGTGTGCAACTACTTTCATCCCTTTTGCTGTGGTGTGAAAACGCTGGTGAGTTGTTTTTTGTGGTGGTGGTGGTGGTGGTGGTGGTGGTAGTAGGCTTAGGTGCGGAATCTGCCGTACCCGCCATCACTCTCCTCGACTCCGCCTTGACACCGAGCACGGGTGAGTGAGGGCAGCGAAAGAGAGAGTGCGGTAGATGCAATGCAAGTCTACTATCACGTGCAAGTCACCGCGTTTGCTTTCAACCTACTGAAGTGCGTGGTGGACATCGTCGAATTCGACGGCAGAACTCTCATTTAGTCCCTAGGTATCGCGTGTTACGTGCGCACGCAACTAAGTCTACCATTTAGTCCATCCCTGTGGACGGCGGTAAACATTGCTGTGGGCGCGTGTGAATGGGTGGTCTTATTGCATGCGTATGTGACCACCGGAAGCGCCCGAAGCAGTGACTGTGTGTGTGTGGGAACGTTCTGGGCTGGAGTGATGCGTGATAGTTAAAACATTGCTGTCGCGCATGCACGTATGACTGACTCGGTCAGTGTGGCGCGGCTGAACCTGTGTGCGTGTAAATTAAGCAGAAGAGGTGCGAACGATGAGCGTCGGCGGAACTCGCTCTGCGGTCGATTCGCAGGTGACCGACTATACCGATGCGTGATTGGGATGTGTGGATTCAATAGGGACAAGTCCGCCGCTTGTCTACCTTTCTGGGTGGGTGGCGGCGACATGTGATGTTGATTGCTGTCCTTTGAGCCCTGGCGGCGTTTACGTTGTGGTGGGTAAGAAGATGTTCATCTATGGCAAACCGGAGTAAGGATGACTTGTATGGCTGACTAAACAGGCCATGAGAAAGGAAACGCCCAAAAGCCAGCTTAAACTAAATGGCCTTGCGATAAATTTCGGGCAAGATAAATATTCCCATGCCTTAACCCTAACATGAAACTTAACAGAAACCGTCATCTTACCACTAGCTCTACCCTAAACCTAGACTCTACAGTTCCCATGAGCCCAAACCTTAACCCCTAACATAATTCTGACCCTAACCACAAGTCGGACCTTTAACTCTCCTCATCCTTATCCTAAACCTAGTTTGCCCGGAGTTTGTCGCACAGCTACATGCGCTGTGGGCGGTTCCTGTTCCCGAATCCTGTGAAGGTGGCCATGTAAGTCATTGTTACGCAAACAGGCGCTGTACACGTTCTTGCCATACATGAATTTCGGAAGGGTGCCATCAGGTTTGAGCTGTTGAAATTGCTGTTTGCTTGTGGTTCGACGGTCTAAGCATTGCGCTGAATCCAAAGATGTAAACCACCGGAAGTTTAGACAGAATGTATTACCGGTAAAGACGAGGGAGACAGGAATAGCTTTTTCTGCATACGCTACCAGCTATTACGGCTGTCAGGGCCTCTGTCGAGACCCGAGGTAGAGCGGGGCAGATGAGTTCCGTTAGCGTTTAGGGTGAATGTTCATGAATGAATTTAAACCACTGTTAATCCACACCCTAACCTCGCGTTGTATTTGGGTGCATATTGACGAGGGTTGGACGTTGGCGGAACCCAATGAATGGTTGATTTTCGATTTTGCTTTACTGACAGAAGCTTGGTGGACAGAAGTGATGGTATCTGTTACGAGCCAGCAGGAGTCTGTTAACCGGAAGTTTGTTGCAACACACCCTAACCTGACAAATTATCCATGACTGGAATTGATTTTCAGCAGATGGGAGACGGTAAAATGATAACTGGGGAAAAGATCTATCCAGTTAGATCGAGTGTTGGCCAGATTTTTGTGTTCCATCTTAAAAAGCATATTTTAAATTAACAGTATTCGATCGCATTAATTTTTATGGAACGCTTACTGCTGTCGGTCCCTGATCAAATTCAACTAATGGATGTAATACCTGAAGTTGAAGCTCCAGACCGCAGGCAATAAAACACATAACCAGGACCACAATTATGCGAATAACAGTTCAGGAAAAAGCCTGTCCTTTATTAAAACTGAATAAACATTAGTATCAAGAACACGCTTTCTCATATGCGATTCACACTCACCTCTTTCTGTTGTTGCCAGGTACAGCATCTTCGTCTGGTTTCAGAATTTCGTCTAAAATAGAAAAAGTAAGCGTGAGAACTATAAAGTCCATGTAAATAAATTGTATATTAAAGGCCCGAGGGGCCCTTTCATTACAAACTTAGTGCTATCGTGAGAATAAGAAAATAAAAATAGTTCAGATTAACAACGAAATCTTATAGTTTAATTATTTGGGCAGTAAAAAAAACTCCTACATCGGTGGAGGAATTCAGCGAGCCACCGATTTTCAACAAAATGTGGGCGAAAAAACTGCCGTAATGGGTAGCAAGCTATAACGTGATGCAGATTGGATGGGATCCTGCTATTGAAGATTCGGAACGCTTATTGTTATGGGAAAAATAATATAGCGGAGAGATAGGAAGGGGTCATCCGGGACAACAGGAGAAGACAGTGAAATTCAAGGCAACATCAAAGAGATGCGACCCACCAGACTCCAGAGTCCACAAGCATCCGAGCGGTAACCATCAGTAGCGATTCAAGTGGTGAAAAATGGCAAGTGCTGCTCGAACTGCCGGCTTTCTTGTATTTTTAATATGTGGACAGGCTGCCACCCACCAAACTGCACTGTGTCTCGAATGGTTCTTTATTCGGCCTGTGCACTTCCTATCTCGCCTCAACGTACCCCTGTTGCGATCAGTGCCCCAGATGCACGTTTTTGACGTTTATCCAACTAATTTCCAGAACGGTCAACTAAAGTCATTCATTTGACCCGCATATGAAAAACTGAGCGGCCTCAGCGGATTTCGAACCCACGGCAACGAGGCGAAGGTTTTGATACAGCCACTCAAGACACATGAGGTACGAGGCCCCAACGGGATCCGTTCTGTGACGTATGGAATCCACTAGTTCTGATGCTATTCAGTTCAAGCGGCATTTACTAGGAAATAAATCTAGATTTTACGAGATAACCAAATGTAGGCAATTAGAAAGGAGTTTATACGCATTTGAATAACGCATTAGGTCAAGAAAATATTCGGAAGCTGGGTCTGTCGTATGCAGCATCAAATACTAATTATAAAAGGTCAATAATTAGTCGGTGAACATTACTTCAAATTTATCAGTTATTGAGTGGTAGCTCTCGTACTAAGCGAGGAAATAATCATATCAATTTTCGGACCCAAGCGCTAACTCCAAGTTCGGTCATTATTTTTTCCGAAAGAAAACAAGCCGGGAATGAATTTCGGCAAAAGTAGCATATGTAGCCCCACTCATATACTACTAGTCCCAGCATTTTGTTCTGCAAAAACGGTGGTTGTAGAGTTTTGTGAGGAGGAAATAGGATAGGCAGAGAAGGTAATTTTTAGAAGTAAGTGTAAAGGGAAAAAATGTAGTCGAAATTGCCTCGAGCGGCTGCTTGGAGCAAGTTGTTCCCGATGTAAATTGAAGGTGTGCGCGGCACTTTGCGCCGCGGACTATACTAATCTAACTCCAGAACGGTAAGTTGGACCACAGATAAGTTGAAGTAGATGACCTCCTAACCACCATTTCAATTTCTTGGGAAATTCAAGAAACCTGCAGTTTGATAATCGGGTTTTTCCGCAATAAGGTAAATGATAAAACAGATTAGGAAAATATACAGATAAAAATCAAAAACATTTCTAAATACAGTAAAATAAAAATGCATTTAGCATTTATTAAAGTATATTTTACTGTGTGCCCTAATTCCCCGCCCATAAAACCCGATAACCACCGTTTTCGTAGGAAAACATGCAGGTTGTAGGGATTAATGAGTGGGGCTTCACAAGCTACTGTTGCCTGAACTTCGCTTGGCAAGCACGGTTTTCACTCCCCTCCCCCCCAGAACAAAGTTAAGGGCGGAAGCTTACCATCGCCGCTGCTGGACTGGGTTATGCTTGCAGAGCTGTGACGACGATACACGGGATTGGTTGTGATGCGAGTGGATTTCTTCTCCGTATAGGGTAATTTTGAAGCCTTTGAACTTATTGTATAGGCGTTTCCAGCGGACGACTGTAGGCTTAGGTCACGCAAGCTGTAAGAAGAGAGGGAAAACAGTTGTACTTTCAGTTGAGCGGGAGGAAGATGAGAAAAATACAGCAAGTCTGAGTTAGCACATCCGTGCTCCAAGGGTTCTTCCGTCAACGGCAGCCTGTTAAGAGGCAAGTAACGGATCTAGTAAACGCTGATAGTCTTCCATATTCCCCAATGTAAATTTAAAGTTGTTTTAAGCATCATGGATTCCAGTTCTAGTCCGAGTTGCAGTGATCTGAATCAATCCAATCATATATTTTCGGAAGGTAAATCAATAAAACTAGGAAACCAGAGATCCACAACTCTGCTTTCTCTGGCGCTACTAGTCAACCATACACTACGTAGACCACGATGGTCTGGGAACCAGACCTGAGGGTGCTATTCTACGGCATGTCGCATCCAAAACTCCAAATACTAAGCAGTCTTAGCATTTGCAGCCCGGAAGGCTTTCAGTGATCTGAACCTGGTTGCGGGGGGAGGGAGTATGCGTGTTTCGATTAAGCCTTATAGACCATAATTGCAAAATCATTTAGCGAGAAGGGACAGCATCTGGAAGGAAGGAAGCTGCCTATTTTGGCTTGTGATTCTCCAGAGCGGCTAGTGTGACACGCTTGATTGGGCCGGTGGATTCAAAAAATGCATGTTTTAGGATCAAAATCAAAATCAAGACCAAAGACTTACAGTTGCTTTTTCTTTAGTGTTCTACATCCTGTGGTGAGTGAATCAATGCAACAAGATTATCTTTTTTAGAAAGTGGGGAATGGCTTACATTTTTGCTATTGAGTTGAATGAGAACCAGGATGAATATGGCTCATGTGTAAATACCTTGTTTAAGAAGGCGTCACTTTATGAACTGGCTAAATCCGGGAACGCCACATATTGATGGCACTAGGAGGAACCAAGATGTTGGATCCAGTTAATAGTAGAGACAAACTAGAGGTCTCCACCAAAAGGAAAGCTTTTTTGAGAGCGAGCTTTCATCCTTTCTCCCCCCCCCCGAAGACAGTAGGTGTGAATGGCAGACTGCGGCCATAGTAACCACATAAAAGGACCACCGATTAACGGTTTAAGGTCTTTCCGCGCACATGGGAGGGCGTGAAGCCACTTTGGCGGCTTGTAGCTAGATGCGGTGCTTGCTGGGTGAGCTATTTTTGTGCGCGTAGTTGCTGGCCCGAAGGCCGAAAAGCCTCGTATGCTTAAAAATGGAGACACTAAATGAGGTGTCCACTGTGGATAATTGTTTCTTAGCAAAGATGTCAGTTTGTCACCACTTGGTAGGTAGGAGACATCGACAAGACGGCGCTAGAACCAGGCTCGTTGGCAGTCGCGTGAAGACTGTTAATGCGCCAAGGGTGCTAGATTGTTTACACGGCATGGAAAGAAGGCATGTTCAGTGCTGAAACTAGATCACGGAACGCCCCTTCCCGAGATAATTTACAGGTATGTCAGGACGTTTACGGTACTCCCAACATAGGTACGAATTGAAAGTGAGCTGTGATTCGCATTCAGGGCCATTTAATCATTAGAGATTAATGAAACAGGCTATCATTTGAACCAGGACTCTGTTTTCTACCGACTTCTCTCAAGAATCTTCTATAGCAGTCACACAGAAGTGGTGCCTCATTTATACGTTTTCTATAAAAGACTATGCTTGGTTTTCATTTTTTCTTGGAGCTCCGATCTCCAGTCCTGACAAACAATAAGGTCGGTCAACTGTTCCCTATACTAGACTCAGACGCGTGTATACAAGTACTTAAACATTTATAGGTGGAGTATCCTACCTCATCTGAGCGCTGACTGTATCCTGAGGAAAAGCCTTCAGGGGTTGACGTCTGGAGGAGGTGGTGGCTGCCGTCTGCTTCGGTAAAGTAGCTGAGCAAATCACGGATTTTCTGAAAGACTTCGGTGAAGAGGAGGGTGTCTGATGATCCGGGTTGGGCTTCCGACGAAACCGGAACTGATTCATGTCAATTATGCGGATGGGTCGTAGGCCGGGACGAAAGCGACATGTGGGTACTGTGGTCTCGCCACCCAGAGTGAGAGGCGTGGGTAGTGTGGGACGGGGAAGCTCTGCGGAGACAGCCATCTGATGACTGTGCATGACCGCGGAGACGCCGAGACGAGGTTGTCGAGGCAACGCAAACGCCTGCGGCGGTGCCTGAGGATAAGTTGGGATCAGGAGGGACTGGCATCGTCCTATGGTAGGTTTCACAACTGACACTAAAATATGACAGAAAAAAAATCACATTTAGTGTGAGGAAGCAGGTTTGTCCAGTAACAACATTAAACATGAGATCTTGCAGTAAGGGACACATGGTGCTTTCAAGACCTAAGAGCGGGTAAGACAGAGCATAACGCAGAACGAATACAGTTGATCCATTTGCTGTTACCAGACAGCCAGCCAAAACTCAAACTTTGGTAGGTGGAAAGGACGTGAGCCACCGACCGTCTGTCTCTAATGCAAGTCTAAGGGGACCTCTGCTGGCGGTTTTTTTATGTCTGGCTGATGGCGGCAGGTGAGTCGAGAACCACCGTTCCATCTCCTTGTAGGCAACGCCGTGCGTGCTTGGAGCAGCTGACTGGTGGACTGAGAGTCAAGTTCAAAAGTTCCTTCCACGATGACCTCTAAGGCATATTCACGCACATGGAATACGGGGCGCTCACTCCTGTTGTGTGCAACCCTTGTGTAGTATAAGGGATTCAGATCGTGTGTGGCCCACGTAGATGGACACTTCAGTTCTATTAGTCAACTGCACTCGATCCTAGTCTCCGATGGCTGGCCGACTCGGACAGCGGACTGATGTATGAGGGTGAGAAGAGGCCGTGAGGCCAGGTTAAGGGGAAGCTATTCTCACAGCAAATATTCTTACCTATACACAATCCGAGGTGTTTTTAAACTACCAGCAGCCGTTAAATGTCGTAACTTGGAAGGCTGCCGACTGACGGGATAACTGCTATCTCCACAAAATGCCTGCGATGGCATTCCGGTGCAAATGGGATATAAGCATCCCTTTCTGTCCATGCCCGGTCCCTTGTGTTCGGATCAGCTATCTGCGCCCGATCCGGCTTTCTTGGCACCGGGCACCAGGCGGATGAGGGGAGAGAGAGAGTGAGTGAGGAAGGTGCATCGTAAGTCTACCCTCAATATAATCCCGCACAAGTATCGGTGTCTGTAGTACCCTGCTGTGGATCACACGATGAACATAGTAGAAATCAACGGCCGGAATGTCGGCACGCGCAGATGGGCTGCCTAGATTTTCAAACCACTGCACTTCACTCAGCTTTTTTGACACTGAACCCAGGAGGATAAGCGGGGACAGGGTGCGGCAGATGCTGCGAAAGTCGTCGCCCTGCGGCCACCTCGCTGCGAGCACACACACACTGAATATAGTGGTTCGTGACGGTCAACCTGCTGCACACACCATGCTTTTATACAGTGCGACTTCCGCAGAGACTAAAGATAAGAAACCTCCAAGCGAAACCTGAAGATGCAAATCGGTGATGAGTCACTTCTGCGTGACCCTACTATGACACCCCGCCGAAGCGCAGCGCTAGTCACCCTTACCTTATACAAAAATTACACTTCGATATGTGATCCTAGCTAGAGACAGGAAAACAGCCACGAAGCACAATAAAAACCCACGAATAATAAATGGACATTAAAGTTTTGGCCAAACCAGACATTTGTTCATCATGTGTCACGTAGAGAACATTAAGGGATGCTAAAATTCTGTCACCTTAAATTTGGAAGGCGATTACGTTGAGCTAAGTTCCTCAACATTACCTTGCTGTACTGTTGACAAAACAGAAATACTAGCATCTGTTTTCTTACCGTAGGTCTGCTAATTAGTGTGGTTGTCTATTTGATTCGCTGCCACCAAATATCTTGCCTCTGAAAGGGAGTCTAGGCGCTGTCCTTTTGACACGAACCTCGATCGCCTTTAAGACATGCTCGAAGCAAAACATGCCCACATGCTCACGAAGGGCTGGGACAACTTGCATTAGCATACCTGCCCCTTTTTAGTTTTATCTGATCCAGTTGATGCGTACACACGCACTGTTTGAAGCAGGCACTGGTGCCCGCCACATAGGCGCCCTGATGAAGTCTGCCATGACGCACCAAGACGGGTCAGTTAACGGGCTGATCTAATTAGTATGTGTAAGACTGAGCGAGGGAGGAGGGGCGAGGGGGTTGGCGTCCGCAGCCGCCGCCTTTTAATGGCACGAGTGGGGGGCGGTGAGGGGGCGGGGGGGGGGGGGGGGGGGTGTCAGCGAGGACGACGACGGCGTTAGCTGCTACGCCTAGCGGGTGGGAAGTGTGAACACAAAACAGGCAAACAAGAAACCCGCATGTGTACTCGTGACCGAAGTGAGGGCTGATGCGTGAGCAGATCATTTCATTTCAGTCCAGCGACCAAAACGGCAACTACTTTTCACTATGCGCGCAGAGACAGTAGATCAGATTGGCTTGCGAAATTCACTCAGTCCATCCTCGCATGGCACGTGCAGCGATGATTGGCTGCGAGCGGGCGGGCGACCTGATTTGCACCCACTACGCTTGCCGATCAGGAACGAAGGAAGTTCAGGACTGATTGAGTCGGCATGACTACCTATTCGCGTGACCGCTCGGCATAGCCTCTGCTGGTGATCGCTGAGTCACAAACAAAAGCTGACAGAATTGAAGAGGAGAATGGCCTTTTTCCTGTTGCTATTATAATAGTAAATAAATATCCGACTCCACGGGCACTTGAAACATAATAGAGCATCAGTATTGTGAGTTTACTCACAATTGAGTTAAAGTACGCGTCCACTCTACTGCAACATATGGAGTCCACAAATTCTGATGCAGTAAGCGGACCGTCCAAGCAGGATTTCCTTAGCAATCAATCTAGAATCCACCAAATGACTACATTTTACAGCTCCGGCAGAACTTCGTAGATTATTTAGTTAGAGCATTGACAGTACTGAGGTCCTAACCTTCCTATTGTATGTTCGAATGCAACCACGGCCCCCGATTTTTTTTCACAAATGAAGCAAAGGAATCGTTCAATTATTCCAAAACCCTCTATCCAGTGGTGGACTTTTAATTTCTTATTTGACACAATAGCGCAGTTTTGGCCTTTAGTGCTGAACCTTCCCTCGGCATTCTGGCTGTGTAGGAGCAATCAGCCTTAATAACCCATCCGATTGGCAAAACTAGCGAATAAGCGCCCGGGGCGCCATTCTCGCCCCCATCAGGAAAAATGAATAAATTAGAATAAATACCTCCCAAACACCTCCCGACTGCAGACAATTGAGGTGAAACCCTACAGGCATATGCGGGTATTAACGGATTTGACAAAGTTTATTGCAGAAGTGATGATCTCTTTGCGTCTCCATGTGTAGACGGAAAGAGAATTGCTATGAAAAAGCCACTACCTAACACAAAGGTCCTGAATTTGGTGAAGCCGCTGGTATTTGATACACAGAAACGCTCGAAAAAAAAAACAGAGTAAAACGAATCCGCTGTCACAGCAAGAATTCTTATTGCAAAAAAATAAACTAGCGTTAAATCTGGCAGTTGCTTGAAGGAACTCAAAGAAAAACAAACGAAACTTTCTCTGGCATCAAGGACCTCTGGCCATAAGCAAGATATAAGAATACCCCTGGTACACAGTCGGTCGACATGGGTGCATTGAAAGTAATAATGAGAGTTGCGCTTTTGTTCGAAATGACATACAAGAAATAAAACTGTAAAGTTCTATTGAATTATTTTCTGTTGAATACTAGTCTACCTGCTGGGACAAGGACTTTAAGCATGAAGGTTTAATGCCGAAATAGCTACTATGTGTCATGGTTATGTGGACGTTGGTCGTCAAGATATGCAAGCGTGCGACTAACGCAGGTTACTTAATCGTATAAATGGGGTTTGGGGTGAAATCTCTTGGTTGCAAAATCACTTTCTAGGACCGTGTAGTTATCAACTGTTAACCCTGTAGATAGGTGGCATCGAAGCAGACCCGAAGATGGGCTTTACCGTGAAAATGTGCTTCTTAGCATCTTATATTACTAGCGTAAATCAGGCCAGATGGTGGGAATATCTAAGGTTTTTTTAGATGAAAAGTATGAATTAAATAAATCGCAAATATTAAATGTTTGCCAGGGATAAATAACTGTTATACTCACTTTTCAATTCTTCAAAGATCACGACCGAAGACCGATGGACGCAACTGCTTAGTGAGCCAGGCAGTCGTAAACTGTCGTGTGTACGCGAAATCTTTCGTTCATGTAATAGTTCTCGTGTACATACACGCACGCGTGCACACGATTATTATGCCTACCAGGGCAATGCTGACCAATCAGCGTCCAGCAGGCCGAACCAACCAGTCGATTGTCGAGAGAGCCTGTGAGAGGCGGGGGAGGGAGGGGCTAACGAGAGGGGGGGGAGGAAAGGCGACAGCCTCGCCGCTGCCGCCGTTCACCCCTCCTCCCTCTAAACCGCCGCGCGATCAGCTGTGTACGTGAGCTAACGTGGATACGCAACCCCACCTGATGCAATCGCGGGAAGCGGAGTGCAGCGGGGCAGCAGGGTCACCGACGGGCTTCTTGCGGCGTGCCGGATATTAATTTGCTGCAAGCATTCACAGGCTGACACGACTGAGCCCTTGGGTGTGGAGATAAAAAGAGTGATTATTCTCAATCGGTAGTTTTGATGACAATGAAGATGATAAATAGCAAGCATCCATGTACGCAGAAGTGCATGAAATTTCCTCCCATATTTTTATTATTTAAACAGCGCTCAGTGCAGTCATAATTCAATGGAAGTGGAGTGCATCGACACCGTAAATTTCTTTTCGGATTGTGGTTCCAGTCTATAGTCAGCGCAGGTTATCGCATATGGACGAAAATAGATTATCCATGAGCGTTAAAGACTAAGGTAAAAAGGAGTCGAATAGTCATTTCTAGCCTGTGGTTTCTCAATCGCAGACGGGAAAAACCGGAGGATAAAACCACATGACTCCTAGTCTTGACGATTGCGGCGGCAACGATGATAACATTTGATGATCAACTGGTTTAATTTCAAATTGTGGGTCTGCTCAAATAAGGCTCAGGTATAACTGGTTAATGACGGTAATAAAGTTATAATTTACCGCTACGATGTTTCGTGACTTTTTGATAACTGGTCTCAGTTACCGTTGTTAGTATTGGGATATTTGGAGACGATTTTGAAGAAGTAAAAATATGTCAAAACTTCATACTGGAGCTATAAAACGGGGACGATGGATCAGCTTACGTAATATACTTGTCCTATCACACCGATGAGTTCAAATATAAGGCTTCATAGGTGGTCAAATAGTGACAAGTAATTCTTCAGGAGAAGTAACAACAAGGAAAAAATTAGGTAAGTTGGTAATCTTTGACTTATTAGCCGTCGACAGCCAATCATATACGAACCCAGGTAGGGAAAACTCGAGATTTAAACTCGATGTCTTTGGTCATTGAGCGTTAAGTTCAACGCTCAACCAATTGTTCATGTACCCATTGACCTGTCGGTAGGTGCTGGGCATATGAACTACCGAGTCCGGATTCTATTACCAGATTATGTCCACCTACGACGGGGTATGGCTAGCTGGAATTGATCATCCAAGTCACCCTTGTTCTTTTTATCATACTCTTTCTGTATATTCACACGATTACGCTCCTGAGTGGACATATGAAAAAAGCTGTGTTATTTCAAGAAGTTATGTTATGATATTTCTAGATGCACATTTAACAGATATCAACTGGTAGCTCCAGTTTTACGAGCGCGTTTGCACACATACGAATAGCCAGATATTGGTTTTTCTATCCACTCGAAGTTTGAGGACTAGAATTGTAATTTAATTGTTCCACCAATTTTGCGAAAATTCCCATTGTAAATATCAGGAGATAAATTGACGAGCATACGTTCGCTTTCGATAAATTCTCTTCAGGCCTGCACATTTATATGATAATGAAATACATAAATTCGTAAACTTATCACGGGCCTTGGAAACGGATCCCCTAGAGATGGACAAGTCCCCAATTCAACCGCACACACATCACCCATCTTGGCCGCCAGTCCGCTAGACACTTACATTATGATCTAAATCCCTCCACAGTAACAATACATCTTTCCACCAAGCAGCATAGTTTATTTAGTTCACTAACATATACATTTACAGGCCAGAAGAAAGTTTATCGAAAGCGAACGTATGCTCGCTAATTTATCTTCTCTTACTAAGGGAAGACAATTTCAATGTGTAGAGCCCCACGATTTTTTTGGAATCCTAATAATTAGAATAAATCTGTTGTTTTCGCAAATTTGCAGCGATGGCATTTTTGGTCCCATTATAAGCCAGTTGCACTAACATAGACTTCAACTCTCAGGACAGATGATTCATCCATTGCAGGAGACGACCACCATCAGGGTCCCAAGGGAGCACTTCGTTTCGTGCCCATCCAGCTCAAATTTAGTGCACAGTTTCCTCAATAACAATCAGAAACGCTAAAAGTGGATACTTTGGAGCTACTCGATGATAAACGCTCACCCGGCTGCTAACGGAACTCGTCTGTCTTACTGTGCCTAGGGCGTCGACAGAGGTCCTGGCAGCCGTAGCAGTTGGTATTGTAGGCAGAAAGTATTGCCGGCAAAAACAAGGGAAACTGGAGTGGCCATTTATGGCTTATTAGCCGTCTTCAGCCAGTCATACCCAGACTCAAGTGTTGTCCCACCCGGACCTAGAACTCGCGACCTCTTCGATTAAAGTCAAACACCCTAACCCTAGTCTTGGCTGCCCAACATTATTGCAGTGGTGTGTCTAGTCTGTCGGCTGCCCGCCAGGTGTGCTGACTTTCCTCCCTCTGGAGATCGCCAGTGAACACCGGGTTGAGGTTAGGCTGTTTACTTGTCCGCAGCTGCTCCTTGTACGAGTGCAAAGCATAAGACTTGAGGTCGCTGGTGCGGCCTCAGCGCCCCACCACGTGTCAGTTGTGTTTGAGTGCTTTGTCGTGCGCCTGGGCACGTTTGCAGATCGGTAGCGCATACAACTGACGCTGTCTTCCCCGTCTGTCGTTATGCCCTGCTCCCGCCTCCCTACACCCCTCCGCAGTGGATCAGTTACTGTTGCATGTGGGTACTTTAAGTAAACTAATGTTGGTGGCCAGCACGTGATGGGATACGCGAGGGGTAGGCTTGGCGAACATTTTTTCATTGATCAATGTTCTTTTAGTCTATGTATATGCATGTGTACCTCCTTTCTCGTTAGCACTGGTTATGGGTGCAGTGTGATACGACGTGTATTAGATTCAAAATAAGTGCGTGTGTGTGTGTTCGTTCGCCCGATCGCTAACGGAACTCATCTGGCAGAGGCTCTGACAGCTGGTATTGTAGGCAGATAGCATTACCGGCAAAGGCAAGGGAGACTGGAATGACCATTCCTGACTTATTAGCCGTCGTCAGCCAGTCATACACAGACCCAAGTGGCGTCCAACCCCAGTCTCGAACTCGCGACCTCTTTGATCAGAGTCAAACGCTCTAACCATTGAGCCACGAGCTCGTCGTCTTGTCGGTGTGCTAATATCTCCCAACCTAAACTGGCAAGACAACGAGCTCGCGTCTCAGTGGTTAGAGTGTTTGACTCTCATCAACGAGGTCGCGAGATCGAGGCTCGGATGGGACGCCACTTGGGTCTGGATATGACCGGCTGACGGTGGCTAATAAGCCAGAAATGGCCATTCCAGTCCCCCTCCTGTTCGCCGGAAAAACTTTAGAGTTAGTTTATTTGCGAGATAGCTTGGTCCTCCTCCTCCTCCTCCCCCTCGTCTTCCTAGTCCTCTTCCTTGTCCTCATTCCCTCATCCTCCGTTTATTCTTCCTCTCCTCACCCTCGTTCTCGCTCTCGTCCTCGCCCTCGTCCTCGCCCTCGTCCTCGATGCAATAGGTACCTAAACAATTTTTTTTCCTGGTACGCATGAACGTGCATTCAGTTATGCCATCGTCACACGCATTTCCAATCACTCTGATTTTGTGTTGTCGATGGAGGGTGTAGAGAGGGAATCAGAAGGCTAGGACGATAGAGTATACGTTCGCCTCATATGAGCAAGTTCGCACTGAGCCATCGCGATAGCAGATGTGCTCATAGCTCGCGACAGACAAACTGATTAATTAGGATCTACCCAAACATTGTTCTTGCATCCACCCCGTTCCACTGGGCGGACACAGCCAAGACAGTCAGCTGCTATGCGCAAAAATTCGAGTTCCAGCCATAATATTTCTTTCATCATCCCCGAAAGAGGAAGAAGAAGGGGCGATTTCTGGGACCGGGTTCTATTTAGGCTGACGGTTCAAAAGCTTTCTCACTTCCATCGGCAGAGCGTCGTAACCGCTCTCCCGCTGGTGTCAGAAGTGTGCGCGAACGTGAGCCTGACGCCTGAAGCCCGTGTGCCAATCGATTGAACCGATCGATTTTTGTAGCTGTGTCAGTTGCCTTTAACCAATGCAGTCAAATGTTAAGTGTAGATATACATACTCCCACAGAGACGGCTTTCAACCTCCAGTAAATTCTGCAGCGAAGTCTTTTGAGGACTGGTTGATGAAGATGCTTAAAATTATGAATATCTTTGGTGAGATTAATTTAGATTCGGTCATTAGAAAGGTCTCTGTATGAAAAGAATCCCGGGATATCAAGCAGCAAAGAGGCTGGAGTCCTAAGTTATGAAAAGAAACTTGAAGCCCAAGATATTTAGACGGTGGTTATGAGTTTTGGAGGTAATATTTATTATTTATATGAAGACTAGCCGAAAGAGTATTTAAACATGTGGAATACTACCTACTTAGTAATCAAAGAAGTCTAACGCATAACCTGGTACAGGCATATGTGTATGCATAATTTTTTAGCGATGACGGTTGGATAGCTCATAAATGTTCCATATGAAGCATACTACCATAAAAAATCGGACTGATTTGCATAGGCCTTTGCAAAAAGTGCATAAAAGGCTTTGACTACAGCCGGTGACGACTACCCCTCTCACATATAATTGCTTGCGCCTTGGGCCTTGTAACTAAAGTTCGCCGTTAGTGTGACATCAAGGAGCCACCGCGCCCAGCTCAGAAGTGGACTGGACAATGTTTGGGAGTTTTATCATTTGAAGCACTGCCTTTATGGGACGACTTTTGGGCTGGACAATGAATGGTAGTCGAACCTGGCTCAGTACTTGCTAATTTCGCTCCCCAGCGTGGTACTCGATGACTGAAAATAACCAGATTATCTGTTTATAACATGAGTAACAGACAGGACTAAAGGACTGGTTGGCTGGTCGGCCGGAGCGACACTGTTTGTCCGAAATGGTCGGTGGAACCTTCTTCTTTGGCATTGCATTCAATAGTTATACGCAACTACTACTACTACTACTCAATAATGCGACTGTTTAAGAAGCTCTAAAACAGAGCTTCAGGGGGAAAATGGGCCGCTTTTGTTCAGTTCAGTTCAGTTTTATTAGGGAAATATAGGTAACTACCTTTGAACTCCTTCTTTGTTCATAGCTATCACGCAGAACATGTGGCGTTGCCGGTAATGGAACTGCGGTAGGGGGCAGAGAGTAAAAAACTCCTTAGGCATCATTCATAAGTTTAGTTTTGAATGCCATTTGTGGGATTTTAAGGAGAAAAACTGTCGCCCGTGGGGGGAGGGGGGGGGTGGGGGCGAAGGGAACATGTAAATCGGATGTCCTGCTGCTGAAAGTGTTTGGATCATGTCAGGAGGAGGCCATCGCGGTTGTTCAATATCCTAATGGTCACAAGGGAAGATTACTGCGGTGGTCACGGTGTTGGAGATGCCCCCATCGTATGCCCATGCTCTAAAACAGAGCTTCAGGGGAAAATGGGCCGCTCTTGTTCCATCCTGCAGTCATGTCAAGTCAGTGTTTTTCACTTTCACGCGCTTTTAAACATACCCACTCATGGTCCATGGGAGGAAGTTAAGCCAAATACCCAACAGATTGAAATCGCAAGGATTATCGGTCTGGGTGGCAGATGAGGACAGTTACTACTAGGCTGGATATGGACACTTCAGTTAGGCCTGTCCATGTTAGCAACAGCCCTTCAGTGACTTTGCTCAGTAATTGTGCCATGCAACAACTCGCAGTGGAGGAGAGGGGCAAGCCTGAAGAAAATGACGAACCAATCGTCTATTCAAGGTAGCACGCAGTAAGAATGACGCTCCGCGCACTTAAAAGAGGTGGCATTGCAATACATACCAGGAAAGGTAAATATTGCCGTGTCTTAACGCTAACTCTAACCATAGGAAAAGACTAAATGGTAACCATAAACTTAACCCTGGCTCTACCTTAAACCTAAACCCTACATCTAACATGATCTGAAACCTAAAGCCTCACCATACTCCTGGTCCCGTCTCTAACTCCGACTTTAACCACAAGCCTAAACCCAATCTTTACCCTTAAAGCAAGACCTAATTTCCCTGGAATATGGCACAAAGCCACATGTATTATGGGCGGTTCCTGTTTCAAGCGGCCGCAAAGAGTCATCTGTATTGCACACGGAACCCAAAATATTGAGTAACCACCACACCCTTAAATTCCAAGGAATATTGCTTAAACGAGTTGGTGGAATTTTCGAGGAAATAACGTGGCCGAGGGATTCCTCAGTGTTAAGCATAGAGCGGAATACAGCTGGGAGAAGTTACCACCTTTTATGGTTTGTACTAAACCTCTAATCATCGTCCCCGACAACGCGATTATCCTTGCGTGTGGCTTGGGTGTTAAAGCGTCCTTTTTCACTCAAGTCGCAAAGTCACGCAAAACAGCTTTCAAATTTTGCCTGTAATTTATGCCTGACAGGGTGTTCTAGTGAGTTTTTTTTGCATTTGCAAGCTATGCTGTTCAAAACGTAGTGCTTTGGACGCGTTAAATGCCAGCACCACCCCTTCCAAAATTACGTCAGATAAAGTTAGTTTACCGGTGGCCTTTTTCGCTAATAATTTTAAATCTGCAGTCCAGCAGCACGTATTATTTGTGCAGGGTAACCTTCAGTAGACTAGAATTTCGGACTGAATGGAAACGAGCGTAAAAATACCACATATTGCTCCCTAAACCGGACAGGGGACTATGAACGCTCCACCCCTGCAATACAGGTTGTCCTGCACAGCATTCCAGGAACCGGGATAATTCCGTGTCCTAGCCCTAACATTAACCTAAACAGTAACCCTCATATTAACCCCTGCTCTAACAATACAAGGGAACCTGCGAGTCCTAGGAAGTAATTGAGAAGAAGACCAACTCGATCGAGTCGTCTTCTTCTCCCTTACTCTACCTTACACCTGAACCCCAGAGTAAAAACTAATCCTAACCCTCACTGTAAATGTAACTTTAACTTACCTTAACGCTTACCATGACCCTAAACTCAAACCTAGCCTATTCCTTAACTTAGGCATAATCCCACGCCTATTTTTCCTGGATTTTGATGCCAACACTTGTTTTACAGGTAGTTCCTTTTCTCCATATCCATTTTTAGCAAAAAATGACGTGAGCTAGAAGAATTGCTGAAACGCTCTAGTTGCGACTTCTACATATCGGTTAGTAAAATCCTTCTCATCCAGTTTATGTACAGGGACACGCGGGTTTGATGAACCAAAACGGTGTCAGAAAGTGTGCCCTACGCTGTAGGCATCCGATCCCAGATCCAGCTGATTGAGCTTGAATTCAAAAGTGGTACGTGATGTAAAACATATATAGACAGAGTGAGAAAGAGAAGAGAGAGAGAGAGAGAGAGAGAGAGAGAGAGAGAGAACGGGACAGATGGACGAGTTTGGCAGAACCTGAGTCAGTTATTTAAACGGAAATATAACGGGCAGGTCCTTTAGTAACAGGGGCATTTACCACGTACTGAAGGTCGTTGCCCAGAACTTTGACAAACGTCAGTGAGGCCCGGTCATTTTCAAGGCTGAAAGTCAGACATCAATGGCTCATTAATGTGGTCTGTATGGCAGCCAAAACCACTTCGATATCCTAGTTTAATAGATTTTAGCTCATACACACGTAGAAATCAGCAAGTATGTGGCCTGTATAGGCCATAGGTTTGTCCTGTCAGCAAATTCGCCCACACACATCCCCAACTTGATTTTACATGGCACTGCTACTGCAGTATACGGTAATTCGACCGTCAATTTCGACAAGGTCCACCATATGTCCAACGGCGCGAGAGTATCGAGGGGTGTTAGGGCTATAAGGTAAACCCTAACGGCTGCGATCTTCCAGACCCGATTCCTTCAGAGAAGATAGATAAGTCATTAGAAGACCAGAATGGTAGGAAGGGTGTATTCTGTACAGAGGGATTGAAGAATAGGCAGTAGGAGGTTTGGCTCGGATTGGCGGGCATCCGACCGTGAGAGTGCGGGGTCGTCAACGACGCCAACAACGCTGCCTGCGGCCGCTCCCTGGCTGGGCGGACTCCGAAGTTTTGACTGTCGGAGCACACGTCCTACCGCTAGAGCGGCGTGGCCCTTAATGATGTCTGGGCCGCAGTCACCACATTGAGGTCTGTATCCAGACGGACTGAGACCAACCTACTGATGAGCCCAGTCTACGAACACGGGCATCTCATTGGAGGAATTGAGACCAGGACGGGGAGACAAGTCGCGCACTTTTGCGCCTATTCCCCAAGGCATGACGTCAACAGCAGTGCAGCGTGATGAGCCAGCATGCGGCGGACATTCACGAGCGGCTGATCATGGGTTCCAAGTAGCACTAGCGGCCAGTATAAGAGTATAGAGATGGTAAATTATGCGTGAACTGGTTTATGGGGCTCGTAGGCCTGTGCTCCGTCTGCCTCACCCTCTCCCAGGGTCCTTCGTCATGTAAATGAGGGTGGGATAGATTGGTAGTTTTGAAGTCGGTTGCTGTGGTGAGACTAAGAGGTGTGTCGGATGATCATAGCAAATTCTACAAAGCCCTCTCTCTCTCATTGTAAGTCAGTTCACCCTCAAGTGAATTGCAACGGCATATCGGGAGAATACGCCAAACCTGGTACTTTATAAGTGACAAACACATTTTCTTCGCAGGACTTTTAAAGTTTTCCATTAAAACGTTTTCCATAAACAGCAACTTACATTTTGTTTTATGCTGTACATTTTGGCAGAGCCGATATCTATCGCATAAGATACCGACGTAATGATTTAAAAAATAATCAAGTCTTCTTCACGAATAACCATTACAAAAAGTCTAGATTTTTTGTAGCTTTCGATATTAAAAGACCTTTGGAGTGTATAGCAAAATTCTTACTAAGCTTCTGTATTGTTTTAAAAATCTTCCGTTTATCAACCGTTTATTATATAACCTTTTGACGTTCAAACTCACGTATTATGTCTTTGGAAAATTCATATCGCATAGGCAAAAAAGATACGTGAAGTCGAGGTCAACGTTTGAAGAAAATTAAGCAGTGCACTGTTCAAATAATGACACTTATCATCCTCAATTAAAATGTGAAAAAAGATTAAATTCACAAAATACGCAAAATAATGAGAAGTTTTAATATTTCTGCCTAGAATAGTCGAAGAACTTTGCACAAGAAAATATGAATAAACAGAGATATAGACGATCACTGAACAAGCTAGTTTTCATGTTAATCCGATAGCAAGGGTAAAATTAGTAAACTTAAATGAAACTCCATTCTTTCACTTGCTAAAATGTATTCCTTACAGTTTCAGTATTAAAATCATAACCACCTTTACTGCCTGTCAACTTCCCAGTTGTAACACAATCATTCACCCGACTAAGTTAACAAATGTTTGTGAATTTTTGACGTTACTGTGGGATATTCTCTATGTACAGAAATCGAACTTCTGACTGAACTTATCCGTTCTCACGGTTTGATTCTGTCAGCTGACTTATTTGGGTATTGATGGGCCGCACTTGAACACGAAGTCGGGTACAGGATGCTCCAAAAAGACCACCCAAGTTACTCCAAACTGTCTTCTTTATGTAATCTTTCAGTTCGCTTGGATTCCCTTCCGGATATCCAGTTGAAAAGTCAAAGCTCTTCATAAAAACTTCAGAGTTAGGATGCTAGAGTTGTTTACGAACCCACCATTGCATCTCCTTTCTTTACACGAGTTTTCCCCTAACTGTGGAAATATCCCAAGTGCCCTTAACTGTCTTATGAAGTATGATGTTTTGAAGTTCGTGAGGCACGTAGCATTCGAAAATCTAAAAAAGAGTAGATTTTATCTGTTCAATAATTCTTTTATTTATTTAGCTTTTTCACAGTTTCTATTGCAGTCAGCGCGCACCTGAAGTGACAGGCACCGAAATACCACCAAACATCATGTTTTACTATCTTGCGGACTCCAGCTTGAAAAAAAACTTGAGTCGATGCCTTGGGCTCAGGTGGATGTTCACAAGACCTTATTTCTATTTCTAAAAAGAGATATGAATCCAAAGATTCAAGCTCAAGTGAACAAGGCTCACGTGAGACGAAAAGTATCATACGAATGACCAAAAAATCCGCCTTGATTTTCAAAATGTGCATATAGGCGTTGTCATGGTGCAGGATTGAAGCACGCAATTGTGAATTTTCAGCGAATTTCCAGCGTGAAAAGATGAAACATCCCCTACAGGATCATCAATAGATGTCACAGCTAGACCTTTTCAGGTGTACCATAGTAAGACTGTTTTTAGAAAAATTGTGACTCCTCGTTTTCTGGCTTACTGCTGGAGCTTGAATTTGTCCGAGAGCACCCCTCCAGCTCTTGACCATTGCGTACTCTAGGGCTTAATTATGAGATAACATCGAAACATCCATCTTACTTCGCAAGTGGACAGTGGAGAAAACTCGCGGGCGTTGATCTCCTCGAAATTCAGGAGACTTTCACCCGGAACTGCTGCTTTTAGGGTTGGACAAGTCTCTCGAGAGCCGTCTGACCATGTTTTCGCGTGGTGGCAGATTTAGTGAGCAGATATTTTTGAAGGCTGGGACACTTAAGCTCAAACATTTGCTAAGACATGCAACAAGGGATTTCCGGGTGGCCCATCACCACTGTCATAGTGGTCATCATTTTTTTCGCCAGTGGTTGTCTTTGGACGTCCCTCACGAGTAGCATCTATGATGTCCAAGTACCTATTTTTAAATATCGAGATCTAGAGTTAACCAAGCGGAAGCTTGGTTGGCAATGAGTTCGTTTCAGCGATTTGAGGCATTCTGGCAAAATGCCAACCATGACCAAACTTATTGAAAATAATTCACCACGGTCAAAAGTCCTGGAGACTAGGTGTTGAATTACCTCGCATTCAATCTAACCTTTTACTGCCTCTATTTTAAAAAAACAATGTTTTTACGATCTCAATAATTTCAACATTCATCTCCTTTGGACCAAAGGCACGTCCTGATTAATATGGCATCAATTATTTGAAACTGCTTGTTGCCTGATCCTATCTATGTAAACAACGGAATTGCCTGCATGAAATATTCAGGCAAGCTGGAAGGATCATCCGCCTTTTTTCGCTAACATTTCCTTTTCAAAAGGGTCACACTGACCCTTTGAAAAGGGCTTTTTTCTCAAATCTGCGACGCTCTCTGACTCTCTAAAGGTAAATTAAAAAGGTTTGACAGCTGGATATGGCAGGTTGCATCATAATTCATTAGCTAGGCAAAGTGAGTGTGCTTTCCCACAAAATGTGCCGAAATTTCAGGAACATTTGATCACAAAGCAGTATGAATGCAGTGAACAAAAAGACAAATTAATAACGAATGACTTTTCGTGAAGTGAAACTGACAAAGGACTGTGAAAAGTAACATTGAGTTGTCTAGAAATGTCATTTTTTAGAAAAGTCTAGTCAGTAAACGTCAGAATTCGTTGGCACTGATTAAAATTCAGTTGTAAATGTACGTTAAGCCTAGCTATGCAAAAACCTGAGTAAATGAAACAGCATAAGTGGAATAATGTTTAACAATATTCTTTAGAGAAGTTGGCACTTCAACATATTCCAAGAAAAGGACTAAAAGCAAGAGTGGAGATTAGCTTACAACCCACAGTTCTAGTATAGATTCCAAAATGGTTTGTTGAGAGTTGGTTGTGTTCGAGACGCGGGTGACTAAGGAAGAATGATTTTACTCGAAGTCGCCGATAGAGGCATTAGAGGAATAAGTCTTCCAAAGGTCACAGCTTTACAGGCTATTCAGTGACTAATACATATGAATACGATGGTCAGGCATTATCGTAAATACAGTAGATTACCTAACTCATGAACTCCAAGGACTTTTACAAGTAACTCCCTCTAGCTCAAACACAGCCTGAGCTGCAACCCCCAAAATTCAAAGGCAGCCCCAAGCTGTGGCCCCCAAAGTCTTACAGCAATAAAGTTATGATCATTCTTCATAATAGGGCACATTGTGATTTATGAAGGAATGTAAAGTTTCATAGAAACACCAGCTTCTATAGCAAAGTAGAAAATTCCGAAAAAGTGGAAATCAGGCGTACTAGAGAAACTTAAGTTTTACATGTAGAGGAAGCCCATTCATACAAAACCACCAAGTGAATAAAGCAGCACAAGTAAAATTACGTTGGAAAATAATCCTTTTGTAAAGTTTTCGGATACCTATGCTTTCATATTATGTGCAATGTAATGTATGGCTGTTACCGAACAGCCCAACTTTCGAGTATGCATTCTAACATGTTTTCACGAGAATTGCTTTATTTCTTCCGTTCATGCACTGCTTGAGTTATATGCGACTAAGGCAGCGAAATTTTCGCTTGACTTGATTCATTGGGAGGTCACAGGAATAGGCTATTTCGTAAGCTCATGTGCGGACATGCCGGTCAGTGGCTAATACATTTAAATGGAGTTGTCAGATGCAATTGTATACGCACCACTTTTTGGACACTTAGAGTAATTGCCCTCTACCAACTTTTTTAAAATTATTTTGAGATTTCGATTACGAAGAGAACCATCATAACATGTCAATTAATTGCCAAAAAAGGAAGGTCCACAACAAAAGTCACAAATGAATATGTCTTAGATTTATTTAAAAATTTTCTAAAACAAGTAGCCTCTTAAAAAAGAGTCGAAGTTATATATTTTGGTGTTGGATATCTGCTTACTTCATTTTTTTGCAGATTTAGTCAAGACCGAAATGGGAAATTTTGGCCAGTTTATTGAGTGCCCTAAAGATTGGGGATACATGTTATACATAAATGGAAGAGGTAACTTTTCCATTTAAATCGGAACAGTTTTCAGTATATTTGCTTAATTCTAGGCTCATTTCTATAATAAAAATGCGGAGCAAAGGGGTAATAATATCAACGACGAATTTCGAGAAAACTGTTTCACACTGTCCCGCGACAACTCACTTAAATGTGTGTTATTTTAATTGTCTCTAACTTTATATTGACTACAGTCAATTTAGTTACTGTAGACTAATAAAGTCCTCATAGGCATTCCTTGCCTGCAACTCTTAAAATATACAACATAATTTTTATTTGGTATGGAACGAAACTTGGAAGATTGGCAAAATATAATTATAAAAAAATAAGTTCGTTCTTTTCCCAAAAATGATGTGATATCTCATAATTGCGCTTACCTCAAGTTCATGGACGCAAAACAACATTTTCCGTTTTGTGAACAGATATAATTAAAAAGTTCCTGCTTTTCATTAATGTGCTTTTATAGTGAAACATGCAAACACAACAAATTATTTTCCGCCGTGTTTAATAACGTAGGAAATTCCTCGGATATCAACAAACGCTAGATTTAGCCCAATGAACTGAATAAAGAACCTCAAATGTGCGTTTCATCCCCCAATTCCCAACCTATCATCAGATACGTAATCTACTATATTTCATTCTATGTATATTAAAAGAACTTTCGGCATCAGTAGCTTTTGTTGCCCCACTCATTAATCCCCAAAACCTGCATGTTTTCCTACGAAAATGGTGGTTATCGGGATTTATGGGTGGGAAATTGGTACACGCAGTCGAATATACGTTAATAAATGCTCAATGCCTTTTTGTTTTACTGCATTTAGAAGTGTTGTTGATTTACATCTGCAGATTGTACTAATCTGTGTTATCATTTAACCTATTGCGGAAAAGCTCGATTATCAAATTGCAGGTTTCTTGAATTTCCCGAAAGATTGTAATGGTGGTTAGGAGGTCATCTACTTCAACTTACCTGTGCTCCAACGTACCGTTCTGAAGTTAGATTAGTAAAGTTTGCGGCGCGAAGCGCCGCGCACACCTTCTATTTACATGCGGAACAACCTGCTCCCAGCGGCCCCGGAAAGCAACCTCGACTACATTTTTTCATTTAACACTTATGTCTAAAAATTTCCTTCTCTGCCTATCCTGTTTCCGCATCCAAGAAAACTCAACAACCACCGTTTTTGCAGGACAGAATGCTGGGACTTGGGGTACATAAGCTACTTTTGCCGAACTTTCTTTCCATAAATTTGTTTATAGTTATTTGTGGCGGTAAAGTCCGGTAAATTTCAAATATTTCTTGAAATAATGGTAAATGTGTCACGATTTTAGGTATTTTCAATCGATTTTCCATAAGATAGAATATTTGTCACATGTTTATCAAAAACCTTGAAACTAAGCAATTCTTGGAAGAATTTGTCGATGTTATGACTTTTTAGTCATTCGTTCCACATCAAATGACCACTTTCTGGGTAGGAAAAATGCTTTCCTTTTGTCGACATATTGCTGTAGGTAAAAGGGGTGATGTTAGGCTGATCATCTTTTGGACTGAAATCTCTAAGGGAATAAGATAATTCACTGAGCAAATTACTTTCTAGATTAAGTCCCCGTTTGCTCTCGGCAAGCGACCCAGTGACGCCACAATATAATGGCGAACACCAACGGCAGTGGAGCTGTAACAACTGGTAGTATGGGCAGATAGAATTGCCGGCAAAGACAGGGGAGACTGGAGTGGTCATTTCTGGTTTATTAGCCAGACTGACCAACACCCGAGACTCGAACTAGCGACTATTTATATCAGAGTCAAATGTCCTAACCATTCAGCCACGAAGTCGCTGTCTAGCCGGTTTAGGTCTGGGGCTATTGACACTCGTTGATTAACGTTCAGCTGGCCACTAACGGAACTCATCCGCCCCGCTCAGAGGCCCTGACAACCATAACGGCTGATAGCATAGGCAGATGATATTGCCGACAAAGACAAGAGAGACTGGAAGATTCATTTCTGGGCGTTAGGGCGTTCGACTCTGATCAAAAGTTCGCGAAATCGAGGCTCATAAGCTAGGAATGGCACTGGAGCCGTTAGAACGCTCAGTGCAGGCAATATCTAATAAAAGGGTTGGCGGAAAGTCTCCTTCTGCACGAGCAGTTTTAACGCTCTGCGGTCAGTCTATGGAAACATTGTCGGGTAGGGATTACCTATATGACCTCTCTCCTTCCCCCCTCCCCCCAAACAGGACATGGGAATAGGAGCGCCCCGCCCAAGCAATAAGGGTGGCCCCACGCACAACTATACAAAGTTTCAATACAACCGTGTCCTAACCCTAAACCTGGCTCTAAAAAAATCTTAGCGCTAAACTTATCCCCTAAAGTTAAACCTAACTCTAAGCATAACGTTAAGTCTAAAAGTGATCCTACACTTTGCTCTACTGCGAACCTTAAACTTGGCATAATTTTCCAGAAGCCTGAAAAACAGCCACTCATATTACAGGCTGTTCCCCTCCTCATGTCCTGTTTAGAGGGCCTTACCCACGGCTGGAAACAGTTATTAACAGCAATTAACTCAGCGCCAGTAATTAAAATCTAATTGGTGGACGTACAGCCAAAGAGAGTCAACAAAGACAGAGGCACCAATTCAGAATTCTACCTGCAAGTGGCGGTCAGGCTTCAGATGCAGGAGCGCGGACGGGCAACGACCTCTGAGTTCCTCCCGGGCATTCGGGTGCCAGCCAGATCTAGCAGTGACCTCATTAGGGGATGTGCTGTTAGAAGTCCTCATAGCAACTGTACGCAGTAGGTCGGAGCGACAACAAAGCCTGCCTCTTGGCCATGTTTGCGAGCAGTCCCGGACAGATGCGATGAGAAGTGGATGAACATGGTTGAAAGTGCTACGCTTTATGCAAGGACACCGACTGCCCTCATGAATTAAATAGCAATTTCCAGTCGCTGCTTCTGCTTACGCCCATACAGTTCATACAGATCTCCGGGAAAAAATAATAATTGTGATTCTAACGGAAATAGATGTTTACATGAAACCCAGATGCACCCATTCGAAGTCTTTTGTGGAGCTTTACCTTTGACAGATTATTGAAGTGCGTTGAAATCGTACCAATCAAGGGAGTAAATTTAAATGGAGTAATGGGCAATTAAATTTTAAGAATAAGTCAGCTTTATGCAGCGGAATGTGTAAAGAAACACAGTCGTAGGGCCTATTCGCGAAATTTTATTGCAACGCCGGCGATGATATCATTTTAATTCTTGAAATGGACGAGGTTTGAGGTACTTTAGAAGAATAAGGGTTCTCCGCTTTATAAGACTTTGGCCGAAAAACTATGCTAACCGACGCCCACCAAACATCCGCCAAATCAGCGACAATCGTCCCTGGCAGTGTGTGGTAAACGCACTGCGACAGCCTCTGATGATGGCTTTGAGTGAGAATCCAAAACGACGGGTTTATAAGCGTTTTGTTCCAGTGATTGCATTTTCTCGTCCTAAAGTGCTTCCCGGAACATGTCGATTCTTTTCTATCGGTGAGTTGTTTGGCCGTGATGGGCTCCAATCAGCTCGACGCTAGGTATCGTTTGCCCTGCGCAGAGTCGGTTTCCGCGCAGGTGTCCCTTCGACAGCGTGCTGCCGAAACTTATTTAACCCATTACCTCCCATAATTTTAGCCACTTTGATTTTTGTTATGAAACTTGGATACCTATGGTTTTTCAAACTTGTGTATAAATTAATTTAGAGCGAATTTTTTTAAAAATCTCATGTGGATATCAGAGGAATATACCTAATAGATATAGCATGGAGGTAAAATATGCGTATATACAGACAGATAATTACGAAAGTTCTTAATGTTTAAGTGATCTCATATGAGATCACCGAGAGGTAATGGGTTAATGCAAACCGCAGATAAACACGGGAATTGCAAGACAAGCAGATATCGCATACTTTGTTTATCGTAGGGCGCATTCACCAGATGAAATATTGCCTCAGCCGTTTTGTCTTATTTAAAGTTTCCCTGCAATCATACCGCACCAAATCTTCGGACAATAACCGGTTCAAATAGTAGTCTGGCCATCGGTTTTGATGCTGTCCAACGTGTACTCAACAGCACGGTGGTGCAGGGACGGCTACTTGAACGTGAAAAAGTGTTAAGTGATAATGCGTTCACACAGCATCGACTGCACTCTCTCTACCTTCAACCAACCAGGTCTGGTATCAAGACAGAGTTAAGAAGACCAGAGGCGGAACCTGGCGCAGGTGGCTGGCGCGACCGAAGCTGTCCCTATGCATGCCAGCATGTCCCCCTCCGCCATTTTCGTCAATTGTTATGGAGCACAACCAGAGTAAGGCCTGCTGTAGCCTGATCTGGCCTCAGTGTTGGTTCAGCGCTTCTATCAGGGGCGTCTCCTGAATTTCGGAAAAAGGTCGTCTCTTTCCAAAAAAAATCCCATCTGGGGGTGCATTACAATGAATCTACATTGCACAATACGGTGAACAAATTGTTAATGCGCTTTCGGCAAGGAATGCCCATTTTTTCTTAGGGGAAAAGAAGTGGACGGGTTCTGTTTGTGCGAGCAGGCTTTCATTAATTTTCTGACCTGTTTAGAGGAAGTTTGTGAATTGACGAGGTTGGAGTCAGTAATTGAATTCACGTTTATCGCCACCAGCACGTTTCTCTCAGCTGGAATGGAGGGTATGTTGTGCACGCATTAACCACTCTTCTACTTATATGTTCACACACCCGCGACGTCGAGGTAGAACACGGGGGCGGCAAAGCGGAAGGTCCTTCTGCAGCAACAACTAGCATGCCACCCTCCCTCCCCCCAGCCAAAAAAGACTGTTAACGCCTAACCATTGTCATATTTTGGCACGCCATTGCCCCGATTTCGAGCATCAAATGGCGTAATCGTGGCCTTTTACTGAAACCAAAAATCCCCTACTCTAAATCCTTGCTAAATTCAAATTACTGAATGAAAATCTTCGAATGTGTCGTTACAGGTTTGAGATTTCTGACAGGAACCCCCGTTTGAGTACCTATTACTTTCGCAGTCAGTCATGAGCACGTTTTGTCTGACGATGCCGAACCAACCAACCCTGGGGCAGTTAGCACCCCCCCCCCCGTCGATGCAGTTGACATAAACACGGGGGCGTGATTACAAGTCTACGTTGGATTCACCCTGTGCTCAGGATAACAGCGTGGTCAGGAGGCGGGAAGGGGGGTGGCAACTGGACAATGTGTAAACACGGGGTTGGAGCTGCGGGCTTGTAATGAGGCTCCTCATGTTATACCACGTGGCTGTGTAATCGGTCGGTTGCTGGGATGCCGGTAAGGCGGCTGTCGGCTAAAAATAATCGCGTGTAGCAACATTGCAGCCGTCGGTGGTCGCCAGAACGCCCTTATCGACAGAAAGTGTGAGTGCATACGTTTGAACTACGTAAGCATTTCACGTCACTACGGCCTCCCGAAAAAAAATGATCGGTCGTGACTCCGTCTCGCTGACTCATTTAGCTTTCACTACATCCCATTGATGCAGCCGGAAAATTCAGGGCGCACACTCAGTAAAAAAAGTGCATTCTGAATGACCTGATTAGTTTATATGCTAATTGATTCTGCTTTGCTTAGCCATCGTTCGAAGTTTTTATGCCTATCTATGGTTGCTTTGGAGTCTAATAAAAAAGACTTGACAGTAAAGTTTGGACTACCTTAGGTCCATAGTCCGAGTTCGCACGGTGCTGGTCCCCTACACAGTAACTGAGCAAAGACATCTAGTTATTAATATGTGAGAAAATTCGAATTCCAGATAAAATATTCCTTACATCATCCCCGGATGAGGAAGAAGAGGAGACGATTTCTGAGACCAAAGTATATTAAGGCTGATGTTTCAAAAGCTAGCTCGCTTTCATCGTCAGAGCAAGGTGTCTGAAGTCCTGTGTGCGTCAGATAGATGTGAACGTCCATTCGCCCATGCGTCAGTCGATTGCGCCAATCGATTTTCTTGGCTGTTTGAATTGCCCAAACACCCGCTACCTCTGACAGAACAATCAGGTGTGGTCTACAGCATACCATGCCAAGACTGCACTGCAAGGTATGTCGGTGAAACGGGCAGACATCTTGGCACAAGGTTGCATGAGCATCAGCTAGCAATCAACCGCGAGGGAAAGCTGTCTTTGGTCTATGACCACGTAAAGCAGAAGAAACACAAATTCGCCTTTGAAAAAGCAAGGGTAATAGGCCGGACCAACGACAAGATGGCCAGACTGCTGCTAGAAAGTTGGTCCTCGACTGGCACACTAAACAGAGCTATGAACCTTCATCCCGCCTACCAAGCGCTCCGCAAAAGGCTAACATCGGCTCAAAACGGAGCAATAGGTTTGGCGGAGAGAGATAAACAGGGCCGACAGCCGGTAGCCGCGAGCAAAGAGGGTGGAAAGTTTCACGAGTCACAAAAACGACTTGACATAGCTCACGACGGCGCGAGCAATTCGAACAGCCAAGAAAATCGATCGGCCTAATCGACGGACGCATGGGCGAATGGACGTTCACATCTATCTGACGCACACAGGACTACAGACACCTTGCTCCGACGATGAAAGCGAGCGAGCATTTGAAACGTCAGCCTGAATATACTTTGGTCTCAGAAATCGTCTCCTCTTCTTCCTCATCCGGGGATGATGTAAGGAATATCTAGTTATGTTTTCGTTATGAGGTAGTTGTCCGTGAGCGGTCTAGAGGGCAGGGGAGGGGCGCAAAGGACAACGTCCTTTTGCAGCAATAACTAACATGTCACCCTCCCATCAAGCAAATAACTCCCGTTCCTTCTAAGACAGCAAGAAACGGACAAACTCTATTTTGTGAATATAATTTTATTAATTTCCTGGTCTGTTCAGACAAGTTTTCACCACCGTTTAAATCGGGATCTCAGCAGAAGCTTGTAAATGGATGTGATTCGATCCAGTAATTAAATTCGCAGTTCGGATACTTCAGCACGTTGTTGTCAGTTGGAATAGATCTTTTTTGTTCACGCGTCAGCCACCATTCTCCTCATATGTTCACACACCAGCGAAGTCGAGCTAGAGGACGTAGGGGGGAGGGGAGACGGCAAAAGGGTACGTCCTTTTGTAGCCATAACTAGCACGCCACCCTCCCCCTCAAGCAAGAAGACTGTTTACGCCTAACTTTTGTCTTCTTCTGACACGCTCTCAACCTCCCTCTCCTTCAGAGGGCGTAATCCTGACCTTTCATTCTAACCAAAACCCGCAATGGAAGCAACAGCACGATCGACCTTAAGTACAAAAGAAGTAACCGGATCGGAATCGTGGATGCTCTATAAAAGTCAATCCTTTTGTGGAAGTATGAGAAAATTCTCAAGCGGCATTCCAATACATCAACGAGAATTTTCACTACGCAGTTTTACAAGGTGCAAGAAAGCGCTGCATGGCATTCGACCGTCGTATCTGACGAAATCCACCATGCACCTCACTGAATGGAGGTGCAAGAACAGGGTCTTGCGCGTGACTTAGTTTTAAGTGACAATAAACTTGCGCTGCATCTACCGCACTCACTCTTCCCTTGCTTACGTGTGCCCAATATCAAGACGCAGTCAAGAAGACCGGATACGGGATGGGGTGCGGGTGGTTGACGCTACGATAGTCTGAACCTACGTGGGGGGGGGGTACCAAAATCTTCGTTTGTTTCTTTTGTTTTGGGGAGCATATACCACGCGGCCCGTTTATTTGGGGGGAGGGTGACATATGAAGGGCTATAGATCCTACCGGTGATCTTGAAAATGGACACCCTTCATTTGCGCGTTAGTCTAAACTATGACGAAAACGGTTTCATGCAGAAAGAGCGCACAAAATGATATCGCTGGCTCATTGGCAGGCGCCCACACACGAACCCAGTGGACAACGACGGACCACTGACAATCACTCGTCATAAGTTTGCATGAAGGGATTTTCAATAAAATTGCCATATTGATTTTGCTGCATACATCGAAGCTTTCGGGTCACTGATGAATTAACGCTGGTCAACTTGATGCCTAGTTGGTATCACCGTTTCAAACTAACATAGTGCCATCCTCATATCCCAATCCCAGATCGAGCTGGCCAGATATTTAGCATTGAAGCAGCTTCTCTGAATCGAACCAAAATCTACCTCTTCAACCGGTTAGTGAAAAACTCGGATTCCTTTTTTTCGCCACAGGACTACTTCCGCTGATAAATGCCTTCGCTGATATGGTCTGTTTTGATTTTGGAGGCTGTTCGACCACCCTCTTCAATTCTTTCTGTCATGCCTGAGTCTGCCAGAGACAGGCGAGACAGAGGGGGCTTCACATGAATGACAGGACGACATCAATAGTTATTCTTGTTGAATTTGTTTTCGTGTCAATTTCAGCCAGGCGCGAAAGGCCTCTAAAGCCTACAAGGTTAAGTTTTTCTATTGGCATCCTGAATAAGCTAAATACTAGACAGGGGATATTTGTCTTGCAGCTTAATTGTGGCATGTTTAAGATAAATGGGACAGTCAGGAATATAATATATTGATATCGCAAGGTAGCCCGATAGTGCGTATCCGCGACCGACGTAATTTAGCCGTACCAGACAGACGCTAGCCATAATTGACTTTTGAAACTGAGCTGCCATTTCTTCTGCTCTCCATTAGAAATAAAATTTCTTAGAAATGCATCGGTTATTGTCGGATTTTTAACGCCTTTCATTTATCCTAACTATAATAATGAGTCATTAGTGTAAGACGCTAGTACCGCTTTCAAAGAACTCCCATTTCGCCTAAAGTTGACAAATCATTTAAGGACGATTGGTCATGACATTGTCAATTGCAGTGTTTGCTCATTACACATCGTTAGTGATCTCCAGATGTTACGCGGTTCGTGCGCCTACTTTTATCGATATTGAATGGAGAATGATTTTACTGAAAAAAAACTGGAAACATTTTCAAAAAAGTGCATCTCTTTCTCTTATATATTGGCGTTAATGCATACTTAGCCATTTTAACTGCGTTAATTGGTAACCTGTACACATCCTCCTCAGTACGCGCAAGATGTAATTTCAAGCAAATGACCTGGGATCATGTGTCAGATCGGCAACTATCAATTTAGGCACTATTAATCTGCAATGAACTCGGACCTAGCAACCATCAAATTGTCACCTTGTTGCGAACCCGGTGATGTGTGGGCTGATTAACTCCCTTCCTCCCCCCCCTCTACCTCCCAGGGGCTGCGCCCCCATTCACTGGGCCCGTCCAACACAGGCGCCCTAGAACCTGCTGATGCTGGTGACGACTAAAGGGGTGGGGGGGTGTGGAGAGGAAGGAGGGGGCGCGGGGCGGGAGGACAGTGACGGCCTGAAAGCCGTTTTAATCTGCTGGGATAACAACCCTGTGTCAGTGAATTGCTGGCCTGGGCTGATATTATCCACGATAAGCGAGAGTGATTAATAATACGGGGACTTTGATGAGCGTTCACGTGTTTGACGCGTCAACGGCAACAGGGTGGACCATGAGGTCAACCGGTTTGGTTGATTTCGACTTCAAAAGTGTGGCTTTATTTCGCATGGTGGAAAGAACCCCCAGCCGACAAAGTTAGGGGTACGCATAAATAGAGCGATGCTAATTTACTTTAAGCTGATTGCCCTTCTTGTTGGCTTGTATCTCGATGAATTTATGGCATTAATAAAATACGGAAGCTTACAAACGACCTTTTTCATCTTGAAAATTTCATAAGTTGTTATTCAACATAATTTTACATCACGCTATTCAAGTTTACATGATGATAACTAAACACGCATGTTTTTATCCTCACAGGTACTAGAAATAGAGTAATGCATGCATGGAAAATAAATAACAATGCCCATACTTTAATGCTAGTTTTCAGGCCCACGGAAATGACAGTGTAGGCTTGGTGTAATGGATTTGAGAGAGAAGAAAGGGTGCGGAGTTACAGGGCTAGAGGCTCGGCATCGTCGTCATAATTATCATCATCTTCGCCAAGTACTTATATTTCGCAAGAAAGGGTTTCTTCAGCAATGGTTTCCACAGTTGTTTCTTCATCAGTTGCCAAGAATAAGACAGCAAGTAATCGAGAATAGGAGTTTTTGTGATTTAAGGAAGTTTACACACTCCTATCTTTTTCTCATAGTAAATAATGTGAGCATACCAAATGGCGTTGTTCATGCTTGCTGCTACAGTTGAGAACCTCCCAACATTGTTCCTGGAAGTTCCTAAATATTCGAATGTCTGTATTCTCGAATAATGGGCACGCTGAAGTGAATCCATTACTGCAAAGTTTTTAGATAAGCAAGTTCCAATAACGTCAATTGTGAGTGCTATTAGAAAGAAACCTTCAAGGGAAAGTGTCAATATTGATAGGGAAAATTGAACTTTTATTTGGCGTCAAAGGGGATTTGGCATAAATTAGTCTGGCAAAACTGCAAGAACAAATAGTACCATATATCTGTAGTGGTCTCTGCCGTCCGACACCCTCCATTGCTTTGTCCGGCGTCATTGTTCAAGGCCAGCTGCCTCAAGGTCGTGCAATACCTCGGCCAGCGCTTACAGACGCGCTGACCTGCAGTGACTTGACCTACTTCCCCTCGGACACACACACACACGTGTGTCTAGGTTCTCGTGGCTGCCCAAGCACTACTGGAACGTGTCCCTTATTCCCCACCCTCGGCCGCCAGACGTCACTTAGGCCCACGGCGCCCCAGCGGAATGACGTGGGCTCCGAGGTCAAAATTTTCCCATCGATTCTCCGTTCCTTTGTGCACGCAATAAACTATTCCTACTATTCTAGCCTCTACCGACTTCTTCTCTACTAAGGAACCATGGTCTGAAGATCGCAGTTGCTAGGGTTTAACTTACGTAACCTCCTGCGATAGATCCAGACTTCGATGAATGTCGAAGATGTGTGCCTGTTCGCCTAAACCACGAGATATGCCTGAATAAAAGACGATCACTTCTAAATTAGAAAACAGTCCGAATGCATCCAACAAAGCCCGAAATGGATAATGAACGGCGTCTACTGTAATTTTAACGCAAAATATGTATTTTACGTACTATTTCGTTGATAAGACAAACAAAGCAAAAATGCCCAAATGTGTAAATTCCTGTAAGTACATCGTGCGTGTCACTACAAACAAACAAGTCGATAAAATTACATGAACAAATTAATGTTTAAAAAGTATTTTTAAGAATACTTTCAGTATATTTTATTCAAGAATTAATATTATATAGAGTTCAGAAGACGAAGAAGCGATCACTGCGGGTGACTGCTACGAACTATAAATGCAGTGCAATCGGTGCATGTATCACCCTTTATCTGCACATGTCTCAGACTTGTTTACGATTACCCATAACTAAGGATTCCCGATAGATCCAAAACGTCAGGGCAATAAAACTCTTGTTCCAGTGAACGCTTTTTCTTCTTCTGAACTGTTTTCTGGAACTCGCATATTCAATTCTATTGGCAATTATATAGTGTCTGTCACAAGGTCAAATACGTACTGCCTGCTCACGCGTTTCACGAACTCATTGCGCGAACTCGATGCAATTTTACGTTTTTTAGTAGACGTACGGCCGCTTCAAGCCAGTGGGATTGCGCTTGAGTCTGCGGATAGAGACGACACAGAAATAAAAGTTGTTCTGAGGTCACAGGTCGGTCCGTAAATAATAAATGTAAATAGAATCATCATTTGAAAGCGTAAGCATGTCAGTAGGTGTGCATTAAGATGAATTTATAGTTGTTTAATTTGTTTTACAGTGATGCTGAAGTCTGCGGAGTTTCAGAGTCTACTTACCGTGTTAGCAAATACTTTACGGTTGCCTTTATTTTTAATTGGCGACCCAAAGCACTAGGTTATGTGCTGTACGTTTACTAAGATCTACAAGACAAATTAGCCATCAATGCATTATGCGAAATAGTAAGTGCTCAGAAATTAGCTTTACGTAGGTAGTTCTTTGGATCATATTAAAAGGCTTACTCACATGTGAAGCCCTGTTGCCAAAAAGATAACTCTGTCAAGGTGTTTTGATATGGTATTTCGCTGACAATTGTCCGCCTACTTTATGTTTTTCCCGCAAAGTCAGGAAAAATGGCCGGATATTTTACTTTCCTGAAAAATACTGAAAGCTATTTGTCGTAGGCGTTCCCAATGACTGAGTTAACGTTTAAGGTGATAACAGACACGCTAGAAAAGTGCTAAATGTTTGTTAGAATAGTTCCTTTGTCAACGTTATATACTACAATTTGAAGTTAAAAATACCTAGAAAAAGTGTTATATTTAATCGGGGTTAGGAAAGCCCTGTATACGGTTTTACCGTTAGCAATAATCTTGGAGCTATTAATATTATCATCACAATTACTAATATTGTGGTCTCTAATGACTGGTTCAGACAAACATTCGAAGCGTCAGGCGAACCAGGTTCTTGGTTCACTGGTCGAGTCTAGTTTTTACAATTAATACTACTGACAGGAAATGAGTAGAAGCAGATACCGAATGTTCAAACATGCACAGGCGTTCGGACGCGCAGTGCTGCTCCCAGGCGTAGGCTTCACATCTGTACAAGAATTGTCAAGCCGATACGGCACTACTTAGAACAGTTACTAAGTAAAAGCGCCGCCACATGTGGTTCCCCGATATAGTGTCGCTGCATGATGCAGCTGCGAGGGTTTCGCCCAACGTTCCCTGTATGTTTTCTGGCATATGAACTTCAGTTTCCATCCTGCCTTGAATAACTTACGAGGAAATTAATGCGCGAACTTGGATTAGAGGTTTTTTTCGAAGGAGTTACTCCAAGTTTATGGCATCAGATCGACGAAACGCGCGTGTCTGGACTTTTAGTCAGCCCCTGTGCTGCCAGCATGGTAAACAATTAAGTATTTATTGTGGTAGATAGGTGTACACCGATCAGCTACAGGATACAGTCATCCCGTAGGTGCCTCTGGGGCTCATATTCGAGCAACGCTGCAAGGCGAATTTCAAATCGCTCGAGCTTACGTGTTTTTAGTCTCTATCTCAGTATAGAAGACACGCTTCTTGGAAATTATTTAAGAATTGATTATATATTTCCAAAGTTTGGAATTTTCTACGTGGAAATCTCAATCCGGTCGCTCTGAAAAATTCCTCCGCTGTGAATGATGTCCAAAGTTTGGAAATTGCTTCTTGGACGTGTCGGTTTTGTGAAAAACTCCTCTGCGCCACAAAAATCTGCACACCGCCGAATTTCACGCCGAGGCTGAGTCGTTATATCACTGTGTTGTTATATACCCTTATCCTGATATTGTCATAATATTTAGGAAAAAAGTGACTCTCACGTTAGGACAACAGTGTTTCTCCCGTTATTCCTAAGGAAATTTTATAACCATACATATTTTATTGTATCTGTCAGGAACTCAATATTTTACTCTGACTTGCTGTAACCTGCTTGTCTCAGTAAACTTGCACTATCTGGCCAATCGATCTTCTCTCCGCCTCACTCCTACGGGCTCTTGGGTTTGGCTTTAGATAGATAGATAGATAGATAGAGAACTATATTTTGATGATAATATCAAAATTTTCAGCAAAAAAGTGGCTCCATTCACGGAGAGTAAAAATAAGATCAATTATGGGGTTCAAAAAGCTCAAGAGTAAGCGGTCAAAGATAACAAAATGCTCAAAGTAAGAAGTCGACACGGTTACCACATCTGTTATGGAGACAGGTCTGCCTTCAGCTTCTCAATTTCCATTTCTTCACACGTGAGGAATCGTGCTAAGAATGGGAGTACCGAGTACTGGTAGGCCGATGTACGGCAGGTCATATGACGGAAGCTTCGGCGCATGGTACGAGAAGATTTCGCAGCCATTAATTCAGAGTGGAGAGGGTGAGCGACCTCACTTAGAATACGGTCCACGAAATTCTTGACCGATTTAAAATGTCGCTGTATGATGAGGTCAGCTAAAAAAACATAGGAATAACCGGCAGCTGAAGAGAGCATGCGGAGAATACGTTTAATAATAAGCAAGTCTTTCTTGAGTAGTGCTGGAAAAGTAACTGGAGAGCAATAAAGAATAAGAGGGAGGATACAGGCATCTATAAAACGCCAGATGAGAGCTTGTGGGGTGCGATATGAACGCAAGCGGCGGACATAATACAAAAGTTTGCGGATTTTTATAAAAAGGTCTTCAATATGAAGAGTAAATGAGAGGTTGGAAGCAAGTGTTACACCAAGGTATCGGAAGGAGGATACATTGTTAGGCAGAAAGTCAATGGTTTCAGGGCTGGTAGGGGGTCGCAGCCGAAAAATGCACTGGACTGACTTCCGCTCATTAAGTAAAAGGCCATTTTCTGACGACCATGCTGTGACATGGTCCAGTCCATCCTTCAGTGTTTGGAGATGGGTCTGGCTTTTGAGAGGATGGCCGACAACCATATCGTCAGCGTATTTGGCAAACAAACATGCGTTTGGAGATCGTAGGTCATCAGTATGGAGGGAAAAAAGATGAGGGGATAATATAGACCCCTGCAGAACTCCACAATTGTTGGGAAGGACCGTCGATTTTCGCTTCCCGGTCTGAACGAATTGGGTGCGGGAAGAAAAATAGTCCCTTAGCCATGAGACAACCCAGCCAGGAGAGCCACATGCAGAGGTTTTACTAAGAAGAAGATGGCGCGGGATCGTGTTGAAGGCTGAGGAATAGTCAAGAAAAGCACACGCGTAAGCACGGCATCCCTTATCCAAGTCCCTAAGAGCAGAGTGGACTACTAAAGCAACTGCATCTAGTGTACTACGCCTCGCCTTATACGCAAACTGCAATGGATCAGAAAAATTGGATGAAAACGGCTTAATGATGTCCAAAGCGACTCGTTCTGTAAGTTTGAGGAGTGCAGAAGAGCAGGCGATTGGGCGAAAGGATTTGGGACCCGTTGAAGTGGTTTTTTTCGGGATAGGAGTGATTTTGACCGAACGCCAACCGTCAGGAATCTTGGACTCCATGAAAGATAAATTAATAAGATGTGCCAAGACAGGAGCTAATTGAAAAGAGCAAGATTTAAGGAGAAATGGGGAGACGCCATCTGGTCCGGCAGCTGTTGTACCTTTAACCTTGTTTAGGTGTTTCATCACTGTTGCCACAGACACTGGAGAAAAATCACTCGGTGGTAACGAAATCTCATTTGTCGGGAGATAGGACTCGGTGGGAGTGTGGATGAAGTTTGAGTTTAAGCTGTCTAGGTCAGCGTCAACATGTGCCAGCGTATTGCGTTGACCAGTGAGACGTTTAAGACTTTTCCATATTTCGGATGAAGAGAGAGGAGACGAAGATGTAGAAGAAGTAAATAACTGACTAACAAAAAGGTCATTTAGTCTTGCGATCTCGCGTTTTATAAGGGCATTAACGTCCTTCAATCTTTCTCGTAAACCTAGTTTGTAGAACAGTTCCTTGTGTCTTCTCAAAGTTTTTAAGTGGGGAGATGATATTCGGTCTGGTCTAACCATGACCGTGTCAAAAGGACAACAAATGTTAAAAATTCCGTTGAGAAATGTTGTAAGATAACTCGAACACGACTCTACATTCCTGTTTTCGAGAAAGATGGGAATGCATTCAGATATACAAGTCTGAAGCAAGGAAATATTATGTGGGGACGTGTCACGAATGTGTAATTTCCTCTCGGGCGTTACTAATAGCCCTTTGTTGGTCTTAGAATAGATTTTTGGTTGACAGAGCAGTACGGAATGGTCTGAGCCTGCCAATGGAGCTCTATTTTTTACAGCAAAAAGCTTTGGATAGTTAGTCAGTATATGATCGAGTGGGGCGTCATCTCGTGTATTGAAATTAACTAAGTCACTAAATCCTAACAATATGAGGGGACGTAGATTTACTCGATTGAAGTCCCCACATAAAATAATTACATGCTCGCAAGACAGTGTGGCAAGCTTTTGGGAAAGAAAATCGAAAAAGTGGGTAAGGGCATCTTGACAGGTGGAAGGGGGTATGTAAATACTAACATAAATGATGCCTTTTGAGTTGTGTAAAAATTTAGGCCTACAAACTACTGCAATAACGTCTATGTGGTCTTCGGAGTAAGAAAAAAGGGACTTACAGTTTGTGCACCATTGCTGGTTTACAAAAACTGCTACTCCGCCACCTCTGCTGATTGATCGGGATTTTCTGTCCGAACGAAAACAGCAATACGCTGGAGGTGTGATGAGCTGCGACTCTATATCCCTATTGAGCCAGGTCTCTTGAAGACAGATTACACCGCACTTACTGTGTTCCTGTTTCAACATAAGTGCATCCAATTCGAGACTTTTATTGAAAATAGACCTGCAGTTAGTGGACATTAGACCCGGAAGAGACATTGAGGCTAATGGTTGACGCTTCATAGCTTGTTTCCAACCGCATCGATGCTTACGCGATCGTATTGCATTCCATTGGATAAAATTTGGTGCTGATGTACTGCAGGTTCTGCAAATTAATCCAAAAGTACATGAATGTTCGTTATGAATTTCCGTCGATAGAATATTTGTCCTTCGAGCATTCAAAAAGGTACGAGTGTACAGCAGAGATGACCTCATGTCCAGAAATGCAGAAAAACAAAATAGAGAAGTAGACAGTCTGGTATACACTAATAAATTCCCGCGTGAATGGAGAGCAAAAAAAACCGGCAGCTCAAATTCGAAAGCACGCTTTCGACTTAAGTGGCAGTATCAGATGCAGGTCGTAACACAAAAAAATCTTACATAGCATGAAGAGTTTAGATGCTACAAGTCCGTTAGCACGAAACGTTTTGCCACCGCCGGATCTCGAACCCGGGTCGCCAAATCTGGTTATTAGCGGTGTTAGCACCTCACACAGCCCGGCCACTTCGACATGGGCCCTTGACAACCATATCAAGATACGACCAGAAAGTAACTGCCGAGATGGCCACGTAGATAATTTTATTAATTCTCCACCTCCCGCCAAACAGCCAAGATGTCTACTACATTAACCGAAGTTAGACTGTGAGGAATTCGTCCTCCGCCAGGAGTTTTCGGAGATGAAACAGGAACTTTACCACGAGGGAAATAAACGGAAACAAGAGATAGCCTATCTAAAAACGTATATTTCGTATACAGCGGTTAAAACAGCCCTTGTCTACCAAAAACTGCAGGTAACTAAAAGTACATATGCTCAGATAGCCTCGGCCGGTAAACCTGAACCTCGCATATTATCTGCCGAACCAAGTCAACCAGCGGGCGTCTCACTCGACCGCAAAGAAACTAAGATAAATCCGCAGTCTACGCCATCGTTACTCGGCTCAGGCAGCACTATCAATGATCTGGATTTGCGTCCTAGCGTCACATCGTTGCTCGATGCTGCACTAGAAAGCGATGATACAGAGGTCGATAAGATTATTAAGCCAAAAAGCATAGGGCTAGAAAGGCTCGAAAGTATAAACGGGCCAGGAATGCGCAGTCAGCTAACCCAAAAACCGGCACATCAGGACCCATCAAACCTAAAGTACCGGATACAGGTGCCCGCTTGGTCGTAACTCGTGAGCTCGCAACAGATGCACCAGTGAGTCACAAGCAGAATATAGTTGTAAAAGGGGCTCCAGAGATAGCGCCAACAATTACACAAGAACAAGTTGACGCTGATATGGACTTGGATTTGGACATGTCTGTCGACACGCCTGAAACCTGCATATCGGATCATGTGTCAAGCCCACGGGCTACACCATCGTCACTTCGCTTACGTGTCACTAGCAATTATCGGGATTTTTATCCTAGCACCACATCGTTGCTCGACTCTGCACAAGAAAGCGATGACCAAGAGGTTGACAAGATCATAACTCAAAAGAGGCAAAAGCCTAAGAAAGCCAAATGGTTCACGGGTTTGCACTCAGCTTACCCAATAGCCAGTACATCAGAACCGAGTGTACAAGTGCTCCCTCGGCCGAAACACGTGAGCTCGCAACAGATGACCCATTGAGTCGCAAGCAGAAAATAGTTTTTAAGGGGGCCCCAGAGTCAGAACCGTCAATTGCACAAGAACGAATTGACCATGACGTGGGTCTTATGTGAGTTTACGCCAAACCGTTGCTAAAACCAGGCGAGTCTTTCCGCATTCTTAAGGCATTTCGAATAGAGAAGGCTCCAACAGCTCCAGAATCAATTTCTCGGCCATGACCTCTAAAAGTGATTTTAGAAACTGAAGCACAGACGATACTCTTGCTAGAGCGCAAACCATCCTTACGGAGTCTGCATTCGCAAGTTTTTTTTAGCCGGATTACGAGTTGAAAGAGCGGAGAAAGATGAGACAGCTAATAATAGAGATGGAGAAACGGAGAACCAATAGCGGGAGAAATCTCAAAATAAGAGAGGGACAAATAGTTCAAGTCAAAAGGACATCTCTCTGGTCAAAGCCGGTAACAGTGACGGCCTAGCTGTCCTGCCACCGAAACCTAAGACATACCCTCTTAAATTGGTCGTTTTAAATGCCAGATCACTGATTAATAAAATGCCTCTGCTGCAGACTATGGTTTTCGTCAACCGCTCAGACATTGCAATGGTAACTGAGACATGGGCATCGGCCTGTGTAGCTGATTCTGAACTCTCTGTTCTAAGCTATGCATGCGTTCGGAAAGATCAAAACAATGGCCGTGGCGGAGGAAGCTGCATCTAAATAAAGCAGCCACTTGCATTTCTCCCGTTGGACTATCCACAATTCACAGCGGTGGAGGATAGCTGCTGGCTACGAGTTGTTCTAAAAAACAAATACTGCTTACTTGTTGGCTGTGTTTATCGCCCACCTAATGCCAATGCAGACTACGATCCTTGTCTCTCGCGGGCATTTCATGCCGCAGCTGACTTGAATCTTAAGTATTGATTGATTGCAGGTGATTTTAACCTTCCTGACGTGCAATGGCTTCCACCATCCGGGCCTTCAAAGTTCAAGAACTTACTTGAGGCAATAGATATCGGCATGTGGGATCAGAACAACTTTCACGAATTTTGGGTGCTGACTCAGTGGAATCCCTCTTTCACTCTGATGGCGTTCGTGGACTTTGAACCCCGCCAGGCTTCATGCTGAAGATAATGCTGCTGAAGCAGCAGCCCGCAGTCTGCTAACCCATCAGCCGATAGCGCGCAACTTTCTGCCGACAACCATTGAGGGAAGACTGAGAACACTGTGTTCTTGTGCCAACCTTCTCCGTCTGGAACTAATGTTTTTAAACGAAATGAAACAGTTCTCCTGCTGATGAGTCAACTCAGCTTACAACTATACAGTTATTCCGTTTGTATCATCCCTTTGAAGGCAGTTTTTTTTCACTTGAAACAAACTCTCTATCTCGCCCAGTATTGAAAAAACAAAAAACCTGAAACAAAACCAATACTGGCTGCAACATAGGCAGTTTGTTTTAGGTTTTTTCCGGTCTTCGAGGTGTTGGAAGGCGCCCAAGAGGTGCAGTACCAACTCTTTACAATTGCCTGTAAACTGGCATAATAAACATATTATTATATGATAGAGGCAGAAGGACATTACTGACAAAGACAAGGGAGACTAGAATGATCACTTGCGTCTTATTAGCCGTCGTCAGCTAGTAACACCCAAACCAAGTGTTGATCCAGAAATTGGTGTCCGAATCGAGGTGAGAAACTGCGATCTTGTTAGTTAGAAGTCGTGGGTTCGAACTTCGAGTGAGGGACCATTTTCTGGGCCCATACTTGGGTTGGGTAGGACTAGATGACGGCGGCTACTAATAAGGCTGTGGTTTGTTTTATCATCCCTAAAATAAGGACGGTAAACATGCATACGTATGAGCACCCGAGAAATGCCGCTAGTTTTCGCTGTCAAGCCGCATGCAAAAGAAGTCCAAATACTTTTATTCTGTAGTTCAGTATGAACGAATAAGGAAACTGGAAACAAAACATGCAGGAGATGCCCAATTTCCGCAAAATCAGAGAATATATGCATTATGTCCCTCTGACGTGCATTTGCCATCTTATAACGGGCCTAAAAGTAAAGATGTACACTAAAACTGCTCCAGTGTCAACAGAAAAGTTAGCTCTTTCACTTTCAACAGAAGCTTTATTCCCAATACTCAGGGAATTAAAAAAACCTCTCAAACGTGGCCATTTTCATCTTGAGTTAATCTTCTAAAAAGTTAAAGTGCGCAGACAGTTGATGCGAACTATCTAAATAAAGCTCTTTTTTGAAGAAATACAGTATTATGAGTGCTGCTGGAAACTTTCATTACGAAATTGACTTGCTAGTTTAGCACATATTTTGCCAGGTTATTTCGATCAAGTGAGTGGATTTACTAATTAGAAAGGCTTTAATTTGGAACACTGCCTTGTTGGTTAAAGTAATGGAGCGAAATAGGCACTAATTTTGGCTAAATCTTGAGTAATTTTATATCAAAGAAGTTTCCTATGCTGTAAGGTACGACAGAACTTAACTCTTTATTCAAATGCATTGTGCTATGGAAGAATTATAAGATAAAGGAAAAAAGTGGAAAAATTATTCCCTTCGATAACCGGACAATTTTTTTCAAAAATGATCAAATGGAAGTGAAGCCAAGTTTAAGGAATCAAATTTATTTTCAGAAAAAAACAGCAATTTAAACTTCACAAATTATGTTAAGCTAACCTATGAAGTTTTTTGCACAAAATGCAGTAACAAAATTTTCGTAGGAATTTTGCTTTACCGCACCACTCTACATGCGCATAAACAAAGTGTCCGCATATGTTTCGGCAAAGGTAATGTAAAGATGGCCTTATTGAATGTAAGTCATGTGGAAAAGTAGTTTTTTCTAAACCATACGTTTCGCTTATGCGTTATTGAGAAACGGAGCAGATAGAACAATGATAAGTATTTTAAAAATGGCCCTGTATATGATCAGTTTTTTGGCATTCGCAAGCCTATCAAAGATCGTGGAATCAAGCCACTTATGCGGCAAATAATAAATCATAAAGGGAAAGTAAGTTATTTCATCTCCAGTCAAATCGAATAGTTTATTTTCAGGTAAATTAAGGAAATCGTTAAAAGTTTCCAACTTCATTGTAACATTATCGTATAAAAAGTTAATTTACACAAAATTCGTCAGCTGAATATCCAATTAGAACACTTTTTAAAGAGACAACCTATTATTGTAGGTTTTATATTAATTTTACGAATAACAAGATTAGAATGACGTTGCCGACATTATTTTTTATTGACAATGTGGTTTGCTGTTTTGAGGCATTTCTGAATATGAGCCACATTGCCATCTTCATAATAACTTTGATACAAAAAAACTTTCCCTCGGTAAATGCTCTTTATGTATGTCTTTTTTTAAAGGTTTTGAAGTGAACTTCGAACAGAAGCGGACTTTATGAATGATCACATGAAGACACTGAAAAAGAAAAAAACTTATGCCACATATTTTGTGGAAAATATTCAATAAATAGCTGTCAACTAATGGTAATATATACAAAATATTTTGACGTAAGAAAATTTCTTTTGATATAAAGAAATTTGTTGCATTTCTTTTTCAACTTACAGGAAGATTTAAATTTATTGTTCAAACTTTTAGCTATTTTGTACGTCTGCGGAAGTTGGGGATTATAGGGAAAATTTCGTTTATCTTAACAAACACTTAGAAATTCTTATATTTCTTTTAAGTTTTAAATTTGCCTCATGCGGTTCATGATTATTTCCTAGTTTTCGGAAATTCCGTCACGCCGGTGTGCGAGGAATTATCAAACGTTTACAAACGTTGGCAAGTTTCTTGTAGCACTCGCAATACTGTAAGTTGTTATCAGAAAGATTTTCAATTGATCCTAGGCATATTAGATTTGGCTAATGTTGCAGACGGAATTTTCTGTTATGCTAAAAAAGCTGTTGATTCTAAACAAAGCACCGTTACTTGATAAATCGTTTTGTGCCCTGTTTTGAAGAACGACCAGTAACTGATTGCTGTAGGACTTTGGGAGACGCAGTGTGAGCTACTTATGTGTAACTGGGATTTCCTTGTGGAAATCCTTAGATTTCATCAGTCAGGCAATGCAGTGTATACCTGAAGAAACTGTATCTTTGAGTTTTTTAAACTTCCTTAATTAGTGAATAATAGTGAACCTAACCTGCTGTTATACCTACATTCAGTTCTTCCATGTAGGAAAGAGTTTGTATTTGTATACGTTAATAGGAAGAAGTAGTATAGGATTTTCTAAATTGTTAGTGCGTATGGACCACATAGTATCCTTTACAGCCCGAATTGACAAATGGACAGGTGCGATGCTTAATAAGTGTACCTTAAAAGGTCTTAAACGTATCATAATTACAAACTTAAAAAATGCATTTCTTCGAGTAAAAAACCGAGAAAGACCTCAGCCCCTAGTTAGTGAGTGCACAAAAGAATATATTATGGGTGTTTTTCATGAAAGATATTCTAACTTATATAGGTATTGAAAAGCAATTATGAAATACAAACTACTTAAGTAGTTATTTTTACAGATTCTAACTTCTGAAGACAGACCGAAAGAAGCTTTTCCAAAAGCCGGCATCCTCTCGTGAATAAAATATCCTGGGAGTATGTTGTAATAACAACTCCATTTGATTAATATTTTTCAAGTGATTTTTTTTTATATTCGGTTAAAATTGCGTAAAATATCGGATCTACTGTATACAAAGCACAATTACTGGACAGTCAACAAGCTGGGCACATCACTGTAACAGGATCGCGCCTTAGTTTCCGGCCCTTCCCACAATCTAAGCTGTCATAAGTTGTCGCGCATACGATAATTTGTCGTGCGATTTCAACAATTATTGCTATAACAAGAGGTCGTGAGAATTTGTGCGTAAAATGGCTAATAAATGTAGGGAACAGAAAACTTCCGGTTGCATTGGCATAAAATGGTGCTGTTTACTGCGCATTTTATCGCTTTATATTTTCCAGCTAGAGAGGTGTGCTTACGAAATGCCGTCCTCCTTATTTATGCACTTGGCTACCCGACCTAGGCAAATGGAAATGAATTTGGATCAGGCAGCTCATTCCACCAGTCGCGTCCCGGGTGTGCAAATGAACAAAACCTCGGACACTCGGATAGTATCACCATAAAATCTGCTTCAAGACACGTTGAGCAGTAGGCATTCCAGCCTGTCTCCAATTCCCAAGGGCAGAATTAATTAGCCTAGGGAGAAAGAGAAGTATGTGCTTGCGCGACACCATAGTTAGCGGTAAATCAGTGAAATGAAGGAACGGATCGTATGCGGTGGCTCTTCGCACGTGATGCTACGGTCAATTTCAATCCACTGTAATATAATTTGTGGGCTGTTGATACTGGACTTCTTCTTCTTTCTGCACTCTATTTCTATATAAATTTCGTATGTGTGCATCAGTTGATCTCTTTTGACATACTGGTGCATTCGAAGTACAACAATGATCTTCTTAGCGCACGGCTCTAGCCCCGCTCTGAAAGAATTCCAAGTTAGCCGATTTACGACTCAGTCAAGGACGATTCTTCATGATGTTGGCAATGGCGGCGTTTGATCATTATGCACAGTTGGTGATCTGCCGACGTTATGCGGTTTGTGTGCCTACATTTATTCACGATGAATGGAGGACGTTTTTGCTGAAAATTTTTAAAGTATATTTTCAGAATAAAGCGTAACTCTCTCAGGCCGCCACATCCCCCAACAACTGTTGGAACTGTGGTCGGATCAAGCAGTCTCAGCGAGAAACGGCACCACTGGAATAGTGAGCTGAAGAGTTTAGACGCATGGCTCGGACTCTGTTATAGGAGTCATGAATAGTGGAGCGCCTGTCACTGGGGAAGGAAGAACAAGAGCACTCGATGTAAGACAGTGCGGGAAATTGAGGGCAAAAGACAAACCCTTTCTAGTACTGTTTCTACTCACGTCTCTGATGATGAATCTGCGACTGATGTCGAAACGTCAGGTGAATAAACGTATTGTCCCAGCGATCGAGTTTTCTTCGTCACAAAAGACAAACTGCCTACTAGCATAAGTGGATTCCATCAGGGCAGGAAAGAATGAACGTTAAAAAAATGTTTCCTTGCGAGATCAAATCAGATGACGTGGACTAACTAAATCTTACCCAGGAGCCTATCAATTTAGGGAGAGGGCGGGGAGTAGTATTGCTAGACCAATGAATTAGGGTTATTTCTAAAAGAACGAGTTAATTACTTGTGGACCAGGTGTTTCTTAAACAATTGTTTTGCTAACCTTTTATATAGGAATTTTTGCACAAAAGTTAAGAATGTGGGCAGATGATTGCCTTCTTTATTTCGGTCCATTCTGTCCTACAGTTGAGCACGTTCAAAAGCCACGTAATCTATAAAGACTGGTTCACTTAGAGCACTACAGGATTAATCAAGAAGTAAGTAGCCGTTGCACTGCAGTGAAGTCCGCTCATAGTTGAGAAGCTACCGGTGGTGGAGGGAAACGAACTGGATAATAGACGAAAAAAGGCGTTAGACTGCGTAGAATTGGGCTTAAAAATCGAAAGACGAGGCGAAGGAAGCGTACACGTCGGCATTGGTATACGAGGTGGGCCCCAGGTGGGTTATAAAAGTTCTTAAAATATATTCTGTATCTTCAGATGGATATTCTTTCCACTGCCGTGATGAATTCACTTGGCAACTCGTCATCAGCCACACCACTTCGAAATATTTGTTAAGCGTGTCCGGAACTAATCAGACATTGAAAAGCTGTGGGCGTGGCCCGAAATCTTCTACGTGAAATTCATGGTCCACAAATATGTGATGCGGCAAATAATCTCAACAAGACGACGAAGAAATGCATGGCTAAGGCAGTATCTCTAGGAAAATCAATAACTTAGCACTGTGGATATGCAAAGGCATCTTGGAGTATTCGTTAGAGTTGACTTAAACCTAGCAACCCAGCATTCCAAAGCTGCAAGACAATAGTAACCCTGGATGCGATACGTAAAACGTTTGTAAACCTAAATGTTGCTACCCTTGCTGGACGAATGTTTTACGTACCCATATGGAACATTTGTGCCACCCGGTAGGGTTGTCTAGCAGATTCTAATAAATTTAATTTAAACCTACTTGCATCTAATCAGTAGCGACATTTATATATTCTTCAGATTTATCTGTCGCGCCCAAGTGACATCCAGCTACAAGTCTTTCTGACCGTTGCTGCAGCCAAATTTGAGAAACGTTGATCTTTCAAAATTTTTTCATTTTTTGGCTCTGCGTTTGGAGGAGCAAAGGACCAATACACTTGAAAGGGCGTTTGGATAACGTGCAGGTTCGGCGTGCATTAAGGAACTAGCTTCTGCATTATCCATGTTCTCTAGATATAATTTGAAGGAGATGGAAATTTAGTGAAGCAGAAACGTCACCTAGTAAGGCGGTTTGGCCCCCCGCACAGCCCGTTAACATCCCAAATCTCTGCAGTTAATCTTATTCGCAGATAAGCTGAAGTGTTGATCGGTGAAATAATATACCCTGCCAGAACAAGCCCCAAAGTCCCCCATCGAAGGGCGGGAGAATACAGCGCTATACTCCTGGATACGACGGGGCTCAGGAGGGGGATTTTAACCCGGATTTTCCCGTCCTGAAGAAAATTTGCACAGCGCGACGCCTTCCTTTGATTATTTTTAACCCCACTCCCCAAATGGTTATTTCGTGAAAGGACGAGGCGTACAATTAGGGTTATTGATAATTTATTGCAAAAATTATGAGTTTTCGAAAAATATGTGCAAAAATTAAATAACTGTTCTTTGTTCATTTATTAAATATCATTGTAATTTTAAACCGGATTCGTCGGATTGGCCTTCGGTGGTGGGTTCCTACAATATAAGAAAACACAATATAAGTAGGAGAGTATTTATAAAAATGAAAAAAAACACTTGAATAAATGTAATGCTAGTAAAGTATACATTACTAAACTACACGTTAGTGGCCTCTCTACCAGCACAGGTAAGGGGGAAATACTAGGGAATGGTGGGGAAATTCGGAGAAATCAATATTTTTTATCAATAAAATAGTAACAAGCTTGTCCTTTTGCAAAGCGATAAATTTTGAGGCTTACAAATGGGAAAAACTGGGCATCCCGCTGTGCAAACCTTTTTCCGGCGGGCGGAGGATGGATTGAAATCCCCATCCTCAACTCTTAAACGGGGACGCATATGTGGGTGCCTTGCTGCCTCTTATAAAAGCCTTACTTGCAAGTTATTACTAGCGAGTCTATTTACTTGCATATGCGCGTAGTGCTGTGGCTCCACCACTGTAGCCATTGTTCGCTCCTTCGTACCATTATATTTTACGTCAGTTGCCACGCACATGTCCTCTCTCAGTCACCGGCATCAGTACCAACATTCAGACACGTCATTACTGTGTGAGCCGTGGCCCAAGAGCAAAGCCAGTGCGAACGCACACATACACGCACGATCAAGGCGATTATGTCTGGTTATGGTCTTAGGCCATGACTCACCCAGTATCTTCCATTTGTGTGAAGCTGCAGCTGCACCTGTCAAATTACGGTCATCTGCCTATTACGCAGTTCGTGCGTAAGGCTATCACGAAGGCCCAAATGGACATAGTCCCTATTATCTAGGCGTCACCAAAATTATCCGTGGATTTTTGGATACTTGAGGGATGGTTGTCCTCTCGAAGGCACGTAGCATCTAGAGCAGGTCACTAATAGTTGCAAGGGGCAATGCCCGTCATACGCAGAAAGCTTGTTTACCAGCTCATTGAGTGGACGGCCTGGGCTCTTGGTCATTGTTTTTGGTCCTTTTATCTTAAAGCAGGAAAGAACGAAGGTAGTACATCACGAAATTAACTGCTAAGTAGTGTGCTGCATTGCGTACGATCACAACTTACGGGAAGATAATACACGAGCACTTGTAATATTAGAAGATTATGTTAGGCACTTTTAAGTTAAGATGTTCAGTGGACACATCGTTGCGGCGTGTTGTTTTCGGTGACTGAAAGTTCGTTTTCTTATGCCGGTCGAGCGCTCGTATGAAGGCATTTTGGAATGCCTTCTCACGTTGTTCCTAGTCTGAATCGTAGTCCATGCATAACCTGTCAAATACCTCTGTGATATACATCTTACTAGCAGAAAAGGTCATTGCTTACATACAGTAACAGCATACAGGTCGGCGATTTGGATAAAGTCGGCAAGGAAATCTTGCCTACCGATTCTTATGATGGTTGTCGTTGTTATTGGCTTCCATACTCTACAAAAGAGCAAAAAATGAGCAAAAGTATCGCACATACTGTGACGGTAAAGGCAGGCCCATTGTGCGTGTACGCAGTAGCGTGTGAGCGCAAAAATGGCGCCTGCACTGCACGTGACAGGCTTCAAATGAATAAACTAATCATCTTGCGTGCATTCAGTTGTACCATAGCCACACGCTCATGCCAACAAATGAAATAAATCCACGAAAAATGGCTCGATATTTTGACTGCCGACATAGCGACCATTGACAATAGGGTAGAGCTTCAAATAATGTGCCCTAAAGCGCGGCTAGATTATCCTCAAGTTCTCCTAACAATCTATGAAATATTGAGACTTATACACCTTTTTTCTACCGAAAAATTGTACATGGGTTTGTTTCACAAACAACTTTCCAGTTAACCACCTCAGTTGTGAGGTAATGTTTATTGCTGAACACAACGAAAACCAGTTTTTTGGCAATCCGTAATCGTACGAAAGTTGTTTACTAGCCAGTTAGAAACCATAATGGAAAGCGAAATTCGCATAAATCTGAATAAATGTGCGGTGTACTAATGATGGACAGATTTTCCGGGATGCTGTGTGAAGGTATAATTATTAAAAGCCAAAAGCAAACACACACGAAAAGGGTCGCAATCAAGCCCCTAATGGTTATCCTGATAGGAGCTAAATGGTTAGGAATTACAACAGCTTTTGCTCAGTTTATTCGTTTTCTGGATTCTCCTACTTTATATGCAACAGTTCAGATTTTCCTGGAACTTTTTAGAATAATTTCATTGAAAGCAACTGATTTTAAGAAAGTAGGTCCTCCTAGAGGTTTGCCGGGAGTACCAGAATATTTAAATTAAGCAGATTTCGGATAAGAGAGCTTCACAATGGTAACTCTATTTTGGAAACTGCTTTCGTTCACAAAGAAGTCATTAGACAACCAAACTTAAGTAAATATGCTTGCTCGATAAGTTGCAAATGCGTAGGCCTATCAAATGCTATCGCTATGTAGTGCTTACTCAATACTTTTAGGTAAGTCGGGATGAGGTAAGGAGAATAACACTTACTGCGTTTTTGCACAGATGCGGTACCCGCCAAATGCAAGCAACCACATAGGACTGGCATCTTTTTTCAGTTACCGACACCCCTGTCAGCACATGGCCCCAGCGTTGGTGGAGCCCCAGACGGGGCCAGACAGGGCAATGCGGGGACAAGTGTGAACAAAATGCATTGTACAAATTTCTCGAAATCTATTATTGGCCAAAAAAGTATCAATAACCATTAGTTTGCATCTTCTTCTTTGATAAGACAATGAAATCGGGGGTTGAAACGGGAAAACGGGGGTGCACACTGCGAAAATATTTTCCGTAGGTGGGGCTTAACGGGTTGATTTACCCCCTCTAACTCAGTCCACGTGCCCCGGCTATTTAGATGGGGCCAGGCGGGGTCGGTGCTGACAGGGACACGTCTGTTCTTCTCTAAACGACCCAACGACCCATTTCAGTTCAGCTTATTGAGCCAAATAGACGGCAATCTTTAAGTATGGTATTAGCATCGTAAAATTGGGCGCGGTGTACGGGATAAATATGCGGGTTGGAATAGCTAACAAATGATCATAAAATACGATTGGATCCCAAATAGAAAAATCGAGTCCTCGATACTCATGTTCATGTGAGTAAATTTACTCATATGAACATGAGTATCAAGGGCTTAGTTCAGTCTCTCACCAATTCGACTGATTGTGCAATATAAACCTACCATAGTGCATCCGTCATCGGTAAAATCACAACAACTTTGGCAAAATTATAATTCAGTATATATAAGGGAGAGAGGCAGAGCCTTTGGAAACCCTATTTGCAGATAGATGCTGTCAGATCATGCATATTGTTCAAAACCATGTATACAATATATAAATTTTTGTTGTCTTCCAAATGTATGAGCAGCAAGCGAAGTAAGACCAAGCCTTCTTTTGAATGCGTCGACGCTTTCAGCAAGAACAACCGAGGAAGGAAGTTTAGTTCATTCTTAAATGACCCGCTGGGAGAAGCGGGCCCATACTTCTAGTTTGGCGTGATGTTTCCTCAGTGTGTACGGATGACCGCGTAGATGTATTGTTGGTGCAAATTCAAAGAAGTCGGCCATCTGCAGAGCACAGTCTACTCCCCTGACGATTTTAAACACCATGATCATATCTCCTCTGTATTGCCTATATTAGAGAGGAAAAAGATTCAGCCTATCTATACGACCTTCATATGGGAGCCCTCCTAATCTGCTGACTAGCTTGGTCGCCCTGCTTTCCACTTTCTCGAGCATTGCGTAAGCTTTCTCCATCCAAGGGCACCACGCCTGGACGCAGTACTCTAACATCGGCCGAACAAATGTTCCGAAGACTCGCCCAAAAAGCTCCTCATTAAAATAGAGGAAGGACCTTCTGATCGCTCTGAGGATGCCCATAGCCTTCTTTACGGTTTTAGCACAGTGAGTTGACGGTTTGAAGTCGGGCGTCATGCGTACACCTAGATCCCGTAGTTCGTTCACTAGCTCGAGTTGATGACCTCCGATCGCGTAGTCATACTGGAATGGTATCACCTTTATGCGACTGACCGTAAACGGATAACTTGGCATTTGTTAAAGTTCAGCTGCAGTAGCCAATTTTACACCACTTATGCAAGCGATCCAAGTCATTTTGTAAGGTCTGTCCATCCTCTGAGCTTTCAATGGACGTCCAGATCTTTAGATCGTCTGCAAACATGACTTTCTCACAGGTGAGGTAGTCAAGGCAGTCGTTCACATATATCAGAAATAGAATGGGACCTAGAAGGCTTCCCTGTGGATCACCACTGGATGCGGTTTTCCATTCTGTTTTGGTGTAACCAATACAAACACGCTGACGCCTGCCTGTTAGGAAGTCGGCTAACAATTTGAGTAGGTTTCCAGTCACACCCATTTGATGCAGCTTTGATATGAGCCGTCTGTGTTGAACCTTGTCGAATGCTTCGCTGAAGTTAATATATACCGCACCGACCGACGAACCAATTTCCAGAGATTTCCTCCAGATTTCCATGGATGAAAGCAGGTTTGTGAGACAAGAATGGCAACTTCGGCATCCGTATTGCGCTGCCCTTGGCAAGTTGTTCTCCTTAATAGGTCTCATTAGTTCCGTTTTGATTAGTTTCTCCATTAGTTTGCAACAATGCTTGTGAGACTAAGTGGTCTAAAGCTATTAGGTGAAGTTCTCTCTCCTCCTTTATAAATAGGTGTTATGTTGGCCAGCTTTCAGTCAGAAGGCAGGGCCTCCTTTTCCATTGAAATTTCAAAGATCTTGGAAAGCGGGGAGGCCAGTTTTTCTGCGAGCTCATTTAGAAGTTTTGCTGATAATCCATCCGGATCAGGCGATACAGTGGGCTTTAACTGTCTCAAGGCTTTTCTCACAGTCTGTTGCAAACGATACCGTGCTAATTGTATGCGCGGCTGGGACTATATATTGCTGTACATTCTCGTCAAAAGGTGGCTCCTCGGTATACACAGACATAAAGAAATTGGACAAGAGGTTCGCCTCATCTGAGTTATCTGTACATTTGTTTCCCTCGTTATCTTTCAGACAAGGGAACGGATCTGGATTCCTTTTGGCCTTATTCACATAAAAAAGTATCTTTTTTGCATATGAGCTATTCCCTTTACTAGTTCTGCCTCAAAAGCCATTGTTTCTTTTCGAATTAGTCCTCGACATAAATTTCGCTGTTTTTAAAATTCTAAAAAATTTTTGGGCTGTTAAAATGAGGCGTATTTTTTCCACAGTCTTCTTTTCTTCTTGAAATTCCTTTCTGTGTTGGGTGTCACCCATTCCGGCCGGGAGATGCGCAAGCTTTTCTTAAGCCGGCAACAGTCCTCTACTAGTTGCTGAGCTGATGACTAGTTGCTGAGTTGACGGCGAAGTAGAATCCCAGTAGCAAAAACATATCGGAACGATAACGAGTATTTGCGGAGTTCTTCATCCACAGACCAAGGTCTATTTGGAGTCTCAGAGTTGAAGTTGACAATACGGAATGAACGGTCTGAGTACTTTAAAATGATACCTAAGTTTGTCACGGATTTAAAAACCTCGAGAAAGCGTTGGAGGATGCCGTTACCACCCAAAGCAGTACAGTGGCTTAATGAAATAAGGATTCTAGACGGTGGTTTTGGAAGTGAAGCAGCTATCCGATCTCACTATGAAATTGACGCACACAAGGCTTGGAGCTGCCTATTACTTCAAAATGACCCGGCTCTAGTTCTGGACATACATAAAAGGTTTGCAGAATTGGCAACCATTAATATGACGAAGACTTTTCTTCAGGTTTAAAAAGTTTATTTTTCGTTATACAACAGAGAAGTGACAGCATTTAGGAAATAACATATTACGGTGTCCTAATTTAATATTATAAATCCGATTTGGGAAGTCAAATTTTCAATAATTTCGAAAAAGTACGGTTTTTACTATTTTTTATTGAAGTAAATGCATATTTTATTATGTTGTGTCGTCTAAAAATCATGGATCCTTCAGTAATGCTAACTAATTTCCGTTAATTTGAACGACTGACTGTCATTTGTAAATTTAGATTCTCACATTTCCATTCAATGTATTCTCTTATTTGTTCCACATGTGCCAGTGTGCCGTATTTTAATGGGTTTTAGGATGAAAGAACTTTATGTAATACTTATCCTGTTTCTTTTACTTTGACCTCCATTAGAATAAAAAGTCTAATGGTGTACCCATGTAGGTCTCTGAAAAATCACATAATCCTCGTAATCAATTCATTTTCCGTCTCGCAAGACCACACATAATTGTGTAGCCCCAATTCATTCAAAATTTTAAAAACATAAGTTACTTAAGCTACCTCGGCTACTTCCACGGCACCTTGTTCTTTTACCTATCAATGCCTCAAATGCTATTATCAAATATACGTACCTGTTTGTGATTTTTGAAAACAATAAGTTGCACCGACTGATTCATTCAATCAAAAAATTAGCTACCTTCGTTCCGGGTGCGATGTCATCTCGACAAACACCTACCAAGCCGCCCCTCAGACGCTTGCCGACGCTCTTAACGTGGAGGTTGTCGTGGCCGAGGCTCTGATGAAAAAGGCTGTGACACTTGCCAGACGTGCGGTTGAGGAGTTTTGGAAAGAATATGAACAGTCTTTGCATAAGGAAGAGACCGCACCCCAGATGTTCACACACGGGTGCAACGAAGCTGAACGGCTTTATCCATTAGTCGCCGGTTCTCTTGGTCCCTACGCAATAGTTTTGGTAAGCATTTCGGGGTCAGAGAACTCTTGTTCTTTTGCTCGTTTGATCACCTTTCATATCCGTTTGAATTTTCCTAAGTGTCGCCGTGAATATTGAGAGGAAAATTCTGCAGTTTATTACGCAAAATGACGTATTTGTTACAGTCAACATTCCACACTGAGTGCGCACCGGGTCTGGCTGTACTGTGTCAGCATCACATTAATTATTGTGCTTTAAGTCCGGCTGCTTGGAAATCTCGGGTCAAGCAATTTATATTTAAATAATGTGAACCAACAAACCCAGTGCTAGTTCAAAAATTTTTACTTTTTACTTTTAGCACGACGGATCTGAATACACTGGAGCGTATGCAGATCACATGCGCCTCGATGAACTGACGAAATTTCACCTCGAGCGTGCCAAGATACTAGTATCAGCTGGGGTTGATTTGCTGGCCTGGGAGACCATCCCTGCCCTCATCGAAGTCCAAGCCATTGCGGAGGTGATGCGTCAACTTCCTGAAGGTACTTTTGCCTGGTTGTCGGTATCAACTCGCGATGGACAGACAACTGCCCATGGGGAACCTCTGCATAAGGTGGCGGCTATCGTAAATTCATGCGATTCGGTAAGATGCACATTCTGCTTCTAGTAAGTTTTTATTTTTTATCTAATAACAAACAGACTATCATAGCTGTAAATTTAGCTGAAAGTAAATGTTGGAATATCGAGTAAGGATCAGGAACATGTGAAGATGAAATAGAGTGCCTCGAATGATCGCATATTCGACACAAAATTACCGGTTGCCCGCTGGGTGTTCAAAAGAAGATGTGACCGGCAAAACACTGACTGAGGTGTTGAATTTCAGTTTTTATTAAAAAGGATTACATATGTAAAGTTGCAATACAAATTAAAAGACTGTACTCTTTAGATATTTCATGCAGATGAGATGACGTTTGGTTGAGCATTTTTGAACATTCAATACAGCATGAATAATCCCTTCTAAGAAAATGCATGTTGTAAAATTTTCGGTACATACCTTTCGCTATTTGTTTTACAATCTTCCTTGCTTCTTAATGTAACTCCATGGTCGGCGATGCATATGACATATGAAAGCAAAAAAGTCTATAATTTAACAGTACTTTAGCCCAAAGTGCACTTTCCCTGAGCTTCAATTGGCATACGAAAGGGATACTGGAAACTACAATAACGTTGAAACCTAAAGGATGGCCAGTTCCTTCTGCAGCAGTCCTCCTGTATACTGTAGTTGTCCAACCACCCGCTCTTTACTTCTATAACCACCAGTAAATATTTTAGGAACTAGCAAACCAAACGGAATAATTTTCACCTTCTGTTTCGCGATACAATTTGTCCTCTTCCGATACCAAACAGATATCTTAGCTGGCTTCAGAAAACCCTGTTCACAGACCTAGTCCTTGCATCCTGCATAAGGTAAAGTTTACTGCAGTGATCGTTTTAGCAGCCACCAGATAAACAAATTGTCTTCCTTCTTCAAGATAATTGGCATCGGCGTAAACTGCTTCATCCCTCACGAACTGATCGGTCAGGCGCTCGCCAACGTAGGTGGACTGGAGACTCTTCGGGACAGGATTGCTGGCAGTGATGATGGCTACCATCCACACCCAGAGGCCCTGCGGCTAAACGTAAAGCGGCCCAAAATCCTCATTGCTTACCCAAACAGTGGTGAAATGTGGCTCGAGACACCGCCTCGGTCTTCCGGCGACAAACACAAAAAACATCGCGATCAGCCCCAACCCAAAGGCCACTGGGTATGGCCCAACAACGTCGGTCCAGCAGACTGGGCCCCTTCAGTGTCAAAGTGGTGCGTGACTCAGGCCATGTTAGAACGAGAAGAACAACCCGTCTCGCCCAACGAGCTTTCCCAGCGTTACGGACTGGCTCAGTGGGTGGGTGGTTGTTGTCGGGTAAGGCCGGAACATATTTGCGAACTGGTACAACTGGTCAGGTGTCCGAGCGGGATCTCTTACCAGAAACATCCTAATCCAGACCATGAAGATGTGGAGGGGACAGAGACCTCCGAGGGTACCCAGTGCAATGAAGAACCTGTTCCCGGCACCAGTAGTGCAGCGGAAGCACCGACACGCACTGCTAAAAATAGACGGCGACGGAACCCCGAAAGTCCCCTGCCTAGTCCGGTGAAAAAGTCAAAGTCAAAAGCAGCAAAAAGAGGAAAGTAAAAATACTGTGCATATTTATTCACAAGAGAAAACATTAACAATAGCATCTGGCGCGCCAAGAACTTGACTCTTCCTTTGTGTTTGTGCGGGTTTTTACAGCTCCTCCAACGTGATACTACCACCGAGAAGGCAGCACTCGCTGGCTAGTAGGGGATTCTTTGGTCGTCGATACAGTATACTGCCACTCTGATACGCAAATCTTGAAGGTCATCGTAATTATTGGATAACAGAAGTCAGAGGTCAAGGAGAAAAGCGTTTTGTTTATGATGATCAGCCGAACTACATTCCTTCGAGTATGACGGCGGTTTACAACCACATGTCACATAGAAGGGGAAGCCGACTACGAAGGTACAAGTAAACTGTTAAGTTTGTATATTAGAACTCAGAGCCGCAAATTGGCAATAAAAAGAGCCTTACAATGCAAGGTTCACAGGTTCTCCCTGTAAGGTCGACAAACTCCAAGATACAAACTAGTTAAAGCCTTCTTTCAAAGGAAATATGAGGTTTAAGCCTTGCATAAGAGTTATAATTGCCACCTGTGCATACGGGTTATCTGATTGTGAAAGGAACAATTAACGGCGCGACTTCAATCAAAATTCTGATGGAGATAAGAATAGTGGATAGACGTTTTGGTTGATTTTTATCACTCATCTGATACCATTGTGAAAAACTCGACGATCTCGACGGGGTTGCAGTCTACGAAAACGTTTGAGTATAGACGAATTATTCATATCTGCCCAAAAAACCATTAAGTAAGCAAGCTTGATGATCGTTTTGTGGATTTTAGGCTTTGTCTGGGGAATCCTGCTTGAGCATACAGCTTGCTGCATCAGGATCGGTGGATTTCATACGTCACAGAATAGACTAGACGTACAACTTGATACATCTTTATGTAAGTGCCAGGCTCTCGGTTAAGACCTCGTAGCTCAGGAGATTAGCGCGTCAGCTGTACCCAAGCCTTGTATTCGCTGTCGCGGGTTCGAACCATACAGAGGCCGCCGAATATTTCACAACTGGATCAGATGAACTAAAATAGTTGTTTTTGAAGCCAAAAAACAGGGAAAAATTGAAGTTTCTAACCACAAATGCTCGGGAGCAGCGTCTAAACGAATTGGCGCGACGGGATCGATTACCAGTAAGGGATTGATGTGGAAACTTGTTGACACATTATTCGCAGCGTGCCACTGGTTGATTGTAGATAAGAACATTTAGCATTCAGCGTTTAAGCCCTTAGCAACCGTAGACAACGCGTACCAGCGACCTGTACCCTCTTAGACTGCGTATATTCCAACCAAAGCTAAGGGCTGCGCAGCCGTTGTGAATCGGTAGTAGGTAGGTCAGAGACCGATATCGAAACGCGTCAACCGACGCTCATATGCACACAAGTAATGCAAAGGATACGGTAGGCGGGCGACCCAGAGGTATCCGTTGTCGAGGTAGACGTAGCCGGCCTGGGGTCTTGATTTCCTCGAGGCAGGCGGGGCTCGGACGGCACTCCGCGACGGGGCCTCTGAGTTATCCGACAGGCTGTCATCTGGGTTTTCACCGCGCTCCGCCGGTAGACTTCCCTCCTGCAGCAAAGTCCTGGAGCTTTTGGGTTGATCCACGTCCAACTAGAGAGAGAAGAAGACCGGAGAGTGCAAGGCGATTTAGTGGGCCGAAGGAGCACATACGAACAAGTTATGCATTGACCAGTAAGACCAATTGTTCGATTTCAAATTATAATAAAAGAAAAAAATAGATTCATATGATGAGTATCTGGGATAGCACAAAGGGCACCACGTGAGCGTGAACCACCTGAACATTGATTAAACCCCTTTTAAGCCGCCGGTTACTTATAGCCCAGCGGATCCGCCATCTGGAGATGCCACTCAGTGTGGCTTCTAGGTAAACCCGTACTGAAGGCGTTTGCTGAATATTGCAGCCGTACTGGGTTCTTCACAGGAATGAATAATAACGAGCAACAATCAAGAAATACAGGCGCATTTTCCTTGTAAGGTTCAAAATAAAATTGGATGACTTGGTACTATTTGAGCACTTCCGGGATTGTAGAATCTCTTGAAAACATGCCACGCATGATATTGTGGCTAATACGGTGGTTTGCGGAAGAGTTGGATAGCGCTTATATGCTTTTTTATGCTGGTACTCAGACACATGCTGACAATCCTTTATAAATTCCAAAAACAGTTATAATTTCCTGAATATAAAAACACACTGGCAGTTTAAATGCTACTAAAGTCGAATGCATAAGATAAAGCTATCCGACACTAATGCAGCAACAGTTGTGACTATACGTCCTATAGGTGGGTATTCATTTACATGTAATAATTTTTTTATTTACAAAAACCGCTTATAGAAAAAAAGCATCAAGGTGATAGACCCGGTAAGGATAACGAAAGGTTGCGAGTTTGTCGATGCCAGGAGCCGTAACGTGAACTCAGTCAACCGGTACATCGATATCTCACTCGTGTACACCAACGTGTGTGGCCGATGCTAAACCAGAAACAGTGGTCGTTTATTGGTTACATCACGCAAGAGGTACCATACATTCTGTGGCGTTTTTTCTGTCTCCGAAAATGGACGCTTGGACGAGCCGGAAAGCTCAGTCTATGACTACTGCGCCAAATCTTCTCCCTAAGCAAATTCGGCAGTGAACTATAGAGGGGTCCTCGGATAGCTAACACGTACAAGGACCGTTTACTTACAAAGTTTAAGTAGGGAGAATTTTTACAAGCTTCCAATTATTTTGACGGTCTTCCGTTTTCCGTGAACACTCAGCAAACACTGCCCAACTTACACGATCCCACCGTTGGTCCAGTAGGGGTTAGTGATAATACTAATAAATGGGCAGAGAACAATAGAGGGGTGCTCGAAGGCAAATAACTGCTTACTTACCTATTTTAAGTAGGGTGAATTTCCTAAATCTTCCAATTATTCGCGCAGAAATGTTTTCTTCATTTACATAATCACTGCGCACTGCTTTGTCCCCTGATATGCCCCATTCGTTCTATCCTTCCAAAGCAGGCGTTTGTATTGGAGTTGCGCGCGCTTCGCGCACACTGTGTGGACCCCACGATAGGTTCTTACCGCTAATTCTACTAGTATTCGCATAGTTATGGAATTATTTACCATACTGGTAGCCCAGACACGTATTTCACCGGTATTCTACCGCTGCTTCACAGAACTGCGAGGGAGTACGGCTCATCAATGGGTTCCCTCACAGTCCTCCTGCTTTCTGATAGATACTCCAGTTTTCAAAGTTGCAGCTTTTTAAGTTCCCCTTAAATTGACGTTCGAACTATGTGAAGATCACGTGTCTGAGCTTTTAGCTAGTACCTGAGTTTCCAGTATGATAGATGATTCAATAAGCTAGACTATTGTCTGCCTGTTGGCAGCTTGTGAATGTGACGCGGTTATCCCGCAGTGGCTGATGGACTTCGGCCGATATATTAACATCAGCTTATAGACTTTGAATAAACTGATCTGTACCGAGTTCAAAAATTAATTTCTAAGGAAATTTAAAAGCCGAAACATTCGCATACTGTAAGTATTAATCACCATCCATGCTTTCTCAAAAGTACACAACGAAAAGGAAACATCTTTTAAACCGACTGCCGATTTTGACGAGGTTCATTGCGTACTTCAAAAAGCTGAACGCAATCGCAGTGATTTGCGTGCGAATTAGTTTTGTTATTCACCAACGTGCCACTAGATTAAACTATCGAAATCATCTGCACCTTATTTTCCGAAACTCGCCTATCCCCTGAAATATTACTTGATTTATTAAAATTGTGTACGAAAGATATGCAATTTCTATTTGATGGCCATCTATATCGACAAATTGATGGAGTAACAATGGGAAGTCCCCTGGGACCAACTTTTGCTGACATATTTATGGGGCATCTAGAAGAAAAAGTATCCAAGAAGTTGAACAAGATAACCCTGTACAGAAGATACGTAGATGACGTGTTCGCGATCATAGACAAGATCAAGGAAGCTGAACAATTATTGCTTATAATGAACAGCCTGCATCCCAAGATCAAATTTACCATGGAACAGGAACGGGAGAACCAACTTTTTACCTCGATGTTCACATGTCAAGAAAGAAAGATGGATCCATCACACGAACTGTCTACCATAAGAATACATGGAAAGGACAGTACTTGCATTATTTGAGTTTTGTGCCCATTCAATGGAAACGAAACTTGGTATGCACTCTCTTCCAGAGAACGAGAAAAATCTGTTCCATGGATACATTGGAAGCGGAAATAACTAAACTCAAAGTAACCCTACAGAAGCGCGGATACTCAATACACTTTATAGACAAATATAACAAACCATTACGGCCTAAAATGACGGAACAGATAGTTCCGAAGAAGCCCGTTTTCATATCTTTGCCTTTTAAGGGTGAAAACATTTTCAATACCATCAAGAGACGACTCATTAATGCCATTCACAGGACATATTATGCCGCTGAGCCTATAATTTGCAATCTAACAAAGCTTTTACCGATTCCTCGTGCGAAGGATGCCTTGCCGATTCACGCCACTTCAAACTGTGTTTATGAATTTACATGCACTTGCGGATGCAAGTACATAGGGCGCACGCAAAGGCAATTGGCCACCAGAGCAAAGGAACACTTACCTAGCTGGTTGTTTCAGCAAGAAAAACGAACTCCTCGCTCATCCATCACTGAACACCTGCTAGATACGGGCCACTCCGTGGACCCTAAAACCTCCTTCCGAGTACTTGTTCAAGCATGAACAACTCGCACCTTACGCTACCTGGAGGCAGCCGACATAAGGTGGTTTAAACCCGACCTATGTAAACAATTGGAGCATGTAGTGGACCTTACTCTACCTTGGTAACACTGTTTACACACTCCCCTCCCCAAATTTTCTTTTATTTTTGCCTAGACGTTTTTTTACCAGTTTTGGCTGCCTACAGCGTTTAAATTTCAGCTTTTTCGAATGCCTCTTGGCTATGAACAGTGACCTTGCCGTTCTTTATCGATTTTTTCTGTATGAATTCATTTTTGTATTTTCTCTTACGTTTATTCCCGTTGTGCAATGAGAGGTGGCAACTAAAGAGCCCTCCCGAAATTTATAGATCCATTAAATTTTGCTGTTTATACAGTCTTCGAATTATTTTTAAGTGATAGTACACTTGCGCTGCATCTACCGCACTTTATCCCCCTCCCCCCACCTGGGCTCGGTATGAAGACAAAGTCAAGAAGACCTGAAACGGGATCAGGCGGAGGTGGCTGGCGCCCCATATGCGTGCCACTACGCCGCCTCATGTCCAGCATTCGCTGTGGGAGCGCAAAGCAAGTAACGCCTGTCGTGCTCTAATGTGGCCCCGTTTAGGGGACAACCAATCCCATGCACAGTAATGCTTGCGTGCAAAAATGACCAATCCCGCGATATCGCCGAAGCTAGTTAGGGAAGGACAGTCTACTCCATGTACCTGCTCATCTAGCGTGGGACCGAGATGGAAGATGGGCGTTTGCGTTTCCAGAGGACCGTGACGAACACGTGGTTGGAAGCGGATGCGGACTGGGGCTGCGGGCAGAGCAATGTAAACTCGCATCAGCTGTGCCCACACGATGCCGTCTCCTGCTGTTGTCGCCTCCTTCTCTCCGGCGGTGGCGGCAGCGGCGGCCGCATTTTCGGATGGTGTGGCCTTGGAGCAGCGACAGGGCATGTAGATGGGCAGGTCACGTGAGAGGAGCGAGGAGACGGCGCGACGTACATCACAGCCCTGCATCAGGCCCACCATGGCGCGCTGGGGTCCGGCTAGGAAAAATCGATGACCCAAGCAGCACTCCATCTCGAAACCGATAAAGAGCTTAATTGTGTCGAAGTCTGGCGCGCGCGCGCGCGCGGGCGGACGGATTAATGAAAAGAATCAAAAAATGAAGTCAATACAAGGGAGCTAAGGGGAGCAATAATGGGCCACACGCTGGCAAGCTGCCTCTCACTCAGTCACAGCTGACAGAGGTATGAAGAGCAGTGCTGCTAACCAGTTTGGGGACTCGCGACTGTCTCCACTAGGTAGCTGGGTCACTTAAACCTACAGTATATAAGCTACCTCATGAAATGACAACAAAATTCTAAAACGTGCAGCCTAATTGTAAGATACTTCAATCAAGTCAGGGTGCCAACTCTTGAAGAAGCTTGTTTTTGGCTACTTGCGAAAATTTATTCTGCAAAAATTATCATTCAAGTAGTATGTATTTTTCTTATTGATTTTTGGTGCCCTTATAAATAAAAATATATTTTATAGAAGATGTGCTAAATATATGAATACGTGCAATTTACGTGTTTTTCAATTTTGCTTTACTTAAAAAAGAAGTCATGTGTTGGTTTAAAAAACTTTTGCAATTGTGTAATAATTTTGGACTTGGCCTGCCATTACACTTGCACTTAGACTTTACAGCATGCAAGCCGTATAGTTTCTGTGTAGGGAAATCAAACCGTCCTCTAAGTTATGTTCGCATAGGATTTGACAATTGATGTGAATCATGTTATAGACCTCATAAGTCACGCCGACCTCGCCATGCGGGCGACGCGTAAACGATGAATTGTAATTAGACTACACTATTTAACCCTGTCCATCTGTATAGTTTTAATTACCCTGCAAATGTTCTGGCCTGACGATGGTTTGCAAATAAATACAAATAAAAGTTATTTTCCAACTGTGAGATACTTCGGTCAAGTATTAAAAAATTAAGAGAACATAATTCGGTACCAACTGAATACAAAAATATTAGTTGCGTGCAGGTTTTTTATAACATTTTGGAAATTAAAAAAGCATATAAAATCGATTATAAAATTCATGCTAACTAAGTATTCTTTTCTTTCACGAAATGCAGCTTTTTCTAGCAGCTGTAACTGTCAAGTGGAATTGCAACAACACAATGAAATCCCTGTATCTAGGACCAGAACACCTACGGAAACCTATAAATGTGTACATCCGCAAAGTATTTGCTGAACAACCGAAGTGAGTAATTAATCTTCTTCCACGCCTTTTATCATCCAGAATATATGACAGAAAAGTAACAACCCGGGCCTCGAACACCTCAACGCAACTGCATAGAACACTCATGAAAAACTTATAACCACCTACTGTCTATCGTTGGAGTTGTGTTCTCTGGTGACAATGAACATCAAATGAAGGGCCACTCGCAACAGAAAGCTTCTTTAGCTGATTATTTCCGTAATGGAGTAATAACCGGGGACGAAACGAGGACATATACTTTGCCTGCGGGGCCTCAAATTCTTACGTGACAGTTTGCTGACCGCAAAAGTAATCGGGATTCCGTGTCCAGCTAACAGTAGACAACATGTTCTCGGAGCACCCGGAAATGACCGTTGACACCAGCGATACGTTCACGTATACACACTAGCTCTCTCAAACATGGGCGTTGGTTGCTATGGTGTAAAACGAACTTCTCGTGCGCCTCTGCGTGTGCTGTCTGAGCCCTTATCTCTAAAGAGAAAATTGATTGCGCTAAAATATCTTTTAAGTACGAAGACAGAGGGCTAATTTGGCAGAAGACTCCAGACGGTGTCATTTCAAAGGGGGAGCAGACAGACCGATCAAGGGTAGGGGAATCGGAGCTAAAAGAGGATGATGACAACAAGCAAAAGGCACCACAGTCTGTCATGGATGAAGGAACAGGAGGAGGGCACACACCTCGTTGCCGGCCCTTGCTTCTACCGCCACGACCACCTCGATCCGAGCTCTGCCAGTTTGTAGTCCGTGAAAGCTGAACATCCCAGGGCAGGAGAAAATTGCTGCCACGAAGAAATCCGGGGTAGGCGAAACCTGCAATGAGAAGAAACCCTAGTTGAGACAGGCAACAAACCAAAGCAGCTCTAGATTACTGCTTGTTCAGTTCGTCTGACTTGAAAGTTAAAACAGATTGAATGCCTCATCCTCAGCGCGCATCCCCACTGACATTCACTACAGCGCCTGCAGGCTAGATGTGGTACGGCTTGTCCTGAACCATGAGAGTGTCTAAAGTAACTACTGCATTGCGCACCTACGTGGCTTTAACGTTGGAAATAGTATGTACAGTTGTTTGCTAGTGCCCTTTTCGCCTTTCTTCGGGGGCATGTAACTGACAGTTCGATCATTTATTTCGACTATACGTACAGCGTGCTTCAGCAAACTGAAGGCAACTGCAGTGACTTGCTCGTGAATTTGTTTTAAGTGATAGCAAACTTGCGTAGCATCTACCACACCTATTCCCTCACCCATATGTATCTGGTGACAAAACAGAGTCAAGAGGATTGGATGCACGTGAATGGCGTGGCCGAGGCTGCACATATGCGAGATACAACATGCCCCCCCCTATTTCCGGTATTTTTTTGTGGGAGCGCAACCCAAATAACGCCTGCTGTACCTGCTGATATGGCTCCCGTTCTCGTCTATCGCATTTTTCACGCGGCCCGTTGAGGGGGCACGTGTCTAAAATAACTACCGTATTACGCACCTACGTGTGCATACATGTCCCTGAGTGGTGCTAACGCTGGAAGTAGTATGTACATTTGTTTGATATTGCCCTTGCGGTTGTTTGATGTTCGCATTTTTTGGCATACTTCCGCCGCGCATAATCAACAGGGGGTTAAAAGGTGCACACACCTTAATTTCCCTTAAATAAAGTAAATTGAAGCAAGCGGCACATAAACTGCTACAGTATGCAAGTAGCTGTGTGTCGAACAGCAAGACTTCCGCTGCATTCCAGTGCTACAGATACAGACATTAAATTTGTAATGCTTTACGTCACAGAGAAAGATTGAAACGTAATTTAAATGGACGCATTCGTTTAACAAAGGAGTGCTGGTTTATGAAAATTATCAATCATACCTTTAGGCGCTCCGTTTACAAATCCTGACCGAGAAAAATTCAATAAACGTCGAGCTTATACACTTATCGTCCTATATGAAATGGCGTGGCAATTCAATAACAAAGTTCCCTATAGTAGATCCAATCCGGTGAATTTCTTGCAGGGGTGTTATCCTCCGCACATTCTTGATGTGCAAATGTCACTGTGTGATTTGCGGGAGTTCACTGGGGTATGAAGGGGTATCAAGAGAGCAAGAAGGCATCGTGTAGCTTTGAAGAATGGTACTTTCAGGGCCATCTTATCTTCACTGACGATTGAATCGGGCATCTTCAAGTTGAGGTCTTAAAATCACATTCAAGAAGTCTGCTTGGACTTGTTTTATTGCTTGTTCCGCTCTAACTATCGATAACAAGCTGTATCGCGTGTAGAGCAATACAGCTTGTAATTATTTTTTGACCGCCGAAAAGGATGGGTCAGCAAGTTTTCTTCACTTCTAAAAACTGCCCCATGTCATCAGCGCCTTCTTATTAACATAAAACGGACCGACGAGAAGTAGGCGTAATTGATGGAGCAAGCACTTTATCCACCCGACGCTTCGGATTCATGTTCTAATCCATCATCAGACACAGACGTCTACTTTGGTGAACCAGATGACCCAGCCATCATCACGCCAACATCCAACATGGCTGATAAAATAGCGGAGGTTAACAGTTCGGAGACGGATCATCAAGCAATTATCACACTAGCGGGCAACCATCCTTGATGAAGGGGGAAGTTGTCCATTGTTACAGGTATGCGGTAGCATAGTGACTGTATCCTATAAATACTGTATCTCCAGGTGTATTAATTACCCTTAACTGATGCTATCAGACGAATAGCGTTATTGACCCAGTGATCGCGTCTACTTCTTTTCAATTACTTTCTAGGACTGGCGTTTTCGCTTGTATTGGCAGTAACGCCAATTCTCACGAAAGCTGCTAGCTCCAAGTCTCCTGAACCACCGAGATTGAGTGTTTGTGTGCAGAACCATTAATTTCCCTGTGTCATTGCTGCCGGAAAAAACGGTTACGCGAAAGTGTTGCATGGTTGTAACAAAAGAAAGTCTGGAGTGACGCGATAAAACATTCCGCCGACGATGATCTTCTAGGAAATAAAGAGGTATTTACGAGGCTCAAAATCAGAGTGCAATAAAGGGCATCTCAGCTTTGGGTCAAACTACGGAAGAATTAAGTAGAAAGTAATTCGGGAAGGCAGCTAGAAACTGGTTTCCCCCTCCCAAAAAAGTAGCCTTACCAGAGGAGTGGGAGTAGCTGAAATACTTTCCCAGTGTATGGATTGCCCAGGAGGCGTAGAGAGGTAGATGGCCAGGCGGCAGACCTAGTGTAGGCATGGCGTCATAGAAGGCCACAGGAACCTTGCGTGAAGGGGGTGCTCGTCGTGGCGTTGGGACCACTCGGTCTTTTTCTTCTTCTTTCTCCGCATCCGCTTCCTCACTCTCCGACTGATCGGAGCGTCCAGGATGGTGGCTGCCACCGCGTGGGGTAACAAAGGGTGTCTCGGAGTCCTGTGACTCTGCATCCTCGGGGTCCTCATCAGCAGTTTTTGCACCTTCTGCGTCGATCCTATCGCCCACCAAGGAGGAAGAGGGGTGCTCAAAGGCAACAGAGGACTCCGAAGTGGAAACCTCGTTTTCGGATGCTAAACGATAGAGGAAAATAAAGGTCAAAAAACATTCCCGATCTTAGCGAGGTGTTGGAACGGCCCGGACAAGAGTTATCACTCGGGCAATCCTGAGGGTACCAGAACAAAGGGACCTTACTGGCGACCGGTTCATGCAGTTACAAGCGACCTACAAAGGGTGGACATTAGGCCAGGACAAAGGAGGCGCGCGCAAGCAAGACTGCCCCACGACCGGATTGCGGCAATCAGGAGGTCACGCTAAGGACACGACGGCTGGAGGCATGACGGCTACCCGTAGAAGCCACTCGTGGAGAGCCAATAGGGAAAAATGACTACCAACCCCTAAATATGCTGCCACCACTGAAGACGAAATTCTGTTGCTGGAGACGCGCTACCGACGACCCACGATTCTGCTGCTAGAGACACGGAACGCCGTTGGCCGAGACGACGACAGAACACAAGCTGCTAACGGAAACAAAAAAACAAGGTGCTGGACACACAGGAAACAGGGCTGATGTACTAGCAGAAACTGGCAGTAAAGTACTATCTGCTATCCTGTTCTGTCCTCTCTTTCTAGCACGTAACATAACCAGTGTTGACACAGGGACACACAAGGCCAGTTGAAAGTACTGACACATACCCCATCCCAGTTCAGACGAGGTTGCAGGAACGAAATACCCAGAGAAGCGGATAAAGGGCTTTCGTGGACAGGTGGCTTTGGTTCCGGGTACTGACTAACATAATCACAAACATTATGATAACTGACATACTTGCCGCATTTTACCGTGCAATTTTCAGCTATCAGGGCCATTTGCACGGACCACGCCATTGCTCACAGTCCGGCCGAGATCGGATCAAACAAGGAAGGCTTAGCATGGTAGCCAGCGTTTTAAAATGCGTATTACACAACCCGGCAACGGAGGCTAGTGCGTTTAGCCATTGGCAAGTCAAATATACACAAGGTTCTTCGATAGTGACGCGTTGAATTCGGCTCAGGATCAAAATGATCCTTAAGCCTCTGTAGAGGTACTTGCTTTCGGAGAAGACCACTTCGCTCCAAAATAAACTGTAGCTTACTGACAGCATTGAGTATGATGATAAAACGCGAATAAAGAATATGCAGGCTGCATTAAGGCGAATCTCAGTGGCTTCTCCGCTCCTCACTGACCGTAAGCATATCAATCGACAAGACTCAACCGCTCTCTGTACGCGCACCAGCGTTAAGAATTTCGATGAGTATTGCTGAAGGCTTAGAGGTCTACGTGTGAAGAGATGAGAGAGGGCTTTTGCTGACGGCCTTGGTAACAACTCAGCAGCGGGAGTCAATGCAGATGGACTGGCCCCTTCGTGAGCACGAAATAGATTTCAGTAAGGCAGATGGACATTACCGACAAAGGAAAGGGGGACTGGAGTGGCCATTTCGGGCTTATTAGCAACCCCAGGTGGGTCACCAGCCGAGCTCGAATCCGCTACCCATTGATTAGAAGTCACACGCTGTAACCCAGCGGGCCTAATTGGGGTGGGGCATGACTGGTTGATACCGGTTCATGAGCCAGAAATGGTCATTCCAATCTCCCTTGCCTTTGTCAATACTGTTGATCTGTCTAGAATACTAGCTGCTGTGCGGCTGTTGGCGGAGTTCTAGGAGGAGTCCCAGGACATAACGGGACGAGGGGGTCCCGCAATCGAGCGTCCATCCACTGAGACTTCATTAAATTGGCTGCGCCATGTGTGAGATTAGGCAGCCGTCACAAACTAACCCTCTCCCCCCCCCTCCCAAAAAGCCTGTTTTGCTACCACGCGAAAAAAATTTGACGCACGACTTTGGACATCCGTGGCAGTTAAAAAGAACGTCAGATTAAACAAAGCGAACGCACCTTCCGCTTGTAGCCTATCACCGGGACGGTTGAATTAAGTAAGTTCGAGAAGTGGTCGTGGGTAATGACTCATGGCGGAACACGAACAATTTTCTGCTTGTCGCACACTTATTTGGCCCAGCTCCCGACCTTATAACAACAACAACGCCTGTTATGGAGACCCTGCTCTGAGCATACGTTGGCAACTAAAAGCACCGAGAGATAAGAGTGCTGCAGACTTCGCCAACAAGGCCATCCATAGGAGCTCAAATAGTAAAAACAAGGTGAATGGGGCAGGGTTTGCGTAGAAGGTATTAGGGAAAGGGGGTAAGAAGATGAAACAACAGCCCACCGAATTCGTCATTAGCATTGAAGAAGGCCTCTCCCAGGTCTCCCGAGCCCTCCTCTTCTTCGCCCTCATCGCCAAACGCCAAGCCGCCCTCATCCAACTTCTTATTTTTTCTCTCCTCGCGTACAATGGCCGGATCGGCCGCTGCCAGAGCTACATCCACTAACACGGCAGCAACATCGTCGACGGTGGCAAGTGAGGCATCGTCCGCAGAGGTAGTCGTTGTGAATTGGTGTCCTGGGCTGTTGAGGAAGTCTGGTGCTAGCGCCACAGAATTGAGCTGAAATATTAAAGGAGCACGTATGAAAGACCAAGTTGCGCTTTAAGTGCTCTAGGCGCAAAAGCGGACACAGAAGATGCAGAGTATAAGAATGAGATTCAGCAACTGCCTGGCAAGTCAGAGTATAATGCAGAAGAACTCGAAGGCCTCAGGGGGCCATCAGCAGGCTGTAATAGGGACTTTGCAAGGATATCGAAGGGGTGAAGAGGATGCGCGGAGGGTGAAGGCAAAATGAGCGGCAACTGCAAGCTGCGAGTGGGGCAGTTGCCATGACAAGTCACGTTAGTGACGAGGTGCCTGTTGAAGATGCAGACACGTATACCACGTCTGTCTAGTAGATGTCCCATTCACCCCCTCGAGTAGTGGTTAGATCAGGCATGATCGATTGCCTGTTGGTCTGATACAAGATCATGCCGACCTGAATGTGCGGTGTATTATCGGTTTAAAATCTATAAAACCACTCCAACACTAATAAAGCTAGCGTGGTAGTTACAATATCAATATATACAACTAAAATGTGTCCGTTGGTATCAAGAGCATATTTCGCAGTGCTTGACGGGTTTCAACCCAAATATACAGCAATAATTTAGGTCTAGGCCTGTAGACTTCAAATATTCTGGTGTATACCGCAAACAGAAATTATTTTTTTCTGAGGAAATTAAAAAGCTGAACTATCAAAACCGGTACATCAACCAGAAAGCAGACAGGGAAAGCTGGGGAACCCACTGATGACCCGGACTCCGGGTAGCTGTGTCAAGCAGCGGCAGAATACCGGCGAAACACGGGTCTGGGCCTTTTAGCTAGTACCTAGGCTGTTAGTATGGTAAGTTACAGTATCTTCTATCCATTGACAGATTCAGTCTTTAAAACTCGTCATCGCCGGTCAACGTTCTACATGACACAGATATTTTTCAGCAATTTTTCAGGTGGTGGTCGAAGATGTTCGTCGGTAGGCGATAGAGCAGTCCGATGGGCAAAACAGCAACGTGATATGAGTAAATATGTACTGCCGCTCGGCAAAAAAGGCAGGAACGATCAGTATGTGGGCTTTTGCACCAGTACAGTTCAGGATACATTAAGAAAAAGGAGACGTGTGTATCATAGCCCTTGTTGGATGCAGAGTCCTCGCCAGAGTCCAAACTGGTTGTATTTGGGCGACAAAGAAAAGCCGAGACCTCAGCCGGCTTGAGCCAAAGGTCTATGGTGATGAGTTAGGTGCCTGGCCGGGAACTACTGGCGAAAAGATAGTGACAGTCATGCGGAGAGACGCCGCAACTGGTACAGCTGTCGGAAGTGGACGGGTTGAACCGGTGTTTGTACTGGCGGAGGAAAATTGAGTAGCCACTGCGTAGTTGAGTCAAGGTACAGCGAGTGACCCTCGGGAGTTGTTGTTCCGAGGCCGAAAACGGAGGTGGATAGCCGCCCAAAAGGACCATGGGATAGGTAAGCACATGTGGTGATAGTGGTGGTCCGGAGTTCGAAGTGTCTCGGATGCGGACCCACATTGTTGCATAACGATCAATTCCGGTTTGCGGATATTTTTAGGTGACCGTTTTACGATAGTACACTAAAGAAGACAGACAGCCGAATACTGTCACGCTTGTAGAAGTAACCCACGCGACCCCAGCCATGTCGGCTAGAGTAGGCTCGACCAGGGTAATGGCAAGTAAACAATACACTGGCGGTGTTACGGTGGCGGGACCCCCATGCACTCACGGCAGTTGGCGAGAAGAACAGGCCAGCTGGGTCATGCACAACGCAAGCTGCCCACACTGTACGTCGAGTAAACGAGACGACCGCCCACATAGCGTCGGCAGTGGCCACAGTCGAGAAGGTTCCCGAATGCCTAGGCGCACACCATACGCCAGGAATGTTCTAGAAAGACGAGAACCTTACAAATACACCGGAGTGGACAAGATAAAAATAAACCGCTGTCTTTGCGTGCTGTTTAATGAAGCCCTTGTCCAACAGAACCGCTTCCTTGCCTTCTTCTGCCTACTTATCGGGTAAGAACAACTGGGCTATAACAACTGGCGATGCAGGTGAGATCCGGTTGTTTCATACGGGATATAACAGGCGGATTCAACCAGACACACAGCTGAACCTGGTACATAACTTTACGTCACCTAATCGCAGCACCAAACTCAATACTGGCCAAACCACACCAGCGACTGCACACATGATCACGCCCAAACGCACACACACGCAAACGAAGTTTCTCATGTAGGTGTAGAGTGTGTTTCTCTGCTACATTTGGCTCTTCTGCTGCATGTGTATCTCGAGCCTCAGACTGAACGATATGGCTTGAAAAGTTGCCAACCGACGGAATAACTCGGACCTTGCAGTCAGTCAGTCTAGTGTGTGTTTGTTTGGAGGGGTCGACTGCCGAACCGAGTCAGGCTGCAATGGCTCCATCCTAATGTCCCCTCTAGGGCATCCGCACTATGCGGGATCCGAGTCAGGTGCGGCGACTACCCAGGAGGGGTCCGGTTGTGCTAGCTACTTACGGCCTCTCCGGTCTCCTTGAATTGGTCAGGGCATCGGGCGCAGGTAAGGAAAGAAGGGAATGTGGAAGACGCAGCGCAATTGACGTGCAAGTCACCGTCCCTGCGCATCCTTGCTGTAGAGTACACGGTAGACGCCGTCGGAGAAAACGGTCTACCTGCCGTAGGCGTCAGCACATCCAGTAGTCCCTTCATTTATCCTCATTGTTCCCCTCCATTTCCAAACAAAAAGCCATGTAGAGTGCATGATATGCAAGCTATAGACGGCTCAAGCATATCCCGAAAAATGTCCCCAGTAAAAAAGTTATGATCCAAAGTGGAACTTGGCAGCCGCTTTGGATGACTCAGTAGAACTATCAAGGGGCACTGCTTACCCATTCAAGGGAGAGGATGCAAGAATATTTGACCTGAACAGTTTAAAAATATCATGCCACCGGAAGTCTGACTGGTGGTTGGTGAACATTAAACACATCACTGAAAGCATGTCCAAAACGATAATAAACCTCGGTGCGCCATCCTCACGTCCTTCCACAGTCTGCCATAGCGAGGCTGCTAACTCTGGCGATCTAGAATGTTTATTTGCCTCTGGACAACAAATCGGAGAGACGTACCGTTATGGTAACCCGCGAACTGGCTGATTACAAGACAGACACCACAACACACCACTCGATGCCCTTTACCAGCGCCGAGCGGCCGTATGTGAGCAAGTGCACATTTCACCTACGTGAGGAGCATGCATCTTGATGAAGTAGGAGACCGACAGTTCGACCATCGGCTTCTATGATGTCCACTGTAGGTTCCACAATGGAATGGTGTCAGGACGGTGACTTGCGTGAGAGTTAGCTTAACGTGATAGGAGAGTTTAGCAGCATCTACCGCAGTCTCTCTTCCCGTCAACCCGGTGTCAATCAGGCCGGAGGCGGGATCACGCGCAAGTGGTTGGCGCGTTCGAAGCCGCTCCAATGCGTGCCACTACGCTACCCATGTTTGTTATGCGAGCGCAACCCGAATAACGCTTGCCGTACCCTAATCTAGTCCCCGTGATGGCCCAACGCATCTACCACGCAGTTCGACTGCATGCTCCTTCGCCAGTACCAACACTGGCTCGATCCGTTCATATCCGACTGCTTTTCCGACTGCGGCGTCTCGCCACATGACTGCTGGCATTTCTTCGCCTGCAGTTCCCGGCCAGGCACCCAACTCACCCCCGTGGACCTCTGACTCAAGCCGGCTAAGGTCGCGGCTTTTATCCGGCTCCCAACTACACCCAGTTTGGACTCCGGCGGGGACCCCTGATCCAACAAGGGCTACCAACCAACTACGCGGTCCGTTTAGGTAGCACAAAGTAGAGGACTAACACGTGTAGCACGAGCAGGCGGTGGCTTGAACTTCAGGTCAGCTCCTGAATCCCATCTCTTAGCCAGTTGGCTGGTAGGCTAGTTGTAGGAGACCCAGGCACACTTCTGAGTTAAGCCCGGCACGTTTAGACAAGCTACTTAGCCTTATTACTAAACGCGGTCGTGGCCAACTGCAGTCGTCCATTCCTTGACCTGCTATCGGAAGACGGTGAGTACGACAGGAGAGAGAGTGAGTTAGATGCAGCGCAGATCTGCTTGCGTGGAAACAAATTCACATGCAAGTCACTACTGGAACGGCCTCGTGGAGTAGGGGTATGCCTCGTCGCTCGTGACGGCAGAATTAACGGCGAAAGGTCAATTGGGTAAACATAGAAATATAAGCATATTTAAAGTATTTACCTTGCTGCAGCAGCTGAGCGCGAGAGAGTTGTAGAACTCCCAGTTGGCCTCGCGATAGTCAAAGGGATCGGGTCTCGGGGCCTGTTGTCGGCCACAGTTGCAGGAGCTGATAAACTTCACGTCGGAGCGATGCTGCATCACAGCCAGATGAAGGGTGGACTGGTCTTCCTCAGTCTGGGGATTTTCTGAGGCCGTCGCCGCGCCCTCTCCACTGGGCGCATGCGGTGTTGGTTTTTGGGCGCTGACTGAAGCCGCGACATCTGTCTCGGCCTTTTCAGACTTGCTGCTTTCTGCGAAAACCAGAGATTTCAGGACCGTGAGAACCCACTGGCAGCGCCAAGGCCCGGTCAGAGCTAGGGAGAAAGAGAAGAAAAACGGCGTTCATCGTGTGAAATCCCTGAAGATTAAATAGTTTTCCCTGGGTGGGCTATAGGGAACCGGACAAGCAAGATTAGATAAAATTGACTTCGGTTCAAAGTCACGTGTTCTTGACCAAAAAAGCGGACAGCGATTACAACAAGAACGCTGGACACACACAGAAGATCTGTGTTGCCAGCCGCCCTTTACCGGGGGCAGACTCAGAGACGCAAAGGATCTGGTGGTTATGTAGGACCACGATCAGGGAACGAGACTCGCATTTGAGGACCTAGATCACATGGTGATAGATTTTAAGTCAAATATTATTATGGCATGTCCGTCAAAGAACACACCAACTCTCCTATTTCACAGGAATTATCAGCTAATTTTGTTGGAAATGGTGCATCGCTTAAAAATTATAAATCCGTTCAGTACTTTTTTTAAGCTGCGCCGCTTACTTACATTGCCTAACTCCAAATCACTGCTGCTGCAGTCTCACTACTGTGATAATTTTGCCCTTTAAGTTCCAGCTTCGCCGTACGAGCCAACAACTTTCTAGAGCACTACTTCTACAGGCACGTGAGGCATTAAAAGCGGGTCGTTAACTAGACTGAGTCACATCAATTGGGGAACAGACCAGGTGCGGTACCTGCCCTAACTCGCGTGGTAAACACGCATCCCCTTCCGTGAATGTTTAATACAATCCAGCCACCCATTTAGGATTACGATCAAAATTTCAAGTGCCAATCCTCTTTTTAATCTAAAAACTTCCTCTTGGTGGATAAGAAGTGTGCTCAAAGTATGGTTTACTGAAACTTCCATCGCCTTAGAACGCTTGAACCTTTTACAACGAGGCCACTTATGCGAGGTTATTAGTAATACCTTTATAACATTAAAAAGGCGTTTAACGACCGCTTATCTTCCATCCAACAAATCTAGCCTTAAGGATGGACGGCCTTGGAAAAAAACGATATAGAACGTGCACACCCACTTACCTGAAGGAATTTCCATCGTACTCTCAGAGAGCATTTCCTTGTAGCCTGGCACACGGCCATAAAGGGAAGAGCCAACGCATGCCTTACGGGCAGCCGCCTCTACATCATCCATTTCCGTCGCTGAGGCAATACGGCTTGCGTAGTAGGCTAAATTTTGATGCGGCGAGGGCGGTTTCACGACTGCCGCCTCTCCCTCCGGCTCTTCGATACTCCTGCCTGCAGGTGCGCCACCACCACCACCACCTTCCTTGTGCTGTAGGGACTGAAAGGCGCTGATGATGCCGGGGAAACGATCCGGTAACCGGTGCATTTCCTGCCTGCAAAGGACACCTGACACGGACAGGGCGGAGCAGCCCACCTGGCCAGCCAGATAGAGGCGTGCGAGGCGGCGAGTCAGGTGGTCTAGAGCCGGTAGTACGGCCGCACCACGGGCGTGCGAAAGAAAGACGTTATAGGCGGAGATTACCTGGGGAGCAAAAGATGGAATTCTTAATGCAAAAGCACAAGCTCGTCGGTGGAACGAACATATAGCGAAGGATAGGTAAGGGTTGAATCTACATAACCACCTACTTGAGTTATTTTAGTAGGCCTTGTATATACAATTATATTATAGTTGCGGGAAGTAGCCCTTGGTGCGTTTGAGTCTCCATGAGATCTCTAAACAGTTCCTCTCGTCTAAATCACGCACTGTAATTTAATTAATTTTCAGAAAGATTAGTTAAACCTTTTCATGAATAGTCGGTACTCACCAAACAACACGTGCTGTAAGAATCGTCGGTTGTGCTGTACTACAACAGCGCCTTCTCGATTACGGAAAGAAGATTCTGATTTATGACTGCATTTATGGACTACGCGCTATTGTCCGGCTTTTATACTTGGTAATAATTACAAGTGTTCAGTATTACCAGATACGGTTGGTTCCTAGGATTAAATAGTCGTTGCTTGGGTATTCTATAATTAAATAATTGAATCAATTATTGTGTAATTTCACACTAATTTAATCACGAAGTAATTACCAAAAGTTATTGTGGGTTGGTTACTGATCCAGGAGACTGTTCGCTTAATGATTGCTAGACCCTTTGCGACACCATTGTTACCTTACGCCATTTCTAAAGATGCGCACTGTTTCTTATACCGAATAGTGTAATTAAACACCACGTTACTACTATCCTTACTCTTAACTTTATATTTTCGTAATGGTTGCTAATAGTTGCCCACCCGTAAAAAACCTCTATAACCACCTCTCCCCTTTTACACTAGTTTGTGTTTATCTGTTGCGAAGTGGGGTTATAAAATTTATTGCAGCCAACATACATCTAGGAAATAAGGTTGGGTCGCCGTTTAGATTCAAACACGATTTCTCTAATTCAGCAGCAATTTTCAGGCCTGCATCCAGCAAACACAGATGCCTTCCGAAGGTGAGAGGAATCCGTGACCTGAGGAACGTCAAGGCCTGTTGACCAGTTTTCATACAAAAAACAATAGCAAAATTGCTGCGGAACTAGCGACCCATATCTTCAGCTAACCATAACTTAGGAAGAGAAGGTTCTACAGGCACGCTTTCTTTACAAGCATTTTGCTTCCTATGCCTGAATAGACTGCAACCTCTGTAGGAAATGCTGACAGAAATAACTTAGACCAAGGTAGACACACTTGATTCAACCTTTCAACCTCAAAAGCAGAAAGACCGGCATGGAAGAAAAAGCCTCTAGACATGGAAAAGCTTGGAGCAATGGAGTTTTTTGAGCAGCCATTGAGGCAGAACGCATTAGGCGAAAAGTCACCTTTGCCAAATGATAGGTTCTAGAGTAGTGAGCGGGCAAATCCTGACGATAGTGCGCCTCTGCTGCAGTCAGTGCGGCCTCGCTACGAATCTCAGAAAGTCTCTGTTCAAGCATCGCCTGGACAGCAAAGGTGGGACCTCGAGCCAGATGGTCGCCTACGGCTACAGTGGCGGTGGAGAAGAGTTGCTGCCAGCTTTTGGCAAGTGAAAGTCCTGTGCTCGTCTCTGCATCAGTCTGTGTTCTGGGACTTCTGCCCATCGTAGCGTCTGGTTCAGACATCAGGCAAGTGAAGAGTTTGTAGCAGGCCTACAAAGAAAAACTTAAATAAAGTGTACTGATTAAAAAAAGTAACAAAGAACTTCTCGTAAAACACAGTTTGGTTGGCTTACGATGAACCAGGCCTTGCACGAGGGTAACTCGAAAGCACAGTGGGAATGGCCATCACCAGAGCCCCGAACGTTGGCATCATCAAGAAGACTGGAGAGATGGCACTGCAAAAAGGCCGCAAAACTGCGATCGTCCGGTCGGTCTGGAGGCGGGTAAAGGGGCTTTAGAGGCGGTGGTGCTGTACGCCGGTCAGAATTTTCCAGAGCCGAGGGACGTACAGTACTGATAAGGTCCTCAAGAAGGTCTTGGGCCAGACTATCCCTGTCACAGTTGTCGGTAAACTTTTGAAGGGGTTCAACAACGTCTGGGTAGAGCACTCGGACGTAACTGTAGCCCATCAGATCAAACAATCGGGTTTCTGACGAGTTTCTGTGGCGAAATAAAAGCAGATGCAGGTTGAGAAATAAAAATGTATTAGCCCATAAAATACGTCCAAATATATCCAGAAAGGGAATTTAAGTAAAAGAGACAGGGCGTTTACTTTACAACATCTGAGATCTATGAATCAAATTTTTAGTTCAGTTCACTTGAGTTGATCAAGGGAAAAATAGGCAAACGACTTTGAGCTATCTACTGGTGACATAATGGGCAAGAAATGCATCTGTACAGCAGAAAAATCCAACTTTCAACAGTTCTGTTATAGGTTCATTTATTCTATTTGTACTTATATAATAATCAGGTTCTTACTAACGGAGATGGAAAATAACCACGTAAAAACTTACCCGTCAAGTAACCCGCTCTCATAAAAGACATTGAAAATCTGATTAACCAGGTTCTTCTCCAGGGCTAGCAGCGCATACTCGTTCTAAAACAGGCAAAAAGTATCCGATAATGTAAGAAAATTATAAACTGCGGAAGGCAGGTTACTTCAGAAGTAAAAATAAGATAACGACTGCTGATGGTTTGGTTAATGCTTCCTTACTCCAGCTATATTGATTAGCAAGTGCGACCAGATACTGCCCGTGTCGACTGATCTACGGCAAGTTTTTAGGAAACTTCTGGTTATTTTTACCACCGTTTCATCCCCAGTCTTTAGATAAACGTCCCTACTTACTTTCAGGAGGCAGTGCAGTCGAGAGTACATAATGAAGCCATTATGTCCCATGGTCGCCGGTGAGGGACTTGTCCAAGTCGCTAGAGCTGTCTTGTCCAAACGTATTGACGGACTCTTTCCAGGTAGTTTTTGACACCAGACTGCAGAACCAGCGTTATTTCAACAGAGTCCGTTGAACGCACCGAAATACTGGTCCTCTCAAAACTCGCGTACACTCGTAATCATTTAAGGATACGGCCTGCATAGTAACCTAACAGACAAAAATTTTTGTAGCGAGGTTGTGTGCTTTTACCGTTGGCCCAGGGTCACAAACATTGAAGTGGTAATTGCCGCGGACAACAATATATGAAATGGAAGAATTCTGCATGGTCATTCAAACGGACAGCGGCTCGGTGTTAGGGGGAGCGCAATCCGAGATGAGGTCGGAAAGTAGGTGCATACATGACATCTCCTTTCCCCTGTCAAAACCTTGGTTCGGCTTCACCGAGTTCCAACACCTCAGACCGCGGTGAAAGTTTCTGGAGTACTGCCGCAAAGATCTTGGCGACAAAATTTGGTAATCGTAGGTCAATCTGGAGGAAGAACGCGGATCATTCGTCTGTCGTCAAAGGAACGGTCGAAGGAGAAAGGGCAGTTTTAATAGCACGAGGCTTAATTCAACACAGCTGATACAAAACCTGCTAGCGGCAGTGCAGCCGGCCATAAATCCTACGGAAGCGACGGAGGAGAAGAAGCATTTTATTCAACAACAGTTTTTGTCCCGTCTGAGAGGCCATAAATCACATGAAATAAACCCTAAGACGCGTATTTAATGCTATCTCTGAAGATCGATTCGGGCTGGAATCCGAAATGACAGACGAATAAAGTCCTTGTCCCCGCGATCGTGTCTACTATTCTGAATCTGATGTCAGGCACCTCCATGCATGTGCACCTTCACAAGAAAAAAGCTCTAGCTCTAAATCTAACAAGCGCTAACATTTTGATCCACACGTTCAAAATTACTGCATGCAGTCATTTTGATAAAATATAACCACCGTATGAAACAACAATTGGTTCAAAGAAACGGGTAAGCTTGACCTAGCATATCGACCGACCGAAAAGACAGGGCCCTTATAAGGACAGCGCAGAACATGAGTCAACACTCTAGCCGTCCTAGGGTCAGTATGACTAAAGCAGAACAACACGCGATAGCGCCATCGCACAAATTTCCAGGCTACGTGCGACATACAAGTGCGGACACTGCATGAGGGTACGAAGAGTTTCGCCCACACGAAACAGTGTCGCCGAGTTGTGTCATCCTGAGGTCTCCCACATCACACGACGGCTGCCTGGATAAGTGGCTCGCGCAGGGACCAACGAGAGACAGCGGGGACAAAGACTTCTTGTCCTTAAATACGAGGCTGCGAACAGAAGGCGGGCTCTGCTGCCCACAGGGACGCTGAGAAGTTGAAGCACCCGTGCAGAACCTGATGCACACGCAGAGGCTGTTGCTGTAAACTGTCCTCTACTATCCTGTCTGTCTTCTATTCCACACATACAACTGGGGAGATTTAGCAAATCTGCGCTGATACCTTATGACGCCAACTTGAGACCGCGATAACGCTAGCATTTCAGTTGAAAACTACGTCAATAGCAGGAGGCGAAACAGTTAATATTGTTTATTTTGATACTCTGTTAGCTTAAATAGAGCTTAGCAAAGCAAGGACGGGGCAGAAAAAGGACGACATTGTCTCTCGTATCGATGCTGCCCGCTGGGTTTTCTCAATCCTTCGAAAGCAATTAGGGACCCGACGTGCCATCCCCATCGCTACGAAGATTCGTGTATACCGTGCATCCATCCGGTCAGTCCTCCTCTATGTTACTGAATGCTAAGCACTGAAGATGAGTGAAGACTGGAGGTCTTTGACCACCGATGCTTGAGGACGATCTAGTGAGTTAACTATAGCGACTTCATCTCAAATGAGACAGTCCGCATCCGCTGCGATCGTATCACGAGGATACCTCAGGCCATTCAAGAAAGGCGACTGAGGTGGTTTGGACACGTTCTCCGCCGTCCGCCCCAAGAGCTTACCTATGCTGCACTCGACCCGGCACCGCAGCCCACCTGGAAACGTCGAAGAGTAGGGCAACTGAAGACTTGGCTAGACACCGTCTGTCAAGACATGGAAGCAGTCTTTGGACCTTGTATCTTCGGTCTCCGTCGCTGGAGAAGAGACTGGGTGGAGCTTTCCAGATCCGCTGCCGCCAATCGCCACACATGGAGAGGTACCGTTCGGGAAATTATTGAGGCCGGCTAGATCAGGCATGATCACAGCCGTAACAAGTGCAAGTAAGGAAGTGGTTCAACGTACTCTGTGCTGCCCACTGTGGTTGCTTTACCCGTTTGCATTTGCTTTCGAAACGTGAAGAAGCAAAAACATCTAAAGGATGTTTACACGGCAGTTTTAGAGCTTTCGATGATAATAATATGAAAGCCATGAAAGTGCTGCAACAAACATGCAGTCGCGAACGGGGACACAGCCCAAAATTCGGCACAATAAAATCTGCGGTGGGGAGGCGGGAACAGAAATAAAAATCACTTACCTCTGCCAATTTTCGAGCCGAAATAGTCGGCGGTAATTTGAAGAGGAAGAGTAGCCGGGGTGTGGCAATGCGTCCCGCGGCAATGCAGTAGCGTGGAAGAGGCAAGGTACGAAGCAGTGTTTCGACCGAGTGACGCAACTTTGTCCTAGGGTTGTTAACGGAGAAAGGATAGACTTGCCTGATACGATTGAGGAGTTTGAAAAGCGCGACATACCGGGGATCAAGATTTGTACCATAAGTGACAACCTGAAAAACGGAGATTAAAATAAGAGTCCTAATAAGGTGATTAGACCTACCAGGATAAGATGGGAAACCAGGAAAAGATAGTAGAGATATTTCAACCGTTCCATATCCCATTCTGCCAAAATATCTTCCGCATTCTAAAAGCCAAGTTTGGATAACGGAAAGAAGCAATGTTCAAACCTTGGCGTTTGAGAGAAGCTCATCCAGCAGGTGTTCTTCGTCTCGAAATTGCAGAAAAATAATCTGGCGCTCGCAGTCATAGAATCCTTGGATGACACTCTATGAACTAAGTCACGGGAAAAATCAGTTTACCTTGCCACAGGGCAGGGAAAAAATACTCTTCTGAAGGAAGTTTTCAATAAGCTGCGAAGTACTTCCGCAAGTAAGACTGTCCCAAGACCCAATTATGGATACAACAGCAACTTTCTTGGTTTTGAGGGGTAACAAACTAGTAATAAGATACAGGAGTGTTGCAAAAACCTACACAAAGTCGAAGGCAGGGGGGATTGGAAAGCGTCCACCACAGTATGCAGGGGTCGCCATTTGGCTGTTGCAAGAAAAAGAAAACAAACAACATAGATAGTGATAAAAAGTGACGATTAAAGGACAATCTGCTATAGATTCCTTGCTAGGTGGAGTCAAAATTCGCTGTTCAGTAGTACCTACGTGAAGTTTACATATGCACACGGCAGTATCGTAGCGGTACCACTCACGTTTTGAAGCCTCTTAAAGCGCGCACACTACCCTTTACGAGAGCGCCCAAGCAAAAAACCAATTAAATGCCATCCTAGATGTCCAGATATTTTAGGCGCGCTAACTTTACAATCAAAGAGAGCTAAAGCTACTTGATCAATCGATTCGGGTAAGCGCGCATCCAAATCTGCGCATAAACGCGTTCAAGGTGAAGTAGTCATCCGCTGTAGCTACTTACAACGGCAGTCTAAAGTCAGGCGAGGGCACGATGGCTTACAAAACTGAACTACCGTCAACGAATTTCATACACGACCTAAATTGGCATGTATCGAGCTTATATTATGGGGTGCCTTTGGCTTTACAAGACTGAGGGTGCCAAAAATATCCAGAGGGAGCCATTACAACTTGACCCTCGGTGCTAAGTAGGACCAAGGTATCTCTTCACTTGGCGCCCTCAAGCCATCACTGGCAGCGTTTAGTGACGTTATTAAGTTGGTTTGGCAGATTTGGTTAATTTGGTTCGCCCAATTGTGAAAAAACTCGCGCCGAATGTAGTGACGTTGTCGAAAGGCGTTTGGTCTTTAAGTGCTCAATCCGAGTCAATGCGACTGTAAATGAGACTGAGTGCAGTGCCTAATGTGGCGTTTAAATCCGTCCAGTAACAGTAATAACTAAAGAATCAGTCAACCCCAACGGAGTCCGACGAATGCATTTCGGAGGCTAAGATGGGCATCGTTTTGGTCTAATTTAAATCAAACAGGGTTTATTGGAACCAACAAGTTGTGTGACGGCCCATCAGCTGAATACTGTCGCTGTGTAACATAAATAATAAATGAGAGAATTCAAGATATTTGAATTCTTACAGAAAACAAATTAATGCAAAACAGAAAGATCATGGTTTAGTATTGTACAAACTAATCAACAGTTTTATTAACTTTAAGCACAACATAGAAAGGATAATAAGGACGAAACATTTTTAAAGTAGTAGGGAAGAGGACATGTGAAAATCAAGGAGCTAGAGGCTACCACGGCAAATTTAGTTTGACCAAGTGATCCAACTGTTCACGCAGATCTGGTTTCACGCGCCGTTCATAGGACGCTTCCAAGCCGGTCGTGCCTGAACAACTACTCCTAAGGAGGTTTTCGGGTCCGCGGGGTAGGCAGTATCACGCAACCGTTTCGTAATAAATGAACGCAGGATCTTATATTATGCAATCCTATTAACCCCTACCAATTACACTACCAAATGATGCATCGCCAGCACGCGCCACGTCAAATTGTGTTTAGAATTAATATGCACTTGCGGATGCAAGCATACTGGGCGAAAGCAACGGTAATTCGCAGCTAGGTCTATTGAGCACCTGGCTTTTAAAGCAAGATAACAAAATCCGCGTTTCCCATTACGAAAAACCCGCTTGACAAGAGTCAACGCCATGATATGAAAATCTTCCGAGTACACGTCCGGACACGAACAGCTCATATAGTGCGTTACTTTGGAGCGAATTATATAGGGCGGTGGAAAACAGACCCATGTAAACAGATCGAGCTTCAGTTTTGATCAATTTGGAGCCTAATGGTCAGACTAAATTTGCCGTGGTGACCTCTAGCTCCTTGATTTTCCCATCTCCCCCTCTATTTTGCTTTGAAACATTTTCAACCCACTTATCCGTCTCGCACCGTGTTTTAAGTTATGAATTTTTTTGATTAGTCTGCACTACACTATGGCGTTACTGTCTTGCATTGTTTTTTTTCAGTATTAATTCAAATTTGCTGTATTCTCTCATTATTTACTTATGTTATGCAGCCGATGAGCCGTCACACAATTTGCTAGTTCAAATAAATCTTGCCTTACAGGCTTGCTTTAAATTTATACCGAGGAAAGATGCTTCAAAGTTTTCCTCTCAGAAATTGCCACGAGATCCGTTTGGCGCGGAGGCATATAACACAAGCTGACGACGCTTTTTGTCTTTTGAAAAAGAATGCTTTATAAGTTCCACAACTTGTTCAGCTGAGTATTCCTTGATATACAGTTCATGAGGGAGCAGCTGTTTTTCCTTGATACCCTCATCAAGCAAACTCGTAACGGCGAACTTGAGACGACGGTGTACAGGCAGCCAACGAACCCCATGCAACTTTTCAGCCTTCACAACCATCCTCCTGTAACTCACGAAAGAAAGTGTGCGAAAGCTTTTCGAGCTGATTCAGACTCGTTGCAGAGCCGTGAAGAAAATATTATGCGACGCCCGATACTTCCATGATTATCTGGAGGCATTTATAAGCTGTAATCGATGACTTTGGCCTCAGAGGACACATACAGGAACAACACCAAGGAAATGGTAGGTTTTGCCCTACGTCTCAGAATTGATCGAGCTTACGCTGCGGAACAAGGTGTTGGAATTATGCACGGGCACAAAGGTACTGTGCACAGCAGGGTGATAAAATATAACTAAACCTCAAGGAGCAATCTGAGGTACCCCACAAATTTCCTGCCAAACCTTTCCCGGTAAATATATAAACTAGAGAGGGAAGAACTGAACGCATGCTCGGATCGCGCATACCCGATCATGCACTGCTTGTTCGATGGGGCGATGGATTACAGCAAGTACCTTTCCACATCTACGAAACAGGCCATAAGCTTAACTTCGCAACCATTAAAATAATAGCCCCGTCCGAATCAAGACGAATTGAGACAAAATGAAGCTAGGTCATAAGACTGGAACACAAAAATTATGGATTGGTTTGGCATCGGCATACATACAGGACGGTGGACAAGCGTCCCACGAAATTAACACAGTATACATTGGCAAACCAATGCATGAAAAGCACAAAACACGGAAAATTGACCGTCATCCGGAAGCAAAAAGCTTAAAATAAACAACTGAATAGACGTGTGCAAACACGCAGGGATAAACATGCATATGAACAAGCAATTTGGCGAGTTTTCCTAAAATAAGGTCCACTCTGTAACTACGATCGATAAGTACATCAAATAGAAATGACGAAAGAGTAAAAACTTTATCAGCTCCCACGTGATTGGCCAGCGTTACTTTTTCCAAATCAGTGAACACAAAGCAGATTATTAAAACACTTTTTGAGTACCTACATTGTTCCAGGTTTGGTTCACGAAATTTTGTATACCCGGTCGACAACTTTATTTGGGGATGAATGCTTTTTTATATAAAGGCGGCAAATTAATGATAAGACAACCAGATAATCGTCAAAAATTTGCTCAATGCTAGCGCAGGCTGCGAAATTCAACAAAATATAAGATTGTCCACTTGCCTGCGAAACAGCAGTCAAGTTTCGAACGAATTTGAATCCCTATCTACCAAAATTGGATCGCGGGGAGAGTTTACCCCTGAAACACCGCTGGGATTAAATGTACATCGCTTCCATTTATCGAACCTTTCGGTAGAACTCTGATGTACGATGTGGTCCGGCCAGATAATGGACGATAGACCGTATCCCAACATTTATAAGCTGGTAGATATGATAAGACGTGGAAGGCCAATTGGAAGGGATAATTTAATAAGCTGTTACAGTAGAATATATGTAATAGGTAAGTGACTTCCAGACGAGTGCACTCCAGTCATGAGTCGGCAGGAGTCTAGAGTCGCATTCGGGTCGGTGTGGTCACCGGGTCTGGGGGTCTGAAACAGGCAGTAAGTTGCCTGCTCCGGGAGTGTCTGATAGTATTCTATCCCCGCATCAGGGTCATTGTTGTGGACTGGCCTTAGGAAGTGGTCGGCAAGTGAGCCAGTCAGAGGGTGACCTTGAACGGAGGTTTTGACAACACACGCACGGGTGCGCACGGGCTGCTACACACGAGAGCTGGACACGCAGGGCATGTGAGCAAAGCATGGCTAGCAAATACGAGGTCGCTACAATTCCTTCTATGTTTCGTTGGCATCCAACCAACGAATTAAGGAGCTCATCCTCGGAAACGAACAGTTTGTACATTCAACATTTGCTTTACGTCATTCATCGTTGCTTAACAGTATTTTTTTGATTCAGCTGCTAGCTTTCCTCCATGATGGATACATTTTTGCAGCAACCTGTTTATACCTTTATGGATAATTTTTGTTAAGACAATCGTGGTTGTGAAGCTGCATCTATGCTCAGCCAGCTGCCGAATTTGAGTTTCTTTATGGCATAAATTGCTTGTATTTGTTGATTTTGTCCATTGCCCAAACAATGCCATTGAGTATGTTGATATTTTTCTCTCGCAAGTATATAATACAGCTGTCGAATTCAATTTTTAGTATTTCTGTCTTCCGGGGGACTGCAAACTTCCAGAAGTCGGCTTGTTTCCACTGTACAACACTAGAAATTCCGAGCCCTTAAATGAGATCATAGATGTCGATAGCTAAAAGCGGATTGTTGATTTTCCGGCCCGAGGAACCTTTCAGGGACCTTTAAGCGTTCGGAAGCAATAAACTGCCTATTTTGTAGACTTATGAGTAATTTTAGCTGAAATCGTAGCTGAAGCACAGACTGGATGACCCGCTAAGCTAACTTAAGTCCACACACGCTTGCCTTATTAAATTGTCTCCTCCAAACGTCAGGATTAAGGTGAAAGTCCTACCATACCTGCCTTATGTGCACATTCCCATGAAATACATTTTGAAAGCTTGGATTTCTGCTTTCCTGGAAGTTTTAAGGAAATGTAAAATATGCAGAAATCACCGCTGCAAACAGTTTTAAGACAGAGAGGAACTTTTTCAGTTTGCGAATGTGACTTTGATGGAAATTCGCTTGACTGAAGAAGTGTCTTGTATACATAAACAGGCCCTTTTCAGAAATGAGTATGTGGTAGCAGTTTGCAGACGTTTTAGTTACAAATCGGGCAGCAGATTCAGCAAGCGATACAGTCTCTTTACTGGGCTTTGGGAAAACTCATATTCCTCGATTTAACTCGGGGACAGTTACAAGCAAGCGGAATATGCGACATTGTACCGTAACACAATTCCATCCCTGACTGCTATCCTAAGGGCAGTCCGACCGCCGTTTCCAAAGTCTTGCAAGGTGTGTGCATGACGCTGGCCTGTGCGTGAATTAATTTATGGTGATTATTCCCTTTCGGCACATCTACCGCACTCCTTCTCTTTTCACCCGCCTGGACCCCGTACTAAGACAGAATGAAGAAATTTAGAGCCAGACTCGGACACATTAAGTGTAGAGCCTCAATTTTAGCAGATTCGATTGTAGTAGATACTAGGGTAGCAGCACCTCGTGGGGCCACCTGGGTGGTGAGCAAAGCTCTTCCATTGGCCTTATGGGAAACTGATTTTAAGAAAGAGGACGGGCGGGGCATGTCAGGGTGCAAATAAGACCACAAAAATCCTGTATAATAAAAATAAAATACGAAGGTAAGTTGGGGTGCGTACACAGACCTCCGGCGGAGACACTGAAAAGTCTTATATATCATCTCTATCCCCCCCCAACTGGACCAATGGCGAGCGCGTTTATGACAGGGAGGAGTGTTTCCTGAGCTCGGACGAGGTCATAGGGGTACATTTTAGTGGTAACTTTAACCCCAAGTGGAATAAAGGCAAATAAGTGAAGGAGTTTGGAAGATTGCTGAAATGAACCCTACTTAATTTTTTTAAGTAGGTGTTTATTCCCGTGGTTAATGTGAAAAGCCGTTTTTACATAGTAAACTGACTCAGGCGGTTATTGTACACGGTGGCCTTCTGAGGACCCCTTTGCAGATCCGATCCCTCCTGGATCGACGGCCGACTGCAGAAAACCGGAAGTTTGTGGGAAATTCAACCTACTTAAAATTTGCAAGTAGGTGGTTATAATACATAAGCAACTTTCTGCAACCCTAATAGGTACGCTCACCCATACCAAAATCTTAAATATTGAGTAGAAAGAAGTAAGTTTTTATTCACTGTTTGGGATCAGTCCACCAAGCACTGGTATATTAGTTACGCAATCTAGACCCTCGGTCACGTCATTACTACTGTGAATTCTTTCACACCTTAATGGTATTGGTGTAGCCCATGCCTAGATGAGACAAATGAGAACTGTGTTTTGAGGCAGCTTAGATGCGCTGAATGACAACAAAGTGCCCAGAAGGCTTTTAATAGCGTTCCTCAACATCACCTTACTTGCATCTTCAGCCGTATACAAGGAAGAGGTAGGCTCTTCACTCGGATGCAAAGCTTCTTAATCGGGCGCTCTAAAACAGTACCTGTCAGTGACTTGCAATCAGCGGAGGTTGCGGTTGAGAGTGGTTTTCCCCAAGGTTCCCTCCTTAGCCCTACTCTTTTCATTATTTATGTCAACAATGGCGTCAGCTAACTAGATGTCGATATCACCATGGTTGCCGATGATATCAAACTTCGAGGGCCATCCGAACTGCAGCTAACGAAGAGCATTTGCAGACAAACTATAACTGACAACAACAGTGGTCAAAGGATGAGAGCAAGTGTAGTATTATATGAAATTATAGTATGAAAAACAGCCATTCTACCCTCATGGTTTACCGCCCGAATGGCATACCGTGGACGCTCAGATGCTTACACCTTCCCTGCACTGCTCAAAGGCAAACAAGTGTAAGATGTCGTTTCTGTACTTCGGCCGACGGGCATTCTTTGCCTTTGATGAAGACCGCATCGTCAAACGTTTCGAATCTTCCTGCGGCCGCATTGGGGTTCGGTAGCTAAGCTTGGAGACTCCAGGCCACGAAGGGCTGCAACATCCCTCAAAAGGCCCAAAAACGCGCGACCAAACTTGCCATTCGACAGGAATCACTATCCTGTGAAACACGAACATTTAATTTCAGTCTCTTTCCTTTGAGCTAAAGAAAGCTAGGAAGACCTGCTAATAACATTACCTATTCTACGTGCTCAAGACTACTGTCTTGTATTAGGTGCTTTTATCGCAACTGCGATCTTCAGACTATGGTTCCTCAGTAGCGAAGAAATTGATGGGGGCCAGAGTAGTAGGAATAGTTTATTGTGTACAGAGAGGAACAAAGAATAAGCGGGAAAAATATTGACTACGGAGAGCACTTGCTTCCGCTGGAGCGGCGTGATCCGAAGTGCGGCTTAATAGCAGGAATCCCCAGCGGCCAAGCGAGAGAGAGCGCGTTCACGCGTGCAGGAATGCTATTCGTCGCCGGGCCAAAAGGCAGCTTTGCGTGAACTGTGATTGACTGTTCCCAGATGTGGAGACCAATGCCTGTGGGGCTTGGGGAAGTTCACTTTGACGGGAGCTAGTCATGACACTTTCTTCGACCTTGCAACAACCACGAACTTGATCGGTCCTCCTCTCAAATTATTTGCCTGGCGCCAGGCTGGACATGAATGTTTATTTGCCAACCAAGTGATCAAAACTTGGAATTTTCTGCCTCTGTATGTCCTCATGTCGGTATCCTTAGAGATATTTAAGCAGAAGCTAGGTCAATATAGTAGTGCGACCTAGAAAACACCTGATCTTTGTAATATAATTATTACACTACTTGCTATATTCCAGTAGCATTTTTTATATACAAACCATTGCCAACGCCTGCTCACCATTATACACAGACGAAATTTCTCGCGATCTCCTCTTATGCGAACTCGGACGATACCGTCAGCGATCGTATCTAACGCACCTTGCGACCAAAGTCTCTGCTGCACCAAAACGTTCGTCCCTCGTATCGACTCGTAGCAGATTGTCGACGATCGTGGCGGGTGCTTCTGTTTTTGCCACCTTGTCGGTGAACTCTGAAAGCAGGCAGAGGGTATCTGGCCGCATCTTCCATACTTCGATGATTATTTCCGTGACGTCTAAGATCTCCTTCCTGGTTGGATCATGCGTACTGCCCTTCCATGAGTGATATTTGTTTCTCGTAAAAAGTCCAAAGGATTTTTCACAATCTGCTCTTTTTTCCTCTGCTCCATCTCGCTGGCTCGTGTCATTTGAGATCATCAATAAGCTGAGATAGTATTTCTTCATATCAAAACATGCATGTAAACAAATGGGGAGTTAAAGGGAACACACCTACCTTTGCCTCAAATAAACTGAATTGAACTGTCATTGTGTTCAGTATAGTCAGCAAAATGAAATGCTGTCTCCAGGTCAGGTTAAGCCAGCCCTGTTTAGTTCACTTCAAGTTTTAAAAGGAGGAAGTCCTAGAACATTAGCTGCTGGGCTGTCGTGATTGTGTACTGTACAATCGATTCAACTCGAGGCCACCAAGAGACACAGGTTATTATTGCACGCAGCTAGCAGCATTTCTCCTCGAAAAATTAATTTCTGTTACGCAGCGATAGATGAAGGAAATACTTTTGAAATGTTAATCTAGTCGAGTTACTCAATTTTCCCAATTTCACTCAACTCGAATGATCCGTGTTCCAAACGCAACGCATTTACTAACGGGAATGTTGTAGAGCTAATCCTTCGCTATATTAAACAATCATAGCCGATTTATAAGCACCGGTGAGTCTAAAGATTCTGTTGCCTTGGCCTTATTTTCAAAGTAAAGTGGTGGAAATCGGTTACTTTTAACGTCCCACCACTTCCCAGTAAGTTAAAGAACACTTTTTCTGTTTCATTAATTGAACGCAATTAAGGCTGCTACAAACACTTCAATGAGTTAGTTTCGGTATTTTCCCTATAGCAACTTTCTCGCTCTATGAACATTTATGCATTCAGAAGTCTTAAGCTTTGAAAACCACGATAACTGCTGGAATGCTGGACTTGTGTCAGGCCATTAAAAATATATTATACATTCGCCCGCAGCTTTTAAGGACACCGCTAAAATGATTGCAAGCCTCTGACGTCAATTTATGCTGGGAGAAATATTCAACTTTGATCCGCAGAAAAGCGTTTATGGAATCATAAGACACACGAATTCCAAGACTTCAAATTTTTAATCCTTTCCCGAACATCTGTGCCCATTTTTCTAAAGTTCCGGATGCCCATACCATCTACAGTTTACGAGCTCATCTAGAATGAAAGATCAACCAGCAGCCAAACGATGCGTCAATAGTTAGTGACTTCCTGCAAGAAACCTACTGGTATGCTGTTCTAGTCAAGCATACGTATGCACATCAGGGGGTCGATAGATGCACGTAGGTGCCATCAAGACGTCACCAGAAGAGAATCCGCAACATATGCACAAATGCTTAAACTGCCTAAAAGGAGCAAGCCAATAAAAGTGAAGTGATTGGATGAAACGAGAGATGTCTGCAACATCGAAAAATAAGTGTTTTTTTAAGCGGCCGTCAAACAAAAAGAGTTGTCGACAGAAAGAGAACAAGAAAACCTTAAGACACTTTTAAACAATCTTCAAGCTCATATATATTGCTATTTGAAAAGCGGGATAATAGCTAGGATTTTTCGCGTTAAGAGCACCCTAAGACCCTGCCGCTCGAAAACTTTGCACACTTATAATCTGATGCCAGCTGGCGAGATTAAACGTTTGATATCCGGATTTACATTCGGAACTGGATCATCTTGCAGCAACTTCCCACCGTCTCATGCATAAAATTTCAGCATATTACAGTAAAAAACGCAAAATTTCTAAAAAAATACTTGTCTGAAGACACTTCCAAGTTTCCGATTCAACCAATAAACTTTATCCACGAGTGGCAGTAATGACTCATTCAAGGTTGGCCCATGTATTTGTCCTTTTGAATTAACTATAACATAGAAAACCCACTCGCTCCCTCTTTCCTATGGAGATTTATTTTTGTTGTCCAAACCTGCTATTTTTCGCAACCAAGGGATGATCCAAAGTTACTATTTACATCAGCCTTTATACTAGGAAACTGTGTTGCACTTTTCAGCATCGAGATTTACTTCCTCCAGAAGTTTCAGTGCCACAAGTAAAATTGCGTACAAGGAGATGCAAATTTTATAACGCCGTGATAAATTACCTTAAGCTTGTATTGGTTACGAAGGGCATCACGAATTGGAGCCCCCTCATGTTTTAACTGAAATGTTTTGATTTAGGGAAGCCCTTAATGACCCTGCTGTATGAATGCTGTTTCATAGTATGGAGATCTTGATGAGGTTGTGGATGTGGAAACTTCAGCAGACGAGTCGCGCGGTGTGTTAAGGTTAATAGAGTTAACCCTAACATCTGCGATTTTCCAGGCCCGGTTCCTTAGGAGAAGGGGGAAGTCTTGGGAGGCCAATCCTTGAGAGCCAATGACTAGACGGATTGAGACTAACCTACTAACTGAGGCTAGGCTACCAAGGAGGATATCTCATTAGATGGGCTGAGGTCAGTCTACTAATGCGGCGTTGCACGCGGACTTGGCCACTTCGCGGGATCGAGCGTTGACGTGGTTGCGGCAACAGAGACCAGGCGACCGAGATTGCTATCACGTGGCCTCGTGTTCGGCCTGACGTATTAGGGAGAAGTCGGGCTACAGAGGCACTACAACTCCATGTCGAATGCATAATTCTAGCCTGATTTAACTTTCAAGTTTAACAGACTATGCTCCTGTCCTTCACAGCTCTTTTGTATTTTTTCCAACCATTGCATTTGCCCAAGATGCCGTTTTTTACCAGAGTAAGGCTGGTGGGAAAGATTTTGCGTTTTACCGGAAGGTTTTAAAAATGCATTTAAAAATTGCTTATCTATATAATCCCAATCAGGAATTTTTTCTCCATTTTTTGAATGACAACAACTCAATTGGAAGCTAATCTTCTGATTATACCTCATTTCTGGGAAAATTTTCCGAAAGATTCTTTTCTACTTTCTCCCTGTTTTTGAATGCGTTGCCTCCTAAAAATTATTCCAGATCGTCTGATTGACAGTAAAGACAATAAACTTTAACAAATTCAATTGTATCCACAAATGTACACAGGAGAGCAGTTATCGGTGAAGGTAAGGTCAGATGAGTATGCAGGGTGTATAATAACCTCCCATCCTAGCGATCACATCCCTTCCTGCAGTGTGTGCCCACGTATTGGCACGCTGACGAGGAACAAATTTCTTACTAAAGTAATGCTAAGTAAACGTACTTTTCGCGTCAAAGATCGAGCTAGCTATAGTAGATATCTTATTAAGGGTCCTTTCACGTTCCAGTAATTCATAACGAATGATATCTTCCATGCTCCATCAAACACCCAACGAGGCTTTATGCAGAGAAAGTTCTGGTCTTTGATTGGGCACCAACTTCTCAGTACGTGATAATTATTTTCATTTTAGTTTCCTGTTTTGATTCAAAACATGCGAAAATTCGATGCAGAAATAAAAGGTTCTTATTCTTGTTTATAAGAGTGCTGTATCTTTTGGAACTCCAGGTTTCGAGTCGCACGTGTAAGTTCCTGTTGAACTCAATATCACCTTCTGAACGTTTATTCAATTCGCTAGAGAAATATTTCAACATGGTACCTCGCATTTTTTGCCACAAATATATTGTGCTTTGACGTCGATCCGCTTAAATAGTCTCAACCAGAAGGTCGTCATTTCATAGGGGCGCAAGAGCGAAATTACTGTCCGAACATACTAATACTATCGATCATCAGTTATCGATCGCACGATCAGCAACACTCACCCAAAACTTACTGAGCTAACTTGTGTGCATAGACAGTTCGATCACTTGGGAGTGATTGCCGTGACCATTTTATTGTTATTTTTTATCCGAAAAAAGCAGAATTTGCCTCGGAGGCTTGGAGGCGACAAAAGGCTAATTAAAATCAGCCAACGCTACCATCAGCCAAAATTCGTGTGCTTTTCTAACGAGTGAATAGTCAAGTTAAAGAGTGCGCTCTCCTATCTTGACTGAAGTGGATGCTTTATGCCCCTTCTCAACAGTTATCGCGTTAGTGTGCATACGTTCTTTTATCAAACATACTAGGCGAAACCCTGTTTCTCCTTTCGATATAACCTACAGAATCCAATCTTTCAGTTGTGTGTAAAGACATGCAAGACGCGCTAAAATCAAATTCATGCTGTTTCATTGGACAGAAGTTCATCGGGTCTGAATGAGAATAAGGTGTAGAAGAATGGGCGATAGCTGGACCCCCTTCTCTGGGATTCAAAACAAAAACTAGAAATTCAGCAGGAAGGTCAATTGCCAACATTGTCAGTGGGGGTGTCGGTGGTAGTAGTGGTGCTCGGTTGAGTGGGGGTACTGTGCAGGACGTAAATATTTTTTTGACTGTTGGTCTCGGGGTCTGGGAGCACACTATTGCGAACACTATCCGCGGGCTCTGGGGGCAGAACAGACCCAGATTCATCGGCCACCACTATCAGGTGCTCCGCCATTGAGGGCAAATAGTGCGTCACTGCGGGGTACAGACGGTTTCCGGCCGTGGTCAGATGATTATTATCAGCACCCCTCAGAGGAAAAGCCATTGAGGAACTGCTCGCGACATCGTCGTAGACAGTGGCACCACCGCAAGAGGAGGCGTGATGGAGGCCTTGAGAATTCGCAGGAGCTGGTCGGAAGTTTCCTCGGCATCTAGCTAGACTTGGCTGAGTTGACAGGACCCCCTGTGCAGTGGAGAGGACCAGTTCCGGCACGGCGGTTTCACTGCCCATCAGGCCGGGGTTATCGTTGGCGTCGGCCGTGGGAAGGACAGTTAGGTAGGGTGTGGGGACAGGCACCGTAGGGTTGTCGGTGAAAAGGGGATTGGCAACCAGGAAGGGAGTGCCGTCAGGAGCCGCGGCACCGCCGCAACCGCCACAACCGCCGCCGCTGCCGCGTAACCGGTTTGACTTTCCTGTGGACCAATCGCGTGAACCGGGCAAAGATGCACGGGGAAAGCCGGCGTTTCGGGCTCGGTAAAGGCAATCCAGTTGGTTTGACTTTATGGTGCCGTTGATGAAGGCAAACCGACCTTCTTCACTGTTGAAGACTGGGACCTGGGGTTCGGGTGGATAGCCCTGGGAAAAGGTGCTAAAGTGCCGAAAAGAGGGAGACGTATTCTCGAGAAGGCCGCAGCTTGGACGATAGTCGGTATCGAGTGGCCCAGGTATGACATCATTCTCCCAGAGCACCGAACTGGAGCCCTTTGGTCGGGTCGGCAGGCATAAAACGCCACCTAGTGTCTGATTTTCACCATAAGTTTGTTGACGTTTTTCTGAAGGAATAGAAGAATTCAGCGTAAGGACATAAACAATTAGACTATCTAAAGGCCAAAAAACGAAACAAAGATTACCGATAACCTTGGCATCGGATTTTGTATTCACGTGACTGTCACTCAAAGACTGCATTTTTATTGGTGGTTTGTTAACCAATAAGTACATTAAGCGAACTTGCACCTTACTCAGGTGGATGGTGGTACCTAGTGAGGCGGTAGCTTTGATCTACAAATCGTCTGATTTGCAGAGAAGACAATAAACTTCAAGTGTCAACTCCAGTTATATGCACAAATCTGCGGTGAAGCACAGTTATTGACGCGCTGTCTTTTGCACGAAACAAAGTTTATAAGTTAAAACCAATGCACAAAGAAAGCTCCTGCTTAAAAAGTTTGTGAAACGTGCACCAAGGGGTTTTCCGACCTGTTTAACAGCTTGCACGACCTGTAAAATTCCCGGGAACATGGCACCGTCTATGCACTTCGTGTCTCGATTCAATCTCTGTACTTACACACAGCTCTTTTTCAAACTATCTTATTCTTGAAATAAACAGAAGACGGATTTTCACTGCAACTCAAATATGGTTTTTTGAGTCTCTTACGTGATGAAAAATGACATCGTGTCTCTGCAATTAATCCAACACACGTGCATTAAACGGAGGCGAAGTCTTCGGCATGTGCAAATGAAGTTATGATCGTTCCTTTTTTTTAAACGACATCGTTCTTCATATCTCAATAAAACTCTATAACTGGTAATAACTATTTCATTACTTGAACAGTTTTTGAGTTCCTTGAATTCCAACTTACTTTAAAGTCATACTTATATGCTAAGTCTTAAAAATAAAGTGACGCTAAACGGAGCATCGATATTCAAATCAATAATCATCGAAAATAATTTGGTTGTAGAGAAAAGCAAAATTTGCCTCGTAAAGTTCGGATATGTTACCGGACACACATTGCAACACCCGTTAGACGGTTGCTAGCAAACTACGTGAAATAGCTGCAAAAAAGGGTCTTCTTTTAATGTACTGCCATCTTTTTTCAATTTCGATGTTAACTCAGAGGCGAGAAAACTTCAGCCTATTCTGGATCCAAGCGCCGTCTTTTGATGCAAATAGCAAGTGATAACGGTGACCGTGCAGGACCCAGATAAGGGCCAAAAAGGTTTCTTTTTGCCTTTTTGATTTTCAATTGGACTAATGTGGGAACTTTGGGCGAATTCGTCGGAAAAAATCTTGAGCGCAGTCCAAAATTTAATTCGAATATTTGAGCCCAAACTAATTGGCTACTGCGGAATAACTGCCTAATATGAACATGTTGTCCTCCATCAAGTGCAATTTTCCCACCAAGAGCCATCATTCCAGAAGGCACTTTATTGGTCTGCCTTAACAGAATCGACATTTAAAACCTCAGCATTGCTGACGTCGTTCACAGCATGAGAATCCAATGTACCCGAAAACAGAAGTGCATTGAACCTTAAGCGTATCCTGTCCTTCCTTGACCAGTCATGTGGTACCTTCAGGTTATGGATGTCCGACATTTAAATCGGGCTTTCGTTGTTTAGCGCGCCTAACCCCTTACTACTCAGGTCGTGGCCTCGGGCAAATCGGTTATTGAGTTTAAGGATCCGGCCTTTCCAGGCATGACTATTTCAGCCTCCATAATCTTTGTCGAAAATTCTTCGCAACTATTGACTGCACGTCATTTTTCATCCGTTGACAGAGGCTCAGATTGAAGATTCAAGACACAGAGAAATGACCGCATCCCCGCTCGCAACGGGGCCGGCTCAATGAAGCTTCCGGTGCATGCTAAGCATCGATCGTTTTGGACAGCATCAAGCGACCACAAACGACCTAGGTTCCAACGGTTGATACTCTGGACCGCCCTTCACTGCAATCGGGCGACGATAGACTCCCGAACCGAGGTAAGCTAATTGGGACCATCAGCCAACATTCCTGTCCAGTGTCTTTGTTCAGTGCTCAAGGTCACAGCGAGAGGTCGCAGACCTGCAGACACTTGGCTAACCGCCACTCGCAGGCGCACGGGTGCACTCGGGTAGTTGCGGCTGTCCAAGCGCCACCCGGACACGCCACCCATCGGGGAAACCACAGCAGACGCGTCTTCGTCGCGTTCCCACCCGCTCTCACGCTGGCCAAGGTCTGCTACACCAATCTCCCTACGGTGGATCTATCTCCCCCCCTCTCCATCTGTGTTTTTAATGACAGAGCAGCCCCTCCCAACCATGCTGCTCCTCCTCCTCCTTGCCGCCGGGATTGCGGCCAGCCCAGCGGGGCTCCTGATCCAACAAGGGCTACTAGCCAGCCAGCCAGCCACCCCTCGGCCCATCCAGCGTGGGCAACCAGACACCGCTCTTCCGCTAAGACAACAGACACCCATGGGTCAACCCTTGAGCTCGCTCCACATTCCTATTCAACCAGCTGCCACCACTGTCGCAGTCTGTCTCTCTCTCTCTTTCACACCTACTTTTACCTTTTCGATAACCGGACTTTCCCTTTTTTCATTAAATTTGGCCAATATAAGGTTTAATTCTCCTCAATAGCCATCCACTGCCTGAGCAACAGGAGTTTATGTTGATGGAATTGATTCCTTTTAGTACATTGAAACAAAATTAAGTTTCCTTCATTTAATATTTTTGATCACTTCCAACACAATTAAACATTCACTTACATTCGATCATCAAGAATTAAATGTTTAACCACAAATTACGTTCGACATTTGGACGGCGGAAAAGATAGTTAGGTGGCCCTACAAGACAATTTTGTCAAAACTTTAAAGGATTCATGAGTTGATATAGAATGAGCAAAAAAGGAGTATTATTGCTAGCATTTTCCGTAAAATGTATTTGAATTTATAAACTATTTTTATCGAGGCCGAAAAGATATTCGTTGAAATATTTTAGGATTACGCTGCCCGTAAGTGACCATCCCTAACGCACTTTACAGTTTTTGTTGGCATTACATGAGAACTGTCACTGACCGTAAAGATCAGTAGCCTTGTCTGAAACCGAAGTAAGGAATGGATTAACCCCATCTGCGGACGCGGTTCCTGCCCCCGAAAAAGTGACATCAGAGACTACTGTAACTGATCAGTTAGTAGCGCTAAGTATCGTCTGTAGAGTTTCACTAAAAGGTGGATGTTTTGCGGATTTTTAGTTTCTTTGTTGCCTCAGTAGTAGAGAAATGCAGTTATAGTTGGTCTGAGAATGCCAGCAGGCCTTCAAACCAAATGCCTTTAGAGGAGACCTGGCTCACAGGTTGGATGAAATAGGTGAACCATAGGCGAGGTGTTCGACCTGGACTACACCTTGGTTGTTTTTGACTGTCGTGACTGGCACTTTATAGTCCTGTCTCACCTCAAAAATACCTAACAACCTCCTCGGGTTTCTAACAATCAAAGCGCACTATATGTTCGAGGTTTTCCTCTCGCAAAATTCACTGTCACCTTGCCGTGCGCAGTGAGTGATCTCTAGGCACAGACCTTCAACTTTCAGCTGCCTATGAAAATGGATAACGCGCACATTATTAGCCAACCGGATCGCAAAATCAGTCGCTATGGCAACCGCGTACAGCACAGCATTGGCTATTTAATTTACAAAGGAGCCAGCTGGTAACCACACCTGACAACTCGACCGTTGTTGCCGACGATGCCGACTGCCTGCCCTACAGCACGGTAGGCGCCGGAACGGCTAATTGCGCGTTAATTTGTGCCTAGTGCTAGTGAACTTGCGCGGCATCCACCTCACTCTCACTCCCTCTCCTCCTTCACCTGGGTCCGGTGCCATGACGAGGTCAGGAAGACTGAAGGTGGGAACGGGCATAGGTGGCTGGTGCGACATGAGCTTGCACCGATGTGTATCACCACACATCCCCCATTTTGACATCTGTCATGTGTGCGCATGTGGGCTAGCCCTCGTGTTGACCAACGCATCTACCGGACAACTCACACTAGGGGCTCAATTAGGCTTGGAAAAAAAAACTAGCAAGACAATAAGATCAACTCACCTGCAAAAGTGCAAAGCAGACACCATCGGATGCAGAAGATGACATTGACCAGTAGGGATACAGCAAATACTACCATGAGAGCAAGCAGCCAAGGTGATTCGCCGAAGAAGCCTGAAAATGAGCGATGTCAAAAACAAATTATACGAATGAGAAAGATGATGAACATGTGATGATGCAAACATTTTTCGCATCACTTAATATTGTACTACGACTTTATTGCACAGAATTAGCTTTTCTATTGTGGAGACAAAAATTATGTGCGTTTTTACGCTGCAATGAAACGGTGTGAGCCGATGGCTCGCGACATTTATCCTTCCCCGAGGGATACATTGTGATAATTACAAATTTCGTTGGCACCCAAAGGCATGCATAACATCTATAGTTCCAGTGACTTCACCGCCTTTTCAAGGCAAAAATGGTTGCGACGCCGGTATCTATTTTGGGAAGTAAGTGTATGCAAGTATCTGGTACCAAAAAACGTAATGGTTCAATAAAGTGATCTCATTTGCTAGCATAAATACCAGGGATTTCCAGGACAGGATAATGGAGTAATGCCTATTCCGGTTAATTGGATCGCACTAGGACAGCATACTTGGACAGATTACGCAGTCAACGTAGATTAAACAGGATGAACAAGACGATTGATTGAAAGCTGGGCCTGCAATGAGAACTCACTCAATCGATAAATAGATCTACCACCACCATATAGAGTCCTGCGCAGTCACTTCTGGACTGCTACTAGTGATGTTTGGTTGAATCGCACACCCTGTAGCTGCTACCGATTTTGTTACCCCTGTTACGTCCGACAATGAAATACTCTATGATTTCGAAAACTCAAAAGAAGAATGAAATGGTTCCAGTGATGAAACAGCCTTTTTCTGAAGTTGGTCTCTTTGGACATCAATTCACACCACTAACTCACACGCACTCAAGCTTCGAGGGGAGAATTTAATCCTAACTGACTGCCTTACTAAAATAAAGTGCGGGGCCAACAGCTTAACTCTAGATATCGCCTGCTGGCGGCGAAGGAAGATATGCCAAAGTCTTTTATAGCCATGACTGCTACCATGATAGTTTTAGAGCCAGCTGATGTAGTTATCCAGAAAACTATAGTCTGGAATCTAATACCGATTCCAGATTGTCTAGGCTGATGGTAGTGCTGGCAAAGACAAGGGGGACTCAAACGACCATTTCTGACTTACTAGGCGTCATCCAGCCCCAAGTGGTGCACAACCCGAGGCTCTAACTGTTAGGATGTTAGCCGGACCAAAGGCTAGCAACCTTGTCGGTTCTCCTAAGGCGTCGAGACTGACGCCACAATTATTTCTTTGTTCAATAGCGTTCGCTAGAGAGGCCACGCGAGATGACCTTAGACCGCATTTATGCACGCACGCACGCACACGGCCCCAGGGTCAACTGGTCGCGTGATGTTATCCCAATGCGGCCAACCAGGCCACAAGAGAACGCGCAGACAATCCCTTATAAGTCACCGTCACCCCTGACGGAGGGTTGCAACAGCGGACGCGCGGCGACGCCAGTCCGCTTCCGATGCTGGGCTCGTCCCAAGGCGGGGACACAAAGAGTTGGATAGCGAGGACGCTGCAGATGCAACCCAGTGAGACCGAGACAGTTCCTCCGGGTTTTGTACACAAAAAAACCCGCCTCTCGGTGGATTCCACAATTATGCCCTTCTTATTGTGTTCTTTCTTAGGGATTTCAACAGGGCGTAATTCAACGGTGACACATGTTAGATGTCATCGTTATTACACTAACGACGCTGAACCCGTCGTTATAACACGAACTCTCGATATCAGCTGCCTAGACTACTAGCTGCTGTGCAGCTGCTCTCACGGCCAGAGAATGAGCCCCAATACAGAACAGGACGATTGAGTTCCGTTAGCGATCGGTGAACGTTCATCAGCGAGTGTGCGGGTTTTCTACCAGATTGCCATCTTGCAAATGCACCAAAACCTGTCCCCGACAGTGACACCCTAAGGCAACTATTCATTCAACTTTTTTTAAACTTCTGTCTGGAGTCGGTTTTGGGGACGAGCACCAACTGACATCAGGCATGCACCGGGCTACGGAATCGGCAAAGTGGGGAGCAATACAAGCGAACATACGATTCTCAGGAAGTAATTGAGAAGAAGAAGACGACTCGATCGCTGGGAATAGAAGTATTGTTCCAGCGATCGAGTCGCCTTCTTCTTGAAGTGGGAAACATCAAAATCGAGGCCAAAACGAATAGTAACTAATAAATACTAATAAAATAACTAATATTTATAGTAAGTCATGGCAGCTCACCTATTAAGCCACTGTGCAATGGAGTCGGGGTGGAAGAACGAACTGTCAGGCCAACTTCAGCTGGTGGTACTGACGAGACATTGTTCTTCAGAGGCGGCGGTGGGGCCGGTGGTTGTGGCGCGGGTGGCGGGGGCTGAGGTTTCGCGTCAGTGTCAACATCTGTAGGGTCCGACGCCAGACGCACCTAGTGGTGGGGGGCGCAAAAATTGAAATGAAGTTAGCGTTTAACCGAAGAAAGCAACCAGTATCAGTATATTGAGGGTATGTAGGAAAAATTCCTTTGAGTGCCCTATTGGTACATAAGTGCATTGGTGGCAGAAAATTTGTTGCTTAGACTGTTGGCGAGGCCAGTTGTCCTGTGTCATAGGATGGAAATAGGAGCAGACAGTGAAAAATTTCCTCAGGGATTTTTAGGAGAAAAACTGTCGCCCTTGTGGGGGTAATGCGTGGGATTTAGGAGAAAAAAAGGGGTTCTAACGGGAGTCATTGCAAAGGTTCCCAGGATCATCACCGTGTGCAAGCCGCGTCCTGATTCTTCCTTGCTGATTGCAGGGTCCGCCAACGGAACTGGAAAAACAGAGGCATCCGTCCAGATCGTCGACAGTCCGCTTTGGGTCGAACCAAGGGTGAATGTTTAGGCCGTCAGGTCTGGCTGATAAGATCGCCAGCGGGTAATCACGGTACGTAGATAGCCAAGTAGGGTAGACCGCGGAGACCTTCGCATGAAGCCATGGGGTTAAAGAAGCTTCGAGCTTCCCGAGAAGATTTAGGCTCGAATACTGGGGAGAAAAACATTGTCCACATCACGTCTATATTCTCATGCGAAACTAGCTTCAGTCATAGAAGCAAAGAGAGGGGGAGGTCAGGAGCTGTAGCTGCGTGGGCATTCAGTGCGAGGCCGTGCAGCTACCCCTGCGCGTCTACTACTTTTCATGGATGTCTGAGCACAGCAAAGTGCTTGCTTAGCCAATTATATACAAGGCGCCAGTCGCTGGACCTGCATCCCTGGTATTGTAAAACTGCCCTACTTTGCCAAATTTCCATCAGTGCAGTCTTTGTGGGGGTTTGCCACAGGTTTTTTCGTAAAAAAAGTAGATGCACAGCGAGCTGGTTGACATCCCTGATCAAACGGGCTTCAAATCCGATGGGATATATTTTCGGGGCGTATTCGTCACAAGTTGGGGGTATAATAAATCTCAGTCTTTTGCTGTCTCAGTCGATTTATTCTTAATCGCTTCTGCCTTTTTTCAATCCTGTTTTGCTCGTTTGGAAACTTTTCGAATCAGTTGTTGATCAAAGTTATTGCCTCAATTTATGAGAAAGCAGAGAAGATTGCTTCGACAAACTGAAGTATACAGTCGAGAGCACATATAGAAAGTCACGGAATCCAGTAAGGAACAGCAAGGATATACACCCGACGAAATATGTGTCCGTGATTTGAACTAGTATTAATGCTATCCGTATGTTGAATCATGTAATCTACTGTAAGCAGACAACATTCAATCAAACAGTTTCATTAAAGGTTGCATAAATAGGGTAATTTGGCCCCGGATTTTTACAGCTTGAGAGTTCTTTTTCAATCTTTACTATCTTTAGAGAAATAAGGAAGACATACTATTTCTAATCCTACTACTACGACTGCTACTTACTATTTGAATTGCTAATAAGAGTAAGCGTGAGATAACATACCTCTTATGAACTCGTTAGCCCTAATTAGATGAGGTGCTGTAGTGAAGGGAACTCAGCTCATTTTGAAGGTCAGCACTTAAATGTCAATTAGTTCTCTTCCACAGGTGTCGGTCCTGACTTTTATAAAAGTGTTTTGCTGCGGTCTAGCTTCGCCACTCATCCAGGGGCCTTACACGATTTGAACTTTGTCCTTACGCCCAGCCTCACTCACAGGCCTCATGACATGGAGCATATGTTGAACTCTGATATCGCAGAAGCCATCAATTAAACGTTCACTGTTGACTTTGGTTTTCGGTTGCATGTTTTTTTTTCATCCGCGCGACAAGGAAGGCTGAAAGTTTAGTTGGTGTGTGTGTGTGTGTGTGTGTGTGTGTGTCGTAGCCCATAGTTGGATCAGGAATCCCCGCCGGAATCCAAACTGGGAGTATTTGGGAGACGGAGAAAAGCCGCGTTTAGTTGGTCACCCACCATAGTGTTAGTGTAGTGTAGTTTTAGTTTATTGTTTTGTTTAATATTAATTTTAAGGGGTTTCTGTTTTTAGTTTAATTAGTTTGGTTTACTATATATAGTAATTATATAAGTATATCTATCTAACGTTGGCGGCATCTAACTGAACTAAATTAAAACTAAGATGAAACTGATAAAGTAAATAATAAACTAAATTAGAGTAAAGTAAAACTCCTAAAACTAAAATAACCACAGAACTCGGGGCTAAGGATATATAAGGTGGGCAACCATCTTAACTTTTACCCATCAGATGCATGATCCCGAAGCCATTAATTCGAATAGGGAATCATAATTTGCATGTTTTGTTGAGTCAAGTCAAGTCAAGTTTATTAAAGGAAATATAGGCAAACGCCTTTGAACTTTACTCTTGGTACATAGGATTTAAGAAATGCATCGGCACAGCCGAACATTCCAAAGAAGTCGTTGACACAATTGTAAGTGACTACTCGCTTGTTCCAAGTAATACATGTTGGGATTATTCCTAACAGACAGCCCGAGCGAACTGTCGGGTCACGTCATCGGCCCCCTCCCTACAGATAAGGAACAAAGGACAAAGACCACGCAAGCCGGCGGGTAAAAGCCATGCGCGCACCCCTGCGAGGTCACCCGATGCAGCCAGGGCCTACGCGCGCGTGAGATGACCAATCAAGCCCCTATGCGAATAAGGCACAATCTGATTGGTCGCTTCTATAGATTTCATTCCATATAGTCCCCGTTAAGGGGGGCAATAAAGGACTTTCTTTCCCTTACGAACTTGTTCGTTGTTCTCTCGGCTGAACTGACACAAAGAGATTGGCGGCACTAAATAGCCTGGGAACCCATTACAACAATACACTCTCACTCAGTCCACAGGAGCCAGCAGTGTAACTGAGCAAAATGAGCAGACTGAAAAAACTCTTAAGGCTGGCTCATAATTCAAAATGGAATGTCATTTGTGGTTTTGCGAAGGAAAACTGTCGCTCATGGGGGAAAAGTATGTGAATGTGAAGGATAGGAGCATGATGCTTATGTGAATGTTGGCGACTGCCATGGCGTCCATGGCAAGTAATATCGAAGTCCGAAGGACCATGCGAGGAGAAGAGCTCGGAGTCACGAGAACGTCCCGAAGAACCGGAGATGCGACCATGATACGCCTTTGCTGTGTCAAGAGCAGAGGAGCCCGCCACGTCGTCAGCAGTCGGTCGATACGAGAAAGGGTGTGACAGGGCCGCGAAGCCTAGGACCATAGGTGCGGTAGATGCGACCTCAGACGCGATCAGCGCAGTTCGCATAGTGAGCAGAGACGTCGGTTAGATAGGTAGATAGTCTTTGGTTAACTACTAATAACAATACTGCTTACAAATTACTATTAGTATATATTTATAGCATTTCAGTGTTTGGATTTAGAGCAGTTCAGTTTTTGGAATCGGAGCACTTCAATGTTTGGTTTCCGTACACTTCAGTGTTAGATTCGGAGCACTCAATCGCGACGAAACTCATTAAATCGGTCAAGTTTAGCTTTTAAAACATCCACGGAAGGGGACATGACAATATCCGCAGGAAGGGCCTTCCATGCCTCGATTACCCTCTTAGAGAAAAAGAATGTTCTTGGGTCAAGTCTTGCCCCAGTCACACGTAATTTGAGGGGGTGTCCTCGCAGCCTAGAGGTGGTGGCCTGCCCAAAGAAGTCATTTTTGGAGGCAGCAATCTTGATCACGCAGCATGCGAAATGCTTGGATTAGGTCCTCACGTAGCTGCCTGTAATCCAGAGGAAACAAGTCAAGATTTACCAGTCGAGTCTCATATGGGAGGTTCCGTTGACCTCGTACTAATTTTGTTGCGCGTCTTTGTACCCTTTCGAGGGTTTTTTGGTCTTTGGCTGTCCAAGGTCTCCAGGCTTGGAAGGCAAATTCCAGTTGGGGTTGCATGAACGTGCTGAAAACCTTGCCAAATACAACTTTATCAAACTTAGCAAAGGCGCGCTTGATTAGATACAAGCTCGACATTGCGGATTTAGCCACTTTCAGGCAGTGGAGTGATGGCTTCAGTGAAGGCGTGAACCACACCCCCAGGTCTTTCTGAGCCTCTAACTCTGGCAGCAGCGTGTGATTCAGGCAATATACCTTTCGAGGCGCAGTGCTGGTCCTACCGAATCGCATTAAGTTGCATTTGGTCACATTGAATGGCATGAGCCAAAGGGTCGACCTTTGCTCCAGTCGATGCAAATTTGCCTGGAGGTTTAATTCATCGTCTCGGTCGCGTATGATCTTCCAAAGTTTTATGTCATCAACAATTACTGTGATTTCGCAGTCTAGTCCGCTTATGCAGTCGTCAATATATTTAAGGAAGAGGATAGGGCCAAGAACAGACCTCTGTGGAACCCCGCTCTCAACTGCTACCTCCGCCGACCACTGCCGGCTATTCCTATGCTTTTTTAGCTGACCTTATAAGTCAGCGACATTTCAAATCGGTCAATAATTTCGTGGACCGTATTTTTAGTGATGACGCTCACCCTCTCCACTCCGAACTAATGGCTGCGAAGTCTTCTCGTACGACGCGCCGAAACTTCCGACTTATGACATGCCGTACATCAGCCTACCAGAACTCGATACTCCCATTCTTAGCACGCTTCCTCACGTGTAGAGAAACGGAAATTGAGAAGCTGAAGGCCGACCTGACTCCAAAACTGATGTGGTAACCATGTCGACTTCTTACTTTGAGTTTTCTGTGATCTTCGACCATTTACTCTTGAGTTTTTGGACCCTTTAAATTGCTTTAGTTCTTGCTCTCCGTGAATGGAGCCATTTTTTGCTGAAAGTTTGATATTATCATCAAAATAAAGTTCTCATCATCATCAAAGAGGTAACCTATTATAGAAAGTTTTTTAATTGATGTTAGTTATAAAAGTATCCTAGTTATCTAGGAGACGTTCCGTATGCTCGACAGTGTAGTTTGCTGTTTTGAGGCATTTCTAAATATGATCCACATGACCATCTTAATAAGAACTAATATCCAAAAAAATCCTTTTTTTCGGTAAGTGCTCTTTATATATCTTATTTTAAAGGTTGTCGTAGAAACGTCAAACGGAAGATCAGTTTATGCAGTAACAAATGAGGACACTGAAAACGGACGAAATGACTCCACAATTTCAATTACGATATCAAATAACTCGTCATCCATTAATGACAATAGGTACGAAATATGTTGACTGAAAAAAAGTTCTTTTTATATAAAGAAAGTCGTTACGTAAAATGTTCAGATAAAGAACATATTTAAATTTATTTTGCTAAGTTATAGCTATTTTTTACGTCTCTGGAACTTAGAGATTATCGGGGAAATTTTATTTTTCTTAACAAACACTTAGCACTTCTTATACTTATTTTAAGTTTTAAATATGCTTAGTGCTGTTCATCATTATTTCTAAGTTTACGTTAACGCGTTCACACCGACCTTCGAGTAATGATCAAACTTTTACAAAGTTATGAAAGTTTTGAGGTCTTTAGCGCATACTGTAGGTTATGAAAGCCCTAGGTTTAAATGTATAGCCTGGCTTAATCTGGTTTATCATAGCATAGCTATTGTCATTGCCATATCTAGGTGTAGGAGAATACACTTGACGAAACATCACCGATTTTTGTTTTCATGCACATATTTCTCTGCAGTGAGGCCCTAACTTTAAAACTCCGGTTATTACGGTTCCAATTTTCCAGGATTCCGGAATTAGTGGTGGCTAAGTAGGTTCCCATAATCTACCGTTGCCTGTGGTTTAGATATTTTCTAGAAGGCCTTGTTTCCGCTAAATCCAGGGATATGAAATGGGCGTCCACCTACTATCGCCATAATTAGTGAAAATCGATATCTTGGAGGTATAACTTTTGGTGGATACTTGTGTCAATCCGTACGAAAGCGGCTGCTAACTGAGAAATCGTAGACTTCAGAGAGTCTTCGCAGTGCAAATAAGAGGGATGACGGACCAGCAGCTTACCTCGACACTCGCGCTTCGTTGAGATCTGTGGCTGCAGTACCACATACCAGGCACCCGGGGGTCTCTCCTGTCAATACGAAAGATTGTAGACTTAGTCCCGTCTGGGTTAACTTTTTGGCTGCAGTTGATACTGCGTCCGTCTGGCACGCAGGCCTCCTCAGTGTCTGCTCGGCAGGGTTCCATGGGCGCGCAGTTCTGATAGCACTCCGAAAGGGCGGCAGAGTCCTTGCCCTCACGCCTGCGCGGACCACTGCGCGCGGGACAGTGGAGGAAAATGCTGGAGGCGGAGTTGACCTCTACCGTGCGACAGGTGATCACGATCCAAACACCATCTGGTTCGCCCTGAATATTTGGGGCCTCACGTCGAACACGGAGATGGAGGTGGTCATTTTCAGCAGTCAACTGATGGCCTGATGGCTGACCAATCCGGCGGAGACCATAGCCTTGAGATGCATGCAATAGCCAGGGCGCTGTAATGAGGCCTGAAACGCACACAGAAAGAGGATTCATGGCCAGGAACTAAGTTGACAAAGGGTGAGAGAACACTGTGGGAATCCACCTAGGTCATATACGTCAGGATGCTCACAAAAGCGGGATGTCAATATCATCACTGCCCCTCTAGTGGCCTTTTAATTTCTGTAGGCAAAAATATGCTCCGAAGAAAAATACTTCTGTAGTGTCTCTGCAGTCAGATTTCCTCCTTACTCGTGACGTGACAGACGAGGTCACTCCGCGCATAGGACCGCGCGCGAAGGCAGTTCTTGGCCGTGCCTCGGGGGCCAAGCTCAAACTGACGCTGGCGAACGTACGCACTGTGCCTCCCTGCCCTGGCCTCAATCCTTCCAATGATATTCCCGCGTTATTAGACTAGCCCCATTTAGTAGGTTGGCATCAATTCGTCTGGACACAGACCTCAATGCGGTGACCGTCGCCAGACATTACTTCGGGCCCGACCCAACCAGCTGCACTCGTCCGAGTCTCAAATTTGTCTCCTTCTGTACAAAATATACTGCTCCTACCACTCTGGCCTTCCTAGAACTTCTCTCTTCTTCTAAGGGAACCGGGCCTGGAAGCTCGCAACTTTTGGGGGCTAACCTCATTAACCTTAACCCTCCTTGCTACTTCTTTCATAAATGGGCCGTTAAGTAAAGCATAGTGTGGATAGTTGCACGTGCACGTGCCTGTCAAAGCTTTCTCTCCTTAATGTGAATTCGCACTAAGACGGCTGAGCGTGAGAACATGCCGTCACCTGGGAATGAAGTTCACCGACTTGTCCTGATTGTAGGATGCACAGTGCAGCCCCTTTGTTTTTCCGGGGTGCACAGAAAATGTCACCTAGCGCCAAGCAGTCACGTCAAATTTTCTTCATTTAGAATTACACTCGTAAAAAATAGCCACAGTGGGTCGCTGAAGGCAGGACTGGCGAACTAGTGCCAAGAGAACCCCCCCCCCACACACATACCCGCCTACCACATCCGCCCAAACTGACCCACATACAAAAAGAGCCGAAGATTCCACTTCTAACTTACATAATTCATGTCGTTCGTGAGTATGCGCTGTGTGGCGGAGGTGCTGGCGAAAAGTGAGGAGCGGTGGTGTGGGATAACCTATGGTAAGAAACCACAGGTTATCCCATTCCACCCACCTACGACATTGCAGTTGAAAGACAATGTCACCATGGTGAGGGAGGAGGAGGAGGAGGAAGAGGACAAAGTGACTGGCACTCTCACCACGCTAGTGGACTCCTTCTGCTTCCGTGGGACGGCCTCGAACTAAACAGAAGCGAGAGTGCAGTAACAGCAAAAGAAAGACAGCCATTGCAATCTACCCCTTGTTCTTAAGGGCGATCGAGTTACCCCAATCATACGCTAACCTTCCCACTCACACCTATTAACGAGCTGCGGCAGTTTGTGAGCACGTCTGTTTGCCTGTGACAGGGGCCTAAACGCTTGATTCAAACTGTATCGACCTCACATCCGTATCGCTGGAAAATCTGAGGAAAACCGACGGCAGTGGGGGTCTGATTGCAGAGGATAAAGAGTGAGTGAAGAGCATGTTTAATGCACATCGTGTGTCATAAACGATTTGCCGTTGGTTACTTCATACTTTCCGTGTGAATAATGTCTGGATAGTTCTCATGCACTAGAACGTAGCCAAGATACTACTCGATGCCCGGAAAAGGTGGTAGATAGGAGGAAGGTGACAGCAGTTTGTTGGGAGTCCTAGCATTTGCGTTCCAGTCCTGCTACGATCAATTCAGGGAAGTCTTACTACGAAAAGCATGTTCTTTTGCAGATACGCAATCTGTGTATGTCTGTGTATGTGGACGTCTAGCTGCGCGGTATTGACGGCTCAGCGGTGCAACTTGTAGGAAATGATTGCTTATGTGGGTCCAGGTTTCTCCGTACACATCCGGCTCTCTTTTTCGCGAACACTACATCAGAGAGCACAGACGCGGCATTGTAGCTGAGTAAATAATCGCTTCCTTCACATGATTCACCTGATTGTAGCATAGGGGCTTTGAAGACGGCTTTGCAGGTGTCCAATAGGGAGGAACCAGCGCTAGAAAATACTACCACTATACGAATAGGTTCATGTGATATCTTCAGGGATGGCAGTATTGATAGGCGTTAGCTCTACGGGGGGATGAAATGATAAGGAGGTTGTTCGATCGCCTGAATCAGTTCTTCATTAATCTGAGGTTCTAACTCCCTAAAGTGTTACCTCTTCTGTTACCGTCTTTATCTCTGACGATGAACTCCTGTACCAGTTCGAAATCTCGGGTGAATAAAAGTATGGTCACCGCAAACGAACACCCTTTTCTCCTTCTTGTAAATACTCCCGGGATACGAAAATTCACCTCAAGGTTCGAAGGCATCCAGTAAGGCTGTATTTATGTCTTGAAAGTACGTGGGCAGTGACGACGGGCTGAAAAGCTTTTCATGGCGTATCGCGCATTGATAACTTTGCCTTCACTCCCTGTGGTTGGCTGACCATGGAGATGGTTATTTCCTTTAGTAGAACAGGTTGTCATGCCCAGTAGACCTCTGTAGGTGTTGTCGCAGGCTGTTGGTTGATTTGAGGCATGAGCACAGTAGCCGATACATACTTTCATCATCATGCCTGTCCACATTGTGTCAATGCAAACATTGCCGTCGAAAATTCGCTTAGACAAGTGTTTAGCAGTCATCTTCACGACATGGTCGCTCTATCGAAATGGATAATTGTTCGAACCACACTCCTGAGCAGACTCCGTTTTGCGGCAGAGGGAATATTTACAGTTGCCCAAGGTCTGGCTGACTTTGAAGTATTGAGTAACGCTTTCCTCGTCGGTTTTGATTTTCCTTAAGATATTATTGGCGGCAAAGACAAGGGAGATTGGAATGGCCATTTCTGGCTTATCAACCATCGTCAGCCAGTCATATCCAGATACATGTGGCGTCCCACTGGTGCCTTGAATCCGTGATCTCTTTGACCAGAGTCAAATGCCCTAATGATTGAGCCACGAGCTCGTTCACTCACCGGCTAAGGTCAGGAAATATTGACACCCATTGATGAACGTTCACCCGACCGCTAACGGAACTCATCTGTCCTGCTCTGCCTGGGATCTCGACAGAGGCCCTCGTAGCAACTGACAGTATAGGCAGATAGCATTGTCTTCAGATGGTTTAACATAGGTACATGGACTGGTTTACAGGTGGAAGTTCCTTTCTTGATAGAAAATAGGGTGAAATGGGATGTGGCTCGACTTAAGACTTTCATTTAAAAAGTATACCTGTACAGAATGAGATGTTCGACAAAAAAAGTGAGACTGAAATTACCATTTCTGGCTTATAAGTCTTAGCAGCCAGCCATATCCAACCCCAGGGGTGGTGACCCCCGAGGCTCGAACCCTCGAACTTGTTAGTGAGAAGTCCGAAGTTCTAACCACTGCGCCACGGGTTTCAATCGGGAATATTAACATTGGTGGACTGGCGTACATCGATCGATAAGAGGACTCACTCGGTAGTTACTTTCTGCCTATACCGTATTTTAGCCGTTGTGTGGCTGTTGGTGGGGTTCGAGGGCAAACCTCAAGGCACCACGAGATGAATGAGTTCCGTAGCAGATCAGTGAGCACCTGTTATCATTATAGATAGATATGGCAGATAGGCGTACACCGATCAATTGGAGGGCACATTCATCCATCAATACTGTCCTTGGAGCTCATACTCGGGCCTACGCCGCAAGGCGGCTAATGGTATGGGCAGAAGAACATTACTGACAAGGACAAGAGAGACTAGGATGGTGATTTCTGGCTTATTAACCGTCGTCAGCTAGTCATACCCAACTCAAGTGTTGCCCCAGAAATGGGTGCCCCGCTAGAGTACATGGAAGATGCATGTGCACCAGGTAGAGTGTTCGTTAGAGGGTTCCGTCTTCACGTTAAATAGCCGCAGCTCGTGCCGGTAGTGGCGTGCAGCAGCCCAACCTTCCCTCCAGCTGTTTCGAGAGCAGCGAAGCCAACTGATCAAAATTTTTTTCCTGCCGACCGAAATCAGAGTTAAAACTAAACCCCCATCACAGCTTCAGCACCACTAAGGGCCCGGTGCGGAAAGATACGGTGCTACAGCTGGCGACTGTGCTATTGCGTCACCATGTCAGGTAATACTTAGGACACTTGAAGTGTCCACACACTGTAAGGCTTATGAGTCCCTTGAATGAGCACAGTAGTGGGCAGGTAAATCGAGCTGGTTACATGTACAGTACGACCCCTTTGACGGACTCGCGGATCGGTCTCGAGTTTCTGGCCGTCATAGCTCCCCTGCGCAGGGCTGCACACCTGGTGTTGACACCTGGATAGAAGAGTAATATATGATGCGTGTCGGTGCCAGGAGGGGAATGTGCGAAACCGCATCAAAGGTATCTGGACGTGCGTACGTGCACGCATAGGAAAGACAACCGATGGCCCGAGGCGATATGTTACGTCCACAGGTGCATTTCCTGTTAGGTACCACTTAGCGTCCTCTCGAATTCGCGAAATGCACTTTAGGTTCAGGCAACGCAGGGGAGGACTGGTGGGCGAGCGTTGTGTTTTGGCGTCGCATTGCGATTATGTGTCGCTGATTACAGTTGCCCATGGCCTCATTTTGAATCTTTCCGATTGGAGCATGCTCAAAACGACGACGGCTCACAGGCAGACGAAAAGGTGAAAGTATTTCGCTCACCTCCCGCCCCCTCCCCCGTGAGACTTCTACAATTTACCTAAAAGCTGCTTAAGCAACAACACAAAATTCCATCGGTGCCAAATAATACCTTTTGTCCCTATAAAGTTTGCCATTGCGCGTTTGCCAGACTCAGCACAACCTGGTCACTTTTTAGGGGGGAATTCCTCCAAAAGAAGTTTTTGGCGGCCAATTTAAAATAGAAGAGAAAGGAAGGGGACATGAATACACAAGGCGGACTTTACTCCACTTAAATATATCATTTTTATGCGTTAACCTGAAAGACTGCCAACGATTTTCAGATGTGTTTGAAAGTCTGCATTACTTGCGGCAGTTTGACCTAAATGGTTACCGGTTCTTCTGCTGCTAGCAGTACGACACTTCTTAGCTCCAAGTCCTGGTGGCTCTTTTGTTGAATCTAACGGAAGACAGCTTGGTTTAATTAAGAGCAGTGTGTGGGCTGACTACTGTGGAACCCCGCTCAAACACCTCAGCATCGGTTTCGATCAGTACCGCAGTGTCCTAAGGGTCAGAACAATCAATGACGAAATGTGAGGGGCCATTTGCAGGTTCAACCATCAATGAAAGTGCCGTTGTCATTGACGGACACGGGCAGCACGCCTGTCTTGTAGCCCCATTTTTGATTGGTATACAGACTGACTCATTGTAAAGAAGGCTTCTGAAATCTCGCCCTCACTCTATCATGCCATGCTAGCCAAACCGCAGTTCGTATGAGTGAGGTTGAACGTGGGCACGATGGCTGACGGAGTTGAAGTGGTCGTTACTTGTGTCATATATGAATCAGAACTTAAAGAGGAGTCTCAGAGCTGTCACTGAAAAACCCAGCTATTAAGATCACAGTCGGAAGGAGTCATTTCAGTCTGCATCTCGGTTTGTTGGAAAAATTGCTTATCTCGTGATTTAGTCGCCCCAAAGCCATGACGTTTAGTACGTCGGTCTTCTTTAAACTGGATCCGGCTTCTTATAGAGAAGAAACTAGGATTTGTGCAGGCTTCATTCGGATGAACAGGGTTCGAGTACTAGGTCTTTCATCATCCAGGGTTGAAATAAACTTAACGGATGGTGACAAACGACCAAAATATAGATTAAAAAGCGTAAGAAACGAGAGCAGCAGCCACTTCAATATTTTAACTAGGCAACTACACATTCAATCATCAATTTTGTTTGATCATCAACGATAGCTAGTTACCAAAAGGTGCGCGCCGTTAATGCTACGTCCCCTTCATCACCACCATCACCATTATCCTCCTCCTCCTCACCATCACCATCATAATCATCATCATCATCATCATCATCATCATCATCATCATCATCATCATCATCATCATCATCATCCTCATCCTCATCATCATCATCATCATCATCATCAGCAGCAGCAGCAGCAGCAGCAGCGGTAGGAAAAGTAGCAGCATCCTATTATTCCTCCGTTGTGCTTTTTTGAAGTCATTTTTCTACTGCTATCAAAGCTAACTATTGCAGCCATTATTTTTTTCGGGTAAAGCTCCCCTGAGTAATAACACTTCTTTAAAAGGCTTACATTTTCGACGGAGCCGCAACCCTTAATTTTGGCCCTATGGTAGGAGTAAGATTCCAAGGCATAAGGATGTCTTAGTCGCTATCGATGCATAAATGGATATCGGACAGCGGCAAATGCACGTTTCTGGAGTGGGCAGTTCGGCGACTACCCAAGTTAGTGGTATTGCGGCGTTCAGCGATCGCGGTAAGGAGCACACTCTTCCGGTTGTGTCTTGGGGCCCAATCTCGAGGTCTGTCAGCAGTCACTCAATGAAAGAAATGGATTGCTGACAAAGACAAGGACACTCATTGGTGAATTTTCATCCGACCGCTAACGGAACTCATCTGTCCCGATCTGACTAGGGGCCCCGCCAGAGGCCCTTACAGCCGTAACAGCTGGTAGTATAGGCAGACAGTATTACCAGCGGTTGAGTATTACCGGGACAGATGAGTTCTGTTAGCGGTCAAGTGGACGTTCAACAATGAGTGTCAATATCCCTCGACCTAACCTGACAAAGCAGCGTGCTCGTGGCTCGATGGTTAGGGCGTTTGAGATCGCGAGCTCGAGGCTCGGGTGCGACGCCACTTGGGTCTGGGTATGACTGGCGGACGACGGCGAATAAGCCAGAAATGGCCACTTCAGTCTGTCTTCTCTTTGCCGGCAATACTATCTGCCAAAGTCAAGGACAGTTGGAAGGACCATGTCTGGCTAACTAACAATTAGCAGCTATTTGGGGGTTTTGATCAAATTCAACCGAAAAATACTCCCGAGGGACTGAAGCAACAGTTGGGCACTCGCATTACGCAGACAACGCACATATTGGTGGGTACTAGACATCACAGCAGCTAGAGTTGCTAGAATCATTCAAGGTGGATTAGACAGATGCGACTATCTGAGAAGGCTATGCGTAAAAAAAAACAGCTGTCATCTCAATCTTCCGTGTATTTTTTTTCAACATGACTCTTCTCCTGCGAGATTATTCTTACTGTGGCCTTGTAATTCGTCGCCTCTGGGAAAATAAAAGAATGGGCGTACCTCTATACCTGTGTCTTATTCAAATCGCAGACCTTCGACAACTGCAGCTAAGTTAGAACGACCTAAGGATGACGATCGACGCAGCGGTAGGTCCTTTAGGCTTTCTTCACTAAGAGATCACACTGTGAAACAGCCCAAAATGGGACAACCTGTCGTTGCGTGCCAGGCGACCCCTTCGACTGCCACATTGTTCACATCATAAAAACTGATTTTTTGTAAAATATTAACTTACTACCGAGTTGGCCGCTGATTATTTAGTCTGGTAGAGGGAGCACTAATCGCAAAACCATCCGATAGCTTAACAACTCTTCTACTAGTCGATTAACTTAAACAGTTACGCCAAATGGGACAGCTACGGGCAACACATCAACTATGTGCGGGGGTTAGTCTTAAGACCTGAAACGAAAAGTACGTGCTTAGACATTCCTTTCGTTACGATCACAACTTCTGCACTGTCCGCACTTTCATTCTAACCTAAATACAGGCCTGCAAATACGTTAAAAAGAAATTAAACAGCAGAGGTATTGTGCAACATTTTTGGTTTTTCTGTTTCTAGATTTATTGAGGAATACCTATGAGGCGGCTTATTGAAAATGTTCAAAGGCATTCCAGGTGGTCGGAGAGCCATCGTTTTGCACGCCAATAAAGTCCATCGCGAAGAGCGTCAAAATAACCGAACGGGTTGAAGCACAATCTATCACTTGGCATGCAGTTATTGCGTCGAATTAGGGTAGCCGCGTGAATATTATCTGCATTTCAGAGTTTAGACGCAAGTTGACTCGGCTCAGTTCTAGTTGAGCTTGGGAATTTGAATAAACTTCTGTTGCTTTAAACACAAAAATTGCCAGTCGCAAATTATCAACTCAAGCAATCATTGGGAACTGGCAGCTCCCATGTCAGAACGAAAGCAGATAGAAAAGGGCTTGAGGAGCGTAAATTCAAGGTCGCACAGTCCATGGCTTCGATCCTCAAATATCACTAAACAGATTGGACTCTAATGACGGGTCGAGCAAATAACACATTTAACTGTGGATGAGTCAGAACGACCATTTTGTCCTTGAGAATTTAACAGATCAAGGACGAAAGTTAAATAATCTTTCTTATCCGGTCACACACCGGATAAGCAGACTAGAAGGGTATTTGATTTCGAAGGTAGTCAATCGTTCAGAGTATTAGCCTGAAGTTTCTTTTTAACAGTTTGATTCAACTAAGAATCCGTAGTTTTTTTCTTGATAAGCCGGGTCACTAGGAGTGCAAAGTCGAGGGTGCAGACCTCCACAAAAGCGCCTTCGGTGTTCAGTACTTCCGATAACGGTAAACTAAGGGTTGGTTTACGAAACGGCTGAGTCATTGTAAACTGCGCGCCACGTGCTCCGCTCAACAGTACTCATGGACCAGCCAAGTAGAGCCTAATCAATAATTCAACAGTAAACATGTCAGGGAGCCAACAATTTAAGACTACAACCCATGAAGAACGCCTGAGGGTGAAGGATATGGTAAAATACAAAATCGTAACCACTTTAAAGACGAGGCTTCGTAACGATCCCATTATTACTAAAAAAGGATGCGTACTTGTATATGTCAGAGGTCCGACAGTTAACAACTTTTGCCACTATCACGGGGAAAATTGCACTGAAATCACCATTCTTAATTTGCATACTAGCTGCCTGACATAGTTATAAAAATGAAATTACACTCTTCTGTAATGCTAGATAATTTGGGGGGTGGTCACATCTACGCACTTCTATGGCCTCGTTTCTTTGTCACTTAGGGAACCTATCACCAACTTTAATATGCCATGCAGCTGAAGGCCGCTTTGATTATGAAGTAGATTAGAATAGGCATTTAGGCAGGAGGGCTTACCAAGGAGCAGATAGATCCTTAGCACTGATAGTCGAGGAGGCATTTGCGAAGATCATACAGCTGTCAGCAAAAGTTCGGAATCATGTCGGCAAGGACCGTTACGAAAGAAACATCCTCGTGCAGGCTCGTCGATAGATGAGGGTGAGATACATGCAAGTATGCGTACAGCGAAAATGATCGGCGCCCTCCACGTGCACAACTAAGCCCACTGTCCCGAGCACGTGCGCGTGGTTTCAAAAGCTGTGTGCTGAGTGCTGCAGAGTGCGCCCTTACTTTGCTTGTGTCGGCTTGCGGTGTGGGCCGGCTGTTGCCGTAGCCGCAGCAGCAGCAGCAGCAACTAGTAAGTGCTTTTTTATTGGCTCAAAAAGACAACCGAGTGTCTGTGTGTGTGTGTGTGTGTGTGTGTGCGTGAACGCGTTATGTAAGAATCGGTTGCGTGCTCAGCCTCTCCCTCCCCCCCCTCTTACCGCCCCTCGTTCTCTCCCCCTTCCCAGGTCGATTGTCTTCGATGTGTGTGTGTGTGTGCCCGTTGAGGCCATATGCTGACTAGCTAGCCGGTGGGGGGGGGGGAGGTGGGCGTGCGGGTGGTGCATTAACTGAGTCATCGTCGTCCTGCTGGTGGCGTGGGGCGCCACACGCACCTGCCAGCGCACCTGCTTGCATGCGTGCGTGCGTGCATGCGTGCGCGCACGTACAAGACGCTGCAACGGCTGCCACGCGACAGACCGCAACATGCAGGCGCTCACTCGGGAGCTGGCAGCACTCACAACTGTGCTCAACGGCGTGCAGATGCAGACACCAGTTAAATGCCACCTGACGGCGTGGGGCCACAGGCAGCCAGACCGGCCATAGCCATGGGAGGCGCGCGGGATCGTGAAGTACACTGCAGTCAGAGACAAGGAAGACCGGAGTCGCTGCCTCCGACGATAAGGCGGACTTGCATAGCTGCCAAAACAGGGCACGGTAAAAGGAACGTCCACTAGGCGGCCTTGTGATAAATCACAGGATGGTTAAATATTTCCGTGCCCTAACCCTAACGCTCACCCTAACATAAAACAGTGAACAGTGCCATCTCAGCTTCCAAAAGAAGCCTATCTCTGGTGAAGGTAAGGAAAACTGCACAAGTGAAGCAATACAGAAATCGCCCATAAATCGGAACAACAACGTTGTCATACAGGGTGCTGCTGAGTGCACGTTTGAGAGTACAACGGAACGAGTTGCACACGACTACGATCGAATGCACGAATACGCCAGCGCTGTCCTACATGATGGGGAAACCTATACCATAAATAAAGCCTTGCGTCTGGGTATAGCAGACCCAGGCCGCGACCTGCAAACAAACCCAAGGCCTCTCAAAGTTACCTTCGATAACGAAGGCTCGGCATCGAAACTGCTAAAAGGAAAAATGGCCTTACGAAATTCGCACGAGCAAGTGTTTTTTCAGCCAGAATACGAGCCGAGGGAGCGGATGAAAATGAGGGAACTAAGGACAGAATTGAGAGAGAGAACCGGAAGCGGGGAAAAGGGCCTGAAAATAAAAGACGGCAAAATAATACAAGTCAAGGAGCCCTTCCTCCGGCCAAGACCTGTCACAATGAGGGTTGGGCCTCCCGGAGTAAACTATCAGTAAAGATCCTAACCGCAAATTTACAAAGCTTGTTTAACAAGCTGGACGAACTAAAGAACGTGGTTGATGAGGTGAAACCAGACATCCTGGCTTTCACTGAAACCTGGTTTTTGAAAGAAATCGCTGATTCTGAATTATCGCTTAGAGGATATCAGCTTTTCAGGAAAGACAGAACAACTAGGGGAGGAGGGCTTATAGTCTATGTCCCTTGCAAGCTGACAGCCACAGCTGAAGTAGCGGTCCCAGCACGAGACGTGGAAATGCTAAACATTACCATATCTGTTAAGTATGCCAAGCCACTGACGCTTTTGGTAACACACCACCCGTCAAACCAGACTCCTGATCAAGATACTATCCTCATAGCAGAATTTTATAAGGTTAGTGAGAAAAAAAACATCCTTATCATTGGCGACTTTAACGCTCCTGGTATTGATTGGCAGACTTGGACTGCACAGGGTCTTCCGGACAACTTCAATCACAAACTACTACAATGGGCCACAGACAAGCTGCTCTGCCAGATCGTCAAGTTTGGAACGCGGGCTAGGGAAGGACAACAGTCGAACTGTCTTGACCTTATCTTTACCCGAGAGAAGGAAACTGTGATCGACCTGCAGGATCGACCCCCATTAGGTTCAAGCGACCACGTTATGCTGTATTTCGAGTACTCGCTGTTCTCCAAACCTTATTTCTCCGATACCTGGGAAAGTAACATTTGGAAGGGCGACAACCCCCTTATAAGAAGAAAAATATCAGAGGTATCATGGGAAACTGACCTCCAAGGTGGAGCAAACGAACAGTGGATGACCTTTAGCTCGACGCTGAAAAGAACTGTTTGTCTCAACTGTGCCCTCAGGAGAAAAACAAGTACAAATCGCACGAAGTGGATGAACTCAAACTTGCAGGCCGCTTTCAAAAAAGAAACCGCTTCTGGAGGCGTTACAGACTAACCGGCTCCGATAAACACTTACGGGAGCATAAGCAACAACGTAACATTCGTAAAAACGAATCTACTAAACTGCGCAAGAAATACGAGCTGAACATACTGCACAAGTCGTTGGAACACCCCAAGATACTGTATGGCTATATACGAAGCACGAAGAGATCTCAGGAACTGATCCCTGCCCCAAGATCAGCAGATGGACAGCTGGCGACCAAAGACCAGATGAAAGCCTCGAGAACCTACAAATTTTTCTGACGGCACGTCCGCTCCTGGACAGATAACTGCACCCTTACCCTCTTTCTCATTGCCTAAAATAGAGGACCTAGAGATTTCATACGACACTGTCAGGGTCGAATTACCCCGACTTAAGCTTGCCAAATCACCTGGGCCGGACTAAATTCCTGCACTAGCACTAAGAGAATAAGCTAATGAACTGTGCAAACCTCTGGCTGCCATCTTCCAGAGATCTTTTGAAGGAGGCGAACTCCCGGAAGAATGGAAGTGGGCAAATGTCACCCCGATCTATAAGGGAGGCTCACGACTTGATAGCGCAAATTACCGTCCTGCCAGTCTAAATTGCATCGCATGCAAAATAATGGAGCGCATTATGAAGAATCACTTAATGGAATTCCTGGAAAGCAACAAAATACTACGTGATGGACAGCACGGCTTTCGCCCAGGATGCTCTTACCTCACTAGCGCTCTTTACTCACAGGAGAAGTGGACAAAGGCCGCAGATAAGGGCTATCCAATTGATGTAATATTTTTCGACTTCGAAAAGGCCTTCGATAGTGTACCACACAGGCTTCTTCTACAGAAGATTTGAGACGTGAGAATTCAAGGAAAAATGTATAAATGGATCAGCAGTTTCTTGTCCCGCAGAGAACAGAGGGTCGTTGTCGGAAACTCAACCTCGGAATGGACAAAGGTTGAGAGTGGTGTACCACATGGCTCAGTTTTGGGTCCGCTGCTATTTCTGATCTACGTAAACGACTGCCTCAATGAGCTTTATGGCGCAGCGGTCATGTTTGCGGATGACATAAAAATATGGGCTGAAGTTAGCTGCGCCGACGACGCAAAGAGGTTACAGTCTAACATCGATAAACTGGTTATCTGGTCGTCCACGTGGCTTCTAAACTCTAATGTATCCAAGTGTCTTGTTCTACACATAAGCCCGGGGCGACAAATGTCGCCGAAACACAGTTATTTTATCAATGGTACCGCATTAAAAGAGGTTGAGATGCACAAAGATCTGGGTCTATGGACAACCACGAACTTGATGCCAACAGAGCACTGTAAAAGGGCCGTCCAAAAGACAACTAGTACACTGCACTGGATCAGACGAGCGTTCAAAATCTTTCCACCTGAACTCCTCGGGAAAATATCTGGCGCCTTTGTGAGACCACTTCTTGAATACGGAAAGCCCGTTTGGACACCGTGATTGAAGGAGGATATGGACCTTCTTGAGCAAGTGAAACTCAGGGCGAAAAAGATGGTCGATGGTCTCAGGCATTTATCATATCAGGAGAGATTGATCAAAAATGACCTTTTTTCCTTTGTTTTACAGGAACGTTCAGTACAGCTTGCTCTGGACATTCTGAATAATCTGGGGCCAAAGTTCCTCCCTGAAATTGGAGGATTTCTTCGAATTAGCCACCACAACTTACCTGCGTGGCCATCCTTAAAAGGTCACAAACGAACGCACTCGAGTAGACCTCCGAAAATATTTCTTCAGTCAACACGTGGTCCGACCTTGGAACTTGCTTCCAAGCGAGATGGTTTACGCCGACACAACTGCGGAATTTAAAAGAAGACTCAATGTCATTCTATTTGACAAAAGACGACTTTTACAACACGATTTCTTACTGCCAGCATTGTAAACATTTTTTCTGGCTCTAGACCGTTTTCATTTTGTTCCGTGAAAATTCATTCGAAATCCTATCATGGTATCATATGTCCTCCACCAACTGCATATTAACTGTAATAATAGCATTGTTTGCTTTACCTTAATAGGGCCCTCAAGGGCATTTCTTGCCTGTAACCCTTAAATATACATATACATACAAAAATTAAAATGTTACTATTATTAGAAAATTTAAATAATTCGCATGAAATCCTCGGCGGAAGTCGACCCAAGTGTAATTAAACTCACAGCTTCCGGTTGGGCCTGGATAGCTCAGGTGACTAGAGCGTTCGCCTTGCTAGCATGGGTTCCAATCCCACTAACGCCGCCGACTTTTTCACAACTGTGTCAAATTAACTAAATGGTGACCTTGCTTATAACTCTAGCCCTACCGAAACACTACAGCCAACACGAATGTAAGCCGTAACCCTCATCATACTCCTGACCCCGACCCTTACCCTGCCCTTAACCTAATTTTCTTGGAATGTGGTACAAAGCCACGTTTATTGTGGGTGTTTCCTGTTCCTGTACTCTTATTTACTGACTGTGACCATCCAGCAGTACTCAAAATTCAGGCCCCGGAATCCCACCACTCGCTGTTAATTGAGGACTGACGCAAACGCCCTCCTTCAAGACAGAATTGTTCGTGAACGGAGACGAATACACGAGTCTCAGGTCCTTATTGCAAATCAGATGAAGACACAATCACTGGAACCGTTGGTTTATTGGCTTAAACCGTCAGAATCCTACGGGAATCCAGCATCAGAAACTATGAAGACAGTGCTCAGTCGACAAATGAAGGAAGGGCATGGGGTTAGTGTCCGCGCTTGGGCTGGTTCCGTGCCGTCAAACTCGCAGTGGCCTCTTGGTCTGGTAAGTGCACGCACCCTTGACTGGGAAATGGACCGCCCACTAGGCCGAGGGAACGTAGCACACGAGGCATAAATCGTGTCTGCAGAACCACTACGGATGCACTGGTCGTCTACCGGTTTTCCAGTCAAGCCCACTGGATAGAAGGCGTCGGTGTCGGTACGGGCAACGACCAGAACACTGACAGTCCTAGGAAAGCCAGCCATTTTCTTCAGGCTGTTGACTATGAACCTGCCAATAACAGAGCACGGCAATTTCATTTAGAAAAATTCTATAACATATGTCCTCGCTGACGATTGCTTGGCCGGTATATTATTCGTTTACAAGGACGGTTCCCACGCCGATGATTTCGATATCCTCTCCCCTGTTAAAGATTGAAAACAAAAGACTGTCTCTGTTATAACCCAGTGTGTTACTGTGTCAACACCGGTTATGTCCCCCAGTTACATGCTAGGAAGAGAAGGCAGAACAGGATAACAAATAGTACTTTACTGTCAGTTGTACTAGTACATCAGCTCTGTTTCCTGTGTGTCCAGCCCTCCTAACAGTCTGTAGGCGGGACGTGTACTGAAATTGGTAAAACAAAGTCGCCATTCATGTTAACAAAGAGGACATAATTGCGTGGCTAAAACGTAAGAGGATGAAGGGTAGCCAGACAGAGCAAAGCGAGGGGTAAACACGTGTCCGTGACCTTCAGCGGCTTTTGACGCGAGCTTGTGGCATGATGTCCCGACATGGAAGAGCATACACAGCATCCCCCCACCCCCTTTGCCATGGATACGCCATGTAGCCCTCAGGATTGGCCATCTTACTGGGGCTCCCATCTTCCCGGTCAGACATCTAGAAGCTATCCTCCCCTCATTGACGGACTGCCGAAAGTTCGTGGATATCTAGACAACGACTGTCTACTTGTTATTTTGTCTCCCATTTGAATAAAATGGCCTCCTCTTCCATTTTAAGGCCATTCAGGAGCCAAGGTCGTAAGCAGTCTGGAGACAGTAGTCCTCGTGTCAACGATCATAACTGGATCACATGACACGCGCTGCCTGTGCTTCTGTAAGCTACTTGAGACAAAAAACGGTGACGCGACACCCTCAACAAAATCGCGGTTAGGTAGTCTAGTGACAGTTCGACACGCTCGAAACTCAAAGTGAGTTTTTATCAAAGATTCAGTCCACGGCAATAGAAATCACCCCGTAATATAGGCGGCGATACGCATAATTCCAGGGGGCTTAGAGTTAGCGTTAAAACATGTAATAGGTCCCAACACCGACAGTTAAACCGTCACATCCGACGAGGTTCACCACACACCCCACAAACAGTTGGGCCAGGGGCGGCGATTTGCACGTGGATTAGTTTACGGTGATAGGAAGCTTGCGCCGCATTTACCGCACTCTCACCTGAACCCAGTGTCATGACAAGCCAAGGAGAGCGCATTCCTTGGCAGGATTAGTGAGCTCGCCTACGCGTGCCATATACATGAGCTCACCCTAAAAGTGCAAGCAGCGGGGGCGGCTGGATCTGATCTTGCATTTGTGTGAGTGCCACAGAGGCCACAGTAATAAGAAGGGGCCGCTGCGTGACTCTCACTTCAGCGGTCGGCCTGCCTGCCACGCAAAAATACGCAGGGCTGACGGCGAGGTCTGGGCTGAATGGAAACCCTTCAAGCCACACCTTTTAGCATACCATGATAATTTCAAGCATGCCAGTTTATGGTGAAGAATAAGAGTCGTGAGTCGACCTCATTCACTCTACCCCTGCCCACGCATCAGATGATTGATTGAGCCGTTCAACCGTTGGGTGTTCAGGTTGGGAGAGGTGACTGGCAGAGCTGAAAATTGCCTCCCAGTGAACGCCAAACACGACCTGGCCTCACCACAAACCACACTAGGACTTCATACACAGGAAATGAACTGCTAGTACTCCCCATGGTGAGGTTGTGGGATACGATGTGCTCCGGTCAGATAATAGGCGATTGAACGTATCCCAATATTTACAAGCTAGTGAATAGGATAAGGCTTGGAAGGCCAAATTGTTATAGATGATTTACTGTAGTGTTGAATGAGTAGAATATAAGAAATGAGCAAGTGACTCCCAGACAAGTGCAGTCCAACCATGAATGGGCCGGAGTCCAGAGGCGCAGTCCGGCAAGTAGATCACCGGATCCGGACAAATGCAACTGAACAGTAGATCGTCGGTTCCGGGAGTGTTTGAGAATAAGCAGCCACCAGCTTATGGTCCGTTTGTGACTTGCCCTAGGGAGGTGGTTGGCCAGACAGGTCCGTGACCTTAATCGGAGGTTAGACCGTCTAGCGAGTGCGAACTGGTAGGCAAGAAAGCTAGACGCTCGGGTCATGCCCCACGGGCACGTAAGCAAAGCATGGCTTAGAATAAGAGGCCGCTACAAGGTATTGCTTCTTTACGAGACTGTAAAGCATGAGTTCGTGGTATAAAATGTCGAACGATCTCCCTCATGCCCCCTAACAGGTCTTACACCCTACCATATGCACAACATAAACGCTGGGATGAAAGTGTCGACATGGCGACCGAAAAAGTACTTCGACTAGGGTGGTCTTGGCATGCAGATAAATCATCGCTGATCGTGTGCAGGCCACAAAGCAGTATGCATTGTCTGCATTAGGAGGCTGCTACCTACCTATTTGCAAGGCCTCCTTCGTCTTGAGTCTAATTAGATTTGGTCTGCATGTCTGCAGAGACGCTGTCAAATCGTTCAGTAGGTTATTCAGCATAATTTCCAACTTTGAACGGCCGTCGCAGCATTCTACGTCGAAACGAATATTTCTAGGCAGATCAGGGCTCAGCGCGATGCCTAGCCTGTCAGCAGCAAAATGGATATTGTTTTCCCAAACTTAAAACTCTAGAACCCCGCTTACCTGAGCGTTGTCGTTTTTTGCCCCAATAAAGAACACAAGCAGTATTAAAACGCATCACCGTGAAGACAACGACACGGGCTCCCTGAACCAGTAAGGACCGATAGACTCTAGATTTGAGACCAATGCAACTATTAAGTCTGATATATGCCCGTAGGACTTGCCGCCCCAACAAGACATTGGTACATCTTTTTGGTGGGTAAGAACTGTACACATATAGGTGTTCGGACCTATGCTGCTGACCAGTGACCTGTCTTTGCTGGGAGGGGGGTAGAAAGAGAATTTCGTTGTAGCAATGGATAGGAAAAAATTTGACAACTGTGACCACGGCAATGGTAACTAAGTGGGATAAACGGAAACAGAGGGCCCTTACCTGCCATTCAGGATACATACATGGCTAATAATTCAACAACTATTCCGGATCTTTGGGAGCTGGCACACAGCCTCAACCCACTGTACCACAAACGCAGCACCAGTCTGGATAATCTTTCGGAATAAACCTGAGAAAAATGCACAGCCGCCGAGATTTTACGCAATGTTTGATTGCCAGGCAGGTGTTAAACGCCCTCACTCTTCTGCGATTGTTCCCATGATCATAAAGTTGACCAAGTGGGATCGATAAAGATCGTTGGCATGCCGAGGGCGCAGTGACTTTAGTCCGAATCGGCCTACGCTGAGGACTTGCACAGCGTCTATACTACTAACTCTTTTCACACTCAAAGCTACGAGTGTCAAGGCTGGAGGTAGTCTCAATAACCGAAATAATACCTCTGTGCGTGACGGTCACTAGTGGCGCACAAATCAGACTTTAAGAGTGGGCTTGAGATCCCTCATCGAAGAGGGCTAACACAGTTCACCTGATGGCCTGAATGTTTCGAAAACGAACGTTTGAATTACACCAACCCAAAATTTCTGCGAGCGATTTCGTCTCGCAGGCTGTCAGTCGCCTTCTCACGCCCCCTGGAGTGGTAATCGCACACACACTGAAGGCAACCATAGGACGTCAGATAGTGAAACCAAAAGACCCCCTGCCTCGACATGCAACACCTGGAATCATTCATCGGATCTGGTACAATCGCGGACAAATCCACGCCGTCAGAGAAAGGGGAAGACATCGTGCCTGCATCCGAAGAAATGGGACCGTTCGAAGAGTGTAGAGAACAAAGATCGACCCGCAAGCAGACGGATGTCAAGGCCTTCCTTAGGCAATCAACTTCAACTCCGAGCACGGCAGCATTTTTCGTCAAAACTCCACAAGGTAAGTCAAACAGCCAGTCTTTGCGTGCACAGCACATGCGCAAGAGTTTGGTGCAAAATAATCACAAACTGGCATACAGGTAGAGGGTCGGGGGCAGGGCGGGACTATGATACAGAGTACAAGAGCAACACACGCGGGAGGAACATACAAGGTAGAAAAATAAAATTTAAAAAAGTGGCGAAAAACGATGCTCCACACGTGTGTACATACGCGCAGTACACATACGCAGGGGAGCAAAAAGACAAAAAACGCAGTTGGCATGGGCGTGCTTTGGGTTAAACCGTGGATAAAGGGAGGTCATGAAGGATGGGACCTTCTTCAAGCTCCAGGAGCAGTACAGTATTATGAAATAGAAGTAATTTAAAGGACCAGTTCAAAGGAGGGGGGAGGGGAACTAATAAAAACAGGCGAATGGACTTCATCGCACCCTTTAAATAGCACCGATAGAGTTGGAGACATGACCTCTCCTATCGCCGGGTTGTGTCCCTCCTGGTGATGTGTAGGCTGGGTGGAGATCAGGTGGACCACCTGTAGGGTCATCTTCATCGGCCACCTCAGTAGACCGGTAGACGGATTCATCCATAGCTCCTTCGTGGTGCGTATAGGCAGGTGCAGACGTGACCACCACATTGCTGTTGTTGGTGGCTTGGAGGGTCTCCAGAGATAGAGTCTGGGGGTCTACACACATGACCTCTCCTCCACTGCCTTGCTGAGTCGGCACGACACCCTGATTATGATGCAGAGAACCAGGAGGGCTGTTAGCAGTACCGGCACCTTCAACCACAGAAGACTGACGCTGGAAGTCACTGCGTAACAGTTCCATCAGCAAGGAATTGCTTGACAGATAGGGACTGAGGTCCTTGTCCACCAGCAGTTCACGCGCCAACGAACTGGTCCGCTGCAATTCGGGGATACGGACAAGAAGCTCCGCGAATTTGTTAGGCACCTCGGGTAAGGTAGCAGCAGTGTGCTCCATGAGCATACGACTGACGCACTCCTGAAATTGCTTGACCTGGCGCACAGCTCTAAGGTTAGCAAGATCTGGCTGCATCAAAAGAATGACCTTGAGACAGGCGAAGTCGACGATAGTGAGGCGAAGGCGTTTGAGGTCCTGAGTCAATTGGAGGAGGTTGCTGACCAGATCGTTGGCACCCTTTTCGCAGGCAACGTCCAGGTTAATGCATTTACTGGAGGTCAGGCGGATTTCCTAGAAGTGGGTAGAACCATGTAAAACGGTAAACAGAATAAGGAATAACAAAAGCGAGCAGGCCGACGAATTAAATAATTTTGCTCATTAAACTGGAATAAAAGCGTACATATGAAGTTCTAAAGTCGTTCAGAATTGACGCTCCGCCGATCCAGCGGCTTTCAGGTTTATTCAGGAACTTCGGTTCAGAGCCCCTGCAGATCGCATGGGAATTAACTGCAGAAACCAGCAAACTTAGCTGACAAAGACTAAGGAAACTCCACTGGTAATTTCTGCCTTGTTTACAGTCCTCAACCAATGACCGGAATACCTGTTGCGCTCTGAGTCAGAAGTTCTATTAGGTGAGTGGCTACCTCCCGTTTTGTAGGCTACGACCATAAGTACAGTAGATGGACTATCGCATGCAATCCTACGATTTTTACTCAAACGCAGCCCCAAGCTGTGGCCCCCAAAGTCTTACAGCAATAAAGTTATGATCGTTCTTCACAATAGGGCATATTATGATTTATGACGGAATAAAACGTTTTATAGAAACACCAGCTTTTTTAGCAGTGGAAAATTCCAAAAAAGTGGAAATCGGGCGTATTAAGTAAACTTAAGTTTTACATGTAGAGGAAGTCCGTTCATGCAAAACCATTGAGTAAAGAAAGCAGCAAAAGTAAAATTACGTTGGAAAATAATTATTTTGTTAAGTTTTTGAATAAATATGCTTCCATATTACGTGCAATATAGTGCATGGCTGTTACCGAAGAGCCTAAATTTCGATTATGTAATCCAACATGTTTTCACGAGAACTGCTAGCTGTTTCTTTCGTTTATGCATCGCCTGACTTATGTTGGACTAAGGCAACCACTTTTTCGCTTGATATACCCCTTTGGGAGATCACATGAGTAATATATTTCTTAAGCTCATGTGCAGACATGCCGGTCAGTGAGTAAGAAATTTAAATAGAATATTCGGGCACAATTGTAACCGTACCATTTTTTGTACACTAAGAGTTTTTGCCTTCCGCCATATTTTTTTAAATTATTTCGATATTTAGATTACGAAGAAGTTCAGACCTTCCATGAAATTCATTTTAAGACGTTTCGATTTTCACTGGCTTTAGTCAATTGACCATAAATAATGAGTATATGCTATTTACTTACCAAAATCTTCAAAATAAGATATATCTTGAAAGTTTTTACATAAATAACCAGCTTTTAAACATTTTTCTAATGCAGCTGTCTTTGTGTCATAGTTTCAGAACCACCCAATCATGTGAACTCATTGTCAAGAAAAATGAACGTCGACTACAAAAGATGCGAATAAATATGCTCAAGATTGATTAAGAAAAATTCTAAAAAAGTAAACTCTTGGAAAAATGCTTCACTGATATATTCTTTGGCGTCTGATGTCTGCGTGTTTTAATTTTTTGATGATAAAGTCAGGGTCAAAATGTGAAATTTTGGCCAGTGGATTGATTTCCCTAACAATTAGGGATATCTTTTCTGTTATAAATAAAAGAGCCAAATGTTTTATCTAAAACGGAACAGCTTGTAGCATATTTGGTTACTTCTAGACTGAGTTCTACAATAACAAACACAAAGTAGAGTGGCAATAATATCAACGGCGATTTTTGAAAAAAAAAACTGTTTCGCAATGTCCCATGTCAACTCTGTCAAATGTTTGTTATGTTAACTGTCTCTAACTTCATATCGATTGTACAATTAATTCAGTTGGCATATACTAATAAAGCTCTTAGACGCATTCCTTACCTGTAACCCCTCAAATATATAAAATATATATCGATATATATTCACTCAGAAATGTGCGAACACCGATCGAATAGGCTTCCGAACTAAACAAAGTTCATGTGGTGGTCAGAGGTCCCCAACGTGTGACCGCCTGCCAGGCCGATTCCGGCCAACTCATAATAGCAGTAAGGGGGGTATGGCAGCATCTGGGGATAACTTGATACAGAACTGTTTCGGGCTCATTAGCCTTCATCAGCCAAGCATAACCCTGAACACCAGCTGGTCGGACAACACAAACAAACGCACTCACAGACGGCGCAGTTGGTCCGCCACATGAACTTTGTTTAGTTCGGAAGCCTATTCGATCGGTGTTCGCACATTTCTGAGTGAATATATACCCGATCAGCAGTGACAGCAAATGGCAGGTGGCGAGGCGCTGATGAACTGCGGTTCGATGAAGTGCTTATGACCCATCTGATAGACACCAGTGTCGGACCAACTGCGCCGTCTGTGAGTGCGTTTGTTTGAGTTGTCCGACCAGCTGTTGTTCAGGGTTATGATTGGCTGATGAAGGCTAATAAGCCCGAAACAGTTCTGCACCAAGTTACCTCCAAATGCTGCCATACCCCCCTTACTGCTATATATATATTGATATTAAAATATAAATATGGAGAAATGCAAAGAACAACTTCAAAAGTTTATCACTTAATTTTATGGCAAAATACTTGGCAGATTTGTAAAATATAATTTTTTAACCTTAGTTCGCTCTTCTATTCCCAAAATTAATGCGCTATCTCCTAAGTACACTAACCTCAATTTCATGGACGCAAAACAAATTTTCCGTTTTGTTCTTCATGAATATTCTTTGATAGTGCAACATGCACACGCAAGAAGTTGCTTTCCGCAGCGTTTAATAGCATAGGAAATTCCTCGGATATCAACAAACACTGGATTTCGCCCATTTTTGCCTCTATTTTCTCCCGGTATTCTGATCTGAACGTAATTAAATTCTAGTTAACAACATTTTGCGACACAATTCAACCCAATGAACTAACTCAATGACCTCAAGTGTGCGTTAAATCCTCCAATCCCCAACCTTGCATCAGATAGGAAATCTACTGTATACACAATCGCGTGACGTTCCCTAATACAGGCAAAATTGCAAAACGGGATGGGAGTGTTCTTTTTGTCCTGGGGTTTAACCGACTGACTTTACCATATAAGCATAAACGTCGAGGGCCTCTTATTGCATTTATGACGCTATTACCAGCCTTGCAAACCCCCCCCACTAGCTACATCTCTTCAGACACACACCAATGAGCCGAACAACCAACGCGATCCACATAAACGCTTACAGCATTCAAAAGGCATAATTTCTGGAACAGTTAGTAAGCCTGTGATAGTGCAGATGGTTAGCATTACGCAATACTACTAAAGAAAAAGTAAGCTTGAGTATTATACTGTTCAGAGGAGAGAATACAGGCAGACCTCCAGCGAATAGCGTATACTCGCGATAAGTCGCTTCCAAAACAGATTAAATACGACAGTGTCCCAAGTTCAAACATATCTATCAAAGCAGTGGTTTCTTGGTAGAATAAAGTATGAGCAACTTGTGATACCCTATTACACTACAGATAAAGATGATCAGAAGCAGATGTACTTACCGTTGGTGTGGGTAACGACTTCCAACAACAGTCTAAACAAAGCAGATCAGCCCAGCAGTTCTGGAGGAGCAGAATCTGGTCGTCCGTATCGAGGTTGGTGAAAACGGGGAGGGCACGGGACCACCGGACAATGCGGTACAGTCGTTGGTCGGCGAGGTTTAGTAGCGCACGGTAAACGGTGGCTTCGTCTTCGGCAGAGTCAAAGTCCAAAGTCTCTTCTGGTTCCGCCTCAACCGACTCTTCCACTTTGAGGATTTCACGCAACAGCTACAACATAACAACAAAAAGAGCAGGTCAATCAAAAACCATTTTGAGGCATGAAAAAAAAAGAGAAATTAAAAACAGTAAATAGGATGACACGAACCTTTGGCATGTTTTCGGTGCTGTGCTGTTGACTGCGTAAGATACCACTCAAACCGAGATGCTTGTAGTCGTAGTCTCCGAACTCCGACTGTCCCTGTGATGCGGTGGTGGGCACAGAGTCGTCCAGGACGGCTGGATCCAGGTAGACACCGCCACCGACGTCCTCGGAGGCTGGCAGACCATTGGGGCCTAGGGTCATTGGCACCATCTGAAGGGAGGAAGAACTCCCAACGCTCATGTTCATGGAATCGCCACTTGGGACGCCCGACGAAGGCAAGGGGGCCAGAGTTGCCAAAGTGGTTGGCTTTCTGTCGCCTGGTGTACCCGAAGCTCGGGCAGCCAGTTGTCGCAGATATCGCGAGCCGGGATACATGCTGCGTCCACCACGAGTTCTGTCAGACCGAATGGCTAAAAACGAAGTGTTGAAGAATTTAGCACCACATCAGTGAATACTTAACGAACATAAGTAGCAAATATTGCAAAACAAACTGCCTAAAACTAACCTTCCATCCGCATTCCCTTCTCCAGACATTTGACGAAGCGACAAGCCGGACACTTTTTCCTCGAAGCGGCCGTAATCTCGCAGAGCGAAGAAGGTGTGGCCATGTGACAGGCGTAGCGTTTGGCATTCTGAACAGTGCGTTTGAAGAAACCCTTGCAGGATTCACAACAAAAGATGCCGTAGTGATAGCCGGAAATCTTGTCCCCGCAGATCGGGCACGGTCCAAGTTTGGCGAATTGTTTGACGTACTGTTGCCAGGAGGATTCCCGCTGGTAAAAAAGAGGCTAGATAACTAGGCCAGTCAATATTATTATCAAGAAAAGCTGCATTGTCTACGGTCAGCATTTGCATTCGAAAGGAAAATTAAAAGACTGTCGGCGGATCTCTCTCCAACTAAACGTGTACGAAGAGCACAGAAGACTTTTTGGCCCCTTCCGTTTGCGGCAAGCCAATACTTCTAATGAAGTCTGAGTCTGTGAGCCTCGTGGGCGTAATTTGGGTGTTCAAAAAAAACGCACCTAAAGCGCTTAGAAATACTCTCAGTGCATTTTCGCCACACCAATTGCCCTGGAGTGCTTAATGATACCAGTGAACGAGGGCAGTGGTTCTGGCTTTGATTATTGACATAAAAACAATGTGAAAGTGACCTTTTGACGTAATTCAGTGATGCGGTTTATTGCGCACCAAGAACGACTTAATGTGAGTAAAAAAACTGGGGTCAGCTTTGAAAGGTAATGTTTAATGAGTGTTTTTTTTTAGCTTAGTGAATCACATCCACCGACAGATCAATGACAGCGATTATGGGCAAATTCCTCGCAGTTCTTCTCCCAAGTAACCACAGTTCGGGAGAAAATCTGTTAAATTGGGGCTAAATTGCGGTTTACTAAGGCAATGAAAGGGCTGGGAGTATTTTTGTCAAATGGAGAAAGCATCTACGTCGATGGCCCCTAATCCACGAGTACACAAGCGTCGTAAAGAGCAGTGCTGAATGGGATTAGGCCACTGGCAAAGCAGCACCTCGAAATGCTTGCAGGATACAAGCGAAAGGTCTACAGAGCACTCTGTGGAGCATAAAAGGGTTTCTGTGAAACTATTCATGGACCCGGGTAGCGGCTCTTACGTAGACATCTCCCCCACCCCTTTGAAGGGGTCGTTAGAGGTATTGAGGCCCCCAATGATGACGATTTCAGCTACAGCAATGGCTAAGTGGAGGAGTTCTGCGTGTAGGTAATCAATCGGAGGTTGGAAATAGCAGCTGGAGACAATGGCACGTTCTGTCATTCGGAAAGGAGACCCTAATTTATAAAATGCACACAAGCCCAAAAAACTGGATAAATCCTACCAATGGCTACAGAAACGCCTTATAAAGCCTTCACTTTTAAGTCCATTCTGTCATAAAGGGTCCTCTTTGACTGTTGTGATTCTAAAATCACACAGGATATCGTTAAACAAGGCATTCACAGATGCGGTATATCCTAGGGGACTGTTGGTGCTCCAAATGACTAGCCGGAAGCCATGTTTCATGACAGAGCCTTCGAATGATAGTACTTCAAACCACTGATTATCTTGTTTTCACAGTTAACTACCTTCATATTCCATTCAGGAGCACTAGTGGCATACTCAGTCACCAATCGCACGCGACAGAAGAAGCGCTTGAGGAGTGCCGCACAGCGTAATGCATGTGCATTTCGGGTCTGTATGGTGAGGTCCTAGGTACTACTGATGAGTCAACGCCACTCTCTGCATGTGTCGTGGTTGAAAACCCGAAGGTTTGAACTTAAAATAAGTTCAACCGGTGCATTACTGACTACAGTTTCATAGCACGCCTAACATTTGCAGTCAATTGGCAGAACGTTCTATGATTTCCTCTTCCCGACTTATGCGCTCTAACCCCAACAGGGAACATAGTTCGTCTAATGGAAGAGGTTTAGCGTCCGCAAACCCCCTCCCCTAAAAGTACTGTAACGTGGACGGTGGCTGTCTGGTAGATAAAATAAAATGCAACTGTGTACACACAGATGGTACTCACCGAGGAAACACTCGCGTTAGAGTAGCCTTCGTTGCGGCAGAGTCGAGAGCCTGCAGAGGACATAGGGGTGGACTGGGACAGCGGCAATCTAGAGCCCCCACTGTGCGAGGTAGTGGTTAGTTGACGCACTGGAACAATCGGTGCCGGGGTGTGGTGTTGCTGCTGCAGAACCACAACGCTGCGCTCCCCCGTCAGCATGGTGGCCGTCTTTAGGGAGAAGCTACTGATGGCTGAGGCTGGCTCAGGCTTCGAGAAGGGCGTCTGTAGCAGGAACTCTAGTAAATGCAAAACAAGCACACAAAATGCACACGATTAGACACAGGTCTGTGAAAGAAAGTCAGACACAGCAGTAGGGTGCATCCAAACTAAAATTCGCTCGTAGAGCAGACAAATTGGACTGAAATAAAGGTGATGCAGTTGTTTACCGATCTGAGACAGTTTGACCGAGTATGTTGACAATGTCCAGCGTATGCTCCGAAAAGGGGATGGTGCAAGTGCAGTGAATAGCGCGTGAGATAGTTTAAAGTGGTCGTAGACTTAAGCATCATCCATCGCGACCTTTCTTCCCCCACCCACCTGAGCCCAGCATCCAGACACAGTCAAGAAGACCAGAGGTGGGGTCGGATGCAGGTGGTTGGCGCGGCCGAACCATCACGCTACCCCCCTCCCCCATGTTTGGCAGTCATTATCGGCGCGCAACCTGATCTGGTCCCCGTGTTGGTCCAACGCATTTATCACGCGGTTCGTTCACGGGGCACACCGATGCCAATCATAATCGTTCAATTACATGGCTAAGGCGACATTTTAGAGGTAAGCAAACATTCCCAGCCCGAACATTAACGGTGAGACTCGCGGCATGGAAACATAGCCTAACAGAGGGCTCAGCAAGTTGTGCGAGACAGAAGTGTCACCCTGTGGACGGCGAAAGAGCGCTAGCTCAAACAGTTAAGCTTCACACATGCAAAGGCCAAAAGTGTCTGTGACAGTCCTGACAGGAAGGCCGTAAAATACAATAAGCCAATTGTCGGTTGAGAAGCAACCGATGTTTGCCGTCTGAGGCGCTGTTGACAGGCGCCTTCGTGAGAACTGAGGGCGTTTGTGCTGGTGCAATCTGGTGTCGCCCTTGCAGGTATTCTGGAGAGCGCTTCCCGAATGGCCAGTTGATCGAGGAAGGTTAAGGTGCCATTTGGTCTGACATTGACTGAAGACTGGTAGCGTGTTGGGCCAACCCCCCCTCCCCTCCCATCCCTGAAACAGATTGGGCAGATGAAAATGGGGCTACGTTGGCTGATGACATGTATTAGTCAGGCAGTGCTGGAGCGTTATAAACCCTTAATTATCGCCCTAAATGCGAGTGGCACACAGGAGACACGTCAGACACTGCGCCTACGTTCAAAACCCGTTGGCAGACAGGATCGGAGAGGTTACTGACACATAGAGGGAAAAAAGAAATGCCGATATTGGCAATGTAACGCATTCTTCCGATTGGTAATTTTGTACCTACCAAAAATCTACGTTGCCACTTATGTTTTCGTTATCACACTACCGCTCGTCTAGAAGTAGCGTAACTATCTGTTTACTAAAAACACTAGACTTGTTGCCTCACTATTGGCAAGTTTGAAATTCACAGTTATGACATTTTTGCAGCCATAAACGCCCTACCGTTTGTCGTTTATCTAATCGCTTCTGCCAGATAACTTTGCGCCTCTCCTTTACTATTTGTTTGATACCCATCTTGTCCTGCGTAAAGTGTTCGGAGACATCTGCTTGTGAGAGTACTATTTATAGCTTGCGAATCCTCTCAAATTCTAGAACCGTGTTCTTGTCCAAATCGGTTATTGGCTCTGTTTACAGCAATACTAAAGGCACCAAGTAAGCCGACCCAAGCAAACTGATCTAGGTCAAGAAGATTCTAGTGGAATTATTCCAACGGGCTACCAGTTACCTAAATCCAGTGTCTACAAACGAACAACTATCAGATATCTCTATCGGCCCCCGATTCGGAGAGATATTCTTCCAGTGCAGGCGACAACAAAGTCGTTCTTTACGATTTGGACAGACAACTAAGGGAGAGGATAAACGTCAAATAGATTCTACGACAGCAGATTAAAAGTCGTTATGCGGTATGGTCGGGTTGCAGGCGACGGGGCGACTCTCTCCCTTTCATGACGGAGTCAGAGAATATCCATTTAGGCAGAGAAAAGTAACTGGGTCATAGAAGATAACTGTGATAGAAACAAAATCATGCTACAGTTAAGTGAAACTAACATGAGTACAAAGATTAATCACATTTGACCCAAACTAGTCATGCCGTCCAAATGTAAAAGTAGTAATTGGAGCCTGCGTATTACGACGCAGACTAACTGCGTTGTTAATACAATATTTTCAAGGTTTCTGCAATGATATCGATCATAAAGCAGCGGATGAGTTTTTTGAATATTAGTACGCGAAACTTGGGGCGCAAAAAGGCCGGGCCTATTGCAAAAAGGACCCAATTAAAACAAGAAAAGCGACCACGACGCCTAAGAAATCAGTCCTTAATGCTACTAGTCATGTATTCGGAAGGGCTATCTGAAGTTGTTAATTAGCCGATGCGTTCGTATTCGCTCCCGCAAGACCAAGTCAGAACCAGCAGCTATGGCATGGCATGCATTGCCATACATCAAGGACGTGCCAGAGGCGACCAAACGCACTGCTACTGGACAAGGTATCCAAATCGCACACCATCTCAGGGCTATAGTAGTGTCTCGCATCATATGCCTTGGCTGCCTTTGGGAAAACATAGGTCAGTCTAGATGCATGCTCGAACTGCGCATACAAAAAAATAAGCGGGCTGTGCCACGGAGTTACAAATTATTATGACTACAGTTTCAAAACAGATCACGGGTTTAGCTTTGTAGCCATGAAGATAATCTTCCACACCAGAGGCAAGACGAGCCACAAATCGATTGAAGCCTGGGTCTCCGATGAGAACTCAGTCAACCAATATATCGATGTGGCGCCGACATATAGATCCCTGCGTATTCACTTCCGGACTTACGTTACTGATGTTTGGTTGGCTTGCGAATCCTGCAACTGTTCCTTGTTATGTTGCCACTTTGACGGTGGTCATACGAAATGATCCCGACGATCGAACAGCTTTTTTTCCTTTTCCCCACTTATATATATATATATCTGGAATGCGAATATTCACCTCAGTTTTTGATTACGCTTGTTGTCAGTCGAGAGCAGTATTCAACTAGCCGACTGTGACAGACACTTTCGTGATCCTATAACATGCGATTCTTGATGCTACCGGATATCATCACTAGCAGTTCGTTCTGGCTGGCTAGTAACCCTTGTTGGATCATAAGCCCAGCCGGGTTGACCCCAATCCTGGTGGCGAGAAGGAGAAGTCGGAGCAGCGTGGTGGGGAGGGGCTGCTCCGTCGTCAAAAACAGAGATGTAGAGGAGGGGAGATTGATCCACCATAGGGAGGTTTGGTTTAGCAGACCTTGGCCGTCGTGACGGCGGATGGGAACGCGGTCGAAGACGCGTCTGCTGTGGTTCTTTCTAGCACATACTGGCGATCTTCAGATACACACGTGGTCCGGTCCAATCTGGCAATTCGACTGTACGAAAAGCATCACGGTGACATTAGAAGAATGCCACCGAACACTAGCTACATGTGTTTCTTTCCAACTCTGCCGGTTAGTCACGGGTAAACTTCGCGTAAGTCGGCTCTTGGCCTGGTATCGTAATGAGTCATTTGTACGTCAGGTTGCGAAGCTGTATAGCCTGCGAAACCTTCCCCTTCCCCTCCCCCACTAGGTTCCTGTGATCAAGAAAACGCAATGATGGTGGCAGCAGTGTGACTTGAAACGCTGTCTCTCCCAGCCAACCCTCATCCAGTCTTGATGTTTAGCTTAACAGAACCAACTCGACAGGCATTCAAAAAATCACCTACTCGCAAAAAAGAAAACTTGGATTGCAGGCAGTGAGAGTAAGCGTGACAGGCGAAGAAGGCTATAGGAATCGGGAGCCCGCGCACATGCGCATAAGTCGGCGTGACGAGCGGGACTGCGCGCGCGGTGCATAACAAACCAGACAGAAACGACTGTGCAGATGCACCGAAAGAAGCAACTAGTGCTTATGACAGGACAAAGCGAGAAAGAAAGCAAGCGAGGCGAGCTTTTACACTCAAACTAATTAGTTCACATGACGTCACACACACACACAGGCACATGAAATTGATAGGCTTGTGTGTATTAAATGACATAACAGCTCACTATTAACAAACTGCTAAGCAGAGCTATACTAGGAAGAAGATTGAAGCAAAGCTCGCTTGCCAACTTTCTGGGCTTTGTGCTTGTGCGGCCGTCGAACCACAGTCATGTGAGTGACAGTTTCTTTACATCTATATGTTATCAACCGAAAAAACTTCAGCTGCCCTCCGTAGTAAGTCTTCGGAGTTGAGTGTATGGGATTCGACTACCCTGACGGTCATGTTACACTGACCAGTATTTAATAAAAATGGAAACTCGACTGCTTTGTATTTTTATGCTAGCTCTGCTGGAAAGCTGTGCAAAACCAAACACCGCACGGACTATAGACCGGAGCTTCCAGACACAAAAAGATGCCTAGATATTCCGTCCTGCCAGAGTTGCAGACATCACACTCGCATAACTGAATATCCCAGACGCCAAATGAGAGTAATGCCGACCGGCTATTGTGTTAAATTTGCGACAATTTGAGATACAATTTTTCTGCTACCACGACACACATGTACAAATAGGGAACGCGAAGGTAATTTACCTACATATCCCTCAATATACCGATACTGAAAATGCCTACAGTAAATATCAAATGATAAATTGGCAAGCATACGTTTGCTTTCGACAAATTCCCTTCAGGCCTGCACATGTATATGGTAATGAAATAAACCGACTGTGCTGGTTAGTGGAATGTCAGGGGCAGTGATGGGAGGAATTGAGGTAAAAATGTCTAATTACTTGGACAGCGTCTGTTGGCTGCAGCAGAAGCAACTGCCGTCAGGCTACGCAGACCGGGGCTTTGCGCTCAAAAGAACTTTGTAACGGCGCCGCAGTTAGCATGGGCGAAAGTCGCTAACACAACCGCACACGGCCTATCACCGGCCTCGGAAACGGGTCCCCCCCCCAGAGACGAAAAAGTCCCCAGTTCAACCGCGCGTGCCTTATTGCCTGTCTTGACCACCGGTCCGTCTAGACCCGGGGTCGGCAACCTATAGCTCGCGAGCCATATATGGCTCTTTTGATGATTGCGTATGGCTCTCTCAGAAACTTCAGATTCTATGATTTAGGCCACTCTTTAGGGATCTTAGTAATGGGTGATACTCGGATCACTACAATCATCAGGCTAAATTTCAGGTTGGAAGTTAAAAAACCGAAGTCACCAGAAGGGGTGATTTATTATGTACAGAACTCCTAATTGCTGTCCCAGGTGGCAGTGGCCGCTGCCAAAGCCAGGGCTAGTGTTGATTGCGCCTAGCTAGACCTGAGAGAGCTTGAGACAGTGGTGACACCTAATTCAGTAGGATTGTGGAGTAGGTTCCATGTTTCTGTTATTGGTGTCTTGCAATTGCCCGAGAGGATGCCGCCTGCAGAAATCTTTGCTGCATCGGCCGACGGGTGGGGTATTCAAATGGCCCTTAGGGACTTGGTCGCGCGTGTATGCTGTGTGCGTGACTGAATAAACTACGGTCGGCAAGGCGGCGGTCTGAGGGCGGCTAGAAAACCTAAGGAAAAGGGACGCTCGCGCAGCTGTTCTTGGTCACCTAGACGCAGCTGCGAGGTCAAGCCTCGGGGACGGGAGTGTGAGTTCAAGAGAGAATTGGAGCAGTTTTTAGAGGCAACACATGACTTTGGGGCAAGGGGTCTTCGAGAACGAAAGGGGGCACGCATTTTGGCCGTCCACCTCCAATGACGTGACGCCACCGACACTCGACCAATCTCTGGAGTTTCGGCACCTTCAGGTTTGACCTGGCTGGTCCCTTTCCGGCTTGCCGACAGTAATTCCTTCCGTCTTCTCTTGCGTCCCAACAGCGGCGACAAGCTCGCTAAATAACAGACGCTCTACTAAAGCACGACAGCCCGCAGACTTGACCCCAGCTTGGTCAAGGTCACGCTGGCAGACAAGACTGCATTGACCCTGTTTGGATCTACTTATGCATGTGAGTAGTCATTTTCACATCTTAGATGCATCAAGACCTCACCAAATACTGACCAGACTATAAAAAAAAACCAGTGAATCCATGCAACACCAGAAGTCACTTGAGCAATGAGTATTATAAGAACATTAATCAAAAGAAAAAATTCAGAGGCTTATTATACTCGCATTGAATTGAATTTCACCTTAAAATAAACTATATGGCTCTCATTGACTCTAGACACTGACATTTTTACCTCAATTCCCCCAACCACCCGCCGAACCTAACAAAAAACAACACTCCATCTTTCTATCAACCGGCACAGTTCTTTTTATTTCATTACCACATAAATGTACAGGTTTGGAGATAATTTATCAAAAGTAAACGTATGCTCGTCAATTTATCTTTGAAAGTGTTAAGGTTAAAACAGTAAGCTGATACAGGGTCGGAATCTTGGGTCCTCTGGCTCTGGGGGGGGGGGGGGGGGGTGGAGGTACGACTGACTGAGGACGGCAAATAAGTCCAAATTATTTTTCAACTTCTCATATTTGTCGGTTTTGCTTCTGGGAACATGACAGTTCTTGGCTACCTAATCGCTGCACTATGACGCAGGACATTTGCATACTATACTCTAGTATACTATACAGACGGACTACTGCACAGATATTTTGCTAAACGAAACAGGGGTTGGTTGCAGTGATCAGACTGGCGAAGACTTGTGTGCTAGATTGTGAAAAAAATAAATAATTAGGCTTCCGACAGAGGTAAGCGAACTACTTAGGCCTCTCACAAGCGCATGGAAGTTCGGCTTCGGAGACGACGATAAAAAAAAACAGAACAAGTGGGCACTGCCGCAGTGTTTGCTCGAATGATGGTCGTGTGCGTCACTGACTGGAAGCTGAACTACACCATAAAGACCAGCTGCGGTCTGAGGGTGTGCAGTGGCCGCGCGCGTACTTGTCTGTAATTTCGGCCGAGTTACCTTGTCACGTGAACACCGTAACGCATGCGTAGGTTGGTTTATTAAGACACCGTCAGAGGCAGCCTGTAAATTAGCTGATTTAAGTAGCCTGTTGTCGATCTAGGCCATTCAGTTCAGTGAGGATGACTCAGGAGTTTCTTCCCAAAGTGGAGGTAGCAGCCAACTGTTGAGGCTAATCGCGACACGGAAACGATAACAGGCTGATCACCCGAGTCTACCTGGTTCTTAACCAACGGCAAATGCAATAGCAGTGCGTTCAGCAGTCTCAGACAGATTTCGAAAACGTTGTAGATAGTCCTCATTGTTGTTTACTTGATTTCATACACACTTGCTTCCCTCGAGCAAGTGCAGCAGTTTATGAAGACTCGAGTGCTGTCATTCATTAGGAGGTGGTTGCAGATAATGAGTTCATTTCCCTCGAGTAATGTAGTAGGCTTTGACGCTTCTGATGGGGAACCTTAGAGTTGTGCAAACGCGTCCTCGGGTGACTACTCGGGCGGCTTAGGATCTGCAGTGTTGATATCCATTCTGGACACTGTGGTACTGAGTTCGCCACCGATTCTTCGCATGATGAAAAAGTCCAGTAGGGGGAGAGGCTGCCACCCCTCTGTTATCCGGTCGGGAGTTGGATATAAAGGGAGGTGTTAGTAAACGGTTCGTGACGGTCCAAAAGCATGTCAGCCTCAACTACAGCAGTAGTGGTATAGAAAAAACAGCGTCAGAATGCATGCTGACGACGACTGCCTTCTCCAGCTCATGTGAGACCAGTCCGGCAGCAATGTTTATGACAGAGGGAGGGGGGACATTGTAATCCACAGGATTTGCCCGCATATCCAACCCCAGGTGTTGCGGTACCCGGGGCTCAAACCTGCGACCTGTTGGCTTAAAGTCCAATGCCCACCAGCCATTGTTAATATTCCTGATCGAAACCTACAAGGCAACTAGCCCGTTGCACAGTGGTTAGAGCGTTGGACTTCTAACTTACAAGGTCGCAGGTTCAAGCCTCGGGGTCTGCCTCCTCCCTCCCCACTCCGGGTTGCGTAGGACTGACAAATGACGACTAATAAGCCTGAAACGGCTATTCCAGTCTCCCTCGTCTTTGTCTGTAATGTATTTCGCCTACATATATATGCGATGGTAGTAGGCGCCCACCACTCTGTTATGGTACTCACTCAACGGCGTCCGCACACCGGCTAGTGGTATAGGCCAAAGAACGGTACCGACAAAAACGAGCGAGAGTAGGATAGCCATTTCTGAATTAGTAGTCATCATCAGCCAGCCATACCCAACCACAGGTGTTCAGGCACCCGAGACTCAAATCCGTGACCTGTTAGATAGAAGTTAGACGCTATAACCACCACACTACGGTCTCATTGCCTTGCTAGTTTCGATTAGAAATTTTAACAAAGGTAGATAGGCATTAGACTTCAAACTAACGGGTAGTGGATGCAGGCACAGGCACCAGCCACCTCATGGCACTCCAACTACGTGGAATTCGAGTCAGGCCTGGGGACTACGAGGGCTTGCGCTAGGTCCCACATCCGGTCTTCTTGACGCTGTTTTGAACCCAGGCGCAGTAGATGCAACACTAGTGTACTATCGCCTAAAACGAATCCCCGAGTAAGTCATCGTCCCAAAACAAACTGGCTGTGGAGGAAACGGCGGACGTTGTCGGAACCGATGGTCAAATTGTCACATTGTAGAGGAACATCGAACCATCGTGTTACGGAACTTAATCGTAACATTCTGATTTGGGCCATAACATACACCATGCAAAAGTAAATGAGCGTTCTGCAAACTAAATCAGCAGTAGAT
>JAYGXS010000001.1:96659517-96670258 GCA_036362985.1 Ligula intestinalis
ATCCTGTGATGTGACCCAACCATTCAATCCCTATTTACACCGCTCCCTTAAGATGTAATGACAGGGCTAGCCGTATCTAAGTACCTCGGCATATGATAAGGCTGCCTGGCGTCCTGAGTAGGCAATTTGACGCCACACTGTTATTTCATATCCTAATCAGTTAATAAAAATCCGTTATTGTCACAAATTCATGAAGCTTCCTAGGATTTTCTAGAGAAATTGTAGTTTTTCTAGGTAAAACAGTATGATTTTATGTAAAAGTGGCCATTTAAACCATTAAAATACTTTCGGAATATTTCTTAAAAATAAACATGACCATGGCTGCAAATTACCTCGTCCGACCACTTCCAGTAAGCAGGGTCATGTGTTGGCAGGGGGACTTAGGTTAACGCTACTTAAATAAATTAAATCCCTCGCTTCACGCCGACAAAATAACGGCTAAATCTGCTCATATTTGTGGTTTTATTTCTTAGCTTCTTCCTTCCCGAAATTAGATCAAGGCCTCATCGCATGTTTATACTTTCCATTCTTGAATACGGTTGCACATTCTGCGGTTTAATGAACAAATCTAGCCGCAGAAATTGAAAGACTCCGGGGAATTTTACAAATACTCCTATATCCCACATTTTCAAATACTTCCTACTTAAGTAGATGGCAGCTAATGCAAATAAAATTATTTGGGCGAGAAAACTGGAAGCAGACTTCTGTCTCCTTTTCGCTTAACTTATAGTTAAAATCTACGCAAAATGTCTGTCCTTACCTCCATTAGTTGTCCTTACAACCTACGGAATTGTGAACTGATTATACCTCCTGTTGCATCCTCCATGTCTGAACGCTCTCCTTTCTTGGCTTCCAATTGCCGATTGAAATTAGGCTTTTAACCAGTCTATCTACTTTCAAGCGAAGACTACGAATTTATGTTTAAATTTACCCTATCTACAGCACAAGTACTATCTAAAAGACCCATACACGTGTTTCGCCCGTATTCTGTCGCTGTTTGACGCAGCTGTGAGGGGTCCGCCCAATTAGTGGGTCTTCAAGCTTCCTCTATTTGCTTTCTGGTTGATATACCGGTTTTGGAAGTTCAGCTTTTTTGATTTCCTCAGAAATGAGTTTCTGTTCTATTCAGGAGCTGGACTCCTCCCAGCTGTGTCAAGCAGCCGTAGAATACCGGCGAAACACGTGTCTGGGCCTTTAAGGCAGTACCTGAACTGTTAGTATGGCAAGTTACAAAGGCCTCAGACGAGAGTTTTAACCAGATCAGCTGTATAAAATAAGTGGCAGCGCGACTCAGCCATTCGTCACTTTAGAAAATCTTGAATGGAAGATTGGAGTAATCGATATACCGAGGGAAACGCTGTTAGCACTCACTCTGGTTTAAGGTACCCACAATGAAGACAAGGTCTGGGCTCCCGACCGTTGGTTTCGACGAGGTTCACCACGAGCTATAACAAGCTGAAAGCAAACGCGATGAATCGAGCTAGATAATAGTGAAAGTGGATTTGCAGGATATATCCCACACCTGTATCCGCCCTCAAGAAGAAATTTGAGAAGACCCGAGATATGGGAGGGTGCAGGTGGTTGGCGCTGCTAGCATTCTAATGCTCCAGTGTACGCGGGAGTGCCATAGAGGTCACTTTGAAAAGGAGCCATTGTAGCTTGACTCCCAGTCCACCAGTCAGCACTCCACAAAGCAAGACACAGACTGGACTGACTGCGCGGTCCGAGTTTTCCCATCAGTTAGCAAACCGCCAAACCACGGCTTTTAGCGTTCCATGAAAGATTCTAGCACGTCAGTGTGTTTATAATTAGGAGAGAATTTCATTGAGGGTCGACTTCACCCTCTTGCCAACCATCCGCATCAAGCCACTATAGTGCGAATTTATGCCGCTGAGGGAACCCGTGCTGACTACAGGCACCCTGTCGCCTATCGCAAAGTGGCCTGAGCAACTTACTAACTTTCCCAGTCTCGCCTAAACCCACCTTGTACGGTGCAACCAATCATGACCAGTCTGCCAGGACAAAGCAAACATTCGGCGGCCGCAGGAGATGACTGTTGTGAGACGAAACTTGAGATTCAGTTCCGAGCGGGACGGTCGCGGCAGGCAGCCTCGTTGGCGGACGTGACGACGCCGCGCTCTCAAACGGCCCTCACGGCCAAAAACCATGCCAGACAGAGTGGTAACTTCCTCCTAACCCTTGTGTGCACAATACATTGATTTCCCAAGACTTCTAAAGAACCAGGCCTGGAAGATCACAGCCTTTAAGGTTAAACCTGAATAGCCTTAAACCCCATCGATACCACCGCTTAGCTGATAAGTCTCTTGAGGTTGGATGGACGCACAGGCTGACAGTGCCGTTAACCCGTTTGCGTGCGCCACAGCACGACCTGCCCCCTCCCTGCCACACCCACACTAGGATTCAAATAACCAGGAGATTAGAACTTACACCACAACCCACACTGGCCTGGTGGTGTGCCTAGTAAATGCGTCAGTTGGCAGTGCAGAAAAAGACACAAATTGGAGGTGAGCTCCACTCGGCCGTAAATGGCTGGATAGAACACTTATCGCAGGGGGTTACGCATGTTAAACCTAAGCAACTGCGATCTTCAGACCATGGTTACTCAGAAGAGAAGAATTTGGCAGAGGTCTGAGTAGTAGGAACAGTATATTGTGTACACAGAAGAACGGAGAATAGATGAAAAGATATTTGACTTGGAGAGCACACGACCAGCCTGGAGAGCCTGCCGTGTCCAAATGCTAGTTTGACAAGAGTCAGGCCACTGGACAGAGAGAGAGATAGATAGACTGTGTCAGGACGCGTGCAGGCATGCTATTCGTCGCCGGCCCAAAACGGCATATATACGGCAACTGTGATTGGCTGTTCGCAGACATCGAGAACCACAGCCATGAGATTCTGGTGAAGTTAACTTCGACTCAAGCTAGTCACAACACACTTTCACATTCACTAACTTAAGAATTTAGGCGAATCGTCGGGCAATACTGTAAACAGAACCTCAAATCTAGGAACTGCGTGACCCTGACAAAGAAGTTCGTGCATTGCAGAGTAGGTCAGATGGGTTGGCCTACTCCTCCGACGTTTAAGGCTGCAGCATAGGGTACAATTGATAAATCTCTGTGTGCAGGCTGTCCTCAATGAACAAGTGCCGCGTTTTATCGTCATCCACTACCCCAGTACCGAAGCTGGTCCGACCACACGAGCTGAATGTTGCCTATGGGGTGCGAAGTAGTCAAGCCAGATAATAGACAATAGAACGAATCCCAACAGTTGTGAGCTGGTAGCTAATATAAGGCGTGGAAGGCCAGAGGGTCAAGGGTAATTTAATAAGGTGTAAAAGGAGTAGAATGTAAGTAATAGGTAAGTGACTCCCAGACAAGTGCAGTCCAGCTATGCATGGACCGGAGTCCAGAGGCGCAGTCCGGCAAGTCGATCACTGGGTCAGGACAACTACAGCCAAACAGTAGGTCGCCGGTTTTGGGAGTGACTGAGCGTAAACAACCCTGCAATAAGTTCCTTCGTGCCCTGACCTTGAGAAGTGTTTGACCAGTAAGCCAGACAGAGGGTGACCTTGAACGGTTTTTAATATCGTCTCTTGCGCATGCGTGGTTGACATGCCAGACACGGCTTGCCCCGCGGCGTCCGAGGAAAGCATGGCTGAGGAATACAAGGTCGCTACATGCTGATAAATACAAACAGGCAGATTGCAATATTATTTTATAACGCGTGAAAAGTTATCTTCAGGCCTTTACCCAGTGGTGCTGCACAGGGCACATTTCACTCTCTTGGCACTTCGTACCCCTTCAGTCCAAGTTCTTGGCTACGATCATCAGCCTCAACTAAGCGCATGCGATCACAACATAAATGTAAACGGAGGTCTTTATGGTCTAGTAGTATCATATCCAATCATCTTACTCTTTCAGAGTATGCCGCCCTAATTGTCTCTAAAGCACGCAAAACGACCAGGTTTACCCTCCGACTTGTAAAAATAGTGATACTAGAGCCCGCCTTAATAAACTGTACCTCGGGCTTGGCTTGGAATACTGTCTGTTTATATTAAGTCCCTGTGTACTAGTGAGCAGAAGAGAGCACAATTCGCCCAACATTTTTGAAAATAAAATAACTTTGCTTTATATCCTAGTAATATGACGTGGAATAGAGAACAGACAGGATAGCAGAGAAGAAGTTTACTGCGACAGTTTCTGCGTGCACACTACTTCTTAGTCTCAAAATTATGGCCTTGTCTGACTTGGCGGAGCGCCCGGCATGGGCAGACCCTCACGTGATGTCGGCCCCATGTCGCGCACAACCCGGCGGCGCGTTCATTGCTGACTTAGGCGCGACCGATCAGTGGGTTGGCGGCTTTTTGTTAGGCGTGACAGGCGGGAGACAGGATTTGTGAGTCATGTTCTTGGCAGTCCTAACATGTCTTAACCTCGGAAAGTCGATATTTAACTTACAGAGGAAAAACACGTTCAGCACTCGACCTTTTCAATGTCTCCACAATCAAAACAACGCCCGGACTGGCAGTGTCTGCATGGGATACCTTTACATCAACTGACCTAAAAATGTAAGTATGATGTAGAGGAATACTGTAAATGAACACCAATTCGAGAAACTATACGATCCAGAGTCAGAAATTTGTGTAGTCACAGACCAGGTGGGTTCGCCTACTCCTCCAGCGTTTACCGTTGCACTTGAGCCTACACACGCTGTTCTAAATGATCGTTTTCGTCATCTTGTCGTCTATCACACTCCCAATACCGGAACTGTTTCTTCAAAACGAAAGCAGTGTCGGCCAACCAAATAAACACCTCCCCAGCATATGTTAGAAGCGTCTAAACAGTAGGTGTACTCAGATCCCTACATTCACCAAGCCAAATCCCAGGTTTTAGGTAAAACACAGAAGGCAATTGAATGAGGGATTTATTAAGCACAGAGCCTTCAGTTACTAGCCCAGGCAACAGCGGTCCTGGCGAAGCCAGGGCTAGTGTGGACTACGTCCGGCCAGACTTGAGAAAGTGAGAGTGTGAGCTGACAGCCGCTTTTAAGTGATTGTCGAACAAGTTCAAGTGGTGTGCGATTGGTGCGTTGCATTGCCCGAGGGGGTGTCAAGTAAAGAGACTCCTGCTGCATCGGCCGGGAGGTGGTGTGTCCAAGTGACCCCTTGGCAGCCGCGATTATTTCGAAACGCGTGCATGCGTGCGCGCGAAGAGTTCGGTACAGGGTCTTCAGGTCGGCGAGTCGGAAAGCACTGCCTGTTAAGTTGTGTGGCCTCGGGGCAGTGGACGTTGAACAAGGAAGTCGGCCAGAAATGTTGGCTGTCCGCCACATGTTTACCCCAGGCCAACCAATGGGACAGAAATCTCAAGAAAGCGGAGCGTGTGTTCGTTAACGCAGCTGTGCACTGCCCGGCGTATGCACAAGCAGCTGACAGAGGAACTGCCTCTAATGAAAGTTAGTTGTAAATAGGCAGCCTCTCCAGTCTGAAGAATAAACGGTCACGGACCCAGCCAGTCGGCTTACCCGCGAACTAGGCGGCTGAACCTCGATCTGACAAAGCATGGAATGAAGAGACGACTAATCACTCCCCTCCCCCCAACCACAGTAACCATCTAAGCCCTGTACATACTTGACTAACTAATTTTCCATGTCAATGTAAAGACTTGATGATGAGAGATCAAAAACAGCTGTTTGCAAAATCTACTTTTCAATCGCCAAATGGGAATTTTCGCAGAACTAAAGCTCCTTTCCTACCTTAAACGTACTGATCATGTGGACGATTTGGCCAAATTTACCGTGAACTACTTCCTTTTAGGCCTCATTGGTGCCGAAACTAGGGATTGTGGATATTGCCAAATTGTTCGTGATTTTTTGAAAATAATCGCCTTGGGCTGGAAAACGAAATCCCCTCATACACCGACTTAGCCTTTACCTCCTGTGGCTTTTATTATGAGCAGTTACTGATGAAGGAGTTTGGCACCAAAAAGGCACCCCATATGATTCATTTTCCTCCCAGGAGTTACCCTTTCAGAGGAGACCATATGGCGCATTCTGGGCGCTTAACATAAAAAGCGATATTTCTGACGGTAATAGTTTCACGTCTGAAGAATGCCTTACTAGCGGGATGTGGTTGAGGGCAGAGCATTCCTTCTTGTCTCGTGTTCCGTCAGATTATACAAAGATCACCACTGCGGAGGCTATCCTAAGTGGACTTCCATTCGTTTTTGGCTTTCGAACCATGCCGGAATTTGTCAGTTTGACCATGTTCTCCGGCGGTATGTGGATCTCAATAAACCCGTCACCCTGGGTAATGTCCAGTGGCGAGAAGACCCATCTATACTGTTGTAACGGTGGCCAAAACGGCTGCGATATTCCCATCTGACTAATACCACATGTGAGCTCTCAGAGAGAAAGAGAACACGACAAGAAGTGTGCAGAAGCATAATTCTTTGAGAAACCTACTACAGCATAATTTAAAGCAAGCGAATGCGTATGTACAAGGTTGGACCAATATCACAGTGGTCACAAGAAAGGACATAACTTCATTAGCTGGCTGAGTCATGAGAGTTGACGTGCTAGTCTGAGCGAGACGTCAGACAATGCACTTGTGTGGGTGGAGTGCCTGCTAATGTGGCAGCTGCGTTATAGTCCTGCGCCGGCCGCAGCGTCGGACAATGCTCTGCCTGTGTAGGCGGACAGGTGGTTGTCTGGTTGCATTGAATTCCTGCGCCGCCGCTGTGCGCGTCCTTACTTGCACTCTGTCTGGGTGGGCCGGTGATCTCACGTCGTTAGGGCGGCGTGCATTTTGCGTTAAGCTCCGCCCTTAATGTGGAGCCAAGCTGATTTTTGAGGCAGTAATCACCTTCGGGCATTAGGCCTGCACCAATCTCAGGCTTGTGCTGCTCACTCAAAAACGCCGGCAGGCACAAAGCCCATTATGCGCGTACTCATCTGCCCCTAAATAACTGTACTGGGTTTTAATCAATTGGCCGGGAACTACACACTCAGGGTTGGCGAACCCTCCAATTATCGATCGTACCTCTGAGTCAGTCGTCGGCAGGGCGGTAACTCGGTCACGTGCAAGCTGGTATGAAAGGTGCACTGCCTTCGTGCGCGAGCAAGGACCACAAGGTTGATTTGAGTTGCCGAAGGGGGATAGCGACTTCTGCAGGAAATGCAGCCAACCTTCATTCCACCAAGTGCAGATGGTTAGAGAGCCCGGATTCAGAAAGGATTTGCTGAAGGCACCGACGGGTGAAATTTCTTGCCTATTAAAAATAAAAGCCCTCCATGCGCCCGCTACATACCCCTTGGACGGGTGACCAAAGGAGAGCGCTAGGACAAAACAGCCTGTAGAATTAATTCATTTGATCAACTTATGAAAAACCCGGCGGTTGCGGTGGCATTAGAATCCACGCCAGCAAGGGGAAGGTTGTAATACAGCCAACTTTTTAGCCAAGTGGGCTATGAGCCCTCCCCCGAGAGGCATGAGTAAAATCACAATTGGATCAAGTTAGCCGTCCAGTCTACTGCAACACATGGAGTCCACCAATCCTAATGCAGGATACTGGCGTGGGTTCGAATCACATCAAGTTTATTACAAGTGAGTCATATGAATTATTCAAGTCCGCCAAGCCCTCCTCCCCCCGTAATGATTGATTTTATGTCGGAAACTGACACCTTCCGGTCGGATACAGAATAAGACGTTTTACACAGAAGGCTCAACTAGTCAATAGCACAAGTAAAAGGCCTGCTCGATAGAAGTAAAGTATGACTTTTCACACATCTCGACCCCAAAAAAGCCCGTTAACGCTGCAACCGTTTCCACATTCCAGTTACTTCCTACCCAGTCAGTGATTCAAACACACAAGCACGACTGGGCCCACGAAACCGGCTTTTTGACAACCTGGGCCGCCCTCCATGCTAGTAGGTTATCCCCAACATATTCCTGCGCCGGACTTTCCTGGTGCTGTAATCAAGTTAAAGCTAAGAAACTCTTGACGGAAAGCCAACCACCGGGTCACAAAAGCCCGTACTGATCAACCAAGCTTAGAGAATGGTTCGAAAACTGCAGCAGCAAAAGCCCCAGTGTCTCCTTCGCCGGCGCCCAGAAAAGCTTGCTAACCAGCAAGCACACCACCAAAGCACGGCAGAGCCGCGCTTGGTCACGGTATATCTTACGCCCGTCCCCCAGCCTGCTTTGGCGCCCAGGTGACCTTGTGATCATACACAACGGACTCGGACCTTGAAGTAACCAAGGATGTGCCGAACACTCACACCCCCGTGCTGACAAAACCATACATGCTAGGAGAGCCCAAAACTCGCGCCGTCCTCGAGAACGCAAAACCGCCGCTGACCAGGTTTTGAGGTCACGCATGACAAGGGCCACGAAAAGACGCGTGCACATGCGCGCGCCACGAAGGGCGCGACCAGTCACCTGAAGAGACGATGGCTGGAGGCATGACGGCTGCCCGTAGAGGCCACTCGTGGAGAGCCAATAGGGAACAATGACTACTGGCCCTTAAATATACTGCCACCGCTGAAGGCGGCATACTGTCACTGGGGACGCGCTACCGACGACCCGAGATTCTGCTGCTAGCGACCCGGGACACGGCTGCTAGAGACACGGAACGCTGTTGGCCGAGACGACGACAGAACACAGGCTGCTGACGGACACAGAAGACAAGCTGCTGCACACACAGGAAACAGAGCTGATGTACTAGTAAAACTGACAGTAAAGTACTATCTGGTATCCTGTTCTGCCTCCTCTTCCTACCACGTAACTGGGGGATATAACCAGTGTTGAAACAGGAGCACACAAGGTTATGACAACACATAAGTGCATAAAAAAGGCAACACTGTTCACATGCTACGCAACGGACGCTATGTTCAGCCACACAAGCCAACGGCCATTTCACGACAATTTGCCCTGTGTGACAAATAAATTGTTCCGCATAGCCGATTGACTTCTCCGATTAGACGGAGCGAACTTGGTATGTATGAGTGGGTAAAGCTGATCTCACATCCTTGACCGCCAGATTTTAGTGACCCCGGCGTGAAACGAACAAGCAACGCAGACAAAAATCCGACTCAAGGAGGTGGGAACAATTTAATACTGCAAAAGTAAAGAATACAAAATGCAGCAATTTGAAGGAGGTGGGAACAAAAATTAACAGCTATGAGAACTGTTTAGACAGTAGTAAATGCCGTCCTCAGCACTTAAAGTTTCCCGATGGAGTCGAACGGGGATGCGACTGGCTGTATAATCTCCCTTCAGGAAGTGTATCCGTAACGCGGGCTTGAAGACTGCGGTAGAGGAGTCGAATGATGCTGAGCCGTTAGCGTCCGCCCGTTGATGCAATTTTTGAATTGCCTCTTTTTCCTCCTAAACAAACCCCGAAATATATGCAAATTAGACTATTTCAAAGGACTAATGAATACCTGATCGTTGGCTAACAGGCGACAAACCACTGACGAGAGCCGAAAATGATCGGTCAGGTGACTCAACATATCGAAAAAGACAGTCTGGCTGGCAGCCCAATCCTTGCGTGGCAGATAGGGACCGAAACAGGCAGAAATGGAGTCAATGAGCAGGAGAGATATTGTTGGCGTTTGTTTTAACAGGTCTCTGATACTCCAGAGGCCGAGAATGCACTCAGACACAGTGCGCGCAGAGACCACATAAACAGAGTCCAGAACCTAGAATATTCAGATCGCGCAAAGCAAATGCACCTACCTTGTTGATCATTTCTTCGCGACAGGGAACGCTTTTGGCTGCCAGATACATGTCAATGAAGGCACCGAACTCGAGAATGGAGAAAGTGGCTTCTGTGTCGAGAAGGACACAGGCCTGTCCCAGGCCACCGAGGGCCGGCGACAGCGTGCAGCGGCAGATGAGATCAAAGAAGACGCGGTGGTAGTCGGCGTCGGCGTTAAAAAGGAATTCAAGAGAAATACCACCGACCACTGCGTCCTCTTGAAGTTGACCTCTAAAGACCGTAGAAAGGACATTGCGTGTCTGAAGACGACTTGAAATCTTGGAAAAGATCTTTTGAGGGAGTGCAGGTCAGGTTGGTGAGGGGCAGACGGACTTACCTTCAACCCGCTCTCAGTGGGAAGTGCCATTTTAGACTTTTGCCATATTCCGAGGAGTGAATGTTCTAAAGTCGGAAGGAAAGCTTTGGAAACAAGCGAATAGAACATGGCATGGAAAAAATTAACAGCACTTGATATCATTTTTCTTGTTTAAGTAGATCGGGAAAACAAAATGAGCAGTACTTGGCCAAGGGATGGCTCTATACAATGTCAAAGATTCTAGGGCGAGAAGGTCCATTAACTCCTCTAGCACAGCAACATAAAGTTCCGGGATTGTGAGGACAGCGGGTATGCCAGCAAGTATCGTGGCATGATACCGCTATAGCCTGTGACCGTTTTACAAAGAAGGATACGCGATCACTGGCGCGGCTTTCGAAGTTGAGCCACCCATTTTTTTGCTCTCCCTTCACGTGGGAATTTACTATCCTATATAATCCTCTGCTTTGTTTGTCTGCATTTGTGATCGTGAGGTCATATCTACAGTACACTGCTACCTTTTTAAATGCACGAAAACAAGTTATTTTATCTACAACATATTACCATCCCAACATTTGTCAAATGCGGCCAATCTGTCGCATATGCAATTCACCGACAACAACATCGACAATTCTCCGTAGGATGACAA
>JAYGXS010000001.1:96670268-96838642 GCA_036362985.1 Ligula intestinalis
CACGAACTGAACAGTTTTTTAGTCTGACAGGGAGAGAGGAGGGAAGGGGGCGACCAGGTTAGTCTAGCTCACAGTGGACTCATGGTGCTATGACTCTGGGCGTCCTTGGTTGGGAACTGAGCAGAACCATTTGGCCGCTGAGCAACAAGGGAAGAGGCATAGCCTACGACCAGCTAGCGTCGGTACTATTGTCCCTTCACTGAATCAAGCAGTATAAAATTTTATATTCAGAAAGTAAAACTAACTACATATCCACCATCTAATGAAATGCAGGGGACTAGTTGAAAGATCTGTTTGGACAGTGACCTTGGCAATAAACCGCATCCGAAGGAAAGGGCAAACCAGTAGTTTATTTCTAAGAACATAAAGGAACATCTATAGAAGACGAAAACGCATGCCGCCGAAAAACCGAGACGTACTAGAATTGATATTAAGGAAAACAGATGTAGTGAAGTGCTGAAACGCCCACAACCTAAAACATCCAGTAGAAACTTTTTGGGCTCCCAATTTACGATGTTTTTGCAGATTCTCAGTTTATTTTCGAAAGTGGCGCCATAGCACCTGAACCTGCGTCTATAACTTCACTTGCCCAAATGGGGTAGGGTGCATAGGTTGGCAATAGAAACTGAAATCACAATCGATCAGTCTATCCTAGGTAATCCGAAATACAGGACATCGGGCGGGCGCCCACAACGCCTCTTAATAACGCTATAGCATTCCACAAAAACTCGATGTGGAAGCGTCTCCAGGCGACACAGAACACCTTGCTTTCGGCGTGTACAAGTTTTCTTACTCGAAACTCACAAAATACAGGGAGCTTGGTGGTTGCCCCTTAAAATCAGGCATCATGGGACCAGACCACCCTGTATGCAGTAGTAGTGGGTAAAACATGCCCTTTTCCTAACTGATGATGTGTGACGCAGAGATCTTCGATATGTGGAACACCGACTACAAAGCTGACAAACTGCAGCTGGAGAAAGCTTAAAAAAATGCCTTCAAGAAGGCGCATGATCAATCGCAAAGAAATTTGAAGGCGTGAAAAATAATGCTGAGTCACTGAAACTTATTTACTTATACATGGCTGACGTCTCAAGTAAACTTTAATTGGGTTTATATAACTCATTAACGAACACAAACTTAAACTACTTGACATAGAGAAATACTTATTTTCTTCTTGCTTTCTTTCAGACGGAAGGCTAACTCACACGGAACAAGGGAAAACTCGTCCTACAAGGAACCGTAAAATGGTTGCTTTCTTTTACATTTACCATTTTCCCATGTACGAAGACAGAGAAAAATTATTTTACTGTTGTACAGTAACCTTTTTATCGCGTTTAATATATAAAATGCATTTGAGAAACCTATACATAACCTTACAAAATCGATTTATTATTACGGTTTGGAAGAGGAGGTAATTCCTAGGAGCAAGGGTCTACCAAGGCGATATCAAGAATAGTGAATTTTCGCTCAGACTAGTATGCACTTAACACCCATTTAAGCACCCACCTACGAACTGCACTTGTCCGACAAAAGGCCTATTATCGCCGCAAGTTACAAAAAGTATAATGACAGCTAAAATTCTAGAAAATACTCGAGCATAACCAAGACGATGTTGCTTCCTACAAAACCATCCACAGTGGACGTTGAGTTATTTAGTTTCATTAAAATTACCTTAGACTTCCTGGGAGCGGCACCCACTGAGCGCTCCGACATCCCGAAAAGACCTGTCGTAGCATGATGCCAGCGTATGACTACTACTACTAAGACAGTAAACGTCTTGATAAATAGTGTGAGTGGACTGCTCGGAAATGTTAAATAAGTCTAGAAGTCTTCTGTCGACGTCCACTGCGGCAATGACAGGTCAGCTTTAAGTATATCGTGCCAGTCGACGCATAAGGTCAGCAGATGAGTTCAAGGACACAAAATTTACAACGAAACATTAAATAAGGTCTCCTATCTGACATGCCTTGGCGGTCGAACGCTAAATTACTTCGTCAAGTGAGGGGCTACTGGGTTCGGCATCAAAGTTAAAGAGTTAGTCGAAGTACTCACGCCAACACCCTACCTTGGGGGAGATGTGGGCAACAAAGCCAAAATTCACATTACGAAGTGAGTCACTTAGTGAAAGGGAGCTTACTACATACTTCTCTACATAAGACATCTTTGCATCACTGAATGCAGACGGCAAAACCACCAACGCAGATACATTGTTCTCACCCTGATCCTTTAAATTTAGTTTACCTAGGCATCATGCGTAGCCTCTTGAATTTGTGGCTTAAAAGACCAAAAGAAAATGATGTTAGGTTGTAAAATGAAGCTAGTAGCACGGTAAGTGATAGGTTGAAAGCTCTTAATGCAAGCCTGCCAGTTCAATTATTGAAGCACGCCAGGTTACTTGCAGATCGGGGTGTGCTTCCAAAAATTACTGGAAACACTTTTTTCTGGTATTTACAGCGATACGCTACCAAGTCCACCCACGGTCGTACAAGCAGTGGGTATATCTGGTGCATCATATCTACACATACGAAAACATATGGAAAGTCAAAGTTCAAATATGACATCTGTTCTCAGATTGTTCACTTGGTCTTCATTGCCGGAGACTATATCCATACATCTGCTGACAAGGTGTTTAGCACCTTCTTCGTCGACCACATAACGGCTTAACGAACATTTTATGTTTGCCTCCTAAATAAAAAATCCCTCCTTGGCTTTGATCTATATGCTGTTATTCGTCGTAAGCAGACCCTTTCTGCGGTTAAGATGTTGAATGCAACGGTCTTCAAGAAACGGTGCATCGAGCACAAATCGGACAAACAACAACTGGAGAAGGCTTTTCAGAATGCCATCAAAAGGACTTACGGCTCTTCAACAAGAACCCAAGGTCACAGCCTACCATAAGTCACAACGATGAGTCTACTAAGCATCTTAACTTAACTTATAAGCGGATAGCATTACAAGTACACGGACATTACCCTTGATAGCATTCCCCTAGACCCCTTGGCCCAAGTGCTGCGTGAACGCAGATCTGGGCCATATTCCATGCGTTGACTGAGGGAGGTTACAAGCCTTTATCGAAATCGATGGTCAAACACACACAAAAGCTCCCACCCCGTCTCAGGGTCGTGAAGCCTTTGCTCCCAGGCAGGTCGTGGGCTCAACATGTTTATAGGGGGCGAATTAACCCGAGTCAGATGGCCGGGAGCCTGGGGACGCGGGTCGGATACCGCGGCAAAAAAAGCTTGTTTGACGGGCGTGAACCTTCAGTGCGCACGTATGTGGCCGCTCAATGCCAGGCAAAAATGGGCCTATGACCACTAGGACCTTGCGTAACGCAAGGAGATGGCTATCAGGATACGTACGCCGTACACTACACAAAGTATTTCGTGCTGAATTAGCGATTTACCAAATTCCTACCCTTTCTGTTTTCAAATCAGGATGAACAAGGCCTAGACAATCGACTGATCTAACGCAAACGTTCAATGACTCCTTCAATGAAGGAGTCATTGAACGTTTGCGTTAGATCATGAATATTATCATATTCATTGATATACAGTACACTTTTTTCATTAAAAAAAGACAAAACCATTGTTTCTATCATTTTAAATTTGATTTTTTCATTCATAATACATTATAAGTACCATTAACAGTCTTCCAAAAGATACTTTACCGGGGATAAACTACTACTGCATTTTTTATACAACCTGCAAAGTCGTTATGACCGCTCCGTAGATTGGATAATAGTATTTGATTGGTTAAAACATTGCTAGTTGTGCAAAGTCATATGCAGAAAACGCGTGATAGATCACTAGGGCAAAGACAATTTCTTAGATTTTTTCCGAATTCTGGACAAATTTTTCCGGTCTTTAATTGTGTTACAAATAATTGATAATATCTCACTGTGCCTGAGAGAGGTTACGGTTTAATTTGCATGGACAGTGGTAACGGTGCTTTCAATAAAGGTAATTAAAATTGGGATTTTCACAAGTTAAGAGAAAAAAGGAGCATTTTTATCTGTGCAGCCACAAGGATTCAAAGTTCATGATTCCGCTACAAATACTCGATAACTTGTACCCTAATAATAATTGGAGCTCGGATTGACCATTAACAAAGTTCGAAAATTCCATTTTTTTGTTCAGCCGGACAATGGGTACCTTATTTCTTTCAAAAACCCCCTTTTTACAAAACCAAGTAGATAGAGATCCTTAGAAAGTCTTTTTATCAGATCATATTACATTCTGAAGATGGAATACATTTGGGAGCATTACAAAGAGAACAAGAAATCGTCCCTCTCTGCAAACGTCTTTCCGGCTGCGTGATATGTTTTGAATTCCCAATCCTTAGGTTGTCAGAAGGCAATGTTGTTAATAATTTATTAAAAAAGTACATATTTTGAAAATTTTTACTGTAAATAATTTTCGTCAATCAAATTTTTTCATCCAGTATTAGACTGAATCGCCCCAGATACCACCGTCCCCCACCGAATAGCCCTTCGCAGCATGAAAACCTTTTTTTCTCATTTTAGCTCCCAGTTGATTAATTTGTGAAAGTTTAAGAGACACGATGATGGTTATTGACAAAAGAAGTAGAATTAGGAATTTTTTTACAATAAATATAGTGCGTCAGTCAAGTTCTTTGTCATGGGGACACGAGCGGTGCCAGTGGCCAGTGACCAAGCGCTCTCAGTCCGAATATTTTGCCGTCATGAAACGTACGGCTCTTTCGAATATGTCCAATGCATTGCATATAGTTGGAACATCACACTGACAAAACGGGTCAGAGTTATCTCAAAGGAATCGAGAAAAAATGAGACGAATGACAAAGTTTTTCCTGTATTATGGAAAATAAAGCATGCTTCGATGAAGTTTTATAATTAATGACTGAATTTATATTCATAGTTTAGCCTCGGAGGTCCTCGTTATTGCAACTGACCGTGTCAGGGTGTTTCCTTATAAGATCTTCAGGAAGCCAACTTATTTTCAAACAGTGATTTACGTTCTTATGGTTTCTTCTATGCCAGAAAGACGTACCCCTTTTTGCTTAATTGTAGCTAAACGTTAAAGTAATCGGTTCCAGGCCTTGAATGGAATACCGATGTCCTTCATTTACATAAAGAGCAAAAAGTAAAAAAGCTAAAACTCCACAAGGAATTTTGTAAAACCTAGACCTCTTCTATAAGAAGTGTTTAAATTTCTCATCAAGTTGCATTTGTTTTTTTGCATCAGTTATTTTTACTCAGATTATATGGCGGCAGTTTCAAATTGCGTGATATGTAAGTGTGCCTTCGTTTCTAAATGTAGACTTCTAACTTACTTAGAAACGCGATAATTTTAGAATTCTTCTTTATACTACTATAACTTCTCATTTCTCCTAGGTTTGTTCTGATTTTTTTTGAAATTAATGTCCAAGTACCGATAAATGCGTGCCTATATATGCCAAGGGTCCTATCGTAGCGGTTTTTTTAGGTAACTCATAATCGGAGAATTCAATTGAATGGCTTAAATGACACCAGTATCCTAGTTGAGGCCATTTTACTCCTTCTTTATAGAAAAATTACATCAGTAACAAGTTTTGTGCTAGTTATCTATCATTCCTTAGAACTTTTACAATCTACCTTATAAAACTTCCCTCAGAAAAGTGAACCTACGATGCAATCTATGCTCAAATCAAAGAAGTAGTTGAATTTCTGAAAGGTGCTCTTATTTTCTTCAGGTCACGTCATGAATATTTTCGCAGAGCGACAGTGTACAGGCTGTTGCATTTTTTGTAATGGCGTAAAATCCGAAACAATAGGTATTATGCTGCATGTGGCCATAGACTTTTCCTCAATTCTGTCTGTTCAAATTAGATATCACAGTCATTATACATGACTTCGGCACACTGTATACAAACATCCGTCAGAAAATGTGTTATTTCATGCTAAATCGCTCCTACCAAATCAACCGATGTGTAACTTGTCGTGGAGTTCATTAGAACGTTAGAAAATCATCCGGTTAATATGTAAAAGGCACGAAATTTCTCGTCAAATTTCAATTCTCACAGAACCTGATACTTCAACTATTTTCTTAAAACTCTCTATTTTAGCCGAGAGGAATGTTTAGGTATCGAAAGGATTTCCACACAGATGAAAAAAAATCGACGACAGTGTATTGAGTGTCACGGCCGTCCTTCTAGCTTTGGTGTGCTGTTGAAATAATTTATATATTCTAAATGTTTTAATTTAAATCAGAGCCTCTTATCATAATTCTCATGAGTTTAAGTTGCAGAATCTGAGACAAAAACCATGGCGAATAGTTGAAAACGCATAATTATATGTTTTCAGGCGATGACTACGTCATCTTAGCAACATGCCTTACAATTGTAATAACAATTAAACCACCAAAAACAGGGGTAATGCTTCGAGATACCAAGATATCAGATCAATTGCCTGTTGCATGTTTGTGGGTTATATTGTCACAATATTCAATTTTATTAGTTTGACGTTTTGAGATCTGTCGTGGATTCGTCATCAGAGACATAATCATAAAGCAGTACATCTGCTACTGCTATTTGACTATGTCTCTGCTGAAAAATCCACGATGGATCTTAGGTCAGGTAAATAAAAGAATTATCCCAGCGATCGAGTCTTCTTCTTCTCAATTAATTCCTCGGACTCGCATGTTCGCTTGTAGTGAAATTTATTAACTCTAGGCCGAATTGTCAAAACCTTCAATTTGTAAAACTATCAAGCCACTGTGCAACTACTGACATGGATTGAGATTGAGTTCTATGGCACCATTAAACTAGTATTTCCCGTAAGAAGATCAATGAACGCCTTTTTACTACTAAGAAAACAAAATTTCGTTGCCTACAGAGGACCCATTGATTTATTATCACTAACCTGTCTAGTCGGCGTGCGATATCATGGCTGAAGCCTATGCCCGTAGGCTGGAAAGCGGCACGAGCTGCCGTTTACCATGCAACTTCAGGTGATGTTCCCATGCGTAAGCCCAAAACTCTTCCCACTGCCTTTAATATAGTGGCCACAACCAAACACCCTCTTAAAATTAAGTAGAACGACTGCTGTTATTATCCATACATCCAAAAAATTTCACATATACCTCATGCAAAATAACACACCACGCATAGTTATGCTATTTATAAACGGTTCTAAAGTCTATTTCTGAAAAAGGAAGAATAAGTCCTCGAGCTAGCATTGTCAGCCCCCTTTTGGCTCTCGCCGTTCAAAAATATGCTATGTGCTACCAGGAGAGGTCTTGAAGCATAAAGATTGCGTTTTAAAGTGAACTTTACAATTGCTGTACTATGCACAATGTATCCACCCTCTACAAGAAAACTTTTTCAAATTACCGCGTATTTTTATTCTTAAGTTGAGGTGAACGAAGTGTTACACTCAAAGAAAGAGGAGGTCAAGCTAAGTGATGGACATTAAACCACATTGCCTGACATTGCGGATGCCAGGAGAGATGTGTTTCATCAAAAACACGTTGGCTGTAAATTTCCTTCTAGAATATAAGCAAGTAACCTAGCACTAACATCTGAGATGCTCATTCCCAGGCAAAAGATGAAACGCACTGGGTGTCCGAGGAGCACTCACTCATCCTAGAAAGAATAAGGAATGAACAGAAGAACTCACAGGTTTACTTAAAGTTTAAATTTCTTCGCCATGATGCTGGAATTTACAAGCTCCGGATTTTTTCGACGAACTTTACTGTAATTTAAGAATGTTGCCATTTGAAAACCATTTCAGGCAGGCGATGGGCGGCAGCAAGCTTCGTTTGCACAAGAACTTAAGGAAATATTAACTGCAGAATTCGAGATGTCGGAGAAACATGAATCAACTATTCGGGTGCCACGTGCACTGAGTTATATCTGGGGTCCCCTTGGTGAGTTTTTTACTGCAGGTGATTAAAAATTTTGTTATGCCTTTAAGACATTCCACCGCATTTGCGAGACGGGCCCTACCTTGATGCTGCAGTTGTCAATCACAAGAGCGGACACTTATCCATGTGCACAAGGAGCTTTCCCTTCTCATTCCCTCTTGTTTTGCAGAGAGCGACCAGGGACATTAGCTTCTTCACCAAGGTGACCATCCATATTTAGCTGGAACATGTTTCTTAATTCCTTACGGAACAGTGAACCTAAGTCAGATTATTTTTTGAAATTGGAGTAATAATTATCGCTTATTAGTGCACCTAGTCCAGCTGTAGCGTTGACCCGAAGTAGCGGAAACTTTTCCGTTAAACCGAACAGTCATAGGGAAAATAAAACAGCTAACCACTGAGGGCATTACCTTATTTTCCCAGAATTCGTGTCCCGGAGTGTCACTTCCGTTGAACACTTCTATAGAGTAGTTAACTTGAGAAATACGTACTGCATTTCAGTGTACGCGAAGTGAACTAGTAATCCCGCCTTTTCATAAGGCGGGAAAAATTTCCATACGCCGGCATAGCTGAAACCTTGAAAATAATTTGCATATAACTTATGTCCACTATACTGGTTCAAAATAAATGTAGTATTACGGCTTACTGACAGCGATTCTGTCTTTAATCTCAACCGGTGATGCCATCATGATTCTACCGAAATACTAATTGAATACAGATTTTAGAGAAGTAACGAATATGCGACCATCTACTTGGTCACAGAAATGAAACGACGAATACCCAAAGCTTTATATTGCATTTGGTTTAAGCTTATTCTCAGGCTCTTTATTCATTGATACAATTGACCAACTTCACTGACCGAGCCCAAGCCGACGTACAAAGACTGTGAGCACTATATACGCGCAAGGTCAACCAGAAAAAGCAAAGGCTCATCAATGCCCAACTGAAGGGAAGTCGAAGAAGTCTAAAACGAAAACTGTATCTGCCTCTACTGTCTCTATCGGTCTATCACAAAGATAACTTATTAAGTCAATTTTTGAAGTGGCAAATGATCCTGTATTCACGATTTCTCCAGCAGAGGATGAAGTTAGTTTACTTTGGAAGGCCAATTAGGTCTTTTAGCATCCACTGCTATCTGATATGACTGCTGAATTTATTTGTTTTAATTCCAGACCTTTAATGTATGTGAAGGTGACCAGACGCACGTTGACGTTTCTTTGGACTCAGAGGATCCATATGTTGATGATGAAGACGAGTCTGATTGTTATTTCGAGTATACACTGAAGTTTCTTGAGCCTGGTAAGTCTGCTAGTACTTGAAAACTTCAGCTTAGGTCTTCGAGTATTGATGTGATCTTTTTAAAAGATACACTTTTACGTTTGCCTGTAGACCATTAAACATGGCATTATAATTAAATAGTCCGTTGTTTACCGTAACAGACTTCAGAAAATGGAGAATATTATAGTAGTTTGAAAGCATGTTAAATCCAACAGAAGACTCTACGATGCGAGTGAACTCCTTAGGTGTTGATGACTTGTACCGGGTACGGATTTGTTTACGTCATGTTTAACCGGATTCAGTGATGTCAAGAGTATTGATGCACGAAATTCGGCAATTCGCGGCAGTGAAGAAAGGGAGTTAAAACAGGTTTTCTTTCAATCTGTAAAAGCCCAGCGCGCACCCAGGAGGAGACTCAGCGTTTTGACTAACCACATCCGCTAAAGTTTGAGCTGAGCTCTCCGCAGTCTCCACTTGGATGGTATCACATTGAAAGCAGTCGCAGTAAACTCGTGGGGAGGGCAACGTGTGCAAACGATTTAAAAATATTTTGTGAATGATACAATTTATCCTAATGACACAACTAGCAGTGTCAACTGCTCATTTAATATGAAGAAGGCGCATGTCACGCGAAAGGCGGTTCCCATGCAATGGTGGTCTGGTCTCTTCAGTTTTTGGTCACCCACCGACTCACAATCTAACATTCACAACTCTAAATAGTGAAAGATCGCTACCATGCTCTGCGCACATGAAATTCTTGCAAGGCAGAGTTATTGCGGTGGATCCACAGAAGACCTTGTATAGCAGAGTCGACTGCAATGATGACGATTTTACCCATTCTCTCTTCGTTTGTCTGCAAGTTTATAACGAAATGTTAGAAAACGCTCTCAGTTTTAAGGGCTCCAGCCTCCAGGTTTCTCCGATTTTGATGACTTAGCATAAAAGTAAGTTCTTCTGGGTCTTAAGGACTTATTTTTTGCGTAGTAAAGCGTAGTTAAAGTCATTTAGACAGCTTTCAGGTAAAAATTCGAAAAATGGGCAGCAGAATTGGCAGCAGAATGCGATCTACGTTAACGTTAGCCATGTTATCGGACTTGCGAGAGCTGCATTTATAGGCCAGAACTTGACAAGCGGTAGGGCGATAGTTCACTCTTCACACAACCTCAGCATGTATCGGCACTTTGCTCAGCTGCATTTGCCGCCAAAGGGACACGCAATAAGCAGACGCGCACGCAGAAGTGCAACCAAAAGGTCACACGGCCGTCAGTGTCTGGAAGCCATCATACAATTTTTGGGAGTACGCTGCGCTGTTAACACACACACACACACACTCGGCAAATCCACGTCTACTGTCACCTTGGTCTTGACCTGAAGTTATGCGAACTGTGAAAGTGGCTAAGATTGCCAGTGATGGAGGCCGTTTTGCATTGCCAGTGAGGTATATACTACAGTAACTCTCGCAGTTAACCGCCTCTACCTTCCTAAAGAAATCCGCAACGATGCTCAAACCACAGTTTTGTTTAGAAGTAATCTCCCCGTTACATCTCTGCTTGACCTGCGGGCTTCGGCGATGATTTTGCTCTATCTGGATATGTTGTTGTTACGCAGCTTCAGAATTGGTTCGGTGGTTTTTGTGTGCGGTAAGGACAGTTTCATAAAACTGAGTGGATCAGGAATGAAGTATGCCTTTTATCTTGGTGAGAATAGATCAGCATCCTGGTTGGGAAGGCGATCAAAGTGCTCAGAGCCACTCTATGCAGTTTCCGAGTTGCCATAATTTGGAGTTGACAGTTTGGCCGTCAGTTTGGACGAGACCCACTGTGTGCTCTCGAGCAGGATAGGACTGTGAACTGCGCTTGACTATAGTGAGCGCAAACTTATGCTACATCTCAAGTTTTCAAAAGTCAGAATACCGGGATAAGAATCACAAATCATTTCCTGGTCCCTGGAGTGAGTTTATTTGTTCGCTGACGTTTCGAACAGCTGAGCCAACTGACCTTTGTCAAAGGGTAAACTGACTTTATCGATCAGCAATTGATGGCTTGATGGACCTTGATGGAGCAACGAGAATATGATCAAATGGTCCAGTAGATTTTGTAGGCGACGTGGATGCTTTACATTTTCGCAAAGAAAATCTCGACAGTTGACGAAGAGCTCTTGTAGAATTTTTTAACCAGTTTTGCAATCATTTTCGCTAGGTTTTTGAGGAACTCGGTATTTTGGGTTTTGGCTTGGGCCGTCATGAGAGAAAATCGCAAGAATTTATTGTGATTATGCAGCATTTGTTGTTACTTTGGTTGAACCTAAGAATTATTGTATCGGCCTAGTGACTGGATACATTCATAGATGTGCTCAAACTGCCTTAAAAGTAAGCAAGATGGAATATTACTTAATCCGTCTCGTATTCGCGCGTGGTCACAATTTATTGAGAAATTTGTGCCAATATGTGCTCAAAAATCGTTAATTCAAGGTTGGCAAACACTGTGGAAATGATGTTTATTTGTGTTTGTCCTTATGTCTCTGCGATGCTTACGCTTGGTGACTATTGCTTTACCATGTCTTCATGTTTTCTAAGCACTGCAAGACATATGGTTACTCGATCAAATTAAGAAAGCATGTTTTTCTGAGATGCTGACTGATTTCGTGTCGAACACCTCACGCGCAGAAAGCCATCACCGGTTTAAGAATAGAAGGTAGATAACCCGCAAACTAATTTTGCAGAAAAGCTTTTTTGGCTGCACTTTCTTTTAATCTTCTATTTCGAACTTTAAAAGGATTTGCGTGGTTCACTCAGCCTTACCTGAGAACTAGTTTGGACTAAAGATAGCGTTTATACTTGCAGTTTGTTGATCTGAGAAAAAAATTCTGAGGTTCATGCCTACCGAGGCGAGTCAGAGAAATAAAAGTGCTCTTTATATGAAAATCTGCTCCCCTCCATTCAAAACGGATGAGTGCATACTGTAAATTAAATTAATGAAATCTTCCTGTTCATAATGACCGTCACTTTTGCACCGTATATGGCGTTTTATTGGTTCCAAAAATACATTAAAAAAGGAAAGGAGATAGTCAAGCGAAGCAAATGTAGAATTTGTTTTAAACCAGCGATGCAATTCAGGGTTCTATCTTTCTTAAGAAATTACACCTTTATTTTTCTTTTGCAAAAATATTTTCTAGCCTTTCTACTTATCTTCACACTATCAAGTGCCATTACAAAATTTAGCATCATATGCCTTTATCACTAATAATTCGGCTCAAATTCAACCCCATACCAGGTTTCCCAAAAGAAGTACCTCAATCACAGACATAATAGAAGGCAGAAGCAAATGGTTTAACTAGACAATGAAATAAATGTTTAGCCTTGGGTTAAAAAGTCACATAAGCATCTTTTCATTCTTCTAGGTCTCTTTGTTAGCCAGGTTTTTGCAACGAAGAAGTCGAAAGACGTGACAAGTGGCCGCTGGAAAAGGGCTGTCCAATTAATTGGTCAGTTTCTGCTGGATATTCGTCAAGATGAGAAGGTGCATGGCATTCACTGGCGTTAAATGTTCTCTACCAGGGTTCCAAACAAACGAAGGAAGACTGTAATGATGAAATTATCGGCCATCTCGAAATTCGGAGTAGTTGCTGACCAATTTCCTCAACGATCTCTGAAAGAAAACGATACTGGCGAACCGGAAAAAGTGATGAATGGACACTTCAAAATGCAGAGTCCTGTTTATTTACTTACATCTCCTGCTTTAGTAATCCTAGCCAAGTTTTTATGAAAAGGGCTAGGCAATTATCGACAAGACAAATTCGTCTTTTTTGACAGTCCTCATTTGGTCTCTATTTCTGTCAATTACAGCAGTGGGATGTCAGATACAATTTTTACAGAACGTCTCCATTTAGGATAAGATTCAAAATTAATAGAATTTATAATTATATGTTATGTGCAGCTTTTAAGCAGCAATAGCAGCAACTTATGCATGGTTTAAAGCTATGTTTAAAAATTACTTCGCTTTTCAAAGGTAATTGCCTTTACGCCAGACATTTTGTCTCCATTTACCATCTTTTTTCTTGGAAATGCTGCCACATTACTGTTCTGCGCTTTTATTTCCTGAGGTGCTTTCTGGGTGACCAACAAAAGCTTCATTTAGGAGAATGCTTGGATCGTTAGTAATCTGCAAAATTATCCTACAATCTTACCTGCTCTTACAAAGTCACCTGCTTCTCGCTAAAATTTAGGTAATTTTAAACACACTGCCTTCGTGTTTTGCACAAGAAAGCGGAAAAGATATTTAAAAAGTCTCTATTTAATTGTGAACAAGTATTTATCAGAAAATAGTTGGACGCACCATCAATTTACAATATTGAATCAGATATAGGCATCTCACGATAAAAGATCGTATACTGCCTCAACGCCTGTTCGCGTCTGGATTGGCTAAGAAGCATAATCTCACGGTTAATTCGTGTTCTGATTGAACCTGCTGTCACTATCTCCCCCTCTTCCAATACAATGACGAAAAACCGGTAAGTTGCACTCAGAAACCCCTTTGTTACCAAACGAATGAATCGTAGTTGTTATTTCGTCGTTTGTGAATAGTGGGAGGCGTGCAGCTGATAGATTTTAAACGGAGCTAGATTTCGGCATCACATGCAGTAAGTGTTATCACTAAGAGAATCTGTCGACTCCCGAAAAGAACAGAAAAAGTGTCGGATAACTATATTCTAACTCACAGAACATTCTCCAAAACTAAATGCATCAGAGGGGAAGCTATATACATCAGGCAAAAAGAGCAGTATTGCATGAAGAATCCGCGAAAAAAACTTCGGTAAACTGACAATTCAATGTGTATCACCAAACTGCCTTCGTAAGACCAATTTACTGGATTCTCAAAGTTCATCGTTAGTCATTAATCATTGGCAACACGTAATAACGCCGAGGACGAAGTACCAAGAGTACAACAGATGTGTTTAACCAAGGAGACGTACTTTGAGTGGGTAAGTAGCAAAAGGTGGTCTCGCTGATGAAAAGACATAATTAGCGGAGGGGGTGGCTGATTTGAAGAGTTATTTGATCTACTTCCAAAAAACGGGGGCCTCAGGGGGATTTAAATCAACGCTAGTTAGGGGAAGGCTTTAGTACAACCAATGCTCTGGTAAAATGCTCCGTTTCGTTAAAACTCATACTGGCATGATCTGCCTAAAGAGTTTCCTATTGCAAATAGACCATTGTGCGGGGCTAGTAGTCTCCTGGGCTGGAGAAGAATAGTTTTCGTACAAGAAACTTTAAATTTGGGATTTTTAAAAGGAAAACAGAATATGCGGTCCTATATTTGAAAAAAAAACTTTCGGTCAAGAGTTGCCCTTGGTGGGCCAGAACGACAACTGATTTATAGTGTTTCAGCAAGACCCATTGAACTAAGCGATGATCTTCTTCGCTATCCCATTTAAACAACACGTAAATTAATGCGGTCTGTCACCTAACTACTTACACAGGAATAATCGAGCGGACGAGTCGAATGATCAAACAAAGGAAACTATTCAGCAATTGGGTGAAAGGGAACTTGCGTGTTTGATTAAAAGCACAATAAAAGGCAGAACGCTTTTTCAATTCATGCCGCAATAGTCAAGTTGAATGGTCTTGTACTTTTGGATCAGCCATAATTCCCATTTCTCTTTACAACATGAAGTCCTTTTGAAATGAAAAAAAAACTAGATCGATTAGTAAAATCCACCGATGTTTTCATGAAAACATGAGTGGATTTATGATTATTGGACAGATTAGATGACCAAAAACTCAATACGTTTCATACTAAACAGTTACAGGCCACATTTATTGTAACTAATTTTTGGAACGCCATCTTATTTCAGAAGAAAGTACTTGGGACGTTCAATTTTCAGGCAGACTAGACGTTTTGTTTACACATATGTCTAGGTTCTTTCGCGCACTTTTGTTCGAACTGACTTCTTAGTTAAAAAGTTTACGACTATCTTCGAGATCCGTGCACGCAAAAAGGTTCTGGGCCTAACGAACAGACGACGGCGACTGTCATTTTTGCGAAAGCCCTGGAAATTGCAGCCTTTTTTAACTAATCGATTAAGCCCATGCTTCCTCTGGGCAGTAAATTTCAGCAAACAACAATTTCTCGCCACACACTTATAGTGCCCTGCTGATCAGAAAAGGCCCCGCCCCATATACGCAACGCGAAATGCAAATACTTATGCCCAAAGTGAAATGTCCTTTCCCCTCCTAAGTTTGTTAGAAATCAAATGTAGACGCCACATGTTTCTGCCCTCTGTAGGGCGTGAATCCTATGCTGAGATACGCCCATTGCATTGGGATTACTTAAGCGTGAACTTGCTATTGCTGTAAAAATTAATTAGTAACATGATTGGAAAAAAAGAGTTGTAGGAAAAATGATAAGAAATATTTGAGGTTACTACACGACTCAAAGGCGTCCTCGTCATCCGATAGGTTAATAGCTTTACGTTGAACTCACCACTGAACAGCTCGATTAAATCTGATTCGTACTTACTCCTGCTAGTTTTGTAGTCCAGGCTTACGTCAAAAAACTTAGCTGTGAATCTAAAAAGTGCACTCAAAAATCTAATTAAAAGGTAGTCTTACATTTGGGTAAGAAATGTAGTTCATTAAAGGTTTTCATTTATTAAATATAAATAATGCTAGCGCATTTGAAGCTGTTGTATCTTATAAGTCGTGTAGAAGATAAAACTGGTCGTGCTATATTAATATTTCGGAGAAAAATGGTTGCAATATAACGACTCTGAATTACAAGACAGGGAAGACAATCGGACGGAGACACTTTGATGCAGGAGAGCGCGTAGACAACGCAGTAAGCAGTCGTTATAATCCATCTAATCAGACAAGTGTCAGCTGTTATAATTTTTAGTTTCTGGAGTGAAGTACGCGCCCCTGAACTTTGTTAGCATGCAACCAATCAACTAAGGACGCAACGGGGATTGGCCTCGAGGCCTCACTAAGTTAGTGCTAAGTCCTTCGCAGCTTAAATGGTCGACTAACAGAATTTACCCCACATTAGTGAAATATCACTTTGAAAACCGTGAATTAAGGATAACTGGCAGAAAAGAACGTAATACTACGATTTTATTAGCAGACTCTCACCCGTAGGCTTGCCATGCGTCCTGTTTGCACGTATGGATAGATTCATCAGTGGTCAAAGCAGTACCAGCAAGCTTAAACAACTTCTGTCTAGATATTCCAGCATTACGCACTCTCATACTTACTCTCCTTCCCTCAGAGATCTTCTGATGTCATTTCAGCGAAAACATGGAAATTTGTTTAAAACATTAGATATCCAGGAAGGTAAACTGATTGCTTTCCTAACACGTAATCGTGCAGTTCTCGAATTTCAAATGACCGAATTCGGGTCAGTGCTTCAAACTCGATTAAAATGGTTTAAAACGACAAAATTGGCCTCTTTATGCGTTTGTTTATTAATTGATACTGCTAACTGGTCTAGTGTTTTTAAATGCAGCCTTACAGATTGATGCGAAAAAAAACTTAATCTGCCACACGCCTAACCAGAGGCAATTGCCAGTCGTTTACCTACGGATCTTTCGGCCCCCGAGGCTGCAAATCCGTCTCCTATCACTATTTGGATATTTTACTTTATTCTTTTAAACAATCTATTTCGGAGGTGATAAAAAACGACAAAAAAGTTTTTCTGACCAGTTCTGTAGGTACGGACGTCAAATAAGGTGGTAAGAAATGTTTTCAGCATCCAACGTTTAAACCTTAAAACGCTGTTAGCTGGTTTGGTGGGACAAAGGAAGGGTTTAAACAAAATTCAATTATACACTGGAGATTGGAAATCGAAATTGTTGCAAATTCATCTCTAAGTCCTCACAAGGAAAGAGCAATACAGAAAAAGACGTGGATATTTCATGACGAGGATGACGAGGCTGAAAAGAAAGTTGCAAACTTGGGAGGAGGAAGGGGCGTTAGCTGTGGAAGAGAGAACGCAGGGACTGCATCGATACGAGTCAATCCCTACTTTAGTTCAGTATACATTAAAACGCCTGACGAACAAAGGAAAACTGCCCTTCCGCTCTTCATAGAATCATGACATTCTTAATTTTCATGATCAGATTCTATTTCTAAACTCAGAATCTATTTGGTCACGCAAACAGGCCCTAGAAACTGAGATACACAAATGCTGACAAAAGCTATGCATAAATACTCTATTTTTGTTGACGAAATGGCTTCGCTTTTGTAATAAAATGCCTGTATATCAAAGCAAAATAGCGAAGTGACTTTAGTTTCCGAACATTTTAGCTTTCAAAAGAATTCTCCCACTAATTCATCGATCTAGGAGTTGATTCAATACTGCAACAAAGAGCAGCGTCTATCGGAAACAGAACGATTCTGCGTTTTACTGTAATTATTTTCAGCGGTAAGGCCACTTCCCCTATATTGTTTTATTTGCTCCGTGGTCAAAAAGGTTTCGCGAAGTAATAAGGTAGGAGTTCAGATCAGTGGCCGTGTAATTTAAAGTAGGCAGCCTATTGAGCGAACGCTGTATGCCTGTCAGCGACAATCTGATAAACTTTCCGCACACGTCAAAGTCACTGCTGTTACTGCGAACGTCATAGTTCTCAGCCAGGTTCTATGTTTGTGTATTTGCCAAGTCCGGAGTTCAAAAACCAGTTTGGAGTGCTGCCCTTTGACTTTTCTTTAAGCGCTTACACTCTGCGTTACGTTAACTCTGCAGGCATCATAAATATTTTTTGTAAAACTAACTGACATATGGTTTGGTGACTAAAAAGTTTGCGGCGGTTGTCCTGCATCCTTAAATGTTCAGATGACTTGTCCTGTTTGTAAGCGTCCTGCTTATATGCATTTGTGACTTGCTCCCCTAAGCATTGCCACAGTACGCGCCAGAATTCGTGCAAAATGTCAACATATGCGAAAGATTGATACTTTTTCGCTAATCAACATTGACTCAGGTTGTGTTACTGGTTATAGTGTACTGTATATTAAAGTTATTTTAGTCATGATAGGATGCGACATTTTTAACGAGCTTCTTTCTGACCACTAACATAACGTATGAAATGTAAAAAAGGAACTACTTAAATAGTAGGCACTTTTATCATTGATTTTCTGGGTGTCGATAAAATGTAATATATTTTATGGAAAGCATGCAAAAAATATTTCTTGTATTCGTTTGATAGTGAAGTACGCCTTCTTTAAACTTTATACTTACAGAATGGGTACCTTTCGGTTTTCGAAAAAAATCTTATTATGAGCTTTTTCATGATTGTGAGATGTTCATTCATAATACATCGTATCCCTTAATTTTGTAATGCTGCCTTTTCTGTATACAGCATGCTCCGCATCTATTGCAACATTTTTTGAGAACTCCGCGATTTCTTCCTCAAACTGTAGGTGAAGACGAACTTTTCCTTAAACATGGTGTACACAGTGTGCAGTTCGCAAACCTAGAATTCAAATGTAGCATTCCATTGATCTCCAAATTATTCGGCAATTTCTTAACTTTTTTAGAACAGAAAGATACCCATTTTTAAGTTTAAAGTTTAAAGAAGGCGTAATTTGATAAAAACGAGTACAATAAATAATTTTTTTCGTGCGCGTTTTTCATTAACTATATTTGCATTTATCGAAGCAGTCAAAATCAATGACAAAAACGCATATTATTTCACTAATTCCTTTTTAAAAACCATAAGTTTTGTAAGTGGTCTGAAAGAAACTCGTTAAAAAGCCTGCATCCTATTATGGCCGAAATGAATTCAGAATAGACTACGCGATAATCAGTATCGCAGCATGACTCAATACCAATTAGCGAAAGTGTCAATATTTTGCATATGCCGGCATGTTGCACAAATTGTGGCGGGTGCTGTAGTGTAAACGAAATATCTGTCTAAATTATCTACATAGAACCGCAGCAAGTCCCATTTCTGTTATGAGAGGGGAACAGCATCAGAATGAAGAAAACCTCAGGTATTGTGCAATATTACGGAGATCACATGACTTTTACTGATGTAGTATGCAGCTAAGTTTGGAAAAAGTGTGATGAAATAATGCTGTCGGGAGATGTTTGCACGTGCATATGCACATGCAGCCAATGTGAACCCGGGGAAAACAGTGGGCGTGAGGGAGTCGGGGCAGGCCAAATATAACACCCGCAATAGGTCACCAAAGTCCAACGAAAGTTCCAAGTGTCTTCGTAGACGCCTGCCAAATGTTCTGCAAAGGCTGTTTACCAACCCTTCCCCTGGCAGAAGGACACAGCGCACAGGTTTTGTTGGGCAACCCACTTCTTTTGCAGCTGAGCCTGCGACCGGTCGCCTTTGCGATCATTCAGGCTGCATTTTATTAGTTATTTTGAAAACATGCAATCGGTAACCAAGCTTGTGAAATGTTGGCCGAAACTTTGGAAAAAGTTTCCAATTAGGAAAGATTAGTTAAGTCGGGGGGCGAGTCATGAAGAAGAATCGCAAGATATTCCGGCCAGGCCAAGGGCCCGACTTTAACATGCAGCTTTTTCATTTTATAAAGATGAACAATTACGTAATGCACTTTTTCCACTTATTTTCGACGATTCTTTAAATGTGAATATAGTCAAGTCAGGTTTATCAAGGAAAGTATAGGCAAATGCCTTTGAACTCCCTCTTGGTACATAGGATTTTAAAATGCATCGGAACAGTCGAACATTTCAAAGAAGTCGTTGATACAATCGTAGGTGACTACTCGCTTGCTTCAAGTAATACACTCACACTCAGTTCACACGAGCCAGCAGGTGCAACTGAGCAAAAAAAAGCAGACAGACACTCATAATTCAAAAACGGAATGTCATTTGTGGTATGTTTAGGAGAAAAACTGTCGCTTGCGCAGATAAGGGGTCTTATCTGCGCATGTCTCAGACTTGTTTACGATTACCTATGACTAAGGATTCCCGACGGAATCCGAAACGTCAGGCAAATAAAAACTCTTGTTCCAGTGATCGCATCTTCGTCTTCCAAAACTGTCGCTCTTGGGAGAAAGTATGTGAAAGGTAGGACTAGCATGCTGCTGTGAAAGTTGGCGGCAGTCAGGTGGTTCATGACGAGTAATATGTAGATCCGAATGGCCACACGAGGAAGAAACCTTAGAGTCAAGAAAACGTCACCAAAAACTGGAGATGCGACCATAATGCACCCTTGCTGTGATAAGAGCAAATGAACCCACCACGTCATCAGCAATTGGTTTTTAGGTCGATACGAGAAAGAGCGTGACAAAGCATTTTTATAATAATTTGGTAGGGAATCACGTCTTCTTTAATTTTCATTGCCGAAGAAACAAAAATCTGTCGGTTTTAAGAAGTTTGAAGTTGTCAGACTTATTGCAAAAGTGAAACACCCATTCAGCTATCGTTGCACCCATTCGTTTAATAATGCTTTCGTGATGTTTATGACAGGGTCTGCAGCCCCTGCAAGATCCTATGAGACATATAGGCAACTTTTTAATGATAGGCAAATTTATGATACTTCCATACATGGAAGGTATACAACTTAGGATTTTGAACCCTTAATTCGTATATGATGACAGATCATGCTCAAAAGGAAACGCAAATATGAAACATTCTTGAAAATCAAAATATAAGCTTTATTCAAGTTGTAAATTTGAAAAAGACATGGGTTGCTGTCGAATGAGTACCCGAAGTATTTTGTAACTTTTGTTTCTATAAACTGGCTTTGAAATGAAAACGATATGGAAAGTCAGTTCAGAAATCGTCATACCTAGATTGAAAGCTTAAGCGAGTGTTATTTTGTTGTCAGTAAGGCGGGCATTCAAAAACACACTACGTCATGACAGAAGTGTTCTACAGGGTCAACAGTATTATAAACCCAAGCCTGGAATCTTTCCAAGTCAGAACGCCTTGACTGGAGGAAAGACATGCAAATATTTGTAAACTAGCTAACACTTTCTGATGAGTCCAAAGTGACCACATTGCTTAGATTACGAACTTTATGCATATCAAGCTATTGGAGTCAATTCAGTGTCAAGTTCCTAACATACCAATAATTGATTAGTCCATGCGAAGCCCACTCCTTTATTTCGTAAAACATGACATGCAGTGATGTCGTCTGACGTAATCCATTTGGATTTCCCATTTTGCAGATAACAGAGTGTGTGTGTGTGTGATAACCTTGGGTGTGCCTGCGTCGACTCTGGTTATATCCCCCAGTTGTGTGTTAGGAAGGGAAGACAGACAGGATAGCAGAGGATAGTTTACTATAACTGTTTTTGCTGGCAAATCAGCTCTGTCGTCTGTGTGTCCAACAGCTCGTCCTGTGTTCATCAGCAGCGTGTGTTCTGTCGTTGGTCTCGTTTCAGAAGCAGTCTCTCGTCTAGAACAACAGAGTCCCGTGTCCCCTGCCGCCTCCAGCTGTGGCAGCGTACTTAAGGGCCGGTAGTCTTTGTTTCCTATTGGCCCTTCCACTAGTGGCCCGTACGAGCAGCCACCGTGTGGTGTCCTCAGCGTGGCACGTCCTTCGTGGCCTCTTCTCAGGCGTGACCTCACGGATGACAGACCCCAACCGGCGGCTGTCCTTGCCTCCTCGCGTGTCGGTCCTTGAAGGTCGAATGTCTCGGCCCGTTCTGCATACACCTGCTGGCCTGTGGGTTTCTTTTGTTATCTTTCCCTCAGGACGGCCAGAGTAACGACTCGCGTGCTGGGCCGTCCTAACATATATACTGTTATCTCATCGGTGTAACCTCGCCTATGACCATTCAATGTCCCGTTTCACGCGTTAGTTGAAGGCATGATCGGCTGAAGAGCGCGAACGACTTTGAACAATCCAATACTAGTCTTTCTTATTTTTGTCTGTTATCATTTGGAAGATGAATTGGCGAACATATGTTTGTTTTCGATAATTCTCATCAGGCCTTTACATTTATAGGGTAAGTAAGTAAATTGACTATGCGGGTTAGTAGAAAAAAAGGAAGGACGGTTGTCAGGGGAGGGGGAATGGGGGGGTCAAAAACGGGGTCAACATTTGACACATTTTACTTAGTCGCCATTCGGTCTGCCTGGTAGTGATCAGTTCGCGGTCGATACCAGTCTGGACGGGACTGGTCAGTAGCCACGTGTTATGCATTCATTTCACTTTGAAATCACCATTACAGCGAAAGCAGTATGGGGAAATGGGCATTATAGCATAAATAAAGCACTTCGACTCTTAAGCTTACTACACGAGAGATTTATTTCGGACGCTACCTGAAGAATCCACTGGAAACTTGTGCGTGTCTGCCTCGACACTGGTTATATCCGCCAGTTGCGTGTTAACAAAGGAAGGTAGACAGGATAGCAGCTAATAGTCTACTGTCACTGTTTCTGCTTGTACATCAGCTCTGTCTTCTGTGTGTCCGACAGCTTGTCCTGTGTCCGTCAGCAGCGTGTGTTCTGTCGTCGGCCTCGTCTCGGTAGTAGTATCTCCTCCAGGGCAACAGAGTCCTGTGTCCCCAGTAGCTGCAGCTCTTGTCCACAGCAGCAGAGTGCCGCCTCCAGCGGTGGCAGCGTATTTATGGACCACCGGCTTTTGTTCCCTATTGGTCCCTTTGCAGGCAGCCATCATGGGGTGCCCTCAGGATAACACGTCGCGTCCTCAGTGACGCGCGAATGTGCATGCTTCCTTTCGTGGCCCCCTGTCATGCGGGAGACGAAACCTCAGAACCCTGTCGGCGGTTGTTCTTGCGTCCTCGTATGTCGGCCTTTTGAAGGCCGCGCGTCTTTTCCCGTTCTGCCTCCGCCGCTGGCCTGTGGCTCCCTTTGTTCTCTTGCCCTCAGGACAGCCAGAGTGACGACTCACGTGCTAGACCGTCCTAACAGTATTCCTACGCCTTAAGCTGAAGTTCTATCGCTGACAAAGAATACACCATAAAACATGGGTTGGACGTTTCTCGCATCAACTACTGAACGCAAGTCATCGTAACTACTATAAGTGGTCCCGATATCACTTTCGTGCGGCCACAAAAAAGTTTGAGAATGCAAGCACACCTTAGCTTTTGGATAAATTAGGTTTGTCAACGGCCGTTCTTTACTGTGAATCTTCTCACGTCGTTATTTAGCATCCTTTTACATCCTTTTATAGGGTATGTAAACATTTACCTATAAGTTAGCACAAATCTCAATCAGTACACATGTTTTCTTGCCCTAGATCTTACAGGAGCCTAATGTTCTCCTTCGCTTATGTGCCTGAAAGTTTGTCACTTGAAAGTTGACAAGTTAAGGACTGTCTGTAGTTCGTTTGCGCTTCTAACTACTACAATTGTTGACAAAATGAAAAAAATGTCGGTGCAAATTTTTGAGCGGAAAATAAAGAGTAATCAAAGGGATACCTACCTAAATCTATCAGCCCCGACTATGCGAATTCAATTTCCGGTTTGCAAAGACTGCCAGATTCTAACAAAAACTGGCATCACCCACAGCATGACTGTACATGCAAAAAAATATTCTGGAAACCAACTATAGGTCCACCATCCGGTGAATAGTTGTACAACTACTGATACTAGTTGACCCATCCAGCCACAGTTAAATTTCTGTGGTCGTCAAACTAGACGATAGGTTAGAATAAGACTACAAAGGCAGTGGACTATGGGACAGAAACAATGCAGGCTTATTCAGTTCGTAAGCAGCCAGCAACTTTCTCGAAAAACCACTGTGACCGCATACAAATCTCTGCGGGCGGAGGGGCATTGCACGCGCCCACAGGTGAAGTAGAGCCGATGAATCAGCGGCGTGAAATAACCCACACGCCACCGTCGCCTCCATGACAGTGACTATTCGTCGGCACTTGTGAAGTATGCATTCACACTGGGATGAACGCAAGCCGATATGATTTGCATCTCAAAGCAAAATAGTCCCGTTTACTTCCTCAAAACACATGCGGAGTAAACCCCTATCCACTATATAACAGAGGACGCAGCAAAATAGCCCTAGAAGCGGAGCAGCGTGGAAAACGTAAATGGAGACCACAGCCGGTTCAGGTTTATTCATGTCGTTTGAAACTATGACAGCCCCCTATCATGCCCCCTTTCTGCTTGTTTACTTACTCTGCGGCCTGGGAGGTGGTCACCTTCAAGTGATATCGATCATAATAGGACAGTAATCAGATTTAAGAAGCGTTCACTGAAGCGTAAATAGCCTCAACTTTCCACCTGACTGATGCTATGAACGCCAGTCCATCGGTTGCTGTTTACGTGCGTAAATGTTTCTTTTCTGAAAGGCTTTGGGCTAACGAAAATCAAAGTTTGTGTTTAAGATATTGTGTTGACGAACACTGAGAGCATAAACTTGTAAGCGTAAACTTCTTTTGCGCACTTCATTCTCCTGGAAGCTAGATTGCATTTCTTAAAAAGCGGCTTAATTTTCTCGATAAGGGAAAAAGTTGACAGTATGAATTATTACTTATTTTCAAAGAGAAAAAAATAAGCTGTTTCATCTCCAAATCAGCCACCACGTCCATCCATCTTTGAAAAGTCGGAAGGTCTTGATTAGTTTCTGCGAATTATAATATTTCACTGTTACGTTTCCCAACCACGGCTGCATTAATGCGTCTTTTTTATGCTGAATCATATTTCTCAAACCATTTTATCAAAAAACCGTTAACACATAAATTATGTAAAGAAAATTTGAGATCCCCTTAATTATCCCCAGTAACTGCAAAAAGGCTTAATGCATGTTGAGAAGAAAAGAACCAAAATGCCACCTAGCGTCAGTAATGAATTAAGAGGTACTTGTGTGGCGATTATCCATTGCTAATCTTATGGTGGTAAAATCGGAAATAGCACATCACGCGACCATTATAAGAGATGGTTTCGGTACGACACGAAACGTACCGGGATATACGCAACTGACTACGTATTCAAAAATATCTAAAAGACAAATGTAACGAGCTTATGCCAATAAACAGTGTGTAGATTATGAAAACGAGAGAAAGAGTGTGCTGGCGAATACGCTCTTTTCTTCTAGCAGTGACAACCATACATTATAAAACAATAAGCTAGCTTTTTCCTGAGCAGAGCAGGAGCGAATAGATTTGCTATAGGTGAGTAGCGATGCATCCAAAGAAGCTGGATACTTTGAAGAATTTGAAACAGGCTATGCGCCATGCGTCGGAGGATTGTCCTGTAAAATTTCTCTATTTTATTGGCATTGGCGAATGCCGTTTATTCTGGAGGTGTGGTTTACATGGTTTGCGATCCCCTTAATTTTGATGAATTTCTTTTCTGATCGTCATATTGAAAATTCTAAATTTTTACTGATACTCCAAACTATCAGACGCCAACAGTTACTAAAATACTGGATTTAGTTATAATGTGGTTGAGGCACGATTTTTATACGTGATGATATAGGATTATTTTAGTAATTCGTCATAAGGGAAACCCATTGATGTGAAAACAAGTCTTCCGAAACGCAGACTTGCGATAGATAAAGGCCCGAGAGCAAAGCCTATATGCTAAAGGTGTCCTGCTTTATCTAATATAAATTCCCCAAATAGTATTAAAAAGAACAGATGGTTTCAAGCAGGTTTACCAAGAAGGAACTGCAGTAGTCGCCATAGACCATGTAATTTTTCTAAATTTGTATAAGTTTGATGATTACTCCAATGCCACTGTGAACGAATTTAAGAAAACATAGAAATAATCATGAAAAGCATTAGGCATGTTAAGCTTTAAAAAACTATAGGTATCACGAAGTGTTCGTAAAGGAAAGTTAAATTTTCCCGATAATCCCATGGTTAGTTAGTCAAATATTATTTAAACTTTTTTCTTACCGGTTAAATATTTATTGAATGTAATCGAAAAAAGTGTGTCATCATTTTCTTTCTTTTCTCTTCGTTCATTGATCAATTCAATAATTGTGCATCTGTTCGACGTTTACACCATAACCATTAAAATACGGTACACATAAAGAGTAAGAAAGTGTTTTCAGATATAAGTTCTTAGAATGATGACCACGTTGCCAATTTGTTGAAATGCCTCGAAACAGCAAACCAAATTTGTCGAGAGTAAATCATGTCAGTAGTGGAACTGTGAAACTACTGTTCCTAAAATTATTAAAAAAACTTTTCATAAAAGGTTATATCTTAGAAATTGCTTCGATTAGATCTTCGGCTGACAAACTTCTGCGTCTATTAATTTTTTCCAACGTAATATCACAGTAAAATTTGAGAATTTTGAGAACTTCTTTATATTTCCTGAAGATAAACGGATCAATTCGACTGGAGATAAAAGAACTTTCTTTTCTCTTTATGATGGAATACCTTCCACATGAGCAGATTAATTCCACTTTCAGAAATATACTGGTAAATTCAAAAAACTGGCCATTTACAATGACATTTTATGAAATACTTATTATTCTTTCGTCTGTTCAGTTTCTAAATAAAGTAAAAAGGAAACCTAAAGTATACAAAAAACTATTTTTCTTCACGACTTAAATTCAATAAGCACTTATTTGTCTTAAATATGCGAGAACATGGCAGACATTTGGTTTTTATTGGATGACATTTGAGGTTCATTGCTACACTTAAACAAACACTCTGCTTTTATTTAATTTTGTGCAGAATAGCTAAATATAATTTCTTAAAAACAACTGTTCAATGTTACTGGAAACAAATTTGGTCCCTTTAAATTGGCTTTACTTCAATCTGAATAATTTTGTATGAATATTTTCAGTTCTGGAAGGGATATCTTCTAGACCTATTTTGCTTATTTTGGAGTTCATTCTTAATGTTATCAACAATAACGTGCAGTTTGGTTCTCTCTTTCATAATAGCATAGGAAATTCCTTCCATATGAAGCAACTTCTAATTTACCCAAAACTAATGGTTATTTCTCTTAATAAAGCTAACTAACATGACGATTTTACCAAGTGAAAGGCTTTCGCAGAATTCAATAATCTGAATGAATCACAAAAGTGTTTTCAAAAATATGCTAAAGTGTCCAGCCAAATTTCATAATTAGCGTTGCATGGTCTTCGGTGGCTACTGCAGATTTTCATCTTATCCTCAGGTGACTCAGTCACCGTCTCTGCTCCTGAGCACATGGTGGATTTTATTAAAATCGATAGTTGAACTATCAATATGAGGGAATAATACCCTTTTCTGTTTGAAACCCAGCCAGGAATATTTTTCTGAGAAAAATATAATTCATGGGCCTCAGGTTTTAATTTATAACCAAGCTTATTGTCTCTATTATTTACCTGTTAATTTGTACACATGTCCCTACCTACTAAAAATCATGCATTAACAGAAGACCGATTTGAACCATCCTCCAATTAACTTACTTTCATCTACATTTTGTACATGGCAGTAACAAAGGGTCCCTGTGTTATACCTTAGAGAATTTTCCTCTCTAATTTTCACCTAATTTTGAAAGGAAAAAGCAAAATATTTCTCCAATAATGACTTCTGGATTGACTACATAAAAGACTAATGCTTAAGGCTGTCATTTTTAAAGTTTTTATAGAGGTTAGCATCAGAAATGGAAGTTTCTGTCCACGGGGTCTGCATGACAAAACGATAACACTGAGAATGTGCAGATAAACTTTCTTATCGAACAAGAGATAGTCTCTGCCAAAATATCTACATCAAATTTGCACCTTACTGTCTGCGGATATTACAAGACTGTACTTTTCAAAACTGCGGTGTAAAACAGAAAGCCCACTGGGAACCCTGGGGGGCACTGATGTGACGATTCCCTCTTCGTTGTCATACAGTGAAAAGAAATAAGCCCAACATCCGTGTCCGGGCTCTTAGCTAGTAGCTATGCGGTGCATCATGCTATACTTTTAGTAATTTTCTTTTAAGAAATGACAAAAGACATTCAGTCAGCTGCACATATCAAGCGAAACCCAACCTAGAACTTTATTTTTGAAAGTAACGGAGTAAATCCACTTGTGGCGTGACTGCCTGTTAATAGCAGTCCAGCAATGTTGTAAGAAAAAACAGTGTCTGTGTGCTTATGCTAGATTAGGTGGTACTTTATTTTTGATTTTAATATGCTAGCGTTCAAAACGATGTAAAAAATTGCTAAAATGCTTGCTGCTCCGGAGAAAAGAATAAAAACGCCTTTTTGTCATGTGCTGAAGGCAACAGTGTGTTGTAAGACGACGCCATCGAAAAATAGCCAAAGTTAACACAGCACAAGAACAGCTTTATCAAAAACAAATGGGAATAAGAATATCGGCAATAATCATACCCGGCACGAGAAATATGTATTAATCTTATTTACCTCCATGGTCTTTGTGAATAAAGAAAATTGCGAGCAAAAACGCGTTATGTTGAAATAATACGAAGTGTTCGTTTATGGAAAGAACCCAATCGCCACTTGGTCGTCCGCTGAATTAAATTGTAGAATTTTAAGACTTGTCTGGTCAGCCGTTCGATCACTAATCCGAATCACTGCAATTGCCGTGCGCAGTTGCAAAACCAGATAGTGCTATGTTTTTTTTGTAGGAGCGTAACTTTTCACTGCAATTTGCAAATTTACTGACTCACAGTGCACTTAGGCGGAGAGAGCGAGAGAAATGGGAGTTAACATAGAGCTCTGGGCCTGATTCTTAGCATGGGAAAGGCATTTTCATCTGCGGTGGGTCGACCCAGTTTGGCATTGCACACGGCCAGAAACTCACATACACAGTGCTGAATTGGAACAAAAGAAAGGTAAAAGCCAAACAGCTTGCTATAGAGCTGGCGCGTGAACAGTTTGCAGGTATGTCATTTTGAACAGCTAAATACAGTTGAAACAAGTTCGTAGCGTGCATTTCTGTTGCCTGTATACAAGTGAACGCAAACATTTTGGACCCAGTTTTCCACGTGAAACTGAAAGTCTGGGATCGCTCAGACTGGTTGGAAGTGCACCAACGAAATTAACTTCTGACCCATACGCCAGCACATTTGAGGCAAAACCTATTACAGTTGACCCTGCGCTTGCTTACTGCCATGTTGTAGCCATAACAGTGGCTCTTAAGCAACTGTCAGGCACAACGCTAATCTTGGCTTTAACCTTCGCCGTAAACTGAACCTCAACCATAAGTCAAATTTTCCTGACATTCAGGGCAAAGCCAGTTGAATTATGAAGTGAGGGAGAGCGGGTTTCTGTTTGCGTGTCTTGCCGGTGGTGAGGGCTGGGGTGCATCATATAAGCGGCTGTCGCAAAAACGCGTTCTGCAAAAAAAAATGGAAACATACTTTTGAGGACATTCCAGAAAACTGAATGGATAAGACAGCCTCTCTGGCCAACTGGCTAGTAGCGTCTTTTTAAAGATGAACTACGAGAATTAGGGCCTGCAGTAGGTCACATAGGAAACCCAATCAAACCCAAAGGGAAAATATTGCTGTATTATTTTATTTCCAAGAGTACGCTGCTATTATGTAGTTGCACGACTATAAATGGCGTAAGTATATTGAAACTTACAAAACCGGACACGGGAACAAGAACAGTCCACAATATGTGTGGCTTTGCGTCAATTTCCAGTGAATTAGATTCATGATTAAAGTGAGGGTTAGATTTAAAGTTCAGATTATGTTTAAGGTTCAAGTTGAGGTCATAGTAAGGACTAGGGCCGAGTTCGGAAACCCATGGCTCGCGAGCCAGATGGAGCTCTTTTCATGATTAAATCTTGCTCTCTCAGATAAAGTGTAAATTGGAAATTTCAGATTTTGTTATTTCGGTTTCTCCAGTGACGTGTCGCCGCCGAAACATGTATTAGAATCAATTTACTTTCGACCAATCCCTGGCATTTCGCCCCCCTAAGTTTGACGTTGCTGTTGCTTCAGTGTTTCATTTCCGGCTAGCCGACAGCAGCTGCTTCCCTCTTCTACTGCGTCCCAGCGGCCACGACAAACTCGCTAAATAGCAGGCACCCTACTGAAACACGACAGCTCCCAAAATCGACCTCAGCTTATTAAAAGTCACGCTGGCAGACAGGGCTATCTTAAACGCATAGGTCAACCTGCCTTGTCCCATAGTACTTTTGTTATTGTCCCACAGACGGACGTATTTATCACAAGCAAACAAACAGTCTGTTCGCGGACATTTGCCTTGTGTACTAATTAATCACTCCTTACATTTAACTGTTTTCATCCATTAGATGGAATACTCCTAGTCTAGTGGTTATAGTAGATCACACATCCTTGACTGCTACACGCTCTCCCTCTCAGGTGCCCAAAGTTAACCCATGTGACAAAAAAAACGGCAAAAATAAGGGATTAGGCGTATCGTACATTTTAGGAAGACTGGGCTGAAAAATTTGCCTTTGTGGAGAGAGCAGTTTATGCGGTGTCGTATTTGCAATAACAAGATTACATCGATGAAACAGTTGAATGTAAACACACGCCATGATAACTTTGCGTCAAAATACACTGCGGGAAATAGCCGAAAGAGAGCATGCCAAGAGCTAATGGTCAGGATGGAAACCAGTCAGAAGCAACTCCGCATATGAACCCGGCAAGGTGACTATAGCTCCGCGAGCTTTGCTGGATCTTTAGCTATAGTGAGGAACGGAAAACCATTCACAGATGACGAGTTTGCGTAAACGCTCATGCTGGATGTAGCCAATAAACTTTTGATGATCCTCCGAACAAAAACGAGATAATCAAATGGACACGAGACATGCCTCTGTTGGCAAAAACTGATAATGAGCATCCCATCTTGATGGCAAACCACGTGGAGAAAACGCAACTGAAAGCCATAAATGCATTACCGTTCTTTTACCTGGCATTTTATGAATTAAGAGAAGCTAGCAATTTGGCGCAGTTCAGTATGATTGCAAGATATGCTGCTGGTGATACATTGCGCAAAGAAATTCTTGCTGTTCTGCCAATAAAAGGGTCCACAAAAAGTGAAAATTTATTAAAAGCTTTCCTGGAATTAGCTCAAAAAAAACTACATGTGGATAAACTTTGTGAATTTGTGGCGCTTGTCTGTGAACATGAAAATAGACTTATCCTGCGTTTTCATTAGATTATACACCAGGAGGCTCTTTGTGCTCAGATGTATGACGTGCAGCTTGACGAAGTGCTGTCGCTGGTCATTCATGTGATCAACTTTATCGTTGCCCGAACCTTACATGGTCGATAATTTAAAATACTGCAAGATTAAGTTGGAAATAACTATCGCGGTCCGCTTGAGCACAGTAATAATCGTTAGTTGTCAAGAGGAAGGTGCTAAGCCGTTCTGCAGCTTGCCTGAACGAAACCCGGACTTTCCTTGAAATGAAAAGCAGTAAGCATCGTGAGCTAGCCGAAACTGAGTGGCTCCTCATGTTTTATTATCTCGTAGCTATGACCGAAAATCTGAAACAACTCAAGGTCAAAATGCAAGGCAATTGAAATACAGTGTTATCCATTCAACAAGCTGAGTTTGCTTTCGAAAACAAACTGGAGCTCTTTATCATGGAGCTTGAAGCACACCGTTCACTAAATTTTGAAAAACTGAGACAATATAAAGCTACATGCACAGCTAGTGAGCCCATTTCAAACTCTGATGTCCACCTGCAAGTTGGCTTCACATCCAGTCTGCTACAGTCGTTCAAAGCATGCTTAAGTGAATTTCGGCAGCAGAGTCATCTTTTTACGTTCATAACCCTGCCAACTGAGTGTTCACTGAACACGGCCGACCCAAGTTATATTCCTAGTGTCTCCGTTGGAGATTTCGAAGAAGAATTGGCTGACCTGAAGGCCTCAGATATGTGGGTGAATAAGTTTGAACCACTCAATAAAGATTTGGAAAGAATCGCACGACATAAGGCGGAGTTGGCAAGCAAGCACATATGGACAGAAATTCAAAACTTCAACCCAAAGACCAGCTGATAATAAAACTTGAAACAAGCTTCCTTTCAAATACCACACACTGCAGCGTGTATGCATTGCTGTATTGAACTTGTTTGGATCTGCGTACACATGTGAGAAGTCATTCTCAAATCTTAACAATATCAAGTCCATCCTACGATCACATCAAACGGATGGAAGCCTCAACGCGTGCATGAAGCTTAACTTCACCAAATATCAACTAGACTACAAAGCCATCAGAAAATGCATGCAGCACCAGAAGTCGCATTAGCAACGAGTACTATACGAACAATATTTAAAAGAATAAATCCAGAGGCCTATTTTACTCACATTTAATGGAATTTAATATAAAAGTATATTAAATAGCTCCCACTTAAATATATTTCGCAATATTTGCTTTCTTGTCTCTCTGAGTCGAAAAGCTTGTCAACCCCTGGGCTAGGGCTAGAAGTATATGAGGGATTAAAATTTAGGTAAGTGTTAAAGGTAAGGTTTAGGATTAGTGAAGGGCTAGGATAAGCAGTTTACTTCTATCTCAGGGCTAAGAAACGGGTACATTTAACCTTTCTGAAATTCATGGCAATGACACTTATTTTAAGTAAGCAGAACGTTACTATTCTTGCGTCCTCTTTAGACAGCCATATAAATCCTCCTGACAAGGGGATCGCAACCGATGACAACACTAACCAGCCTTCCCGTTCTTGCCATACATGACCGTATCCCCAGTTCTGCACTTTCAGGATATAAATAACAGGCTCCCAGATCTCACACGAAGAAGAATGTCCTAAACGTCCCTTTAACAAGAAGACGCCATTTCAACCTTATCCCTAGTAATGGGAAAAATGAGAACGGTCCAGACATTTATTACCATCTAAATTCACCGCAATTGGAGCTCTGTGAGTAATCTGAGCGTGTTTTTCTTGTTCAGGGGGAAAAATCAAGCGTAAAGTCCATGTTTGATTGACTTCATTCGTCCTGCTCCAATCCGCCAGGTGCGTCTGTCAGTCTACCGACTACAGGAGTACGCGTAGTGGTGGACGTGCCTCGTACGTGCTAGTTGTCCACCGCATGTGATCCGACTTCAACACACGCAAAGTTTTCACACTGGTGAGATGTGTTAATTCATGCATGAGACGTTTCTTTCGTTGTAACTTGAGTGGCACGTTTGTTACGTGAGTGATTTATGACGCTTTGCCGATCGCTGAAGTGTGTGCACCCCGCATCACACAACTGACTGGCTTGGACGATGGCCTGGTGCTGGAGGTGGAGGGGGGGAGGGGTCGACGGTTCAGCCCTGTTTCCTCACTACAAACAATCTGAAGCGCTTGAAATTATCTCTCGGTGCGCCTCAAAGCCGTAGCTTGGAGGGTTGCCAACTGTAGGGGTAGTTCGGACCAAGCAGTCAGTCCAGCTTGTGTGTTGTGTTTTGTGGAGTGACTGGCTAGCTGGACTGAGAGGCAGGCTGAAATAGTTCCTTTTTGATGCGCCATTTATGGCACTCCTCCTCGACCGGGACCCGAGCCACCGCCCCAAATTGGCTGTGGTTTTCTGTTTGTGGTGCCTTACAGTGTGTGTGGGCCTGCACCATCTCCCATCTCCGGTCTTCCTGAACTTGTCTTGACACCGCGCCCAGATGGGGGCGTGAGGAAAGAGTGAGGTTGATACAGCGCAAGTATCCTCTCAAAATCCAGCACAGGTCACCGTCCGTGCATTATCCTGCTCTGGAGCCCACGGTTAACCTCGTGGAAACCGACCTTCGAACTGTCGTGTGCACTTACTTCCACATCCTCCACCCTCATGTTGTGCGCAACATCAGTAAACGCCTTCCATGAACAAGAGTAGCCTATCTGCTCAACCAAACTTGGATAAAGGCAGGACGCATATTAGCACGCTCAAGAATATCATAGACTAGAACCCATGACTATCTGTTAACAGATAACTTTTAATTCAGTACGACTGAGAAGAAGAAAACTCGATCACTGGAACAGTGTTTTTCATCGCTTGACGTTTCAGCATCTGTCGCGGATTCATCATCAGAGAAATTAGCATAAAACGGTAGCAGAAACGGGGAATACATGCACAGGAGTTTGCAGTATTTATAGGATAAATTCATTACTGCAAACATACAGCGACAATGAAAGTTAATTGCCTGCTTGCGCGTGGATAGTTCGCTGGACGGCATACGGGCTCTGACCTGTTGAACTTTCATCACGCGCAGCGGACTCGGGTGCGATGATTGCTCTGCCATCTGGCCTTCCGGTGTTGGCGTAGGCTGACGCGGTGGCCTGTCCGTTCCCCAAGTGGTGAATGGCCTTGGCCAAATGGAGTCTCAGCACCAAATATGGATTGGGCAAATCTTTGCACTTGTTTATGGATTGAGGACCCGTTAAACATGACTGAAGTAGTTCTCGGCTCACCCGATTGTCAAATCTTGCAAGAATTTCGGCCTCATCGAATTTGAATGTGTGGCCGGGTCTCGTCGAATGAGTGGCAACTTGAATGCGGCTACAGATGCAGCCATGTGAAGGAGCATAAACCTCTTCAACTCCGGCGGTGCGAACTGCAGATTGGTCATCAACACAGAGAAACTGGTGTTCATCTGCTAGCCGTCGCTAGCCACGCAACGCACAGAACCCAACATTGCTGTGAATAAAATGTAATCCACCACTGTAGAAAAATTGGCAAGCATAAGCAATGTAATCGCGAGAGATATCAAGAAGCACCATAAAGTGTCCTATCCGATTTCCAAAGTCAGCCAGAAAATCGATCGGCTGCAGGTCTCAATCTAGAATCCCCGAAAACTTTAATATTACGTCAAGTTTGACATGTACAAGGCAGTACTTCCAGCAAAACTCTCCTGTACTACAAATAAATTCACCATATACGTCAGTTTAGCCTTCAAACTGGACCATTTCCAGCGTTCCTGGAAGGCTCTTAACGCTCAGATGACAAAACGGGATCCCAGACACAAAAGTTTTCCGAGACTGGAATTCTGAACATCTCCTCTCTACTATCATAGATTTTTATCTTGGGCGGGATAACTGTGTGAACATTGAACTGTTTATGTCTTGGTTCTTTGGTCTGTAGTCAGCTGATTAACGGAATGATCTCCCGATCCCGTATTCCATGATAAGAGCTTGTCTAAGCACGAGGCCAAAGTTTCCGTTGACAACGAGTCAAATTGCCGAGTCATAGTGACCCTCAGGGTCGACAGCAGAGATGAAGTTGAAAGGAAGAAGATCCGATTCCTGGGACAGCAGTTTTATTCGCCTGATGTTTCGACCTCCGTCGTGGATTCTTCATCAAAGACATAAGCAAAAGTAGTAGCCGAAACGGGCAATTCATGCACAGAAAGTTGTAGCATTTAGAGGCAGTCACTACTGCACACGTATGACAAATAACGACAATTAACGATAAATGCCCACTTGTGCGTGGATTGCTTGATGACGGCATACCAGCCGTGACCTGCCGAACTTGCATCACGCGTGGTGGTAACTGACGTGATGATTGCTTGGCCTGCGTTGGCGAAAGACAATGTAGTGACTTGTTCGTTCCACAAATGGCCACTTGCTTCGGCCACATTGAACATCAACACCGAATATGGATTGGGCAAGTCGTTACTCTTGTTTATGGACTGGGGCCCGTGAACCATGATTCAAGTAATCCTCTGCTCACACAGTTATGACCTCTTGCGAGAATTTTGACCTTATAAAATTTAAATGTGTGGCCAGGTCTCGTCCTATGAGCCACAACTTGATAATTGGCATCATTTCGCCGTACTGCTGCCGCGTGTTCGGCAATTTGCATATCGAGGTGTCCGCCAGGTTCTGCGACAATTAATTTGTCCACAACTGCATTAGATCTAGATGTTTCTTGCCATGGCAGTGGGTCTTTCGGTTCCATTATCTTATGCAGTATGGCTGCCTCCGGCCTGTGTGCGACTCCAACTCTAAATGGTGCAAGAAAGCGGCCGACGGCCTCCGGGCCGTTTTTGACGAACGCCATCGCTCGCCAGAGTTTGGGGTCAGTATGACTTTGTTGGCCATCCCGTTTGCGCAAGCACCAGCTGGACATCCTTCAAAGACAAGTTTGTCTTCTTATTGACTGCAGTGCGTCTCAAACTGCTGGTAGAGCGTCCTTACATAACTGCGATTGGGTGGTTGCTGTTATAATTCAGTACTTGCATGATGTTTACCACTTTCCTAAATACTTTTGTCTCAAGACCACCAAAATATTTGCCACTGACGAGGATATCAAGGCAGGCTAGCAGTTTGTACTCTTTCTCCTTCATTGTAAATTTTATGTCCAGAAAGCGAACAACCAGCTGGCCTTCATCATCAAAACCATCGTTCAAAACATTAGTATCAGTTCAGTTCAGTTTTATTAGGGAAATATAGGTAAATACATTGGAGCTCTCTCTTTTCTACATAGCTATGATGCAGAACATGTAGCGTTGCCAGTAATGGAACTGCGGTAGGGAGGCAGACGGTAAAAAACTCCTGAGGTATCTTTCATAAGTCTAGATTTGAATGCCATTTGTGGGATTTTAGGAGAAAAAACGTCGCCCACGGGGGGGGGGGAACGCGAAGGGAATGCGTTAATCAGATGTCCTGCTGCTGAAAGTGTTTGGATCATGTCAGGAGGAGGTCATCGCGGTTGTTCAATATCCCAATGGTCACACGAGGAGAAGATTGCGGGAGTCACGAGAACATCACAAAGTGTCGGAAATGCGCCCCTCATACGAGATTCGCGGTCAATCGTTATTCTAAACAAACATATTACTAAACATTAGCGAGCAGTATGTTTTTTAGAAAGGTAATTACTGTCAGAGAGTCTAGTGTAAGTCTTACTTGCTGACGAGCGATAATGTGATGAGTCTCGCGTCATTACAGATAATGTCTTTTACTATGCTGATCAAACTGCACCTTAAACGTGTCCACATATGGGGACATGACAATGTATGCGGGTTGAGCATTTAATGCCTGGATAACACTCTTGGAGAAGACGAATTTTCATGTGTTCAATCTTGCCCCAGTCACACGTAGTTTGAGAGGGTGTCCGCGCAAACTAGTAGTAGTGGCCAGCTCAAAGAAATCGTCGGATGCTAGGCAACAATTTTGACCCCGCAGCATGCGAAATGCCTGTATAAGATCACCGCACAATGCAGTGGTAATACTCAGAAGGCACTGCGAACAGAAAAAATAGCTTTTTGAATTATTTGAATGAACGTTCGGTGGCGTAAATGATAACCCCTCCGCCTTTACTGCCCTTTGAAGATCTACCATCCTCTGGTATACAGCTGCATAGTGCCGAAATTACCCATAAGTTACAACCAAGCTACCAAGCTTGGATACAGCAAACTCTCCTTTCTATGTTCTTTTGACAATAAATATAAGTCTGTGTAATGCCTGTGCTATAGCAAATCGAACGGCTGTATGGTGCAAGCGGAACTAGCACGGACAACTGACCTCGAAATGACAGAGACATCTGCGCTTTTGGCTGCAGAATATGGTTGATTGATGAAATAAATGGCGATCAAAATACCACAAATCAGATTTAAAGTGCACGCGCGCATGTCATCGATATCTATGGATAATTCAACTGCGCAGTTTACGCCTGCCTCCCAGGCTTTGCATGGCATGCATGCATAGGCAATGAAAGAAGCTATCAAAAGAAGAGGTCTAAATAAAACTACGGACATCCCACAATTGCGTAGACCGGAGACGCCTAGGTGCATCGCAGCAAGTTGGGCAGAAAGCATAATTTTCGGCAGAGGTTCGAAGCCCGACTCACACAGAATACAGCTTAAAAAGTTCTGAATTTAGAGAACCCGTAGTTTAAGTAGTGTACCTCATTACTCCCTAGTTCCAGCACTTGTCCTTAGAAAACAATGGTTATAGGGTTTTATTGGTGGAAAATTAGGATAGGCCAAAAAACCTAGTTTTTCACACTTGGGTCAACTCAAATTAAACAAATCTGCCAAACCAAATTAATAATTAAGTCGGCCAAGTAATCATTCTGGTGGATTCTAGATGATTGCTTAGGAAATCCTGCTTGGGCAGTTAACTTGCTTCCGTATTGGTGGATCCCATATGTGCGAAAAGCTGAGCGGGTAATATCGATCCAAGTGTGATTAAACTCATGGCGTGAAGCGGGCGTTTGACGCTTAGCGGTAGAGCATTAGCCTCCGGCAAAGGCTTTCTCTGATGCGCGGGTTCAAATCCCGCCAAACGTCTAGAGTTTTTCACACGTGGGTCAACTTAAGTTAAGCAAATCTGCCAAACCAACTTAACAATTAAGTCAGCCAAGTAGTCATTCTGGTGGATTCTAGATGATTGCTTAGGAAATCCTGCTTGGGCAGTCAACTTGCTCCCGTATTGGTGGATTCCATATGAGCGAAAAGTTGAGCGGGTAATATCGATCCAAGTGTGATTATACTAATGGCGTGAAGCGGGCGTTTGCAGCTTAGCGGTAGAGCATTAGCCTCCGGCAAAGGCTTTCTCTGATGCCAAACGCCTAGAGTTTTTCACACTTGGGTCAACTCAAAGCAAGCAAATCTGCCATGCCAACTTAATAGTGGAATTAACCTTTATAAATGCTTTATGCATCGCAGCAAATTGGGCAGAAAGCATAATTTACGGCAGAGGTTCGAAGTCCGACTAACTCAGAATAGAGCTTAAATAGTTCAAAACTAAGAGAACCCATAGTTTAAGTAGTGTACCACATTACCCCCTAGTTCCAGCACTTGTCCTTAGAAAATGGTGGTAAAAGGGGTTTTATTGGTGGAAAATTAGGATAGGCAGTGGAGTATACCTTTATAAATGCTTCATGCATTTTCACTTTATTGAAGTTAGAAATGATGTTGATTTATATCGGTAGATTTTCCTAATCTGTATTATCGTTTAAAATATTGCAGAAAAACCCGATTATAAAAATGAAAGTTTATCGAAATTCATTAAAAATTAAAATGGTGGTTAGGCAGTCACCTTATTTAACTTACCTGGGGCCCAACTTACCATTCTGGAGTTAACTTAGTATAGTCCACAGCGTGAAGTGCCACACACACCTCCACGTTACATGCGAAACAACTTACTCCCAGCGGCCACGGGAAAATGCTTTAACATAATATTTCCGCTTTCCAATTCTACAAATTTCCTTCACTGCCTATCCTATTACCCCACCCCAATACCCCTATAAACACCGTTTCCATAGGAAAAAATGCTGGGACTAGGGGCTTATGAGGTGCTTCTACCGAAATAGGCAACACGAACTCCCTTGTTCAGGCCAGTAACATGTTAGGTTGTCAATGATCCAGGACATAATTTGGCCTATTTTCTCCCTTTTATACCGATGTTTACCACTTTCTGCTCATTCGAACGGCAAAAAGGAAGACATTAATGTGTGAAGCCAGCAACATTCTGTAGGACGTCTGATTTAACCTACATTTAGTGACATATTTTGGGAGGATGGTTGATGCTGTCGTCAGCCTCGTTTCTTTTGTGCTCTTCCAGTTACAGGCTTTGTGGGCCTAAATATATGCACCTTTGACTGCAAATTTAGGAATAACTATTTTCTTAGAAAGAGAAATGGTGCTTTATTTGTGATGCTTATGCCTTCATTCGCACTTCTACGGTAGGACTCACGGATTACTAAGTTGGCTGACGATTGTGCCTCAGAATGTGCGAAACCCCAGTTCATCCAGGATGTCACTTAATCAAACAATGAGATATTCGTTCTGTGTAAAGAAAACAACCACTGAGCACCGGAACAACCTTTTTATTAGTTCGAGCTTTTGAAATCATGCAAAAGAACGTAACATTAGAAAAAGCGTGCACTTAAAGGGGTAAAAGCCAAGGCATGTTCCATGATTCAAGTCTGTAGGCGACTGCACAGGGCACTGTATAGCTGCGAAAGATCGATTTATCAATTGGCTCAGTTTCCTACGGGGCCCGGGATGAAATTAATTTTCGGCTCGTATTAATTCCAATGTGGGCAATTATGTTGACGATTGGGCCGTTTCGTAAGTGTGGACGACCACTTACGGTAATTCGTTATTCCGATGCACAACCAGCTTACGCTCATTCATGCACCATCTGACCATGCGTTCAAAGTGACATATATAGTTAGAAAGACATTTTAGAGCTGGAAAACGATTAAGTTATCCAGATTTCTCCTAAAGATTTAGCTGCTGTTTGAAGTTCACAACCAGGTTCCGCATGGTGGCTTTGAGTTTGTGTGCAATTCCAACGCATTGTTCTGCTGCAGTACTATCGGTCTCTTTTTACATTTTTTTAAAGTGACAGTAGCACCATCTTCATAATTTTGTTTCTGTATGGGGCCTCCGAGGCCGAAGGCGTACGCATGGACTTCTTAACGCCTTTGGACAGTCATTCCGCACACATATATCGGGTATGTATCTGTAGCGGGTCGTGCCTGCCTGACTAGCTCGCGTCGAAGTGTAATTTCCCAAATGCTCACCGATGTGCTTTCTCGACGTCTCGATCAGCCAAGCATAGTTCTCGCATCTATGAGGCGACGAATGAGGACCTTGCATGCGTGCCCGACGCAAGTTGCCTCTCTGCCCAAAATCGCCAGGCCGACCTACCCAATGAAAGATCTCCGTCTATCTGTCCTCTGGCCCGTCTACTCTAAGACCTCACTTGGGACCCGGTCAAACTACTGATCGGACGTATCTCTCCCAAGTCAATCTATTCTCCTCTTCCGTTGTGTACACAATAAACTCTTCCATCTACTCTGGCCTTTAAAGACTTCTCTCCTCAGCACTAAGTAACCATGGTCTGCAGATCGCAGTTACACGGTTAGACTCACTCAACTCCCTGCGATATTGATGACTTTCCGACGTGAAATGAACACTCAACTTCTGATCTGGCTGAGCTCAATCATCATCAAACCTCCCTCGCCTTCAATTGAATTTCTCCTGTGTCATCTGATGTGACCGTGATATGGAAACTTTCTGCACCGAAATCCTGTCGTGAAGCGAGGTCGAGATCTTCGACCACTCACAACTTCTGATGTGGCCTGCCTTCCCTGCGTAGTTGCCGACTTCCCGACCTGTCCCAACGCAGTTTCCTGCGTATTTGGCGATTTATGGACATGTCCCTACGTATTTGGTGATTGGCATCCACGACTTACTGCCGATAGCCCATTCAGCGCAAATCGTGGTTACTTCCAAATCCAACATAGATGTCCCCTTATAAGTGTCAGCACCCAGATCTCCTTCTCAATCTCCACCCTTCCTTCTACTGCCAACGATTCTTCTGGTTCAACTCATACTGATACGGCATACTGATTTTCTGTTGAAGTTTAACCCAGCCAACCAGGCTCCCTCCCACGTAGTTGAAATGCCCAATCTCCTACGACATGCCGATGCACGCGTAGTTGAGAAATTTCCTCCTACCGCAGACCCAGTTGCCCACGCGGACGCGAGATGACCTTTCCTTCTCCCAAGCGGCACTGGCGGCACTAACCCGTCTCTCGCAACCTCATCTTGGTACGTATCTCTCACACCTAATCTAACTATTCTTCCTCCACTCGGATTCTTTCAGTTTCCTCGTTACGGTCTCCCGGGGGAGTACTGTAGCGGGTCGTGCCTGCCTGACTAGCTCGCGTCGAAGTGCCCTTTCCCAAACGCTCACCGATGTGCTTTCTCGACGTCTCGATCAGCCAATCATAGTTCTCGCATCTATGAGGCGACGAATGAGGAGCTTGCACGCGTGCCCGAAGCAAGTTGCCTTTCTGCCCAAAATCTCCAGGCCGACCTACCCAATGAAAGATCTCCCTCTATCTGTCCTCTGGCCCGACTAAACTAAGACCTCACTTGGGCCCGGTCAACCTACTGATCAGACGTATCTCTCCCAAGTCAATCTATTCTCCTCTTCTGTTTTGTACACAATAAACTCTTCCATCTACTCTGGTCTTTAAAGACTTCTCTTCTCCACCAAGTAGCCATGGTCTGAAGATCGCAGTTGCACGGTTAGACTCACTTAACCCCCTGCGATATATCTGACCTCGCGTATATCTTCCCACGGCTCACTGCAATGGGGCTGAAATTGTTTTATGCGCATTCCTACATAGCTTTCTTTGTAAAGCAGCGGCTGATTTCTGTGAAGGTAAAGAAGTCGAGTAATATTTGTTGCCTTCCTGCAAACGTTTATCTCGCTTTCATCGTTAGGATTTCACTTGAAAAGTACATAAATGGAAGACAGCTACTACATGTATATGAGGGAAGATGCAGGTAAAAACTTATTTTAACCTTGCAGCATTTTTCCTGTCGATAAAAAGATTTGCCATCAACAAAACGACGCCAGATGACAGCGTCAAGCGGAGCGAAGCAATCTTTTCTAGTTTTTTGCAGGACTAGTTCTGCATATTAGCCGAGATCGGCAAGCAAAGTACAGTTCTCTTGATCTCTTCATAAGTTTTTCCAGCAAGAATGAAGTAAAAATTTCGAAGAACTTGCACCAGTCTCACGAAATTTTGAGTTCTGAGGGGATTCTGAGCCTCGTCATATGCTGCTTCAGGTTTCTTGCGTAAAACCACATGCGCCAACCTTCATTGGCTTGATGTGAATAATACTGTCACATCGAAGGGGGCCACAATTTTGTTTGCTTGGATACCTCGAGCTTGGAGGTCTAAAAGGGATGGAGACATCGATTGAACTGCAGTAGTCGAATTGTCTTAGAGAAAATTCAGTTTTCAGAAAATCCCATTGACCGAATATAAAAAAGACATCAATTGCTTGCAATGGAACATTTTCGTCGAGCCAGAATCATATCGACACCTTTCATTTAACCTCATTCATCGGCCATTATCATATTTTTATGCCATTATTCGTCCAATAGTTTATTAAGGTAATCTGCTCTTACATTATTTCGTGCACTTTGTGCTGGTGTATGGACATTAGCTTTCTCATTGAAGTGTTCTTGGTTTATCATGACCCCTATCAGCAGGCAGAAGGATGATTTTGCCCTTCCTCCTCAATTCCTTTAAAGCCTATGAGTCCACCTGTTAAATACTTCGAATTGGTCTGCGCGTAACCAGTAAGGAGGTTTCATGTTGTCAGACAGAGTGGTTCTGCAGAAGTAGACGATGCGACCACTAGAACGAGAAGTTTATTTGCCTGACTTTTCAGATTCTGTAGGGAACCCCTCATCAGAGGTAATCGTAGAATAGCGTTGTGCATACAAAGATTGGGGCCGTTGATTACATCGGTTCTCTTGTTTGCATTATACCTTGTTGCTTTTTGAGGCCTTTACAATCTTTCCCTGGGAAATTTGGATTGCCTCTATGATGGCCCGCTCGGCAGTAGAAGGGTTGATGTCTAAGGGTGTAAGGCGCGTGGACATCAAAGGCAATGGTAGCGTTGTCAGCAGTGAGAAGGAGGTCCTAAATTTGGGGACTGGTGGCTTCCTCTCGATTGGGGATCCGGTATAAATATGGCCACCTAGCAGTGCAGCCAGGCGAATTCCGGAAAGAGTACAATACTTGAAAAGTACCAACGGACAGGAGCTCTCTGAGTTCGGTTTTTTTTCCTGCAGGGATGGGAATTCAGTGAAATGTCCGCGTGTGATCAATCTCAAAAGGAAAGGTTGAAATATTGTTACGAAGGCTATGGAAGCTTATGGAATATCCAAAAAAACCTGCGAACATAATGAAGACATAAATAATCTCATAGTAAAAACTTACTCGGCCTCTGCTGTCTTTCAACAAGTCGGCTACAACAACAATATTACTTAACTGTGCATGACATCACATCGGATTTTCTTCTATGTTGACAACATTGTATTGTTTAAAAAACCATTTGAGACACACAATAATCTTGATGCACGGATTTCATTCTTGAAGTTACAAATTTAGGCTTAAGAGGGGGAACTAAGTATCAAGACTCCACATTGTCAAAAAGACGAAAATATCCCGTCACTCCGAATGACTGGATTTTGTCAGTTGCTTCCTTTACTTCAGGTTTTTTGTGCTGTCGGTTGATCGGTGCCCGGTGGAGTTAATCCTAAAATTCATAGGAGTCTCCATCGTACGATCGAAGTCTATTATTTGTATGCAAACAATAGAGTGGACTGCCTTAGTGAAGCAGAGCGCTGTCATTTAGCAAAGGGCAAACAAAATCTGTAAATTCATTAGAATTCACCGGTTGTTGACGTACGCACAACGGTCGCTGCCAAAGATCGACGGGCCTGTTTCTGAAAAATAATTCGGCTAAATGCTTTCCACAACCTCGTGGTCTTCTTCGTGTAAGTCTGCATATTCACTGCATCATAGTCCTAATCCTTGCAGATGTCAAAGTCATACCCGGATTTCCGGTCTTTGAAGTTAAACGCAAAAGAAAACTAGAAAGCCTACAAATAAACGCCCCCGCAAAGTGAGCAAGTGAACAAGTCAGTTGACCTGGGTTGTGATATCTCACATAGTCGACCTGGCGATAGACACAAGGAGTTGTCAGAAACCCTCCTTTCGGGCAATTCATCAGACAAGTCGCATAGTTCCAGTCTTTTACCAGTAAGTTTAAATATTAGGCTGTCAGAGGGAACCTTTCGGTCACCTCCTTAGAGGTCGCACCTGCCATACTGAGCAAACCGGCTGATTGCTAAGTTGCCTTAACCTTAAGCTAAGCGTAATCTTGGCATTGCAATTTTTCACACAGAAATTTGACCACAACAGTCCTCCTGTAGGGCAGAACGAAAGAACTAATCGAAGTGTGCTTAAATAATGCGCTCATTTACACGTGGCGACCACCCAACTCGCCCTCACAAAACGGCTTTGCGGCTTACTGTTTAGGTGAGTTTTGGCAAAGCAACACCGCGTCTTTGGCAAACGCTGACCAGTCATTGCCGCCTAATCTGTGCCTGTGCATTCTAACTCAATAAGAACGGTCATTCCTGTCCCTCTGTCTGATGGCTTAGCCGCATCTGACCCGTGTTACTTGGTGGCTGCCTTTCAGCTTGGCCCAACTGGCTAATCGTCATTGCACAGACAAAGGAAAGCAGTCTGACTGCGCATATTCCCGTGCGATTATCCCCAGTGACATGCTGAGAAGGACGGGGTAGGAATTCTATTTCAGCTGAGCTCAGCTAAAATCCAAATAAAATATGGAGGGGGGTGCAGTAGAAGAATAGGTGAACTTACGCTTTCGGATAGCTTAACTACACGCCCAAGCGAACTCCCATAGGTTAATTACAAGAGCTGTCTTATCACACAAATTAATAAAGAAACATCTGAAATGCATTTGCGATTAGAAATTGGGTAATTATTGTGATATTGACTATCGTTCAGCATAATTAATAGATACTTAAGCCACTACGGTGTGCCATCGTTTAACGGCGCCTCGATCAGTATTCTTGGAAAAACTTCACCTAGTAAACGGTGGCTCCATGAAAAGCATGCCTTTTACCATTGCTATCCGATGCTCTTACAGAGACAAATGGACATTATAAAAAATGTACAACAAGTATTCATTCGTGCATGCACTTGAGAGTTACTTACGCCTTTTGAGTTTGGAGGATGGTTGTATTTTGGTTAAGAAAACGTTTGTAATCAGGATAGTTTTATGATGATGAAGCGGCCGTTCATAAAACCTAGTAACTGTGCATCGAGTACTGCTCTTTATGTAGCATAGAGTACAATCCACGAAACTCGTACGACCATTCAGCCTCCATATAGCGTGCTTTAAATAACGTTGTGAAAAACACCAAACAGTTTAACCTGCAAGTTCAACTTTTAGCCAGTTTCAACTTTAATCGAGGACTGAAAACATTTATCAACAACAAAGCAAACTCATTCTTGAAATGCATCAATTAAAGGCTTAATTTTCCCTCAGTATAGCGCAAGGAGAGTGTATTTGTGCATGAGCTCTATATCATTGCTGAACATACACAAGGACATCGAAAATATTCGGTTGTGCAGTATGAAATGTATAGTGAAGCGTATGTTTAAATTTGAAAGCTTCGTACCTTAGTTTAATATGCCATTTTGGCGATCTTCTCTTGTTCGTAGAAAAGTCCTTTTACTCTTGTTTGAAATTGGAAATGTCAAAAAGTTATAAAATTATGAACAAGGAGCTGTTCCGTGAAAATACAGCATAGCAGAAAGCTCGGCATATCAGTTTTGCATTTTGCTCTACTATTACCACACAACAGAGCGTACCAACCGGGTTTGTGAAATTTCGTTTTGGTAAGTGTGACCCCAGGAATGAGTCATGCTGGGGGCAGGAACTAACCGTGGATTATGACGAACTGACAGTCACCGTCGAGTCAGAGCCATTTGGAAAGGCACATAAATTACAGTATGTGTTTGGTTTTAGCAAACAAACGATAACTGCACCGAAACAAAGGCGATAAAGTGAAACTGGTGGCAATGACCGTTTGGAATTAAGTGTATGAAAAGCAGAAAGAGCAAATTTTGTAAACCTTCATGATGTTTCTTTCTCGTCAAAAATGCTTCATGTGTGAATCGAATTTGAACACTTGCTGAGAAAGAGATGAAAAACGATGACCATTGACATTCAGCACAGTGGTTAGGGAAGTCAAAGCCACAACAACAGTCACATTGCTCCTAATAAGTTGATGGTGAGTGTTTGGTTGTCCTGGGTCTTACCATTATGATTTCATGGCTTCCCAATCACAGCAGCACTAAACTGTAACCAACTGGAGTAAATATTTCAAAAGCTTGCAATAATACAGCCAAGATTGCTCCACAAATCATCTTTTAATTTAATTTCCCGAAAACGCTAGCCGGTACAACGTCCGAATGGCAGTTCGAACACCATAATGATTGATACTGAAGACCCCTTTTATCTACCATACTCAACAGATCTTGTCCCACGGACTATAACTTATTCCGCAATGTGGATAAATGTTTCTTTGAGAAAAAAATTAATACCAACAACGCCATAAAACAGGACCTCCAAAATTTCATGGACCTTCGGTTACCAACTTTTTACTCTGGTGAATGAAACAAACTACCATTGAGATTGGAAAACTGTAGTGAGCGTTCTTTGGTGAAAAATAACGATATCTTCTATTTCATAAAACATTAACAAAAACGTATTGTGTCCTTAGGCTAAAAATTCGTGCTTCATAATCCAGTGGGAGTTTTGCTGTTGGTCGAGACATTGCTGTAGCGAGACATTGGATGTTCCAATCATTTACATAGGACAGGAGTTGTGAATCAGACGAGGGATTGGAGCGGTGAACAGTTGTTCGACGTCGTCTGAGGAATTTACTGGTTGGGTGACAAACATTGAAAGTCAGCAGCATTCCTTCTTTGGAATGAGGCTAAATAGAGAGGCTAATGTGCATGAATTCCATCCCTTCCGAAGAGGAATGCGGTGGCTCTGGTACCCATAATTTGTGAACTGTTTTTAGTATGCTGGGGTTGGGAAAAATACTTCAGACAACAATTACGTCAATAGGAAAGACTTGATGTACTGGCGGAGGAAATAAAAAAGATGCTGCATTGAATACTGCGATATACTGAAATATACATATAAGTAGTGTGTGCGTCAAAAGTAAGACAATCAAACAAGTATCTTTGTTGCTGCATGCTCCTATACCACGAAAACATTAAAAATGGGCACCAAGTACGCTGAGGGCGGAGTTCCATATAATCGGCATCCGAGGGAATTCCCGAAAACAGGAGTAGTTACAACATGTGAACTAGCATTTAAAGTACATTTTCCGAGGTCTAGGCAAACATTTCTAACGTTCCGTCTATTGATGACCAGATGAAAAGGAAATAAAAGTACGCTGAGAAAGCGACAACGAGAAAACCGCGTCCCGCATCTGTTATGTTTAGTATTATCGTTCATCTACGGACGCAGCATGAGTTCTGACTAAACTTGACATGATATTTCGGTTACAGTAGAAAAAAATGTAAATTTTAAACATTCATTTTCGAGAACAATTTTCCTAACGACAGCGAGCTTACCTTATGTGGACTGAATATAAAATTGGAAACATGTTGAAAATTTTCAGCTCTGCATTTTGTACTGTAAGGAGTAATAGTTTCACTTTTAGGTAAACACGAATATCGTATTAATACGCTTCATCAATAAATTCGTAAGTTTGCGGTCTTTATATAAATTAGGTGCCTCAGGTGTTTCAGGTCTGTCTCGCAACTTTTGCACTGGTAGTGGGGTAACCCTTCGGATTTCGGAGAAACGCTAGCGATAAAATTTAAAAATAAATTTTTACCCAGGATAATTTTGGTGATAAGCTGTCCTTTTTAAGTGGGAGGAGGCAGCTTTATAAGTAAGTTGCAAAAAGCAGTCAAGCATTTTAACAATGATTGATGCGCCGGAGTGAAGTTAACGCAAACAAGACTCCAAGAACCATTTTGAAGGCGAACCCATGACTATTAGCAGAAATCGGAAGAGACGCAAATTATTAACTATCGACAGTTCATTACCTGGCATATTTTTGTAAATGATCCAATTAGAAAGTAAAGTTCTCTCTCTTTTGATTCCTCTGAAACTGTATTAAAGCTTTTGAGCGCAGTTAGTCAAGGGTACTAAAAAAGCTGAATGTATTTAAACCTATCAAAAAAGTTCTATCCCCTACAGCGTTTCCACTCCCTAGACTCGGAGGTTTAATAAAAAAGGATATTGACAGAAGAAAATTAATTTCGGTAGGAATCGGATTTCGCCAGTCAGCCTCAGAAACCGACGAGCTGTGGAAGAACCACCCGGTGTCTGCGTAAGCATTCCCGGTAATCGCCATTACAAGCAGACATGCAAGGCCCAGAAAAGCATTGAGAATAGCCATGGTTCACGGGCTTCCAAGTGCAACAACCTGTCAGCCCCATATTCAGTGCTGAAACTCAAGTTGGTCAAAGCAAGTTTCCAGTTGGGACACGCACAGGCCAACGCTGGGGAACCAGGTGACCGTCAAATTCCACTAATTTTGATGAAAGTTCAGCAGTTCACGTCCCGTACGAAAGTCATCATGCAATAAGCACAAAAGTGGGCAATTATGCTTGATAGGCGAATTTTTAATCTTTCTAAGTGTGCAGTATCCTAGTCAATGTATCCTATAAATACTGCAAGTACCTCTGCATGCATTACCCGCTTCTGTTGCTGCTTATGCCAATGTCTCTGAGGAAGAATCCGTGACAGACTTCGAAACGTCAGATGAATAAAAGTCTTTTACCCAGCGATCACATTTCTATCCGCGATAATCCCCATTTCGATTCACAAAACAGTTTATGTTTTCGAACTTAACCCATAATTGCTAGCCATACCCGTTGTCTGTCCGCAAAAAGTCTCCACCTGTACACTTTGCCTGATGTAAGTTTTCAGTTTATGTTTACGACCAATCATCCCCATAAGATAAAGCCTTCATAATACGTTCTGGAGAGGAGGACAGCGTGCTTCCTTTTCTTTCGACTAATAACATGTTAAAGACATGCTACTTTTACTTTTGAAGTTTGAAGAAAAACGAAAACTGTGAATTGCATGGAACAAAATGCGAACAAATAGAATGCGTTTTTTTACCAGACGAGCAAAATCCAATGCAGTTTTGAGCAGCATCTGCCTGAATGGCAACGATCGCCCTGGAACACAGGCTCCGCGCACTTGTGTTGAGGAGGTGTATACATCTAAAAAAGCTATTTGCGAGAATAAAAAAAGCTGATCTCTGAGAATAAACAAGGGCTTTTAATTGTACAGGAGTTCCAGTTTTAAAACCAAAAAATCAAATCATATTGGCGTGAATGGTTTCACTGTGATTGAAACATAAATCCAGCACTAAGGATCAGGACATCTTGCTGAATGAAATAAAAAAATTGTAAATAATGTACATCCATCGATCGAATTCACGCTGGAAGATAGAACGACAGGCTCACTTCGTCCTTAGACAGCTAAGCATGAGATCTGCCGGTAGCCTCCAAAAAAGCATCTTTCAAACGTCAGTTTGATTTGTATGATATAAAAACATCTACGGTTTTCTAATTTTCCAACATGAACGTAATATAATGTGCTGTTAGACTTAAATGCCTAGAATAGTTTATTTGCCAGGCAATATCTCGGAGGAATTTAGAAACGACTAGCACTTGGGCTGCCAGAACGGGTACCCGGTTAGATTTAATATAGCGTCTTTGCGAAAGCAGAATAGCCCACCACCCTTACGGCAGATTAGAAAACAGTGTTCCTTAAAGTCACCTTGCAAGGCAATGCAGCAGGTGAACTCCTTAGAAGATGCCAAGACCAAACCGGTTAACGAACCCTTCCAGCAGCTTTTTTTCGGATGTTGTTCTTAAAAAATGCGCTATTGCATGGGACAGGCTAGGAAAGGTTGCCAGGTCAGACTACCTCCATGTGCATGTACTCATTTAAATGCTGCCGTGGAATAGGTTATATTGGTAGTACGAGACGAAATTTATATAAATTAGCCTAGAAAAGGCTAAATTAAGCGCGTAAACAGCACTATTCTTGCACATACGTTTGATTTAGGGTATTATGTGTACCGTAACAAAGCCTTAGTATGATTGACAGGGTCCTACCAAACTAGCCCCACTCACTGGGTTAGTGTCAGCAGATGCGGCTGCCTTCAGCTTGAGAGAGCCAGTTTTGTGTGCATCAAAGATCCTCTATCGGAGGGGCTTAAATAAGTGAAACCCTAGCAACTGCGATCTTCAGACGATGGCTACTTAGTAAAGAAGCGAAGTCAGTGGATGCAGAATAGTAGGAACGGTATTTTGCAAACAAAGAGAAATTAAGATTAGAAGGGAGCATATTGACTGCGGAGAGCACGACCTCGCGCTAGAGTGGCGTGATCCAAAGTGATGTCTGGCGGCCGAGGGTAGGGAAAAAGGGACATGTTTAAGTGGTTCTTGGGCAGCCGCAAGGACCTAGATGCATGTGTGAGTGTCCGAGTGGAAGTAGGTCGAGTCTCTGCAGGTCAGCGCGTCTTTAAGCGCTACATGACCTTGACGCAGCTGGCCTTAAACAATGAGGCCGGACAAAGCAATGGAGGGCATTCACCGGCAGCGACCAATATACGTCCTGCAAGCTGCGCGCCTGCCATGGCCCACGGCTACAAAACTGGATGCACTCTCCTCTGTCACCTCCACCCCAGCTGGAAAAGCTCCACGTATCCTTCTCTGCTGCATAGCAAACTGTCCCTCATTATCTTCCCATGTTTACACAGTCAACTTGTATGCAAGGACGAACATTATTGTTCCCCCGTTTATCCTGTACTTCTTACCCACATTAATAATTTGGCACGTCGAGGCTATAGCGAAAGTACACGCATGCTTGCAAACGAGTCACCCAAAGCCATCAATAGGAATACTATCGATATGCTAACATTTTCACAGGGATCGTTTAGTAAGTAATCCCAGAGAGGCCACGGTTTTACTTTTTATCATATGATTACTGCGAAGCCTTTGTTTTGATGAAAGTATAAAGTATGGCATAAGTATATTAGGCGTGGGACTATGACTCGCATGTTTGCTTGTATTGGCAATATTCTGGACGTCCTAAAAAATTACACGGACTTTGCTGGTAAATGGCGTACATTGCATAGTAGCTGAGGAAAAACTTCAATTTGTTGACAAAAAATTAAAATAATGAACGTTATTCAGTAAATAGACCTTTTTCTATCCTGCTTGCGGAAAAGGGCCATATAACTGCATTCGAACATTTGTGAGCCATATTTTCGAAAATTCACTCGCTGAGTTCTCTGATCCCTCTGGATAACTAACATTAAAACAGAACCATCGGTAAAAAGACACCTTACAATTCCGATCACACAGTTCATTACTGGAAGCCCTAGCCTATATAATGAACTCAAAAAGTAGTCGAGTGTTCTGAACTACCTTCTGTGTTTCTGCGTTATAAGACTTAAAATACGCAGCACTGAATGTGTTGGTAATTTTTCGCAGACTTGGAACCTCTATACTCCATCTGTGACTAGAGTATACAATCATATGCGCATTCAGGGAGTGATTAGAGCACAAAACTGAGACCAAGAAGGTTAGCCAGTTTCTATTCACGGTGTAAATTTTTCTAAATTACAGAGATTGTGCCATCTGTATAGACATAGTACACTAAAAAAATAGCACCTACTTAATCAATTGTATATGTTCGCAGATGGTGCCTCTAGATAACTACAAATAAATGCAATTTCCTGAATTCCACTTGTCATTCCAAAATAATACATGTCGAGGATTTTGATAAGCGGCTTTCGGAAAGACTACTTTAAAGAGCTAGATTGCACACCTTCTTATGGAATAAGGATTGTATTACTTCAACAGTTTCTCTTTAATTGCACGTTGATATTCCTGGCAAACGAGAATGCAATTTGTCATAAGAAGCTCATATTTGAGAAAACGTAGGTCGGAAAATGCATGTATTCGGTAATTAATCTTCAAATCTATGTAGATACTTAATATATGGGAAGTCTACATCTCTCTGAACGAAACGGTGGCCATGGTTAGCCTGGACACCAACTCAGAGGGAAGGAAAACTTTAGTACCCACCTTCGGCTGGTTGTTAGAAGACTAAATGTGGCTATGAATGAACAGTGTAATTCCTAAAAATGGTCTCCTACCTTTCAGATCCTTAGTTCCACAATTCATGTTATAGTTGTGTCTACTGGAATCATAAAGCTGGTAGCTTTAAATAAAAATACGATATGCTTTGAAGCCCACTTAAGATTCAGTGGCATGAAATGTTTTCGATGAGGTTAAGTGGAAAGCAGATGCCATTTTAATTCAAGTGATTTGATTTTGCAAATCGTTTAAAGGTGATTTCCGTTTATTATTTGGTACACGTTGCTTGAGGTGGTATTTTTGGTTAGCAATTTAATTGGAGGATCAAAGCGAATCTAATATCAAAAACTATTATGATACTTTTTTGACAAGGTGTTAATCAAGTCAAAATACCGGGGAAAAATAAAGAGAGAACGCTAAGTAACCTCAGTTTCAGATCAGTGTAAAAGCTCTGCATTTAATTAGCTCCTACAGCATGCACCTAGTTTCACAAATAACTTTAACTAAACTCTTACACATTTGAGATGGCTTTAACATAAAATATTATTTGACATGCTAAAAAATCTCCGGCTTCCCTCAGACGGTTGCAAGTTCGATATTCACGTTACATCCTTCAGTGCTGATGTCTTGCGATAAAAAGATCAGCAAAAGGAAGACCAGAATATTCAAACATTTTATCAGCTGGCTTCTTCTAATTTTTTTAAGTTCTGCTTTTAAAACGTCGAGACAAGCTCTGAATATTTGGGCAGTGTACATTTTATTGCTCTTAAAATAATTATAACACCTGGAAAGTCAAACCAGTCAAATTCCAGATTTAAGTTTTAGAGGAGAAGTGGAATTTTTAATGCGAAAAATAAAGCCGCAACTTTTTTTTAAAAATTGCTTATAACATGATAATCCACCTTATAATTTGTGCAGGAGGAAATAGTGCTTTTCATTCATTTATCAAGAGCGAGATAAGGAAAATGGGGCAGAAATTTACAAAAAAACTTAGTGTCGCATTACACGAATACGCAGCAGGCTTTTTGTTAATTGTTTTCTTGATTATCTGATCTCATTTTGTTAAATTCAAATAAAAAAATATCACCTTTAATATTGAAGTCCTAAGACCGTCATAGTTATTGTGACTGTTTATTTTAAACGCAAAGTAGTAATCAAAACCTTTGTGGGTTTTAGAGTTAATACCAGAGTATCAACGATATATAAAACAATTTTACTTGTTATCGGATTCTTTTAAGTTGAGATACCGCCGTTCTAAACATGTTTTCACTAAACAGAAAAATGCTCTCCAATCCAAAGAGAAACGACGAAAGTAGTTACGAACACATTGTTTTGAAAATTTACAAGTTTTGATGACAATAGAAGTATTCACCATCGAAACCCACGCATATAAATGGACCACAACACTGAGAGGCAAGTTGTGCATGAAAGTATTTAATTTTGCCAAAATCACGTGAAACAATTCTTGAAGCCAATGTGTGGCGAGTGAACAACCATTATGTTCTCCTACATGAACACTAGTTATACATTTGTACAAATTACAGTAAAATAAGTAGAATTTTTTCTTCTTTCGAAGAAGATATTATTTCCATATTCCCCTGTTAGTCGCCTTTCTATGATCCGCCAGTAGTTAACTGTTATCCGAGGCGTGAAAAAGTTCCAATTGGCTCTAAAATGCACCACTGAGAGACGTGTGTTTGGTATTCACAGCTCATTGGCTCTTAGCATTCGTTGGTTGAAGCGACTGCAGCCTGCATTACAAAGCACGCGACTGAGCAGTGAGAACATTGTCGCCTTGGGGTTTGGCGCCCTATTACTGACTCACTCCAACCAGTGGATTATTGATTTGGATATTCAAACTTGCGATTTCGTAAAGGCGGAAAATGGGAGGCAAGCTTTCCTGCGTCAGCAAAGCTCCAGCGGTATGTGCAACACTTGCAAAATGATTGCTTTTTATTTATCTTTAAAATAAACTTTTTAACTCGTTATTTGCTTCAATAGCTCAATATTAAAGGTGCTCTAGTTTTATCGGAACCTTTTAAAGCTGAAAATGGACACTATAATTCAATAACCAGGCTTCGTGGTTGCTCTGAAATTCCTAACTAAAACGTTAGGTAGAAAACTTGGCATGGCCATTTCAAGTTCGAGGTGAAACGCAAACATTCCTTCTTCAAAGATAGTGAGAAAAGCATGAAAATTATAATCGTACTTAAAAATTTGGAGGCAATACTTTTATAAACAATCATCAGGCCAATACAAGTTATCTACCTTACTCCAAGGCAAAAATCCCCAATTTTCTCATGCATTTTCGGTTGGATCATAAGCACGCAATCTGCGTTCCTTACATATAGACCCTATTTTCACCCTTGCTCATACCTAGGTTTGGAATATGCGAAAGCAAACTAGAGCAAAATAGTTTTATCAGTTTTTATTGTTACCCAAGTCTGGCTTTCACAATGTCCTGCTTTTTCATTGTTCTCACATAGAAGGAGTGTGAAAATGATAAGGGCTTTCTATTTGATCTAGCATTAAGAAATAAACATTAATAAAATATTCTGCGGTTCGAGGGAAATAAAATCTTTAAGCTAATTTTACTTGGCCGCTGACCGTGATAGATCTAATAAGGAAGAAAACAATACTTACGTTTTGTCTTGTTCCAGAACGCCTGTGGAAGTTTGCTGTTTATGTAAATATACACAAACTGCACACAGCTGCATGTTTTTGACACCCTAGCCTTGCACTCAGCGGCTGCCCGTTTTGGTGCATATTTTATCTTCATAAACAAAAAACGACTTCATTGGAAGCATCCGTTTGTACAACCGCATATCATTTGCGCTTAACGGACTTTCAAGTTTATTTATGAAAAAATACATGTAAATTGTACTGCTGTATAAGTACTTCTGCCCAAGAGACAAATAAAAGCCTTCGCTTCTTGCCAATGCAAAACAAGGGAATCAGAAAAAAATAATCAGTTTTCAAAGTCACTAAATTTTATTTATTAAATATAAAACGATCTGTCAAATCCCAATTTAGTTTTTCTGTTGAAGGCTACAAATAAACTTTTAGACTGTATTGCGTGAGCCTTGCGTGCTCGCGGTTATTCAGGTAATATTTAATCCCACATTTAATCATCAATAAACTAGCTTAGTATTTATAAGTGTGCAACGGGAGGGGAACTTTGGTAGGTTTCTGGCGAGCAATCTCCAATAAGTTTGTCGGCCTTATTCATAGGGATTATTAGTATACGTTTTATTTTTCTCATTCGGGGCAATCTTTGTTCAGTGTTCCCACATGCTTATCACAACAGAGCCTGCCGAAGGATCACAGGAGTTCGTTTATTTGTTTAACAGAATTTTGTTTTTACTTTAATACTCAAAGACAGATGTGTTGAGTTTGCAGAGTTCCTGTTATCTGAGGCCGAATTTATTCATGGCAGTATATGCAAGTAACTTTGCATGAGTCTGTTTGAACGGATGAACATGCTTCTGGTCTGCCCATTAGAAGCGCCCAGGCGTAGTATGAAGCCGGCAATAGAAGGAAACGCCCCCTCGGAGACCGTGTGCGTTTCCATGGTGCTTATCTGTCTGGTATTCTTTCCATGGTGCTTGCGATTTTGACATCAAACCACTACCAGTATCGCCAAAATGTGTTAATGCTCACTTCAATGGTCAACAGTTGGCTATTTATTGTCAGCGGTTCTTCTTGCCAAGCCGACAGACAGCCCTCAGTATGCTGCATCATTTAGATAGGTGACTTTTTAAATACATTTTAACTCTTTCGTGCCAACAGACAGTGATCTAAGTGCAGCCAGTCGGGTCGCTTTCTTTCTCATTTTATATAATGTGTGCTCAGATATTCTCAAAGCCCCTCGCGATCGGGAAGACATAGGACATTCAGCTTACTGTTCTACATGAGTTGCAGTAGATCACGAAAATAGGTTGTTGTTGATGAGTGAAAATGCTATAGAAAAAGAAAGGTGTGTTGCCTGGTTGGCGGAGAACTCTATAGGGAATCTATAAGTAAAAAAATGTCATGAAGGATTATGTGCCAAATTAATTTCTGACATTATATTCAGCAGGAAATTCGTGGCGTGCAGCTCTTTCTGCATAATTAAAAACTGACGGCCCGATTTAACCCTGCAAATTAGGTTTGACTGGTCATGCACTGCTAAACCACCAACATGCAGCAATGTTTTGCTTTTGCTACAGTTTTCTGCGGAGGTCTCTGCCGGAAAATCCGCGACGGATGTCAAAACGTCATGCAAACAAATGTGTTGTCCAGCGAACGAATATTCTTCTTCTTCTCGATGGTTATTTTTAGCCAAGCTGCATTCTCAGTCGCCGATTTTTCAACTACGGAACCCACGCCCGAGGTCTGCACCTGAATCATCTAAATATCCCAATCAAAGTACTATGATCCTGTGGTGCAGTTTCAAAGACGCTGCACGGTTGAACAGGGATCAAACTGAAGCGTCCAGTACGCCGTTAAGGAATCACTGACTGGAAAAAGCAAAAGTAGAGAAAAATAGGCTTTCCTCCTGTGTCCACCTTTATCACTAAATCTGACCGAATATTTTCACCGCTTCGCAAAGACGAAAAGGCGGAATATTCCTATTAGATTTTGGCGCTGCCGCGGCATCCCGCTCCGTTCGTAATGAAAGACTGCACGGCAATCGGGTGCCGCAGCGTATTTTCGCGTCTTCCTGTCTCGTACGCTCTGCGCCCACGTCATGCGCTGAGCGCCCGCACATAAACAATTTTGTTGTCCTGACTTGTGTGCATACGCGCAATGGGTGTGTGTGTATGTCCGTGCCACACAGTGCCGACTGCTTGACGAATAGTAATCGAACACACACACAGCAACCGCTACCCACGTCATCGTTGCCGAAAAAGTCAGCGCAGGTTGCAGGACATGCATATGCGTGCTTGGCAGACGCCACAGATGGTATTCATAACGAGGAACCAGCAGCTTAAGCGATGGGCTAATATCATAGAGGTAATTTTTGGCAACTGTTTGGTGCTTTGCGAAAATAACTTAGTTTTAAAGGCACTAGAGTTAAGCGACAGACTGTGAAAACAAGGAAGAAAGATAAGCATAATATTTCATCTTTTTCATTAGAAACATATGTAAAAGTCTACCTTTGCAAAATTACTAAACTTTTATAATGAGGTAAAGTTTCTTGCTTTAAAGTTTGTACATGAAGGCATCAGCTAGCAGAGGTCCAAGCGGCGATTTCATCACTACGCCATCGATTTGGCGGTAAACTTAGCAAATGCAGCTATATTGCATGTTTAACGTGCTCGAGGACCCTAAACCTGAAAATATTTACGAGATGGGACACATAGTTGCAGGGGCAGATGCTGCAAAAACCTGAAGGGTTCTAATCCGCTACATTTGTTCTGCCCTTCATCATTCGGTAGTTTCTTACCACGACTCTAAAGACATTCAGGCCTACTATAATGGCTTCCATTCCTTTAAAAAATTCCGAAAATGACTTAGTTTCGTCGCAGACGGCAAAGTTTATATTTATGCCCAGCAAGCGGTGATGAGTAGAAACCTTGCTTTGCCAATACAAGCGAACATCCGTGTCCTAGGAAGCAATTGAGAAGAAGAAAGCTCGATCGCTGGGACAATATGCTTTTTCGCCTGACGTTTCGATATCCGTCGTGGATTCGTCATCAGAGACATGAGTAGCTTATGTCCCTTTCTGCTTGTCACTGCAGTGGTTTGCGACTTTTAGAAAAGACGCTTCAAAATACTTCATTTTTGCAACACAGAGTGAGTACTGCGGTGTCCGGAAACTTGAGTGCTCCTCCAATCCTTACACTAGAGCATTGAGATCAATACTTCGTTGGTAGGCTGCTGTTTCTGCATTGGTTGTTAGAAAGAGGTAGCTGTTCAGACTGCATACGGTATTAACGCATATAGCAGGTTAATAATTTCAGAAATTATTGAACACGAAGCTTGGAATTAAGTGCCCCATTTAGAACCAGACTCAATATCTTAATAAATTGCTGAATTGAATATAGCGGACATCTTGAAAAGAACCATGTAATACTCATTCTTTTATAATAAAGTTTTATTTTACCCAAGGAAAGACAGGTCGCGAGCTCTCCATCCTGAGTCCTGGGCTAATTGCGTTCTGCAACTGCCAAGGTAGTACTTCACTGAAGTTCATATACCAGGTGCTACATAGAGAACCCCGGCAACCCACTTAGGAACGAACCCATCAGAGTTTTTTGATTAGGCAGGAATTCCAGTTAAACACGTGTCTAGGTTTGTAGCTAATAAATATGATGTGGGCTTGGACAGATCATTACCTTATTGAAATTTCACTGCGTGCGCTATTAGTTGTCTGTAGAGTGAATATAACTTAGTTGTGCAGCAGAAATTGATGTTTATCACACTAAACCTTAGTGCCCTGGCCACCTTACTAACACGTCTGATTTCGATAATTTCTTAAATATGTAGTTCGATGTTTTTCTGAGTGAATTCACTGAGGAGACAAACACCTCAGAGTTGCGTCCCTTAGCAGAAACCTATTTATGCGGAGAAAGCGTATCTAGACATTAAGTACCGGTGTATGAATGCAAACGACGCAATGCTCTTTCCATCAATACCTACTGCCACTGCAACCATAATTTTCGAATAGAAGAAGCGCATGTGTGAACATAAACCTGATTTTATCTGGATTTCAAATGGCTGTGGATCAGAAAAACAAACACGCCAGAAAACAGTCATCCTCATTGAAATCGTAGTATGACAACCAAACTGACATAATATAGTCTATAAAAGCGCATAACTTCTGAAAAGCTTTGGAATTTTATACAGTGGTTTGGATTTAAATAACACACCGAAGTTGCCAAATTAACATCTGATCCCTATAAGTTTGATGTCCAATGGGCCTCGTAATCACGCGAAAACCGTATGTCTCAAATGTCTTGTCAATTTTCCTGCAGAATACAATTAAAAGGGGCTTGAACTGAACTTTATGAATAAGCTCAAAGTTTATATTGCTTCAACTGTAAAATTAAAGTTGCCAAGTTTGATTATTTTTCCTCACCTCTGGCTGCTTTCGTGTTCGTTTGTTCAGTACAGTAAGTGTGTGCCAAGTAATCAATAAAACGTTTCTGTGTTGAGCGTTTTTGCTCTTTCGCGGGACAAAACGTCCGCTGCAGTGTTTTATCTTGTTAAAGGAAGTATGCCTGCACTTAAACAGACGTATATTGTGTGCAGGCGACCCTGGTGTGTTAGCCTTTGACAAATTGTTTCAACTGGAAAGTTTTGTGTTCTAGCGCTCTTGCTCTAGTTTTTAATATACATGACTGCTTTTTATCGTTCATGTGACAAAAGGAGTAGCTATCAGTGCAGTCAGTCTAAGGTGAAACTTTGCTCACCGATTCCTAAAGAGGTGGTTCTTCAGTACAACTGCATACGGTCACGTTGCAAGTAAAGCCTTTGGCGCTAGACTGATTATTATTCCCCAAGGTCCGCAATTTTATAACGTCTCTTCAACTGCCGAACACTCGGCTCTCAAACTGCACATACCAAGAAAGAAACGACATGAATACTAAGCTTTGATTGCTGTTTCTATTTGTGCACTTTGGTTTCGAGATATATGACATTTTTCGCGCTCATCCGTAAAAAAAGACGCGCCTATTTGCTAAAGTGTACTTGCTTGTTTCCAAGTCAATAAGTTGTCCTTCAATTCAATAAGTCTTTTACATAAAGTGAGTGGGCTGGAAATCCTAACCAACAGACACCTTATAAAATGTTTTCATCAGAATATTTTGCCTATGCGCAGCCAAAATCTCGGTGCCCAGACATTATTCGGACGCAGGCGCTTTCGAAAGGTATGGTAACATTTCGTGCAAATACCTGACTCACTTACATTAAGGAAGGAATATAAAAGGTCACTTTTTTCCGTTTCGTCACCTAAAGATGCTATAGGTTGATTGTTTTCAAATAATTGGTGAGCTGCGCTCGAAAACACACTTTCTGTCTCGATGCGGATTAAGTTTTGCCTCCAGTTACTCACATGCAAATAACTGTTTAAGTTAAAAGGCGAGGAATTAAAAAGAATGCTATATCCTGCCCTTTGCACATGCATCGCTACTGACGTATGCTCAGGATTCTTTAACAAATGTTCAATTTACAGACATTTAGTGAACGGTCTCATTAATGGACAATCGTGATAATTCCTTAAAAAACATGGTAATAGCTGGTATAGAGCAAGTTAAACTGGGAGCATTGTGCGACCAGTGCATGTATGGGGTCAAGTTTCCAGCGGAAAATCTATTGCTGTTCAAGTTATATTCATAGTGTGTGTGCTTGGAATGTTTTTAAAAGATGAAAAAGACTAAGATTTGCATATGTTTTAACTTGTGAAATTCCACAGCATTTCATTGAGCTCAAAACGTAAAAAAAACGTTTTCATTCGCAGCCCTTCTAAGTGCTCCTATTTTCATCCTCATAACGAGAGCCGTTTTAAAAGCACACAACTGTCGTCAGAAGCAGAGAAAATACTAAAAACACTTATCTACTTTAAAATACATGAACATGTATGAGTCACAGATTTTGAGGCACTTGTTTTCCTATGATTTTGACGACGTTTGTTTGAGTAAAGAATAGGGGGCCCAACAAAGACTGGAAGAGTTTATTTTTATTTTTTAACTTTGAAATCGAACCTCATTCTATCGTCGGGGATGAGATCATCAAAAAATGTCGCGATTACATGGAATGTTAACCAATTAACGACCTGTAACACAGATCTGAGTATGACTGTAACCACCCCCCTCAGTCATTATTGTTTTCGAGAGACATGTCCTTCTGTCTTTTATGCCAAAATAAAGGAAGTAAAGTGAAATATATTTTAAAGCATGTTTTAAACTAAAATCTATCACGCATCATATATAAACTGCTAGTGAATTGATGATTGGCTATCATATTTATCTCTCATATTTGCGCTCCACAGAATATTTATTTTTCGGTCATATTTCACTGCTCACACAAACAAAAACTTTAAAACATCATGAACTTAAATTCCAAACGTTAAAAATTTACACTTCTGTTCATTGCATAGGTCAGCGGCGAAAAGAAACCAGGGAAATCCAAAGAAAAGAAGGTGGTTCTTGACGGTGAGCAAATGTATGGCTTATATTTGTAACTTGAATGTTCGCATAAGTTATCGTTCTGATCAACGACTGTGTGAGCTTTTGGGAGTAATTTGCTTCAAAATGCATGCGCCCTAACTGCATCCAAGGACATTTGATGCCATAAAAAAGGCGGCAGCCAAATTCATTTAACGATTCCATACAATTAAAACGACTCTTTTTGATTTTGACCTTAGTATAAACTGTTTTGATGAATGCCAGCGCAGGTTTATGAGGTGACGAACCCAAGCTTTCCTGTTAACCACATAAGTATCTGCCGAATAATTAACCACTTACGTCTTTAAATCCGAAAAAAATGCTGTGCTCTGCAAAGCATTCGCTAAAGGTAAATGTCTTCTTAACAAAATGATACTATGAGTTGACCGAATTGTGAAAAAAACTCGAGGCATTCGGCAAGATTTGAACTCATATAATGTTAAGAGGGCCTTTTCGCGAAGCCAACGCTCTAGCCAAATGAGCTAAAAACGTCCCATTTCACGCCATGAATTTAATCATATTTGGATCACTTTTATCCGCCCAAATATACTGCTCGTTTTAAATCCACCAATGCTTCAGCATTATTTTGCATACAAGCATCTATAATCCACCAGAATGAATACAAGGCTGACTTAATTATAAGGAGATTTGGCAGATTTGGTCAATTCGAGTAGACCCAATTTTGAAAAGTGGTGGCATTCGGCGTTCATAAATGCATTCTCTATTATGCTGGTTCAAATCCTGCCGAATGCCTTTAATTTTTTCACAATGGGGTAAATTCGAATTAAGCAAATCTGTCAAACCTCCTAATAAAACTGCTAATTCGTCTTTTAGCCGAACCTTATTCAGTTATTCCAGTTTAGGCGCAGCAAATTTACTCTCCCATGCGTTAAATTAGCGCACATTCACACTAAAATGTGACAATTCACTTACAGAACAATATTAAATCGTACTACTATAGATACATGACCGTTTTGTAAATTCCAGCGCAAACGCATAAGAAAACCCAATATATTATAAAATGAGACTTATGACGATCAGGTTAGTGGTCATTATAACAACAACAACAAGTACAGTGCATTTAGAAGGCCCTTTCCAATTAAAAAGCTATTGTGCAGGTTTCTTGCAAGTCTTGCATGCGAGTGTGACATATCGGGCATAGTTTTAACTGTGATCATAATTCTGCTCATGAAGCTTTGTTTAATGACTGCTAATTTGTACTTAAAAGCATGGTCGAAATTAGTTTTTCCACTCTTTATAGACACAGACCTTTTTCGTCATTGTGAATAATGGATGAAGGGAAAAAATCAGTTAAGTGAAAGTCTGTTCAGTAGTCCACTGAAAGACACAATAAAGTTGCATAACCCTTAAGTAAGTGATGAGTGAAAAAGTGTTTGCAGTTAGGATTGAATTTATGTCTGAGTGTGCATACCTCTTTTATCTTAATTCCTTCTTGAATATAAAGTGAACATTATCTTACCACCCGAAGCATACGCACTTATTATTTGATTCCTAGGATGTTGTTTGGAGGAAAAAAACCTAATTTGCAGTCTGGAGATGACGTCATTATCCTAATTACAAACTGTAAAAACGCGGTCACAGATTATTGAGTAGCAATCACAGGGTATCTCTATTTAATTATAGGTGTAACGCTAATAAGATGCTGCTTCGCCTACTGCCTGTGCTTGGAAAAATCGAATATACTTCTCGCCCATCCATTATTCACAACGAAATTCATGGCGCCAGTGCCTTCTGTGTAAGCATCCATAAATTTGTGCCCGGTCGACTGCAAATCCCCCAGCATAAATATAAATGTAGCTATTTCTAAAAGCAATGCGCAATAAATTAGCATGGTTTTAAGGCTAAACGCTTGCGGCCTATCCAAACAGTCGCAGTTTTTCAGGATAACAGGAAGGCAGAAAATATTGTTATGCATCATGAACAGTAAATAACACGGGGACAAATATCTAATTCCTAGCAATAAACTATATTGGATTCCATCCACAGTAATTTATCTATGTGCCTAACGCCGGTTAAGCAATCCGTATAGTTACACGTCGAATGCCATCTGCAGTGACTCTTCTGTAAACTAATAAGAATAGCCTGGTAGAACTAGCCATCACTGAGAACTTAAACTTATTCTAATGCTATGTGAATACCACTTCCAGAGATGAGCTGCTAAGTTTGCATTAAATTTGAAAATGTCATTCATTCCATGACTGAAAATATCAATTAATCGGAAAATTCGCCTTCTCAATACGAAAATAAGATAAGTCAAAGAACGCTTATATCGCCAACAGAGGAGAATATACGAGTTCCAGGCAGCAGTTCTGAAGAAGAAAATGCGATCACTGGAAGAAGGACTTTATTTTCCTGACGTTTCGGATTCCAGACGGAATCCATAACGTCAGGAAAATACAGTCCTTGTTCCAGTGATCGCATCTTCTTCGTCAACGCTTAGATCATTTTACGCAATTTATTTTGCTACTGTGTTTGACTCACTTCTTCAATTAGCTGAACATGCTATCAGTTAGAAGTACGATCAAATGGAATCAATGTTTGTATTCATTGTACATTTATCTTCACTTGGGAAACTGCTTTGTGCTAGCAATCTTGATAAAAGTAATTGATAACCTACAAAAGAGCACAATAATGCTCACCGAAGCTGAAATAACTCGAATTGAGGCAGATAAAACTTAAATTTACTTATAAGAAGCTTCATATGTTTATTGTATATCTACAAAAGTGCACTCCAGGCTCAATTATAGAGAATTAATAAGAGTCCACTACAGTCCAAATATATCTACCACCTAATTCCTGTCTAAACTTGGTCAGCGATTCCCTGCCGATGAATGTGAGTTCAAACAACGTCGGAGCTACTCAACTAACTGTCAACGTTGTCCCTATATACTTTGCTTGACTGTCAAATTGAATGGCCTAGTTGTTGGCAATTGACGTTGCGGCCAATGCGTTGTCTGTCTGCATTTACCCTTTATTTTTTATAGGATGAGCTGATGTATGTCTGAAGATGATTTGCTAACTATTGAGAAATTGTTTATGACAGTTTTGTGGGTATAGTCAGCACGTCCGCTGGATTGCAAACTATTTGGCTCAGCTGGAGACGCTACTTAAACTGCGAAAATCGAGGGACCACATCAGTGCCCATAGTTTTGATAAGAGAGCTCTTAGGGCGATTCCGGTGATTCCTGTAACATGTAGTAGAGCTCATAGACCTTAAAATCAAGAGTATGTCTACGTACATTTGTTTACCTTGTCCTGTTATCAGTTGTGTTTCACAGGCTCCATTCTGCTACTTTCCTTCGGTCTCTGCAGTTTCCATGGATTCGGAAAAATTCACGAATTGCAAGAGAATTCTCACACACAATTAAAACAATTTGTACTAATGTTATCAGGGACTATTTTCCAATTGTTTGTCACGATTGCGAAATGCATTGTTCCCCGGAGCACTTACGCCATTACAATACTATTAATGGTCTTAAATTAAGCATATTGTGACATTTTTAATGGCTTCGTATGTGTAATACCATTGCAAAGAAATTTTGATTTCTGAATAAAAGTATTTTCTCGTGAATTGCATCAAGAAGCAGATCATTTTCCGTTGTTGCCCGGAGTTTAATGTTAACTTGAGATTGGATAAACATGAAATAACAAATAACGATATCCAACGGTATTGCTTACCAAAAACCAAATGGGCTGACCTCAACAAAGTCTCGCTATGCCTTTTCTTGAAGATATGACTTTTTTTACACTTCGCCACGGGCTTGCCGGTTTCAATTGGGAATACAGATTATAGAAGACTGGCACTCCCGTCCGGTTCCAAAACCCATTCGTCTGGTTGTGCCTTTTATATTTACACACAAACGTCAAAAGTCCTGCCCATCAAACATAGACAGCTTGTCTGTCTTTTTAACTACTTAATATTACTTTATAACTTAAGGGGTTATATTAAAGGTAAGTGACTATTGAATTCCTATGCTCGCGCTGGATACTGCTTTTTAACCAAAAAAGCTCAACTCAAATGGTATGCACCAAAAAGCAAAATAGGGGATTAAGTGACATAACTGAATAATTTTCAAATGCACCAATCCATCGTAGACTGTAAGCAGCAAGTCTTATGAAGGCTTTAGATATAAGGTATATTTAGTTGCAAGTAATTTACTATCGTACTTAAAATGGTGAGGAAATTCTAGTAAAGGGATTGATCTCTGTCTCTTACATGTACACTAAGTAAAATAAGCTATTTGAAATTGCAAAAAACTCTCATACCAGGTAACCGAAAGATGGGAAACGCATGCAAATGGCTATGGAGACCGAGGCTAGCTAACTCTGCTGTTGTTCCAAGCTGTGTGCAAGTTACAGGACCTAACGGAAGGTTCTCAGAATTCTGTGCACAAATTGCATGCAAAATGGCTCAAATTCACAAATGAGTGATTCCAAATTCTGAGGATAAAGTAGGTCAGGGACTGTCATCTTCTGAAGTGACAAATGCGAAGATTTTCTTCACATAAATCATGGGATTTGTGGAGCCTCGCATCCGTAAAGGCGCTGCAAATCTGTCTTTTAAGCATTTAAATATATCGCTGGTAGCGACCATTTCCAGACTGTCTTACATCCTTGTGACGAGCAGTCTTGCCTGTAAGCTTATGTAGGTTTAATATAATATCAATTATGAGTCCACATAAATTCCAATATAAAACATAAAAATACATGGCATTTTAAAACGCGGACAACTACTTACGCAAATTCACATCTTTCACATGTCCTGCTGGTTTTTTGGAGCTTTTTGTTGTCTGGCAGTCCTACGTTGACTTCAATGTGAAAAGTTATAGACTTCATTGTATTATTCATGGCAATTCGAGGTGCTGATTGCGAAATATGTTGGAATGATAGGCAAGCTAGAAGTAAGGTGAAACTTAACACGCATCAATCGTTTTAATGTCTGAAGCGAAAATTCACTCATTGAAACTTTAATTCCAATTCATTAGCAGGTTCGCAACGAATCTAAAACTTCCACTCAAAAGGGTCAAGCTAAACGCACGCTAAATAGCAAGCCAAACATCTCACAGTTTTTTAAAAACGCATTAAAGTCAGTTTTTCACTGATAAATTGCTAAGAAATGCGTTAAAATGATTTGTATGCACACGAACTTATGAATAAATGAGAGCTTACATTTTTAACATAAGACCTGTGATCGTCAGCGATTTGAGTCTTAACATACTTCTTCTCAGTTGTCTAGTACCTAATAGCCTTTATTTTGTGCAACCTGTAAAAGCTTCACAAAATTATAAGTTCACGTTTAATCATTTGAAACCATCGCATTATCAATAAATTCTTGACCACAGCGTGTTAAAAACAAAATAAAAAACCACAAAAAATAGATAGAGAAAGCGTGGTTTTTTATGGGTTTCGATCTCTGCAACTTCATAGAAATTTAAAAAATTCACGCATGCTAGCTGTTTACGATACGAACAACGAAAACTGTAAGAAATACTCCCCAGAGAGAATAAACGAACTGTTTGAGAAGTCCATTTGCAGCGAGCCCCGAAGAAATAGCTGTACTGAGTGCGCTAAGTGTGAATAGCTACGTAGTAAACAGTTTGGTGCACTTAAGGTAGTACAACCCCAACAGATACTTCAATATTCTTTGAGGAAAACGTTAGTGCTCTCGCCTGTTTTGCCCCACAAGTACCCACGGACTAATACATTTTCTTTTAATCTAATTTTTGTGGCCAATAGGGGATGCCGTTGAGGCGGCCGTCGTCAACCAACAACAAGCAGCGCCACCAGGAGAAAACCATGTTAGCAAACCAATAGTATTTCTGTCTGCAGCACCGAGTGATTTTAAACTTCCTATCGCGGCACCAGTATCAAAAAAGGACAAAGAGGGCCACTACCAGCCTCCGGTAGATTCAAACTCTTGCAGCTCTGCAGCCGATGTCCATAATCTGCTGGTAAAGCCGCACATAGAGCAGCCGGTTGACTCTAAGGCGCGAGTTCTCGCTTTGGGGGAAGCCAAACCAAGCTGTTGGGCCGACCTCTACTACCACTTAATCACATCACGTGGGCTAAAGACAGATGAAGAGAAGGTGCGGGCCATCTTCAGCTGGTTGTGCTCCAAATCGCCCGAAGAAATCCCCTTTCCACAGCCAGAATCTGCAGACGGACCGAAGGCAAAGAAACATAAGCAGGATCATCCACTGGACTCGCCGGACGTCGTTTTGCCGAAACTGGCGAACGGAACTGCAAACTACGTTCAGGTAGGTGGTCGGTTGCTTTACTTTTTCTTTATAAAAAATTGGAGATTTGTTTTCTGATAAAAGTTACACGAAATAAATGCCTAAGAAGCTGTCCATATTCTCCAAAAATATTAAATAATTTATGCTGTGATTCTAAAAAGGCTTACTGGCAAAATTAGTATAGGTATTTTGAAAACAGGTTAGGAAAGGAATTAAAAAATTGTTCGCAATTTTATAGATTGCTCATAAAACCCAGACAAATTGTATAAAAATATATACACCACGCCTTCGGCAGACATCATTTTCACTTAAACTAATGAAGTCCGTAACTGTAAACAAGTAGGAGTCTAACTTAATGGAAATTGGAAATTGCAGTTTGTACTGTACTCTAGACAGAGTAAATAATTCATGGTCTTTTAACTTTTTGATGTTCTTGTAATAAATACTTAGCAAAAGATGTGCTACACCTACAGAGTTAGATAAATTTGACAATTTCTGTTTATAAAAACTTCAGTTACTTAGAGTTAGCTGACAACATTCATGCTTAGTTAATTTAACGTTTTTTAACGGCATTATTCGAACGTTATATCATTATCAAAGCCCCAGATTTGATTAGTAACCGGGTATGCCAAAACGTGCATTGCGTTGGATAACTGTCCGCCGTCGAAATTTATCTGCTTCTTAGTCATTTAATGACGTTTTGACTACGTCCTTTATTTGGAAAGAAAATAAGCCCTTCCAAAGTAGCAGTAAGCAAACTTCCTTAAACATTCGTTTTGTAAGATGCCTTTTGAGTGTACTATTCCTTGAACGTTGAGACTGTGCGTGTTCATCCTCAAGACCACGAGGAACATTCAAGTAGGTTGTCAAATCTCAGTTCTTGTAACATAGATTTATATGCATTTGCCTCTGTTCATTAATAGTAGTACCAAAAGGCTACTTTGTAGTTGGTCGATATTTCTTATCGAAAAATTAGTCAACTTAAGGAAGGGTAGACCCGATGGTGGGTAAAATAGACTGCATCAATTAGGACCAGACAATTATTTGGGACAGTGAACTAATTCGAAGTAATAGGGGGTTATCTCCTGAATATCCACGCCATGGTCACATTTCTTCTACTATATCTCAGTTAAATCTACATAAGTAAGTCTGTCAGGATAAATTAAGTGTGATAAATAAAGAAACAGTGCTATATCAATATCAATTAGTAAACCTGCTAAAAATAAAATAGCAGGCGCCCGCGCTTATTTGTAAAGCATTATACCTTAAAAGTGTTGCGGACATTCTACCATGCAGTAAAACAGTCATTCTTAAGGGATCGTGAGCAAAACTCTCTTTCGAGCTTAGATTTGTCCCCTTGTTTTATATATGCTTCTGTTTTGTTTCGTTGAGAAGAAAAACAGCCACCACTAACCGCATTATTAAATGTTTGTGACAACTATCTTCCCCCCACTGACCGCATAATTACATGCGGGTTCGAGTTATTTTCCCCACTGAAAGCATAATTAACCGCGGGAGACGAGTATCTCCTTCAGCTCTGATCTAACCTAGAATCTTGCGTGAATGGTCTTTTTGAGTTAACTGTTTCCGCGAAACTATTATTTGTTTGACGATGAATAGCAGAAGCAGACTCAAAAATTCACGCAATGAACGCTATTCTTTCCCAGAGCCATTTATTGTAAATAAACTTCCGACAAGTTTCGAAACAATTACAGTGTAGATTTCTCAAATGACTTAACAAATTAATACAAGTTTATTTTTTACCCTTAAGCTAAGGACGATTAATGGCATAGATTTTGCCTTTTTTAAACCTACAAACCTACTAGTGAATAATGTTGACAAACCTGCAACTTAATACAGATAAATATATTCCTTTTATATGTTTCTTTTCACGTTCTATTTTTCCACAAATGACTCACATGAGGCGTTACTTAGACGGGAATATCGCAGCTTTTGGATACCGTTATAACAGACTTAACATGAAATCGGAAACAGACAGACTAATAATCTTGTTTAAAGGCTTTTGAAAGTTTATTTCACTTGAGGTTCTTATCCAAGTCGACAACCCATATTATTTGCTATTCTTTTAGCTGTCGCCTTTCTCACTTTAAAAAGTCTGTTAACCCTGTACCACATTATGAATCTAAATCTACTGAATAACAGCTACCTCATTTACAATACCTGGAAGTTGGATCAACCTGATGCTTGAATGAAAATCAAATGACTGCTTGAATCTTATTCCGATAAGTAGTGTAAGGTCAAAATATGCATCTTCCTACGCTATGTTTTTCTGAACTAAGTGTTTGGAAATCTGCAGCATAAACGCACATAAATATTCACTAGATAAATAAAAATAAATGTGATATCAGACAAAAGAATATAGGAGAAGGACATGCACTCACTTTGCCTAGGAACTGGACTTTCATTTAAATTCTCTTATACGAAAATAAGCCTATCACTAAAGTGGACACGCTGATTCTTTGCTGGCGATTGGACGGAAGTGAAACCGATTTGAGCAAAATTACTTAATGACGCCTAATTCTCATGCAAAAAGTTGATCGGAATGAAAATGAATTAAATAGTAACGTGCCTGACATCTGAAATATGTCACTATCTTGTGATACCAACCAGATTGAAATGAGACAACGTAAAGTTTAAAAAGTAAATATTCTTTTCGGTGAATGTGAGTAATGCCCTTTAAGCGGCAAATAAAAACCAGAGTATAGAAAGATCTAGATACCACGCGACCAGCGAGTGCGACAGGAACGATATTTTCTGTTAGAGTTAGTCAGCTCATGTTGTTTGCACTGAAGCGAGAAGTTCAAAAGGGTAGATTAAAATAACACTAAAGAACCAACTGTTTTATGCCTGAAAGATTGCAGCTGTCGAAGTATGACTTCAAATCTTCCGTCGTGGTTGGTTGCAGGCGTTTAAATTAACCTCGACGTAATTATAGCTGGTGTCAAAATCAATATGCCTCTTTCTGCATTTCTCGCCTGAGTGCATTTCTTCCAGGAATTCACTGCCTTTTCCAGATGGATAAGTGCCTCAAATCCATATGTTCTCGCATGTGAATTTGTGGCCGCTTTTCAGTATGTGCATGGTCACCCGGGATAAATGGTCTCGTCTTCTGACCGCTGATTGTTGTTGGTGTATAGGCGTTGGGGTGCATTTTCAAGTTTGGCCACAGTATACTGCATCACAACTGGCAGACGACATCTTGTAGACGACACCTATTCCTTCAAGCTAGCCAATCCTGTCCTTAGGGTGAACAAGCTGCGATCGTACGGTGGGTGCGGGTTGGTATGCCACTTGTATCGGATGTTTTTGTAGTTGTCTTTCAACAAGCACAGATACATTTTTCCGTATGGGAGAGTTTGCATTTAAGTTTCAAATTTCAATATACTAATCTGTTTACTTAATTAAAGTCTCGCCTTTATATATATATATATATATATTGTTCTATCTTAATTCATGTCTCCTCATTTGCCCGCGCTTTTAATTGATTGATAAGGCATTTAACAAGGGAGAATGTACGACTTTATTTACGGAGACGTGGATTCAGGCTCACATCATGAACAACTTTGCACGGCGAACAGGCTGTTCAAGCAAAGTGTGCCGTTTTCAAAGTGGGAACTGTTTTGGCGGAACCGTTTCATTAATTGGCATACACATTGCTGCTTGAAAGTGGCCCGAATACAGATGACTTCCGAAAATCTCCTTTTCAACCACAATCGGTCATACTCGGTCATGGCTCAAAGACTAAGAAACGTCGGACAAATACACTCCTAGTCCCAGAGAACATCTTAACTTTTTCTAAGAATGCCTTGTTTAGAAAACCACCAAGCAGTGTGGGTGCAGGCAGCATCTTTGGGAACTTTAGAGCCTTGTAAAATTCGACAAACTGTATCGATTTTATTTACTTTTACACAGTATCGTTATCTAAGTATTTATCTTTTTGTCGTTGTTTAAACAGGCCTTTGAATCGATGTGCCGATACTCGGGTATTCCCTGTGTGACAGTGCGCGGCATTGCCAAGAGCGTGGACTACAAAGTCGGCCAACCGTTGTTGCAGCCAAACGAACCTCTCTTCCATCCCGAGACTGGAGCTCTTCCCCCTCTGATTGCTTCTCTGCAGCATTCTTGGAACGCGGCCTGCCTGGATGGTAAATGGTACCTCTTTGACTGCACTTGGGCAGCTCAGCGTTTGGCCGTTCGCGGTCAAAATGCCCCCAGCAGCACGCCAACCACCCCCAACAGCGCCACTGCGAAGGCGGCTGCGACGCTGCAGTATGAGACAGATATGTTTTACTACAAGGTGGATCCCCGAGAACTCATTTACACTCACTATCCCTTTGAGGACTGTTGGCAGTTGCTAAGCCCTCCGGTCTCGATTGTGGTAAGTATGCGAGTAAACGTTTTATGATTTAGGGATGTTTTGTATGACCAGATTGAACTGGTGATTTTCAGAGTATTTGACGGTTCACTGTCCCTTAGAAGACAACCAGCTGATGCACTTACCAGACGCATAATCAGCCCAGTGGCTGTTGTCTATTAGGGGACTGATGCGTGGACCTATTTTGCTCTGGCGTGCGCAGACGGGTTCGCCGACCTTGTCAGCAGCTGCGCCTACTCGGCATCCGCCAAATGACGCACTGAAAGCCGTCGCGATGGGCCAAAAGCTGTGACTTGGAAGATTGTCGGTAGAGCCCAGTAGTCAGTCCTGTTAGGTGTGTAGCCTAACCAAAATAATGCTCTTCTTTCTTGGTTCTTCCTTGGAGATTCGAACGGGCATAATAAGACGGTGAGACAGGTCAGATGTTACTGCTACAACGAGTCCAATATGTGTTACGTTGAGTGACTGACTGGTGGACTGAGACTCCGGCTCAAATAGTCCTTATGACGCTTTCGCTCAGCTGGGATCCGAGCCTTCCGCCCTTCCAACCTTTTGCTGCAGTTTTCATGGTCGCGTTGGTCAGCAGTGCATGTGCCTGGACCATATCCCATCTCCGGTCCTCTTGACTTCGCCTTATGACTAGGCGCAGGTGGGGAGCGTAAGAGAGTGCGTTAGGTGCATCGCAAGTCTACTATAACTTGAAACCAATGCACGCGCAAGTGTCCGTCACTGCGCCATCCTGTTTTGGAGCATACGTTGGACATTGACGAATCAGGTGCCTGAACGTTTAAAGGTGAAGCTATTCAAAAATTTCTACAAACATAGACGTTAACAGTTCTGGCGACTGAATTCCGAAATATGAAGCAACGAAGCTGGCCCTGCTTTATTTCGACTACAGACACTTTAATATCCAAGAAAGGTTAACTGAATGTTTTACATAGTTTTACATAAAAAAACACGATTAGAAACAGCGATGGGACACCTGCTTAAGTGTTCAGGTAGTACTCGTGTTAGTGGGATGCTATATATATATATATATATATGGATATAAGCGAAGATGCTGACCCCAGGTATTGGAATGGAAGGATAAGGTAAGGCGATCTCTGGGGGAGAATGTTTATTCGTCTGAGCTTTCGCACTCATGCTCGAGCACATCATCGGAGATAGACATTTGGGTCAAGAACATGAGTTAAAATAGGGGCTTACTGCTAGCTGCTGGTTGGTCCACCGTCCCCTCGTCTTATTGGACCTCTTCTCGTGCGCATGTGCAACCGTGCGGCATCATATGGCTTGGGGAGGTCTATACTTCTGTTGATTGAATTGCTGTCCGTTTTCCAGGCCTCAATAACTTCCCTCGCCAGTTTGCTGTCGGCTCGGCCTATGACCTGGGCACCATCAAAGTCGAACCGATGCTCGTTTTCTAGACAGTGCATGGCGATGTGCGAGCGGCCCTCCGTTCTGTCTACGGCTAAAGAATGCTCGTGCATGCGGGTTCTCAGTCGTTTGTCCGTCATGCCGCAGTAGTTGGCCCGACAGTCTAGACAGTTGACGTGGTAAACAATACCCGACGTGTCTGCCGGTGCTAATCGGCCTTTGGGTTGCATTAGTAAGCGACGGATAGTAGCTTCTGGCCGGTGTCCCACGCCCACATTAAGCGGTCTGAGCACGCGCTCAATGGCCTCGGAGACGTTCTTCACGTAGGGTAGGCTACGAAAGGTTGCCGGCCTTTGTTTTTGCTCCTCCTCGTTCTTCGTGTGTCTTCGGTACAGGCATTTGTTTACGAAGCTACGCGGGTATCCGTTAGTGCGAAACAGGTGCCAAAGGGTTTCCCGCTCTTCTAGCTTCTTGCTCTCCGTACTGCAGTGTGTTTGGATGCGGCGAAAGAGCGTCCGGACGCAACTGCGTTTATGCGAGCTGGGATGATTGCTGTTGTAGTGCAGAATCTTTTCCGTGTTTGTCGCTTCACGAAAAACGCCAGTCTGGAGCGTTCCGTCTGCCTGTCTTGATATCTGGACATCAAGAAATGGGAGCTTTGCGTCCTCTTCTTCTTCCATCGTGAACTGAATCTCTGGAAAGATCGAGTTCAGTTCTCTTTTAAAGTTATCTTTGGCGTCTCGGTGTAGGATGACAAAGGTGTCGTCTACGTAGCGCATCCAGAATTTTGGCTTGTAGGACTGAAATACCAGAGTTTCCAGTTCATTTTTGCATTTTTCTTCCAAATAAAGCGCCATTGTTATAATTATTCTAAAAACACGTTTAACACATACTTATGTGAGAACCTGTTACGTGTTCTGCTAGTAAAACAGTGTTTTAGTTTTGACAAAGCCATAGTAGACGAAGATGAAATCTCCTGAATAACCTGGAACGAATTCCGAAGTGGCTGGCTTTTACTAGGTTTGGCAATCCTACGTTCCCATCTTTCTAACGCTGACAGGCTGCAAACAGTTGCCGTTTGATTTCGCAACAAATCTGTTACACTTGAAGATCGTCTAGAAGGTTTTAGGGCAGATATTGGTTACAACTCAGTAAATTGGTCTTTTAGCTGTTGCTTTGATCAAACCTTTGGCCTAAAATCGCAAGCAGTGTCGGGATTTGCCGAAGATTACTAACTTAGAACTGCATCTCAAAATAGTGGCCTTAGATGCATTAAAATGTCACTTTTACACTTGGTGTGAAACAGATCATGGCGCAGTTGTCGCTGTCAGAATGATATTGTAATCTTTTCCTGTTTCCTTATGCAGACGGCAACTTTCAAAATGGGCCTTTTAATTAAGTTTAAGAAACTGGAAAGGCTTTGCATAAATTTCCTGAATTTTCACTGCCAATGAAAGTTTGCCATTTCCTATTTATGTACTGATTCACTCCCCTTTTATCTTCATGAAGATACAAGTTTAAATAAACACCAATTAGCTTTTCTCCGCGGAAAATCTAATATTTTATTTCGAAAATTAGCACGCGCCTGATTTAAGTCAAGGAAATGTCTACAAATCATCCGTTTCAAAAAATTAAGAAAAACGCTCACCAGTTCCCAATTGCAGCTGATTAATGTAACAGACATAAATACACTTAAAACTATGTGTTTTGGCAATGCAAGAAGTCTGGGTAGAAATGTCAGTCCTGCGAAGTAGTTCATATATATGTATGTATCACAGAGTACCGCGTAAAATTAAAATAACCTACTAAAATTTACTGTTTTCCACCTTCTGAGTATGTGCACGATTATCAGGAAAGTGGGTTAGTATATTTACATTTCGGTTACTGATAGGAGCTAATGAGTCCGCAAATTGGTAGGGGGGAATCAATTACATTTGTTCCAATTTCTTCAAAATATATTTTCTGTTGTACCATTTTACGAAAATTCTATAGGTCTTTCCATTTTATTCTTCAACATACAAATCGTGTTTTATGCATTTAAATAACTGCGCAGTTCTTGGAAGCAATTTCGTATGGTCCGCCCTTTCTCATCCATAACTGTAACCTTGTATAATCTCTTGTATTCTAGTGTGCACTTGTACTCGATAATATTTATTTACTTACAAATGTTAAATGCCTCTCTACGCAAAAGCTGTCAAGTTTAGTTTGCGGATGGAAGTTGCCCATTGTGATTTTGAATAAGCATTATTTGCATTCGGAGACACATTAAATTGCGTTTTATACCAGACCTAGGATTAGCATTGAATTGCTAACCTGTAAAAAACAAGGTCTGTGACAGTACGATATATGCGAACAGTGCGAAACTGTATTTTGGTAATAACTTATCGTCTCCTTTCTTCCACTATGTTTCGAGCTTCGACCTGAGCATCGATTTAAGGCAACATCATGAATTAATTCATTTTCTAATCAGAAATGCATGCAGGGCAAAATAAAGCTGGCAGATCTCCTCGAAGTATGTTCTTGAAACGACGATGCGATGATGCTGTTTGGTCAACAAGGCAAAAAAACACCTGCTTTAAAATTTCCAATGCCACTTGTTGTTAAAGTAATCTATTTGTGATCATCGATACCATAAGTGTAACTGGAAACGCTAAAATGTGCGAAAATTGTCGAGAATTCCTAATACACCGTAGAATATGAGAACAAGCCTACTCGCTTAACCTTTGGACTTTCATCTGTTGCTTGCACACTTTATTTTACAAAAGGAAAGTATGAATATCAGTACTTAATGAAGCATTGTTTTTCATTATCTTTGTTTATATTTCAAGGCCAAGCTTAATGAAAATGAGATATTTCCTCTGACATTATTTGAATTCAATGATAAACTTTCTTGGTTTATACTTTCTTTCAGGGTTAAACTACTAAAATTGTACGAAAGCGTTTAAATTAAGCCTTCTTCTGTCAATTCTAATTTATAGTTTCATATCAAAAGTATCACAAACAATGAAGTACACTTTATCTTTGGCATATAACCAAATTGTTTTAAAGGTCATTCAGCACATTAAAATGAATCCACTTAAATACTAGGCTTTGCTTTCTTTACCGCCCAAATATAAGCAATCTATCAAAGGAACCAAAAGTCTTGCTAGATTACATTTTCACTCTGGTTGTTTAAAAAGATCCAGCCAAAACTAAGCCATATACATTTTATACTTTAGCCTTCTTACCCGCTTATCAGTAACAAGTCAGATCTTTTTTAATTAAATGCCCATGTAAGCGTGCCTGTCGATCATTGGTGGAAACAAAAGTAAAGAGGACTATGTAATTGCGTAGTTTTGAATTTCGTCATTAACCGGAGCCATGTGCAGAAACAGGGTGCAAGGATAAACTAGCGTAGTCTGAAAACTAAAGGATTTTTGGGAATAAACACCGCTTGAAAATTCATTATTTTTATACGCATTACCTTTATGGATATCAAGCAAACCTGGCATAAGTACTATACAAAAATAGTGGACAACAATTGGTTAATAGGTAAATTTGAGCATAGAGATATGCCAGAGCGGTTTTGATCAAAAATGATATTTTTAAGGATAATTTGACCTTTTGCAATTAGCATTCACTTGTTTGTCTGTTTTTGCATATTCAAAAGTTGAAAATACGGACAAGCAGATATTAGTAGTCCGATAAACCATCAAGGGTTAGCGAATTGCAGCAATTTCATTTTTGCCTTATATCGAGAAGGTTGGTATACTAAATAGTTGCTTCCTTATCCAAATGTTACTGCGAGTTTTAAACTGCATGCAACCGACGCAGAAGTGTAATTTTATACAGTTCTGCGTGTGCTTCAAGCAAATTTCCTAAATTTGTATATGTTTGATTATTTATCCCATACCAGCGGGAACGCATTTACGAAAACTAATTAATAATTATGGGCAACATTACGCATATTTAGTTCTTAAAAGAACAATAATTAATACAAAGTGTTTGTTACGAAAATAAAATTTTCTCGATAATTTCCAGTTTGTGAAGACGTCAAAAATAGCTTTAAATTAGAACAATACATTTAAATAGTTTGTTCACTATAACACTTAAAGAAACCACTTTCTTTATGCTAAAAGTACTTGACTTAAGTCACATTATTTTGTGCATATGGTAATAAGTCCTTACCTATATAGTGAATATCGCGGAATAAAGTCTCTGTTTATTTCGGAAATTTTTGCTGTGCTCATTGATAAGCTGACTAACTGTGCAATTGTTCAACCTTTACATCGAACCCTTTAAAATAAGCTATAACTAAACAGTATTTTCCGCAAAAACGAGCTTTTTGATATTATTTCCTATGCATTTGGCCATGTTGGTGAAACTTGAAAATGCCTTAAAGCAGCAAACCACATTGTCGAGCATACAACGAGTCTGCTAGATACCACGCATATTGTTATTTCTCAGTTTAATAAACAGTTTCCATAAAAGTTAACCTCTTTAAAAGGTGCTTTTATTGGATATTTCTTTAGAAAAAAGTTTCATCCTGTCTTTCCTTATAGCATAGGAAATTTCTTTTATAAAAAAAACTCATCATTTAGCAAATGTGACAGCCTATTTCCCCCAAAAAATTTAAATAGGACAACAGTTTTCCAAACCTAAGCCCTTCTTTTTATTAAATCCACTCAGTTTATCAAGATAACCTGTCCAGATTTACGCTAAATTACTCGGTTAAACTTCGACCTAAATTTTGCTTGCAAGATTTGCAAAAAGGTATCTGTGCAGTAGTTTGAGGCGAAAAGGCGTCCGTCAAAAAACAGCAAAAAAATCAGATTGAACATAGGTAAAATAAGATTGATCAAAATTTTAAAATACTTTATCGATTGGTTTGCGTGAAAACTGATTTATTTTTTTTCAGAACTTCGCAGAATGGCCTCTGGTAAAACCAGCATTTTTCGAATATGGCCTCAGTTTCCTATCTCATCAAGGGGGCTTCATTCCTGCAGAAACAAATCTCGTTGTCAAGCTCAAAATGCATCCGGAATCAGTTGGAAGACTGATGTTCACCTATCAGTTAAATCTCGAGGGCTTTGGCAACATTGATGCAGTAAGTGACTGTTAGATATAGAACCTTGCGCTATTTCTTAAATTTATATGAAAGAATTTTGAGTCGTTGCTTGATAATTAGCTCGAAGTGGTTATAAAGATGTTTTTGTAGCTACCTTAACAATTAACTGATGTCTCCGATTTCCTTTGTGAATAAATTATAAGATTTAGTCGTATTTATTAAGCAGCGCATTAGGGAGATTGATAAGGATGGCAGTTTTGAATGAACCAGTCTCCTTTCTCTTTGAAGCAATACTGTAATTTTTTTTATAAAGTTTACTTCTCAAGAACTATGATTTCAGCCCTCCCACACCAAAAGATTCGATTAAATATTCTTCGAATAAATACTGATAATGCACACCTAAATAGAGGTGTTTTTTGGAACTGATTTTCCAAGCAGGACACAAACAGCCGGTAAAAAATTATTAACTCCTTCAATGACTAGAAGTTCTGATAAGCAATATAGACCATAAATTGCTGAAGATCTGAAAAATTGAATAAATTATTTGTTAAAATCTTGCAACTGAGGTTTGCAGTTCATTGGATGGTATCTACTTGCGTTCCGCTTCGTCTATATAAACGAGAGGGAGGTATTCCAGAAATACTTGAATAAAACATCCACTCATCGAAGCAGAGACTGTGTTCATCCGGCTGGGGCTGACTCTCGAATTTAGTGACAAGAACGCTGACAAATAATGGTTACAAACAGCGAATAAGGTTAAAATGAACGAAAGCCCAACTGAGACTTCTTACATAGCGTAATAACTGACTCATTACTGCCTACTCTTCGAGCCAATTACTTAACAAAATATGGGATCTAGCAAACAGTTGCGTTTGTTGATTGGCATCAAGTCAGAGATAAATTATATGAAGCGCTCGTGACCAACATTTTTTATAATTTCTAATGTGCATTTACATCCATTGAGTGGACGTTAACGTCTTTTTTCGTAACTGCTAACTTATTTGGCTACCGCTATCTTCTAAGTTCAGCGTAGTTGCGCTGTCTGCAATTGCATCAACTACATTAGCTCTTGATAAATTTTCCGTGGAAACAGATCTTTCGAGGTCACCTTAACACTCCGACGGTTGCCTCTGGCCTGTGTATGATAGCATCTTTACGAGGTTTGCCAAGGCCTGTAAAAATGTGAATTCCAGGAAGAAGTTGAGAAGATGTTGACGCCCGAATTCGAGTAAGATGGTTCATCGATTAACGTTCCGGATTCATGTTTAAATCCATGATCTGAGAAACATCAGCTTAGGCTATTTAACGCATAAGGAACTAAAGTACATTAAGAATGTGGTCAAAATGCTATAGAATACGCATGACAACTTGACACAAGCCTTTCATAGAGGATTGTTGCCTTTTGGTGCACAATGGATTGACATGCGAAATTCAAACCGTAAATCACCTGCGTTTAATTTCTCGTCTTGCGTGTTAGCCTAACGAAAGCTCGTTCGTTTGCACGCACTCCGAGTGGTAAATTTATTTTCCCTGACAACGTTTGACAATGTTATATTGCTGCGAAGGTAACTAAAATTGATTATAGACTGGGAGCCAGTTGAACAGGACTAAGGCAATTTGCAGTCCACGCCATTATCAGATCCTACAAGCATTGCGGTCTCATCAACCATGCATGCGTGGGTGCGTCTCGTCAATTATCCGCTTCATGCGAACTATAGTCAATTCTCCGAAGGCTCCTATAATGGCCAATGGTCCCTTTGGTTTAAGTGCGTTGTAAATTGTATTGGAAAATTAATCAAGGGCTCTTAGAGAAAATAACACTCGTCAAAACTCTGGACCGGTGCGATTCAGACGCAGCTTGCCGTTATATGTCACGCTTTGAGGAATAACAACACTTAGCTAGTCAAATTATGTATCTGTCCTGAATGTTTCTAGTTACCTGCAATGCATAAATATAAGCCATTTTCAGCCCCAACGGGCCACGTGGCAGATAAGCTGAATCCTTATCAGGGTAGGTCAAATGTAATTGTTATGCTAAACCATAACAAATGCAAAACCTGGGGATGTGGTGAAATGCCTGGGTGCGGGTTCCTGCAGCACATGACATGTGCATCCTCTCAAGCCTCCAGTCTTCGTGACTTGGTCATAACACCAAATCCACGTGAGGAGAGTGTGCGGTAGATGTTCCGCAAGTCTATTACACCTACAAACTAAATAACAAGATGGTCACCGTCCCAGCACACATTGTGTCTCGCTGTCTGCAAGAGCAGTCGAATTGCTCCAATCCGCCAATTTTGCGCAGGTGGTGTGGGTAATCTGATAGCTGAGTAATCACGTCACAGATTCCGTTCTCATTACCAAATTCCTCCTTTAAGTTAGCCCACTCCATTCGTGTAACAGACGGGCCACCACATCATCTTATGCCAATACTGCAAGGCCAGATGGTCATGGCTGACGCGACGAATCAGGACACATCCAGGATATTCCTTGATTTTTCTGTATGTTTTAATTTTACGGCGGTACCCTGTGCACACACAAACTGTTTCTGCTGCTGTTCTGTGAGTATGTCTCTGAGGATGAATCTGAGATGGATATCGAAACGTTAGGCAAATAAACATAGGGTCCCAGCGATCGAGTCGCCTACTTCTTCTCAGTAAGCACACTCTTTGTAAAGTACACAAAGGCCGAGTAATGTAAGTTAGTGTTTCCTCTCTTCATCATGGATGTTTTTCTTCTCAGAGTTTTTTTTTTGCATGTCAAAATTCGGCACTTTTGAACGCTGACGAAGGCATAATTCAAATACGTTAGCAAGCTAGTAAATAGAAATATAAGCAATTGGCATTTTCAATTGGAAAATAAATTGGTCATCAATATGAAAAAGTACAATTGGGTACAGAACTTCAGGTGCTAGAAGAATGGACAGCAATCGAACCCTTTCTCCTTACAATAGCTTTGCTTTGCAATAGCCATGCTATGGCCTCTACTGTCAATTCCTGATGGAAAATTCAAACAACTTGACAAAATGGAATTTTTTTTATCAAGAGATGCCCATCGTCAAATCTGTTTAAACCAATTGTGATATTTGAGTTAGAACTGCTGATTGTCAGTCCATATACTGGAATGCCTCTGAGTGACACACTTAAGTATAAAAGAGCGCCTTGGTTGTGCACAATGAGAAGACCATTAACTTTGCCCTGGACCTACAGGGGTCGATAAACGCTGTAGAATCCAAGTTCTTTATAGTCATCAACGTTTAATTTAAGTCGCAACTTCGTTTTTTCTTACTGACTTTAATTTACACGAAACATAAAACTGCAACCCCTTTATGCTTTTAACAATTTTTCTCTCGTAAAGGCACATAACTAGACAGGTTCTTCTATGACAGTACGTGTTTCAGCAATCAAACACCTTTCATCTGGTCTACGCATCTGTTGGAAAATATGGTTGATTAAGCATATGGAGACCAGCATTTTCTGTCCTCTATCTTAATGAAAAGAACACAATTTATGGGGCCTTAGCTGTTTGATGCTCAATTTAGACTTAAATGTTAAGAATTCAAGTCAACTAACCACGCACCTTTGATGTCCTACCGCTTTTTTATCGTATGCATCCTAACGTGTATCGTAAAGCCATCTATTCTCAATGAACTGGGCGTCCTTAATGACTCGTATATTAAAACGGCCTTGCAAGTTATCCATACGTTTGATCGTATCTTAACAAAAGGCAACTTAATTGACTTTTTGATAGCAAAGAAATGGGCGTTCCCATTAAAATCAGAAAGTAAATTTTCAGAGGTTCTTTTCAGTGACTATTGGCTTTTCGAAGGATCATTTTAATGACCTGACGAAGCATGCGATACTGAGCTCCAGACTGGTGCTATATCTTAATATTTAGCTGATTACGTTTAGTAAATTAAAATGGCATCGGTCAGGTTTAGAAAGATCGCTTAACGACGCAAAGTTTCCACCAATACATCATCCGTGATCTCTGCTTGCTTGCAGTACCAACGCTCTGTGATGCAACATCAATGGAACGATTTAGATGGTTTGCTGTTTTTTCCTTTGAAACATTAATAATAAAAGAAATGCTTAATCTAGTATGCAATTTGGGACACATTTCCATTTGACTTATGGCATACAATAATGCTTGAGGAGAGCTGCCATATTCTACTAATTGCTTCTCTTTGATCTGGGGTAAAGAAGTTGTTAGAGAAATCCACCTGTAAACACCTATTCATAAGAAGTGCATACAGGCTAGATTCGTAGAAGTTAGCAAAATGGAGAACTAAATCGGGAAAAAAACAAGCAAATCCTTTCGGTGCGTATGCTAAGCACAGATTAAAAATGTCATAGTGAAGCTAAAGCATATAAGGGCATTATACACAGTAAACGCAAATTCAATGTACATAGGCCATTGTTTAAGATATAAAGAGTCCGCAATGGCTAGCTGTGACTTTCAGAAAAGACTGTCTTGAGATAGTAGGAAATTTCGAAAGGTTAATTTTAAGGCACATTTTTTAACCTAATTTTGTAGAAAGAAATTCCACGGTCGTTAGCTTCAGGCAGTTTAGATTCCCTGGAGTTGTCCCTTCCCGTCCACTATCGTCATTTACTTGATTTTATCTTATGGCCAACAGATACATATAATTAAAATTTTCATTTTCATAGTTCCACCATACACTTGAATGTATATGTGTGGCAAGATGTGCACTAAACACGTGACAATAAGTGCACCCTGGAACTGGGGTGACTGTTCCTAGTTCATCGATCGACGTAAGCTATCTTCACTTTCACTTAGGTTCGAAAAACCTAGGGTCCTAACTGGACTCCAGTTATTGAGAGTCACTCGCCAACGGAACAGCTTGTATGTTGGGAAAAGCGTGGCTTTCACCAAACAGGAGTCTGCAATGTCACTCATATTCCTGAAAATTGTATTGGACCGGGAGCATACACTTATGCACGTCTGCCGTAGTCCCCGTTGAATCCCCATCGTGTTACGCCTTCCTAGGCGTTGCCATTGTTGGTTTTGCCCCTAAGTTCATTGGTTGCGGAGCAAGTTGTGTCACGTCGTGACTGCCCCTGGTAATAAGATTCTGCAAACCAGATAGGGGGCAGGCAAATAAATCTGACAGTTAACTGAACGATCAACCGACATCCTGGCTTCTGTTGTTTCCCTTGATGTGTTCGTCGCCTCGGCTAAACGGCCAATACAAGTGAACATGCAATTACCAGGAAGTAATTAAGAAGATGATTCAAAATGACAGGCGAATAAAAGAGTTTTCCCAGCGATTGAATCTTTTTCTAAAGCTAAATGGCATCAAGGTTTTAGACGTGCTTCATCTCCCCAGCATAAGTTGCTGCGGACGATGTTCGATCCAACCTCCGTATGCTTACTGGTGCTCATACACTCACGTTTAAAGCCGTTGGCTGGTTTCTCCAATGAAGTTGCACATTATGCAACTTCACTGAAATCGGTTGACTACGGTAAGACTCTTTTGCTTGAGACAAAAGGTCTTTTAGCCCAATCAATTTTTCGCGGGTTTTAAAGTTATGCCTGTTAGCAACTCCTTTTTATGCGAAGCGGGAGGGATCTAGCCATGGCTTTTGATAGATCTTTCATATGCGGCATGCTCTGCCATTTCGTTTGCGGACAAAATTTCTCAGTGTACGTTTTAAAGAAAGTAGATTCCGTTCAGTCAGCGCTCGCGGATAGCCGCTAGCTCTGAAATATTATCCTAGGGAATTTCTCTCACCCAGGTTGATAGTTGACGTGCGGCAGGGAGTTCCTATCCGTCGACATAGCATGCGTACACACTTTTGCTTTTTCTGCAGTGGGTGGTTCCTGTAGTAGCCTTACATTTGCGGCGTATCCTTCGCTTTACGGTAGACTGACGCCCCCTCCCCTTTGCCATCCCGTTGGTGACAGAAGAGATCGTCGAGGAACGGAAGTTTGTCCTTCACTTGATCTTTTAGCGTGAGCTGCAGCTAGCCGAAACTCGAGTTTAAACGCTCCCTGTAGCGGCTGATTTAATCCCGCTCAACGACGACGAATGCTTGGTCAACCTAGCGTGCCAAAATTTTGATTTGCAATCTTCGAACACTTGCATCGCGAGTTTTTATAAAACAACCTCGGAGATGTAGGACCCCATAAAAATGCCGGTAATTTACTCATATGTGATACATTTGAAGACGAACAAGGCCTTGAACCATGAGTCCTATGATATTCTAAGTCGTGAGCTGCACATCATGTTTATCATAATGATGACATAATAGGTCGCAAATTGTATCAATAGCATGGGTTTGTAAGCGCACTTGAAGATTAAGGTAACATCAAATGACACTAACCGCTCAGACGGCTCAATGGTGACTGTTTTCAGTTTGTCCAATAATTATTCTGCCGAGTAAACTGTCGTTTGTGAAACAGTGTGAGGACCTTCAGCTTCTGAAATAAGTGAATTCGAAGCCCAAATCGCCTAGAACAGAAATGATTGGCCGTAGAGGAGTGTATGAGATGTGTACGACTGAGAGGCCGCAGAATTATGCAATGTCTGCTTCGCTGGACTTAGCCATATCGGGACCGCCATATATCTCCACGGCCATTGAGCGCGGAGGTCAAACAAACAATGATGACACAGCGGCAGCCGAAAAATCACAGGGGCCAAATTGAAGCACGGCTGTGGACAAAACTAATAGTGTGCTGTGATTCATACACAATGGGTAGTTCGTATTGACAGTCTACGTAGACGGACAAGGGCGGCATATAACAACACACACAATGAGGGTGAACGATACAACCACTCGAAATGCCAGACCCATAATAAGCCTTTCCTGGTGAACGTTCTTCCATCTTCTGACTAACCACCTAGGAATCGCATCTTTACTAACATTTATACACTTATTTGCATAAGCAGACTTTATTTTATACAAAATAATTACTTTAGATTTATCATAAGGATCTCGCCCACTTGAGATTAACCAGCCAGCTGATTGTGTTTGTCCTCAAAGATCAGAAAATTATTCATTAAGGGAAAGACGCACTGCTATCCAGTTCTAACTAAGCAAAAGCAACAGAATTTACGCTAAAATAAGTTAGCGTATTATAACAGTAAGCCAGTGATATACATTGTGGTTCAAATTTGTCGTCCTCCGTGAGAAATACTATTTTCGGGATTTTGGACCAGCTAGCACTCTGGCGGACACTCGTTATTAGCTGTTGGATTCGTTTTCACAACATCCCCAGCCTCAGAAGCCACGGCAGGCACTAGTCAAAACGAGCAACCTCTCCGTGACCACCTTCTGTCAACAATTCTCAGGGGTTCCAGCTATCTACAAACGGCTGAGTCGTTCCAATATCCTTTCCATACAGTAAATCACTTTATGCATAATGCATAGTGCTTTAATATCGTTTAACTTTACTTCGATCTATGATGGGAAGCAAAACTAAACGTACAGCGCAACGTGTTGAAAGTCTGCCGCGAGTGGGATCTGAACCCGAAACCCCTGGTTCGCGGGCATCGGTTGTTACGATTAGACCACGAGGGCGCAGAGTTTCCACTGATTTAATTCAGAATATAAGCTCAAATCGCAATTTCGAGGGTAAAAACCACATGGTTGGCGCAACGAAATCACGCCCTGCTAAAAGGCCTAGAAGTCCTCGGAGCTCAAGGGACACAAAGTACGAAAACCGAGATGGAATATCAGATATGGAACTTTCCAAAGCATTTTCCATCATGCAGAAGGATATGGTATGCTTTAAAATGGATTTAGCAGTACTGAAGTCACTTTTGCATATTCTAATGCATGGCTCGATGTCGGAGACGACTGAAAGCCTAGAAAAGCCAAGACAAAGAAAAAAGAGGAGGTTTTCATACTCCATAAGCAAACTATAGCAGAACCAGTAGTGGAACTCGACCTAGTCGAAGAGTCGGAAATCCACAAAAATGTAGAAGACCCGGGAGTCGAACCTTGTACTTTGGGCCACCAGGCAGATGGTGTCACCACTAGACTAGCAGACCATGATGAAAGGACTGAACATTTTGCTTAAAACAGTTCCAAAAACCAAGCAGGCTGTGTCTAAGATACCAGTAAGAACTAGTCTGGTTGCGTCTCCCAAAAGCCCAAGACGCCACCGAATACCACAGCAAAAAGGTGGCTTTGGCACACAAGAGGAGCTGTCGGGTTCTCCTCATTATCAAATGCCGGAGCTTAGGGATCTCACAGCCCAAGTCGAGGATACCCACACGTCGGTAGGGTCCACTAATAAACCTCATTGCCCGTTATTTAATCGCAGCCAGTGCATCGTCATACAAGGCATGCCTGAATCTTCTTCGGAGACCTCAAAGAATAGAATTGGCCGTGATATGGATTTATTCTGCGGATAAATTAAACTTCTCCTACATGAAAATGAAAAAATGGTGGTCTCTGTCCTAAAAGCATTTAGGATGGGCCTGAAGAAGCGTCCATATACGGACTCGGGTCAACCCAGACCAATATATTTATGCTCAAGCACAAAGAACAAGCGATGCTACTGTTGAACAGGAAATCGCAACTACGGAACAAGTACCCAACGGTTTTTTTTCAGTGGGTGTACTCGCTGGCCGAGAGGGAGAAGTGGAGGGCACTGAAAACCAAACTCCACAGGAGGTCCAATGCGGGCGAGAGGAATCTGCGAATAAGGAACGGGGAAATCATCACCGCCCAGAGGTCATTCCTCTGGAGACTGCCAATAACGCTAAGTTTTACAGACAAAAAAAACAACCAAAACTCAGGCAATAAAAAGCTAATTCGCAGAGACCTTCCGGCTACCTCGACCCACAAATCGCTTAGAAGTCTATGCTGGCGAAGCTGCGCTTTCTTTATACGAACGCACAGATTTTTCTTCAGAAGATTTACGAGCTCAAATTTTGTATAGCTGACCTACAGCCGGATGTAATATCCGTGACAGAGACCTGGCTACAGGCCGACGTAATGGATGCCGAAATTGTACACGGAGAGCACCAAGATTTTCATCGGGACCGGATAAATAGGAGGGGAGGAGGAATAAAAGTGTTTGTCAAGAAGGGCATCATTGCGTCAGAACGCAAAATTGGTTCCTCTCATGATTGTGGAGTGCTATGGCTTGAACTGAAAACTCCTGGTTCACCCACTTTACATTTCATGACTGTCTATAGACCACAAATCAATCTCCAGGGGGTGGCAAGACCTTGTTTGGACTAATGCGTGAACTGGCTCAGAATAAAAATGCGCTGATCGCTGGAGATTTTAACGCCCCACTGATTAACTGGGATGAGCTATCAGTTAAGGGTTCTCATGAGTCTTTTAGTTCCAGATGCTTTAAGCTGACGGAAGAACTCTCTCGTGCAGAATGTTGGATTTCCAACGAGAATAAAAGAAGCACAAACAGTGAACTGTTTGGACCTCGTATTATCGAAAGACCTGATTAACACAAGCAAAATTATGTCAATCGCACCTCTTGGAAAGAGTGATAATGTCATGATCCTGTGGGAATATGCTTCAAACACCAATCAACCGAGAAATACTGAGGTTCGGTTAGACTACTGGCGCGGTAATTATACCGCAATGATAAATGAACTAGCAGCAATAAATTGGTATGACCCTCTAACTGGTAGTCCGGATGCCGACAGGAACACTTTCAGGGATCTTATAAGCGAAGTTATGCATCGAAACTGTCCGCTGAAAATATGAAATAGGCGAGCAGGTCCCCCTGGTTAACGCAAGATCTGAAGAGCCAAATAAACCACAAGAACAAACTCTGGAGAAGGTACGCATCAACACGCCAGCCTTCACACTACGAAGAATTCCGCCAAAAGCGGATCGAGGTTAGATCAAACATTCGAAAAGCGCGCAAAGACTACGAAGCGAAAATTATCGAGTGGGCCGTAACAAACCCAAAAAGGCTCGTCAGTTACATTAACAGCAGGCTAAAAAAACAAGACACAGTTGCAGTACTAAAAAGTGAAAATAATAGGGAAGTTATAGACAATCTCGAAAACACCTAAGCAAGTGTTTTGCATCTGTTTTCCACTGAGGAACTGCATTTTAATCCGAAAGACATCCATGCAGAGAGTAATGGCAGAAACATGGAGGACCTCTGTTTCACATAAAAAGATGAAAGGAATGAACTTCTTTTGCTTAAGTAAGCTCAGTCTCCGGGTCCAGACAAAATACCAGCAAAGTAACTGCAAGAGCTGGCTTCGGAACTTTCCAGACCGCTTATGCACATTTTTCAGGTGTGATTTGATCGAGGCCTCCTCCCATCCGGTTGGAAAGTTGCGAACATATACCCTATTCACATGGGTGCCTCCAGAACCAGCGCGAACAACTATTGACCAGTGAACCTTACTTGCATCTGTTGTAAAGTTATGGAAAGGATAATCAAAAAGGCCACCATGAAGTTCCTGGAAGAAAAAGACTTCCTTAATGGTGCCAAACACGGGTTTCGAGAAAACAACTCCTGCCTGACCAATATGCTTTATTCTATGGAGCAGTGGTTCAAGTCATCAGACTAAAATACCCCAGTAGATGTTGTTTACATAGACTTTAAAAATGCCTTCGATGGTGTTCCTCACCAACGGCTACTCTACAAGGTTGGCGAATCCGGGATAAGGAGCAATTTAATAAATTGGGTAGGAGATTTTCTCAAAGGCCGATTCCAATTCGTGTGCGTCGGAAACGCAAAATCCTCTTCAGTGCCAGCTGCGAATGGAGTGCCTCAGGGCTCCGTTCTTTGGCCACTATTGTTCCTAGTCTACGTCAACGACTGTAGGCATGGACTGGTCAGTAATGGAGTCTTGTTTGCAGATGATATTAAGATATGGCAACCCACCAGAAACGCTTATGGTGAACAAACTCTACAAGAAGAACTTTCCCGTCTAGGTGAATGGTCCGAAAATGGTTAATGCGGTTTAACTTTGAGAAGTGTGTCACATTGCGGCTCAAGACAAAGAAAGTGAGCTCGGCGGATGACTCACACAACTACGTACTCGATGGAAGGTGCCTGTCAAACATCAATGAAAAAAAAGATCTAGGTATGGCTATTGTGCCATCCCTGAAGCCATCTTTACAGTGTACTAGGGCTACTAAGAGGGCGAGTGTTGTTCTGTTTGCCATTAAGCAAACATTTGTTGACATAGACAAAAAACTATTCCGCAAAATCATAGAGCATTTATTCGCGTTCAGGCGTGGTGACCATGGATGCGCAAAGATAACCAGATGCTGGAAAGAATTCAGCGAAGGGAAACAAAAATTGTGAAGGGCCTAAAATCTTTATCTTATAAATTTAGACTTGAAGCACTTTAAGTTTTCCTCCTTGAGTATAGACAAATCCACTGTGACATCAGACAGACGAACCACTTCATGAAAAATCGGGAGTGTTCCTTTAAGTTTGATGACTTCTTCACTTTCGCCCCCTCAACCAAGCTCCGTGGGAATTCCATTTAACTGCGGGAAACCCTATCCCATATAGAGGTCCGCAAGCAGTTATTCTCACAACGAGTCATCGATGCATGGAACGGACTGCCCCAGGACGTGGTAATGGCGAACTCTACAGATGCGTTTAAGCGGAAACTGGATGAACATCTACTTAGCAGTTACCGTTCATATGTACAAGGAAGCAGGAATAATTTACGCCCCGGAAATACCTATGGATAAAATTTTACATTTGTATATGCCTCTCACTATTTTACAGTCACAAATTTTATGATGGATGTATTATGTACACAAAAGACTATTCTGTCTGCTCACACACACATGTTAAAATTTGTACATGTATATATGCTACTCACTGCTTATAGTGACATTTTATGCTGGATATTTCATGCGTACTGTTTTCAAAAGGGTCTTAAAAGGCAATGCCTACTACCCTTAGTATACTTAACCATACTGAACTATACGGTTTCGAGTGTCCGCGACCTATTTTGTTACCACGAAGCAGAAAAAAGGCTTTTGTATATACTGCCGACGTGGTTCAGTAAGTATTGATAGTATGTTGGCGTTTGTACGCAAACAAAACCTTCCTTAGAAGGCTGTGGACGGTCGAATTTGTTGTGAGTTAAATGAAGAGATATCACAAGAGCTCATTTATAGAAAAAATAATGCTTCTTTAAAATTCAAGAAAAACTCCTACCTTGTGTACACAGGACATTTCAGTCCCATTTTAACATTACTCTCTCTTGTCAATTGGGGATTTTCTTCTTATGCGCCAATTATTTCGATGACACTGATGTGTTTAAATATAGTTTTAATCTTATGTGAACGACCAATGTTTTCCAAACCCTTCCAAATGACACCAAAATTTTCAAGATAGTATAATATGTGGGCTGTAGGATGAAGGTCTCCACAGAAAAAAACCCTCATTGACGCAGATTAATTAACGAGTTGACAGTTCTTAAAGCTGAATCGGTTGTCCACTGTCAAAAATGTTGACTACGAAGCATCGAACGCAAATCAAATACGCTTACCTAGCTCGTTAGCCTGATATGGGTCTGTCGTTCCATTTGCTTACCACTTTTAATTTGACTGCTAGTGCATAGAAGGCAAAATTCGGCAAGTATTTTTATTGAATTGCTAACCATCATACTGGAAGCGTGTGTGTGCGCCTTTTCACTGCCGTATGACCTTGTCTGTTGGTTTCATAACAAAGTCGACTCTTGTTTAAGCAATTTATTAACAAATTTAATAAGTCCGTTGTGATGCTCTTGTCTTTTTCTCAGTGCCATTTAAGTGGTATGGCTGAATATTCTGAGGGTGATATACCATGCTGGTTTAAAGCAATATTACTTATTTACTTGGATTATTTCGGTGTATTCTGTAAATAAGGCCGGAGTAATCTGAGTCATCTGAATTTAAGTCAACAACGCGTGCAATAATGTCTTGAACGCTGGACAACAGATATTGGTAATAGCTAGTTACCGGATTTAGGCCAGGAGTCGTTAACCTTTTGCCTATTCATTGGTATGGCAATAATATCACTTCCATCACTTCATACAAACAGATGGCCGGTGAGATAAATTTCAAATCTCAAGTTAGCTCTTATAGAAAGTGTACACGTAATCAGCGTATAAAAAGCTACAAGAATTCTGCCATTTTCGGTACTTGGATATACCGTCAACAATAGCTCGTTGGTTCCAAGCAATCAAATTTATTATTGCTGTTTCTCTTACAGACCTGACACGATTAATTACGAGCTTATTAAGCTTTCCGGAGTACCAGCGTAAATTGCGTGTGTTTGGTAGGTTTACGCGATGAGCGAATGAACGGTAATCGTAACTACAGGAGGAAAGCCTTTCGGATTTGCAAGCAAAACATTTGGGCGCAGATCAAGTTGCTGGCATGATTGCTTTGCGTAGATCACTGAATTGACCAAATTACACTGATCATATGCAAGTGCCGCACCCTGCGCTAAGTGCCTCTATGCTCAACTGGCAAACAAAACGGGACCAGTTGACAATGCCTCCATATGCTGATGATTCACTCGCACACTGCCACGGCCTTGTGCGTGTTCCTCCACGTGTGTACGTGCTGGCAGGATACCACGACGTAACCCTGTCACGACGACCACGCCTGTCAGTACACGCTAAAACAATCCTGATATAGACGACGATATTCTGCCGGGCAATCCTCCCACCAATTTGGTCTGCAAAAAAACGCCTGTGCCCTCGTGACCTTACCGCTACTGCGCCCGATGACCATGAACAACGATTGATGGTCAGATGCTGTCTTGGGCTGGGCTGCTACATGCGTGCGTGCAAATTCTAGTTGTGTTACCACGGGATCTATTTGTAGCACTGACTTTTGCGTAAATATGCGTTCAGAAGTTCAGTTAGGGACAGAATCAGGTGAAGGAGCAGGAGGAGGAAGAGCAAAAAAGGTGCTTGATAGACAGGGCGCCGGCTACTGAACCAGATTTTTCGCTTTGCATGTCAATCCGCTTGAAAGAAAACCAGAATGCCAGTGCTGAATGAAATGGAGCGAAAAAAAGCACGAAGAAAAAAGTGTAGGCTTTCAGCCTTGGAGGCATGCTGATGGTGAGAGTAGAAAAGTGGGAGAGATCAGCCAGTCTTTAGGACCTCACAATAGGTTATCCTACTTCAGCTACTTTAAAGCGAACCAAGATAAAAACAGATATGCATTTTATATCAAACGTTGTTGAACATCTCCTGTTGTAGTTCACCAAGGAAAGTGGCTCGTTAATGTTTCGTGGGTTATTTCCCTCCTTTCGAGCATGTAACTGTGCGTGGGTAAGAAGCTGCAGAGGCTATAAGTGAAATAATAACAAACGTGCTATGGTATCGTGTTATGGTACCGTGCGGCTGATGAGACGTTGGAACAGGAAACTTTACAGGTAATACAGTGAGCTTTTAGTAGAATTATAGGGATGGCAAATTTTCCCGAGTCTTAAATTCTAAGCTAACGCTAGTGAACATGGGAATGTGCGTATGATCCCAAAAATTGGGAATCTATTTTCTCATTTATTGCCTTGCAGATTACGAAATCTTATGAATGACTGCCACTTGAGCAACCTCATTATGCATTGAATTTTACGCTTGAATTATATCATTTTAGTAGTACTTGGGTTTTTTCAAACTATTGTTCACCAGTGGTTCACTAAGAGGAATTTGGACATTGACATTATTATGTTGCCGGGTTCCAACGACCAGTGATACACATTTACGCTGGATAAGAGTATAGCTAGAGCGTAATTGACTAACTCATACGCACTTGATCCTTTGACCCCTTTGCGGTCCCCATAGATATCTACAACAAAGTATCTTAGGATTTCTGTCAGGTGTGATTATTCAGCTACTTCAGGTGTACTTGGGAGGCACCGGAAAGTGAATTCATGATATCCCGTTGCAGCATCCTGTGGTTACCTTAGAATACCTACATAAGTGTTTTGCTTAATGTATTGTCCAAACGTTGACGGTATCATAAATGAAGTGAGTCAATTCTTGAGTAGAGCTTCCAGCGTTCATAAGGACAAGGTTTTATAATATTCCGCTATGGACATGTTACCAGGCAATAACGAGAACGCCGCCGCGATGTTCTAATACATGGGTTTTGCAACAAAATTTTTAATGACGTCTTGTATGTAGTTACACTTGAACTTTCGATCCACCGGCTTTATATGAACAAAAGTAGCGTGAACTTTTTTGCCAATATTTTAGCGTCATTGGAGTCGGGAAGCAACGTTCTGTAATGAAATAAGTCACTATTTAACATAATGGTTCTCGTCATTTTCAGTGCTACTATTACCCATCTACATCTCAGTCCAACTTTCCGCAGCCGTTGCTTATAATGCAGAAGGGATAGTTTGGACGCAGAAACCAGGCAAAAAAGTTTCACTGTACGGAGAGTTAAGAAACGGCGTCATATAAAACCCTAATATACGTCATGTGGGTGGTCTGTCAAAATGTTATAGAATAGTGGGATTGCCGATGCAAAGAAAGAAGCGAGTCACAGGAAGCAGTTGATAATAGGTATATGCGATCGATGACATAAAATGTCTATCCGCCTAAGCGTCCGGAATCAGACTAGACTACTCCTCAACGACAGTATAGCTTATGGGTAATTTATGCAAAATGGGTTGCCATATTAAGAAGAGACCGAATACCTATGCTAATAAGCGCCTTCCGTTTTCCTCGCGGATTATTACCCCTTTCTGCGATAATTGTTTGGTGGTCGGCATTCAGGGCTTACAACATTGAAACCTCAGCAGGCATATTAGATATTTGCATGATGACTGTTCTGCCAGAGTACACAAACGAAAACTGTAAGTATGAGAAAAAAACAATTAATACTGCTAAGACGCAATAATAAAAGATAAAGTGAACAGGGCAGCAGTGTCACTTATAAAAATGACTCTTGTTGAGTTCTTTTGCGTAAAATAGCAATACAAATACCCCCAAAAGTTTACTGTTAAAATGTAATTGAATTTATTTTATAGATTTCATGCCTTGAAAAGTCAAAAATAACTTGTTTATAATCTATTCAAAACGCATATAAATTGAATTTAATCGCTAGACCTCATTCCGTTTTGCAATCTGCGGAATTATATATAATGGAACTACGTTAAGATTAGGTACCTTGCTAGTAGCACTGATAGGAAAGTTGAACGGCTAGCAAACCGCTGTCTACACTGGCTACTTTGCCTAAAACGACTTTTGCAGCCAATTTACGTGGTCCTGCAGACTTAAAAAGTATTACCTGAGCCAAAGGGATTGTTAGTTCTCTAGATGTCTTACACTTTGTCGTTCTTCTTTTGCGCTTTTATCTATTGCAAGAGGAACACTACTTCACTTTAGAACTGGTCTAGTCGAAGTCGAGGCACTTTTTGAGGACGATGGGGTACTTGCTCTTGCATCGTCAGGAAATAGGACTCAATTCTGAACGAATCGCCTCTTTTATCGTTTTTGAGAAATCAGGCTCGTAAAGCGCACGTTTTGAATTATTAATCACTGGGCCTGCATAATAGTATCCGCCACCGTTGAGCAATGATGTGGCAAATCGACCAATAGCACGACATACGGGAGATGGTTGAGGTGCGCCTGGACATGGAGAACCAAGAAAGGAATTACGAGCGCGTTCTCAGGTCCGGAACAGGGAACGGTCTATAATGTGATCTAATTGTGTCTCTGCTATGTTCGATGACATGGTAGGCTGCGGGAAAAAAGTCTTTAATATACCTAATGATAAAAGTTTCCACTGAACCATAATTGTTCCCTGCGTTCCGTACCTGGGGTATCTGCGAAGGACAGCCCCTTAGCAAGATATCAGGCAAAAACTGCAGGAATAAAATGTTAGGAAATTTTCCAGAAGGACTGCGAGCCTGGAAAACATGACTCGAGCAGCTCCGGAACTCATGCAGTTTTCACCTCAATCAAACGTGTAGACAGGTCCCGTCCAATGGACCGCGACCTGGCAGTTAGCGATACTCATCCTTGCAACTGCTGCTCTACGTTTGGCCATTCATGTTCGGAGTAATCTTCCATATTCCCCAAAGCGGTTGCCTGGCGGAAACTACAAAGGTTCGGTAAACTTCTCTAGACATTGCCGGTAGAAGCGAATATGCGAGTTCCAGGAGGCAGTTCAAAAGCAGAAGATGCGATCACTGGAACAAGAAGTCTATTTGCCTGCGTTTCGCATTCTGTCGAGAACCCTTAATCGTAAGTAACCGTAAAGTAGTGTTAGACATACACAGATTAGGGTGATATATGCTGACTCCAGACTTTCCGTTCACTTCAGAATTGGTGCCAGATGGTTGCTTTTTGTCTGTGTACCGCTCCAAAACCAAGCGTTGCGTCAATGGACCTTGCTGGAAATTTTTTGGTGAAAGTTCGCTTGTCTCAGGTTTCAAGAGGAAGGGGGGGGGGACGACGACGAGATAAAGCACGTCTGATGACCTTACGCACAAAATATGTCAACGTTTTGCAGATGGTCTTTCGTCGCGTTCACGCATACACGGGCTGCCGGCATTGTGCGGGTGACGACTACATGTGTCACTAGTTGCTTGAATCCACGGCCCGCATTCGAGTTACGAGCGCATACTCTGGAGTACAATTATGCGTAGGCAAAGAATTGACCACGATGGATAGAAGGAAGGGGAACATGGTCGGGTAATCGTCACGTGGGAAATCTTCAAGGGTGATCAAGATCCAGGAGTGAAGGCCACAGTTTCGGACCGATTAGGAGTAATCGCATGAATTACGACCACCCGAAGATGCCCGCGAGTACTGCTAGGGCCCCCAATCCATCAACAAGTGCAACGATTTGCCCAATCCATATTCAATCCTGAGATTCAATTTGGCCAAAGCAAGCCGTCACTTGAGGAACGGGCAGGCCACCACCTCATCGTACGCCAACACCGGGGAGCCAGACGGCCGAGCAATCATCATGGCCGAGCTCACCGCTCGTGACGAAAGTACAACAGGTCAGAGCCCGCGTGCCGTCCAGCTAGCAGTCCACGCACAAGAAGGCAATTAACGTTAATTTTCGCTTGCAGTAATGACTGTGTCCTATAACTACTGCAAACTTCTGTGCAGACTTAACCTTTCTGCTACTCATGTCTCTGATGACGAATCTGCGACGGATATCGAAACGTCAGGCGAATAAACAAAGTGTCCCAGCGATCGAGTCTTCTTTTTCTTCTTCTTCTTCTCAATTGCTTCCTGAGACATGGATGTTTGCTTGGATTAGAAAAACCATCACTCTTACTCATGCTCTTAGTTAGAAACCTATTCTTAACTTAAACGTAATCATAATATTTGCACCAGGCATACATTTTGACTCTAACACTTACGTAAACCCTTAGCGGAGATTCCCTGGAGTGTAGCGCAAGGCCGCTTCTATTACAAGGCTTTCCTATTTCTTCGAACTGCTGGAAATAGCACAAACAAGACCCACCCTGCCATGATTTCTACTGAATTTTCTCAAAATATTCCTTATTTTGACCAATACATTATTCTGACGACCAGCTTTATTCCGTTTTATGGCTATCTTGGCCAGTTCCAGTATAAAGCATGCAAGGGATTCGTAAACAGGCGATCTGTCTGCCAGAATATGTGTTTAAAAGTCAGTTTTTCCAGCCTACTTCGGATTCATTGACTTCTTTCTGATGGTTCCGTGGCCTACTGACCGTCAACTGTGGGTCATTGCTGGTTCATAGGCGCACACATGTTGAGGGAAGCGTGAGATGATTCATAGATGACACATATGTACAGGCATCATCAGGTCGGATTGGTGGTCAGCATAGTTAAAGTCAGGCTGGTATTTAAGTGCCGAGTGGTGCAAAAAAGCCTACACGCACGAAAAAACACCTCTTAAGATATGCTTATAGACGGGTATAGTTGTGTTCCTGCAGTCCGGTAGTTAAAACGTCATCCAACGACGAAGAATGTGACTATTACTGCCCTGAAAATAGGCATAAGTGTTCATCGAGCCGCTAAAAGTTTTCGTTCAATGCTTACGTGTGCCTGAGGATTCGTGGAGGCGGGTGAGATTAAAGTCATCGTCATCATCGCTAGGCTAGACACGCAGGTGCGGAAAGCTACCGACGCTGGCTGGACAGTCATCATTTGCGTCTGCAATGATTGACTGGCAGCCCCAGTGCCGGCGTCAATGTGTCCTCTCGACTTCCCGGCCTCTCAAACAGCAGTTTTATAGTCTCTCTGGTCGTCGTCAGGGATAATAAATCTCTTTTCTAGCGGAAGCAAACAGTGTATAACCTCTTTGTGCATCGAAAACCTGCATCTTAGGATTCACCGGTTTCTTCACAAATCCGTCGTCGAACTCTTTGAAGTCGGGTAGGACGTCTATTGGCAAATCCTGCAAATTTACCCATGCACATCGTTCTTGCTAATTACAGCCTCAGACATTCCTCTTTTTAAAATCGTGTATACCGTTCAAATATACCCAGTACATGTTGCAGCTCACGTGCAAGTTTTAAGCCACTGGCAATCTACAGTTAATTCAGAAGAGTGTTTGGCGAGCATACGTAGCGTTCGATAAAGTCTCATCGGGCCGTTACAATTATATAGGGAAGGGTGCAAATTAACATGCTGGTTATCAAGTTATCACAAAACGCAAATTAGTCATGGGGATGAGGAAGGGGGTGTGGGGTTGGTAGTAATCAGCTAATGAGGGTTTGTTGAGTCCGGATAGGGGATGGCGGGGAAGGGGGTGGGGTTGGGTGAAGCGGCAGCAAGCGGGAAAGATGCAGGTAGTTAGGTAACCGCTGGCCAAGCCAAGCTCGGGGCCTGCAGGAGGTTCTTCTGCGCGCACAGAACCGGCTTCCTCAAACGGATCGCGGTTGCTTCTGCTGTTGCCAGCAGACGCTGACCCAGGGGCTTTGGGTAGTTTGGCGAGACCTTGTAAATTACCTTAAAGGCTTCGCTGGGGTCCACACGATGTCCGGAGTCAACCATGTGGGCAAGGATTGAGCTTTTGACGCTTCTGACTTCACCTTTGGCCAGCTATGCCACAGTTAGTTGATTGCATTCAGCCTTTGCTGTGGAGGACTTGCAGGGACGCTGACTGTTAGCCACTGACAACGAAGCGTGACATAGGCAGTTTGGTTTCTGCGCAGCAGCCAGGATGAAGATTAGGAATACTTGATCGGACTGGCTTGGAAAAACACGCACACACACACTACAAAACTGACAAAATAAAAAACAACCCCAACCAACTTTGGCAGCTGTAGATGATCAACAGTACCTCATAACATTTACAGTTTTTATTTATCGTTTAATTTAGTCAAAAAGGAAGCAGTGTCCTAGGCGTAGGCTATGATGGCATCATAATCAATAGCATGATGTATGTAGATGGCCGCGGAAGATAATAAGTTTATTCCATTTAGCAGGCAAAGAAAAGGATGCAGATGTAGTAACGTATGCTGATAGAATCGAACAGTTGAGTTCGTGTAAGTTTCTCAGAAGGAGAAGGTGTGATACGATAAGTCAGGCTACTAAATGTTTTGTTCCATTTCTCCTTTAGGACTGAAATATTTCCTTTACGATGGCTACAGGAATGCTTGCTTGTTGGCCTGGAATTGAAGTAATCTTGTGCATAGGCCTTTAAAACGTCTGCCGTTGAACTTTTGATCCGTTGCCACAGAAGCAAGAGGTTGCATGAACCGTAGCTCACAAGCCAGCCCAGCCGCGCCCCGCCCCGCCCCCTCCCCCGGGGAGATGTTCTGGGCTTAGGTGACTTAAACTGCCGTAACTTGTCGGTATTATCGACGTCAGGTTTCCTAGGTTCTTTCATCAAAGCCAACCAGGGAAATTCCGACCCCAAATCTATTGAATGCAGCTAGTTCAAAGGGATTGCGGGTGACTGTTTAGCAGTGTGTTTTTCAGCCAAACAACCCCAGAAAGGAAACTGCGAGCCATTTGCCTTCCATTTGGTCTGATTACGGAGAACATGTTGCTTGTTCAGTCTGAGCCTTTCGACGCGGAATATGGCATAACTTTACTACTGCTACAACCTACTACTTTCTCGTGTTTCCAATTCTGTACATAGCCGATTGGGCTTCAAGAAAATTAGTTTGGGTTCAATTAATATGGTTTTAGCGTCTTTGGTCGTCTACTAATATCAGGTGCAGTGCGCAGAGTAGTTTTGACTGGAACGAAATTTCATCCTAGATTTTTTTATGTCGAGCTTAATTTTGACCAAAGCGTATAAGAGGTTAATATGCTTGTTGGCTGTATGCGTAAAGGATGTTCACGATGTAAACTCATCGCAATCCGCATACACTGAAGACAGTGACATGCATGAAATCAGACTTCTGTTTCACTATCCTCTTCTTTTGCCTTTCATCCATTTTTGGATGTTTACAAGAATTTTCACATACTTGAACATGCCCAAGGATGCTTAATAAAAAACTTCCACTTTTGGGTATCTGATCAATGAAAAGATCTCTGTAATCTTTCATCAAAACATTGTCTAACATTTGTTGTTTTACTTTTTAGGGAGCCAATCAGAGTCGATTTGGCATTCATGAGGTTTCACCAGAGGAAGCTTGCGTTATCTTCCACTTTCGTTTGCCAAAGAAAGGCGAATATAACCTTGTCATCTATTCTCGACATACTGGAGAACAAGTACGTTGGATTTGCATGTAGCTTATCGCGATTATACCAATTTTAAATACGTTATTTGCAAAAATGTGAAAAGAGCGTTTTTTCGTGCAGCTTGCAAAAATCGCTTGTTGTTTACTGTTTAGGGAAATACTAACGTCATTTTTAGAGTTGAGATGATCTATGTGTTTGAATCCCTTTGCACACATGAGATCAATTGCGCAGTTACGTAGAAGAGCTATTCAAGATCGGTATTGATGATTGGCAGCGCCGCGCGTGCTAAAACGAATCCAAGGGAACACTGCATTTTTAGAATTTTTTATCTGTAGCAAATGAATTGTGATATTTTTTAATAAATTAGGATAACTTTTCATGATAATTCACCAGGAAACATCTCCGTTACGTACCCGGAAAGCTTTCCAATACCAATCCACATTAAAAGGCAATGATGTCCAAGAAAATGGTCCACCCATGCTTGCCCTTTAAAAGTAGTTCAAATGGTTTTGGCAATTTTTCGAATTGAATTGCAAGTGCCAAATTTACTTACATTAAAAATATGCAGAAGTTTGTCCAATAAGTTAAATCATCGTAGTTCTTTGCGAGAAGGTTGTTATGAACCTGCATTTAAATGCCCAGAATATTGCCAATGCAAGCGAACATGGAGTCCCAGGAAGTAATTAAGTAGAAGATGACTTGATCGTTGGGGCGTCTTTCCCCGTTTTGCTGACAATAGCATTTTAAATTTTGACGTTATTGATTAGCCTCTTGGCCATTTCTTATGATCTTGTGTTTGTATCGATTTTTCTGCATAAATTAAATTAGTATTTCTTCTTATGTGATTAAATTTACGCAATGAGGGGCAGCAACTAAAAAAGCTCTCTCGAAATGCCATGGATCAAATAAATCGTGCTGTTATTGCTTTCCTTAAACTTTCACCTTGGAAACGTTACTTTATATTGCGCAATACTTTTATTCGCCTGACGTTTCGAGATCCGTCGCGGATTCGTCCTTAAAGACATAGTCAGAGAGCAATAGCAGATAGGGTAGTACATGCCCAGACGTTTGCAGCATTTATAGGATGCAGTAATTACTGCAGACGTTCGATGAAAATTAACCGTAATTGCCTGCTTGAGTGTTGGTGGTCTGTTAAACTGCATGCGGGCTCTGACCCACTGACCTTTCATCGCACGTGGTTGACTCGGGCGTGGTGATTGCCCGGTCTTTTGGCCCTCCAGTACTGATATAGGATGAGGCGGGGGCCTGTCCGCCACCTGTCCAGAAGATTACCTAACCTTTAATCGCATTTTTTATGGCAAAACATAGATCGTAAATATAAGTGTGTTAGTCTGAGGTGGGTCAACTGGAGTGAGGGGAATATTCCCAAAAATGTATAATACATAATGCGCCGTTTACTACATAAGCTGACCGCAAGAATTTCATTTATGGATATCAGATGCATTGAAGTGCATGTGCTGTAAACACTTAAATGTTAACTGACCTGGCGTATTCCATGATATTACTATTGTATAAATTGGTTTGAAATCTAAAAACAGGTCTTCTCTGACGTCTGTGAATATCGTGTAAGCTCGAAAGGCGGAGACGGCACAACCGCCCTGCCTTTCCCACCGACAGCACAGACCAGCTACGGACCAACTGAAAAGGCTGTGGAATATGGGGTGGAAACCTTACCACGCCAACTGCATCCCTTCCTTAAGAGTCCAAAAGGTTTCGTGGAGTTGCGCTTCATCGCCAGTGAGCCGGTGAGTCGTCGCATATATATTGTCATTTTAAATCGAATACGCAGAAAACAGTAAAAATTTATGGAAGTTCTTGAAACATTAACAACGATGAGCACCTCCTGAAAGGCAGATCGGTGTAAAATTAAATACTTCATACTCCCGATCAACAATCATCACGACAGCGAATTTGTGGCTCAATGGATATGAGGCTTGCCTCTGACCGACGAGACGCGAGTTCGAAACTCGAATATGGCAGCGATTTCAGTTGCTACGCTAGAGTTGGCTACCTCTAGCTGACGACTGCCAATAAGGCCAGAAATAGCTATCCAAGGGTGCTTGTCTTTGCCAGAATACTATTAAAAAAATGAGTCTATAATTTGAAGTCTCCAAAGGCTATCTGCCCATTTCAGCCAATTTTGTATTTAGATAGTTATTTGAGCACCTTTTCCCAACTTAATGCATTCAGAAGTAACCCAAAAATATTAAACATCTCCTGGTCGACCAGTAAAAATTTCAATAACTATCATCATTTATTTCCAAATGCTTCAGAACTGCAGTGCAATTCCTGTCTTTAATTTAGGTTAGGTGGTGGGGCTATCTCATATCTTTCTATGTCGTATGAATAAATGATTAAATGCAGCACTGGCATCGTTTTATCATATATTTAACTGCAGAATTGAAGGCCAGGTTATTAAAGTCAAACATAAAGCATTAGCTCTCTAATGACCGAAATTATGCAGAGGAGGGCAACAATTTATGTTTGAGCTTATGGATGATGTACCAAATGATGCACTGTTCTGTTCCCGTCTTTATTGTTTTTTCTATCAGATGGATGGGGCAGATACTGCCTTATTTTAAATTTATAAATTCGAGAGGCAATTAGGAATCAAATTCCCTACCTTGAACGAACATTTAACAGGACATTTCTGGTTAATCTGGTTAGCGCTACGTTATGTTTATACAAAAAGACCATTAGTATGACCCTAGGAATAATATCTGTCTGTAACCATTGTTTTCCAGGGAAAATTAAACTTGTTTTGCAATGACGTCCCTTGTGGTGTTTTAAATTATTAATCAATTTAAACGTAAAATCAACAAACATAACCATAAAATACAAGCAATGAATTTATACTTTCTTGCATACATCTATTTTGCTTATTGCTTTCAGGACGGCAAGATTCCTCGCCTGACAGCGCGTCTTCGGTCCGTCTCTGTGAAGGCCGAGTACATGGAAGACTGCATTCTTCTGCGCCATATCGAAGCCTCCCTGCCCACCACAGGGGTGTCTGTGCTCACTGGCACTGGGCCGTGCGTTCCAATGTCTGTCCTGAATGCTTACTTACCGGAACCCGGAGAGTACGCACTCGAGGTGTACGCGGCACCCACGGACACGGATGAACCCACCGCCTATCATTTGGTCAGAAGAAAATCTTGCATTGCTGAAAAACTCCATAATGTCGAAGCACATTAATAGGCTTAGATTTGCCTTGTTTTAATCTAGTGTCTTAAAGAGCATAACTGCAAGTTTAAACCTAATGGGCCTCAGACTGCTGTTATGAGCCCTAAGCTCGTTATGTTGCTGTGAGAGGTTTGTACACAGTGGCTAAATAATTTATACTGAGGGTTCTCAAATGTCATCAAGCATGTATACCAGATGTAATTAAGCATGTTGCAGGTTAAGTGAGGGCACCGGATACTCAGCAAAATTTACAGAGGACTTTAAGTGTTAAAGTAGGCAGTTTTCGTCTTTAACTTAGTTGTGGTTCAGAAACGGACTCAAAAGATAAAAAACATTTTAAATTATATGCAAATGTTGGTTATTAGGGGGTACCAGTCAACGTGCGATCAAACAAATACTGAAAAAATAAGGCACTTTCGAAAAAGTAGATACACAATTGTGAAGTCATTTACAATGGAAGCGTACATAATGTATATTCTTCTGAGGCAAAGCAGTCGTCGATATCTTAAATTCTTGATGTCACTGAATGTGGCCTTTGATAAAACACCAAAAGCATCTATCAAGTTTCCTAATATTACAATGAAAAACTTCTTGTACTTTTTAAAAAAAGGCCTAATGCTCCAAAATACTTTTGCCATCATTTTATTCATCTAAAGTAAAATGAAAGTCCATTCGAAAAGAACTAACTACAAAATCAAAATAAATGGTCTTCTGAGACTATTTTCTATCGTCTGTGCAATGCCATTCACTTTTGGCCGATGTTTCTTATGATAAAAATGTGACAGAAATTACAAACTTTTTAAAGCACATAAAACCTATCAAAAATAATTGCTAAAAAAACACCTGAATGTTTTTAGATTCTTCGGATTTGTTGCTCAAAAAAAGTTCCCATTGGGCAAGTGATATGCGACAAAGTATAATTTTTGTTTATGTTTTTGACTAAGTAAATAGTAAGAGTATCTGGCGTGAAAAAAACAGCAGTTATATAAACGGGATTCATTAAACTAGTTTGGTTGTTGAAATTAGCGTCTATCGATTTTATTGAATGTGTACTGTCTGCGTGGTGAATATCTTTTATCGGCACAGTAAACTTTATTTTGTGGTTCAATCCAGCTTCTCCGTTGGAACGGTGTCAAAGTTCTAAACAACGTAAACAACTCCCTGTAAAAAGTTTTGGTTGCAATTCATAATGAACCACCTATGAATCCGAGAAAATTTCGTCCGTCCTGCTATCGTATTTAAGACGTTTACCACCATTCCGACTAATTGCTTGGAAATAAAGAATTACATGCTACTCAAAGAAATTCCTTATACAACCGCTCAATATTGTTCTGTGCTTAGCAAAACAACTGTCCTTAAATATTTAATGGTGTTTTATGCAGTGACACTACCCACTCAAAATTTCCGAAGAAATTTTTCCACACATCAGTCCACTTTTAGGCAAAAACCCCCATTGCAAGTTTTTGAACAACGTATGAACACTTTTCATCAAGGCCGCTTTTCTTAGACGTAGTAAAGAGAAAACGTGTCAATAGTAATGAAAAAATGCTATCCATAAGAACGAAATCGTCTTAAGAAGCTTTAAACGCTGCGCGAACTGTGGCTTAAAAAATAAACCTAGATGCGGCTTATATGTCGAATAAAAAATAAGGTAAGTTAACGAGATTTCCCAAAGGTAGACCACTGATTTTAAATGCCGATAAATATGCATTCGTAGTTCTTAATACTTATCTTCGTTATAGTTTGCCATTTTCTTTATTTTAGTAGAAACCAAAAATATGTCGGTTTATTATACCAAATAGCAGGCTCAAACATGCACGAAATGTGTTTTGTTATTTGATGAGGGAATTTTTAGCATTCTTTCAAACCTGCAGCAATTCTTCAAAAGAAACAATTTAAACATAGAGCAAATAAGTTCAGGCATGCCTATTTTACAGGATAGAACATAAAGTTTTGTATCCAGGAAATGTGAGTTACACATGTGACAATTTCCCTAAAATGGTATGCGCCTGGCTGTGAATTGTAGTCCACTAAACGCATCAGAGATACAAACACGACCTTATCAATTTCCTTTTGTGTGTTTTCTAAGTTAGAGTGATTTCAAGTTCATTGTATATGAGCTGAAAATTTTTATTAACATGAAGTCTGCAAGGCCTATAAATAGGGGTTGGTAACTTGAACATCCGACTATTATTTTAAATTGGACAACATATGTGTTTCATTGGACACTTTTATTTTCTCTCATAAAGGAAAAGGAAACTGTAAGATAGTTTATGCGCCTTTTCCGGTTACTGGTATTTTGTGTTTAGGTAAATAAGTTAACAAAACTCGGAAAAATTACTCGAATATGGGAGGTGGTTTTGCGCTCACATCCAGGTGGTACCCAATCCTTGTATAATTAAGATCATGTCTTCCACTTGTCCTAAAAAGCTTGAATTCAATGTAAGGCCAGCTAAATAATGGGATGTCACCATTAGTAGGTAGTCCTGCCATTTGTGTGATGTACAGTATCTCATAATAATTAAGATTACATTTGATGCCTATATATGCCTATATTTGATGACTATCTGATATTTATTTTAAATGTGCTCCTATTGGGGATTGGTATAATCAAAACAGAGAAACCACGGTTTAAAAGATTGACAGAAAAGCTTAAGCTACATGCAAGCACGGAAATACTTGTACAAATTGGCATCTAAGTGCGATGGATGTGTATAAACTATGAACGTTTGAGGTAGAGAATACTAGCGTGAGAAAGCTGGTAAGTTATACTTGCGAAAATTTACTTACCGACATACAAATATTCAAACTTTCTTTTCTCCGGCCTAATTGAAATATCACATAGTAGAGCTTACGCAATCGATCTCATGGTATGTAAATTGTGGCATGTTTGATAGACAGAGGCATAACCCAGACAAAAAAATCGCCTGAAACTTAAAAGTTCCTTCTATTGAATAAAAAGATAGAATTTGGAAATAATCTAGCATAGAATTGTGAACCTAACCATGATTATACTTTGTTTATATTTTATGGCATTCCAAAACTTCTTGAGAAAAAGTATCGGATGTGTACAGAAAGAATCCTTTTAATTAAACCTAAATTATTAAATAAAAAGTAAAAGTAAATGCCATTCATCTGACAGCGATCATCATGATCATCAGTTTAATTTTCTACAATGGATCATTTTGCCTATGTTAATTCGCGAGGTTTCTGTTTTGCAAGCATCATTGACAAAGAACTAGATGGAACTCTTTATGCAATATTTAGATATTGTTATAAGCCCTTGGTAAGAAACTTTTAGCATATTTTAAAGGAGAATAAAGAGAACTATAACCTGGAAGGAAGAATATTGTTCTTTGTATATTATGGCAGTAACATTTATTTATGTCAGGTTTTCCTGGGAAACCTGCGTCCTAGTCTCATCTGTAGGTTTTTTAGTATGTTGAGTTTGTGCCCATGCAAGGGCTTAAATATTTATAATGCAATGAAAAGTGATAAAATTTATGAATTTTTGAAAAAAAAAGATCCGCTCAAATTATAGCTTCGATGAGGAGCTTATGATTGATGACGGCGTTTTCCGAAAAAAATGGGTATCCCAGTCGATTTATCGCTTAGATCATGGTCTGTTGATGGCTGACACCCTGAGTATTAAAAGCAGGGAATAAGCGAATATTCGTCGGGGTCCCAATTCAAGCGGACGGACCAAGCAAACTATGAAGGACGCGCCTGAGTCAAGCTGTATTAACCAGTATTCCAGAAGACAACGCCCGTGTACTGTTGTTGACTTCTCCCATCGTAAACAGAGAGATAAAGGGCAAACAGCCAGCCCAGACCACCTTTGTGTGCATACATATATTTATTCATCTACCTGTGTGAGGCAGGATATATTGGTCGCACGAGCCGGCGTTTGCTTAAAGTCTACGTGAACAAATGCCAAAATGACTAGGGATGGGCCAGCTAAAGGGTATTAACAATTTCATTCTAGTGCACCTTGTAGACTCAGGCTATTGCGTGGGTGCCAACGACGCCTTCCGAGTGATGTACAAGATGCCCTTAAGCTACTCAAAATTCGTTCGACAGGTTCTGTTGGCTACGCCAGATGCGACCGCCGGTTCATTTCGATGAAGCGCCAAAGTTACCATGAACGGAAGCTGCTTATCCAACAGCCCGCTGCTGATCACCTCCCTAACGCTGATCAGATTTGTAACTCCGATTTTCCCTCCTCCCACCTCCCGTGAAAACCACACTATTGTTTCTACCAACCCGCATAGGTTATTCAATTAACTGGCATGTGAATGTAAAAGCCTGAAAAGAATGTATCGAAAACAAACGTATGTTCGCCACGTTGGCATGTGAAAACCAGTGGTCAAAATAACAGGATCTTCAGTCTACTACCCATTTCACACCTTTGACTGCACAAAACCGTAAAAATAACTTTTCTCTGCCGGAGGTAATCTTGGATTTCTTAAATTTCCAGGTATGGCAATTCCTCATCGAGGCCTCCTCCAGCAAGCCCCTGTCTGCAACCCTGCGCAGTCGGCTGGCAACCATGAAGCTGGGGCCGCAGGATTCAACATGGGAGCAAATGGGATTCCGCACCTACAGCCACCCAGATCCCGTAATAAGAGTGCGGACTGCAGGCAGAGCAGGATCGGAACGCCTGCTACTGAAGGCCACTAGCAAATCCCAGGTCCTTAAGCGCTTCATGGGTTCGGCGGGCGCAGTCAACTCTGAGGTCACCGGAGATGAGGGCGCCAATGCAGAAGGCGAGGGAGCTGACGGGGAGGCTGTGGCCGCCCAGGGAGACAGCACTGAACCACCTGCTGAGGATATGGAGGAGACTGAGAAGATCAATCCAGAGGCTGCAGATCTCTGCATCACGCTGGGATTACCGGATAAACAAAAGATTTGTCTTATCAGTCAACTCGTTGCCATCAGCGACGAACAAGAACTGGTAAGATTTTTACTGCCAATTTCGAAGTTATGTACCCCGCTCATAAAGGGCCCTCTTACTGTTTAATAATTTACTTTGTTTAAGACTCATGAGTAGTAATTTAAGAAAATTTTTAAGAAGTTTATTCCTTTTTGTTGTATGTTAATGGTATTATTGTTTATTCGAGAAGCCAACTATCTCTTGAAAATAATGTCAGTAAATTTTCAAAATGCTCACCGACAAGATAATCCCAGTTCCGAAGATTGAAGGAACTTTATTTGTAAAGTGAGTTGGAAAAAACATATTTTGCGTGACTATTTTATTTTTACCAAAACAAGCATCATTATAAGACAAAATAGAAAGCACCTGTTTGTGCTCTCTATGAAAGTTAAATTTTTTAATGTCAAATAACCTGTGCCAAAAGGTCTCTATGCAGGCGTTCACCTTCACCTACCTATTGTTATCTAACCAGCCTAAGCAATTGAAAAACAGAAAAAAATAAAGTTTTTTTAACGAAAATAAGCAGATTTGTTTTGTTTCCTAGAAACATTAAATTCCTAATGGGTGGCTATAGATATACATAAGGAGTTAACGTATTAATAAGACAGCTTTTAAAAATCCGGACGATATCTTTCCCACTTAAATCGCATTGTAGAAAATAAAATAAACGATGCACTGAAGAACCGAATGTCAGCATATGTATTCATATTGATTTTGCTACTAACCGTCCAGGTACTAGGTCAAAGGCCCAACTCCGTGTTTCATCCGATATTCTGCCGCTGCTTGATACAGTTGCGGGGGGTCCGGCTCATCAGTAGACTCGCGAGCTTTCCCTGTTTGCTTTCTGGCTTGTATACAGATTTCGAAAGTTCAGCTTTTTAATTACCTTAAAATATGAACTTCTGTTCATGGTATACATCAGTATATGTAAGTTCTATAGGCATAGACCAAAATTTTAAGCATACTCCTTCGACTTACTACCGTTCTGCTAGACTCTTTATAAGCAGTCGCAGACGAATGCTTTCAAAGCTATGATTTAAATGCATTGCTTTAGCATTGGTCAGCTGCTTCAATAGTATATTTGCACATAGAATTCGGGCCATAATTCAGTAGAAATTAACATATATCACGTATATTAAGCTGTCTGCTTCTGCTCCAGATGTTTCACTACCTACAGAAGAGGTGCTACCATATGAAAATTTAAGCTGGCAACTGAAATGCGCAATAATTGCAAAACATTACCTAGGCAGTGTTGTTATTTTAATTATCCTGCAGCATAAGCGCAAGATATTTTACTCAGTTAGATGGAGACTTTGGAGTGAGTTTCTTTCTGTTCGCCAGAAAAAACTACGCGCTTCGAACATTTATTGCATACGCATCGTAAGCCACAGTTTGGAAGCCTCCAGTCTAATAACAAGTGCAAGGACTTCCCCAACCCATATTTTGCGCTAGGGCTCAGTTGAGCCAAAGCAATTCGCCACTCGGGTCCACACTGGCGAACGCGACATCGAATGCCTGTGCCGGTGTGTCAGGTGGCCAAGCAATCTTCCTACAAAAATCCAAAAAGTGTTATAGAATTTCAGCACATTAAGACGCACAGGTTGGCTATCGAGAAATCGGCGCAGAATCGGGCAACTATTCTCCATAAAGATGAACCATTTATTATCAAAGATATGTAGTGCCATAGCATCCTTTAAGTAGGGTAGCTCCCGTTATAGGAACTACCCGTTTCTGTTACTGTTGCTGGGGATGAATCCCAGAGGGAATTGGAAACGTCACACGACTAAAGTTCTTCTTCCAGAAATTGCGTCTACTGTTCCCATACTCTTTTATACATTGTTTGGTAGGCTTACCTAACAATATACCGCTTGTACTCATTCGATATCAGGTCTCACGCTCTGGAAATGTTGTGCATAGATAAGGGATATTTTGGTTTTAGAAAATGCCAATATGCTCATGTACACAATAATATAATACATATAATAATATATAATCTTAATAAATATTCCACAAAAATGTTGTCATATTTTTCCATGGGTGCGGACTATGTGGCATATGCCACTAAGCAACACTACTTGATAGACGGGAAGGATGCATTATGAAGAAACACGTTCCGTTCTCACAAACTCTCATGGCTAAATCTGCTAAACCGATGGATACAAATTTTCATATCAACCTTACATGAAGACGACATTTGCCATGAAATGGGCACAACGAAGAAATGTTTCGGGTGTGGTTTTAAAAAAGTATTTTAAACATAAAAATTGAACGTTCATGAGAAATTTTTATGCTAATTAAGTGACAATTAGGAACGATGCTTGCTCAGAAGGCTACATACAGATGCCACTGAAATCTGTTCGGTATGTGCTTGGCGCTAACGGATACAGTTTTTCGAATAGAAAACGTGTTTCACAATTTTTTTGACATTTTTATATATCGAACTATACTTTACCATCCTCTATGGTCATAATTTAATTCTGAAGCGAGGTCCCCAAGCATGCCAGATCTCGGCAAAAGAGTTTTTTATTGCACGTGGATGTAAGTCAGTAAATGTAAGTGGTAGACTTACATCTGTCATTTGTTGCCGCTGCGACGTGAAATGACTAGGGTTTATAACTGGAAAATTCACGCAGTGCAGCTACTAATAAGGTTTCTGCAAAAACCAACCTTTCCGGCAATCGCTTTAATATTTCAACTAGTAGTAACCATTAGGTTAAAAAGTTTTTTCATCTCGTCCTTCAGTTTTTTGCCAGAAAATTAAAGCTGGCAAAGGTTCATATTTTTCACCGTTCTCAAAAAGCAAGTCCAAGCGAACATGATGCCGATATATATTCCAGCTAGATATAAAACTGTGTAAACTTTATCAATTAGTACGACTGAGAACGTTTCTGTAAACACTGTCATGTATGAAAATTTCGGAAAAGCCACTTAAAAAGTTATATAAAATCAAATGCTTCATTTTTCCATCTACACTCTAGATTCGGTTAACATACTTATGTTTTTTTTCGCCATTTAAGTAACGTTCACTGTTTATATATTTTTTTGTTATCGTGTAGGTTAAACCATTCTCCTGTTAATAGGATTTCCAAATAATTTTACAATTTTAACGCAAGCGCTTCTATAGTTCTTCAACAGACCGTTTAATTTAACTGCGACCTAGTTTAAGGCCTTCAGCGCACAGACATTTTCTTCCGTTAACTGACAGTATAAAACAAGTACGGGGCATCCCAAAAGTAATAAACCCTTTTGATTTGTCAATAAAAAGAAGACTATTAACGATAGGATATTAAAAAATTGTTTTATTTGACAGAAACACCTTTTTTATTTTTATAAGAACTAAGCTTAGAATATAATGTCTTTTAAAGGATGGCCATGGTTGTTTTGACAACTTAGAGTGCGTTTCTTTGTCGTTTTCATAACGCTCCTTAGTGTATCAGGCGATAGTTGTCTCATTTTAAGACACATGTTTTTTTGAAGTTCTTGCAGATTTGTTAGATTTTTTACATAAACCTTTGACTTCAGGTAGCCCCATAAGAAGAAATCCCATGGGTCAAATCTGGTGATCAAGGGGGCCAGGGATTGTTACCAAATCGTGAAATCAAATGATTTGGATAGCACTCATTTAAAAATGTCATCGTTTCTCTTGTTGTATGGGCTGTGGCTCCATCCTGTTGAAACCAAGTTTTGCGTAGGCCATGTCTCTCAATTTCAGGAAGAAGAAATTCGCTAATCATAGTTCGGTGTCTTTAACCATTAACTGTTACTGTTGCGCCGTCATTGTTTTCAAAAATTATGGGCCAATCACATTGGAAGCAGTTATTCGGCACTACACCGTCACATGAACATCATGCAGCGGCCTTTCTTGAATTTCTCTTGGATTTTCATTGCACCAAATTCTAGAAAAGTTTGCTTTCGAATATAAAAAGTTTCGATATCAAAGCGTTAATCCTTTTCCTTTTAATAGCAAATAAAAAGGGGTCAGTTACTTCTGGGACACCTTGTATATTCAAGCCTAACTTTAAAGTCCACTAATGGATTATTTTTTTGTTCTTCTGTTCGCCTAGGTGCGCACAGTCACTTCTACTGTATATACCCTTATAACGCCTTTTTGTGGTATCCGGGAAACATGAACAATTTGCCAACTGTAACGCGTCATTTGTTAATTATTAGTCAAACTATCTAGTGGCGAGCAGGGGCTGTTGTAAACGCTAAGTGTTTGTTGCAGCAGTCTTTTTGGCTTCTCACAATGTGAGGTATGTTTTCCCAGTACAGATATTGAGGTTTTTTTTGTATTCCCATTACCTCAGCGCCTCCAGTCGTATAACCATAGTTTGCTCTACATAGAATGCGCAGACCTGTACCAAACTGTTATGTAGGTGGCGTTCCATCAAATTGCACAGCAACAAATATTTGTATGTCCTAGGTGTAGCAATATATATTACCCTAGCCTTTCTATAGCCTTAATGCTCTTGCATACACTGACTCTAACACTAAAGTGAACCTTAAAGTTGACCTTGAATTTAAACGCCCCTATAATTTAGCGTAAGTTTATTCGTTTCATTGCGTGAGGTCCATTTTATCGTGCCAAACGTATCGCACTGAAAAAATGTTCTTATGGCTTAAATTGTTGTGTTTGTGCTTTTTAGGAAGCTGTAATATATTGTGCAAACAAAAACCCCCACATATGGAAAACCAAAGTAAAATTCATAAAAAAGAGCATTTAAGGCAAATAAGACATGGCCAGCCAATCAAAATGTTGGATCTACGCTAAATTTTAAAACTTGAATAGTATGGTTTACTTGAGCCAGTCAAGATTTCTTTGCAATCAGAGTTCTAGCAAACCCTCGAGAGGTTCCTTTACGTCAGCAGCTTTGAAGAGGATTGTCATAGGTATTACCTTCTGTGGAACAAAAGAAATAACTCCTTTCACGTAGATGAGGGTTCATTTTCGCGGCTGATTAATTATTAATTTTTGCCGTAGAAATGACCGTCTAACAAAAGCACACAGAGGTAGGATTGAGGCAGTACACTAAAAGAGCCTTACTTATTCACTTTCGGTAGGTTTTAAAACTGCAGGTGTTTATCCTCTATGAGCATGTGCGCTTGAAACCGTCAGACTAAAGTAAATGTTTATTCTCTTGAAATTCATTGGCGTACTCCACTGCAAAACAATCTATCGGTTTTCTTCTGTTCCAAGGATGTGACTGGCTATCTACTGCAAAAATCTCCAGAACAGTTGGAAATAGATGAATTACTGCCAGGAGACCGCACCAGTAAGGACACTTCCCTCGGCTTGAGTCTTGAGCAACCAAGCCAACTGATCAACCTGCTAGTGCGTATACCGAAGAGCGGTGCCTTTTACAAGCTCTATCTCTACGCTGTGCCCAAGGAAGCGGACCTGCTTGGATCAATTCCACTTATCTTCACCTACCTAATTGAGGCACCCCTTAGGATGACCGCCGCTGAGACGCCTTACATAGGCGTCATCGCAGGCGAGTTTCCAGAGAAAATTGAAAAGCGCAAGGCCGCCGAAGAGCAGGCTGCACAGCAAGCCGCGCAGAAGGCCGCACAACAGGCCTAATTGATGTTTTTTTCCTGTCCTTTCGGAAGTGTTTCTTTCTCACACAAGATTTCCTTTTTTCACCCTTCTAGGCATATTTAAGGTTTTCGCTGAAGTTACAGCCATCACTTTAGCACAACACGCTTTTTGGTTCTAGCCTGATCCACTTTTGTTGCCTTAAAGGAAAACACAGAAAAAAAAACAACTAATTTTGCGTTTTTTGATTCGTTTTCGTGCACATATGCCCTGTAGCGGATTAATTTGTCGTTTTTTCCGCGTCCCGACCCGTGCACGGGTCATTCCATCTTGACTGCTTGTCAGCTTTCGTTTCCCTTTTTCCTCTTCCACAATTTCAAGTCCCCAAGAGTCCTTCTCCTCCCCTGCTGAGGTACATGCTTGCATTTATTTTGATTAGGAATAAGCGCGTCCGGCTGTACTTCTTACTCTATCAAATCAGATATTGATACCTTTACGGTCAAAATAATTCAGGTCTCTTCAGTTTACTGAATGCATCAACTATAGCCATCACTTATTCACGAACTTTCGCCAAGAAATCTGATTTCGCAGTGAATACACACGTTAATGTCTACAGAAAGATGACCTTACCCCCATCGTTATGGCTCGCCACGCTGTCTTTTCATGCAAGATTTACATAAAATGCTTGGTTCCCTTTTAAATGCATATTTTCTCTGATACTGTGTGTTTTACTTTGACCCACTACTGTCTGGCATCCTGCAAAGGAAGAACAGTAAAAGGGCAAAAGACTCTGGGCTCGCTTCGAATTTACATATATCCACCACGCTATATGTAATTAGATGTTTTTCTAAGAGAAAACGAGAAAAAAGTGATTAGTTGATGGTTAAATGCAAACGCTTGGGATCCGAGGGTTGCTTGGGTACCCACGCGAAATACTAGTATATACATTGGAAAACCAATTTGAAAATATATCAGGAATCACGCTCCATCTGTTATAAAAACTAGATCGTTAGAGCACGACTATGCAATTTTGGAGGTTATCAAACACTGTTCTAGGAGTAGGAACATGTGAAAGTACCGATTAGTACTCTCTTCTTTGCAGAACTAGGCATTATACAGCTTAAGGCAGATAAGACTTGCACATTAAGGATTTATCTCCGTTACAGTGAGACCAAGTATGTTGTTATCTGGAGGGTGGCGGTTCAACCTTGGTCCACATGCAGGTGTATGTGTGAGGATGGAGAGAGCGTGCTTGTTATAACCTTGTTTAAGCATGTGTCAACACTGGTTATGTCCTCCAGTTGAGTGTTAAGAAGAGAAGTCAGAACAGAATAGCAGATAGAACTTTACTGTCAGTTCCACTAGTACAGCAGCTCTGTTTCCTGCGTGTCCAGCAGATTTTCTTCTGCGTCCGTCAGCAGCTTGTGTTCTGTCATCATCTTGGCCAACAGCGCTCCGTGTCCCGGGTAACTAGCAGCAAAATCACGGGTCGTCGGTAGCGCGTCTCCAGCAACAGGGTGGCCGCCTTCAGCGGTGGCAGCATATTTAAGGGCCAATAGTCAATGTTCCCTATTGGCTCTCTACGAGTGGCCTCTATGTGTAGCCATCCTGACTCCAACAGCCCAACCTAGCCACGGGTCAGTCTAGCTTGCGCGCGCCTCCTTTGTCCTGGTACCCTCAGGATTGCCTGAGTGAAAACTCACCTCCAGGATGTCCCAACAGTGGCAGATATTATTCACGTGTGATATCAGTTTAATGTAATTCACGGACAGGTTACCACTCCTTGCTGCTGTTGTAAAAGTGACTTCAGTGGTGTCACCCTCTGATTATTCCCTATTGAATCCACAAGGTTTTCCACAATAAGAAAGGAGTAGTTCTGGAAGCCCACTGTAGGAGAGTTTATTGTGTACAAAATCTGGACTTGCTGTCTGGGACGTCAGTGTTGACGCTGGTGTAAAGCTAGCGCACTGAATGTCCCCGCCACGGGGCGAAGCCTGGCACTGGGATAGACGCGCTGTACTTGTCCTTCCGTGTGCAACTCACTGTCTGAGAGGTGAAAGTAGCTTATAAGTGAGTTTCAAGCGCGTTTGCCGTAGCATGGTTGGGTGCCTAAAAATAAGGGCACCTAAGTGGCACTTGAGGAACGGCGACTAGTTGGGTACGCGCTTGGACTCGCGTGCGGCTGTGTCCTGTCCAGAGGTTTAAGGTCACTGAGTGAGCACAGTCACCAGCCAAGGCATAGAGCCTTGGATGCAGTCCGTATTCACAAAGGAATTATCATGGCAGCCGGCCGCGGCCACGAGGCCCCGGAATAGCTTGCAAGGTTGCTGACATTCAGCTAGGCTAGACTGCTAACAGTTTTCATAAAACTGATTAGTATTTTTGGTAAGTAAAATTCTGGGAACGTAAGTGTTCAATTTTTCACTGCAGGCATGTGTGGTGATGCTAATAAGTAATAATAACTGAACAAATGTTAACACAGCCAATAAAAATTAGTGATGGGTAGAGTGCGTTCAGACACGTCTTTCAATAATACGAATCTTTATCGGATAAACCTACATGAGTGCATTGCAGACACAATGATAAATGCTCGGTGGGCTCAATTAGTTTTCTTTCCCGTAAGCGATTGTCAAATGCCCCTTTAGGGTTCGGCGTAATTCCAAAACTTAGGCCCATGGCAATGAAAGTTTTGCTTTTCACAAAGTCGTTAATTATGTCAATTTTGTTTCTCTTTCTCCAGTTTGCTGACTTACAGGAATATTTCCTGAAATGGGGGCTATTCGGCGTTTATTCCATCTAAACACTGTCCTGCTGGCGCAGATGGTCTTCGTCGTTTATAGTGAACTGGCACACAGATTTGTTGGCGTTCGAAGCGCGGTCCGTTGTTAAATTTGACCATTTACTTGGCGTGGGTTGCCTTTTTGTGCACTGTTGTTGAACGCCTGCCATAAGGGATTTATCTGGCGAAAAATTGCACATTTTTGCCGAATTTTCCGTTGCACAGCTTCATGTTTTCTAAGTTTAAAATAATTTTTTTAATGTAGGAGGGACAACAAAAACGGGCAGAGATTGACTGCTGACAATCCGTCGGACTGCCCTTTAGCAAAATTAACCAATGCTATGGGCAGCCTATTGCGCATAACTAACTCCTTCGACTGGTGAATGTGACATTTATTAATATTTTCCAAAGCACGAAGTTTACTTCAATAGAATAAACGTTTTTGGATCATATTGTTTTTGGCAAGTCAACATCGGGCCTGTACAATTCCATTAACGGTAAAAATAGGGTAGCTTGACACTGTCTATAAGTCCTGTGATTGCAAGTAACCATATTTCAGGCCGCCCGCATAGCAATAACGGCATGTAGAGATCAGTGGACTAGGGAGGGCGTGAGTAATGTTCGGTAACGAGTGCGTGGGGCGAAAATTACTGCCACGTGCACCGAGTAAACAAATCTCACCAGGAATGTGGGGCGACATCCGATCGCCTACTGGCGTCAACGTCAGCCATGCAAAAGAGAGTGCGGCAAAAGTAGCTTATGTAGCCCCACTCATATAACCCTAGTTTCAGCATTTTGGCTTACAAAGACGGTAGTTGTAGAGTTTTTAGTGGTGGGGAAATAGGATAGGCAGAGAATGAACTTTTTAGAAGTAACAGTAAAGTGAAAAAAGGCAGTCAAAGTTTCTTCCCGCGACCGTTAGGAGTAAGTTGTTTCGCACGAACATTGGAGCTGTGCACGAAGCTTCACGCCCCGGACTATACTTATCTAAATTCAGAACGGTAAGTTGGACCACAAGTAAGTTGAAGTAGACGACCTCCTAACCAGAATTTAAATATTTCGGGAAATTAAAGAAACCTGCAATTTGATAATCGGCTTTTTCCGCAATAAGTTAAACGATAATGCAGATTAGGCAAATCTAAAGATTTAAATCAAAAGCACTTCTTAATAAAAAAAATAAAAGTGCATTTTGCCTTGATTAAAGTATATTACACTGTTTCTCCTTATTTCCCGCCCATAAAACCCGATAACCACCGTTTTCGTAGGAAAACATACAGGTTGTAGAGATTAATGAGTGGGGCTACATAAGCTACTGTTGCCAGGATTGCCTGTGTTAGGGTCTTGTGACAAAAATAAACATTAAATTCGCTAGTTGTATAGCCACTCCGTCGGCTGTTGCTTGTGCGCGTTCGAGTTTGCCGTGTGATGTCCGGTAGAATAGCCAAACAACTTTTTTAGAATTGACTCGGTAAAAGGCCTTGAAAATGTGTGTGAGGAGGAGTAAAATTAAATTGGTTTATGTAACCATGTTGAAGAAACGTGTTTTGCAGCTGCTGGATTTCTGCTTCGACACTTACAGGAAAGTAGATTCATCGCACTCTATATGCCAATTCTTCAATCAAATTTGTTATTTATTTATTTAGAGGAACAAAACTGTGAAAGTTCATGTATTGTCTCGTACACTTATTCTTTTGGAATATTATAGGCTTGATGGATCCCTCGTTTTGCCCTTCTTGAAGGACATCAACGAAGGCGACGTAATTAGCTACTTTAAACTCTGTAGAAACCTTGAGTGATGGTGTCGCACTTTTGAAAAAAGATTGCCTTTGCATGCAGTAGTAGTAGTTATCGTCATACAGCTGTATAAAAATCCCATTAGTCAATAAGCGCACACCAATCCGTTTCAGAAAGCACCCGTTTGTCAGTAAAGCCTAAGATTAAAACAATCTGATGATGATGCAATCTGAATATTCAAGAAAATAAGCTTGCGTCATCGAGTGCTTATACCACAAATCCTTCGACACCTGTCTTCTTCTTCTTCTTCTTCTTCCTCTTCCTGACATACTTGCAGCAAACGCTGACAGACGACAAACAAGCTTGTTTTTAGCATTAGTCCTGGTTGTTTTTGAACTTAAATCTCAAGCCCGTTTAGCCATAGCGTGACCACATATGCGTAGTAAATGCAAGCAGAGATAAGGAACAATTGGACTAAAACAAAGGCACCTAATTTTCAAGAGGCCATTTAGTAGTTCAACTAAGGAATAGTAACGAAACAGCGGCTAGCTACATACCTCAGAAGATGGAACATCGATGCGTAAGTAAAACAGTGTAGATGATTGCATGCATGCAATGTATCATTCGCTGTTCAAACAAGCACAAAACATTATTTCTAGATGAAACCTAATCCATCTACGTTGATTCTGATTTTCATCGCATTTGTCCACCAGCCATAATCAGATAATTGAAATTAATGAGGGATCGTTAAACAAATAGAATTCATACAGGAGGCTCAGTGGCTTGGCGTTCGGGATTAACACGGAGAACAAAGTACAGTGATGGTGGTCAATATACGCGATGAAATTCAGGCGACATTTTGTATGCAGTTACACAAACACTAAAAATAGCGGCCCTTTAATTATCGCTTTCCCTGTGCACACGGTTCAATGATTGCTTCCTCGGCCACACCCAAGTCTTAAGAGTCCGTTACTTCGCCTAGGTATTGGTGTTTGGTGTTTTAATGGTTCGGCAATAAGGTTTATCAGTTCTCCCGCTGGACATGTAATTAGAGCAAGTCTATTTCGTGAGAACTTGTTTCACCTCAGTTGATCAAGGATATTTCATTTTTATTCTCCAAAGCCGCCAATGTCGCCTTACTTATATGCCCAAATAGGGTTACTATTTGGATATATGGAGTATATTGCAAGTAAAATATCAATCTTTACTTTATTGACATTCATGTGGGAGTTTTCCGACCGCTTTGACAATGGACTTGCCTGTTCCCGTAGCTGCAGGAGTGGGGTTTTGAGAGTTGTAAAGGTGGGATTTTATGCTGTCACTGTCGAATTACACCGCTTCGAATCTGCCAGGAAGAACATTACAAGAAGGACGTTATTTGGAGGCCACCCGCAGGAGAGTGTATTATGTACAATACTCGGAGATACTTTCTGGGGTGTTTTTTGCCCCTGGCGTAATTTCAGCGCCTCTGGGCGAAACCTGGCAATGGAAAGGACTGGCAGCGTCCTTGCAATCCGTTTTTCTACTCACAATCTGGCATATGACAGTGGCTTATAAGTGATTGTGAAGCGCGTTCGATTGCGGTATGATTGGGCACATTAGTAAAAGGTCAACTGCCGTGCGAGGTCTCTAAGTGGCCCTTGAGTAACTACAACCAGTTGGGCACGCGTGTGGCCTCGCGTGCGTATGCGACTGGTCCAGAGGATTACGGTCATCGTGTGGGTGCAGTCAATGCGAAGGCATATGACCTTGCAGGCAGTCCGTATGACAAATTAATCATTACGGCAGTCGGTCACGAGCAAGATTATTCAGGACCGCAGGCATCCGGTGAGGTAAGATTACTTACATTGAGGTTCATTAATTTCGTGAGTGCATCTCCTTCAAATGCAAGCGTATTATCGTTTTCTCTGGATCATAATGAATAAAGGTACCTGCCATAAAGACAAAAATCACATTTTCCAACTACCCATCGAAGGGAAAAAAGCATGCCAGGATAGTGACCAGCTGACTCATTTGGATTTTGTCGTCTTAACAGTTTATTTGCGTAGCTATAACATTTTCGTCTACTATCGAATGTTTTGTCGATATTTTAAGTAACTTTATCGTTTGTTTGATTTTTTTAGGAGTGTTAACCGGCGAAAAATATTTCCAGCCTTGCGTCGCTTATCGCTTACTGTTCACAGGTTTCTTTAGGTCATCGCTGTTAAAGAATCCTTAAAGCATTCCCCTCCAGGAAATTACAGCACTTAAAATTCTATTGGTCAGTATTCAGTCCAACTTGTGAATTCTTAAATGAACATTTCAAGGAGAAATCTGTTCAGTCATAGTACTATGTAGGTTTGTTTTGATCGGGCATTTGCATGATTCACGTCTTAGTGAAAAGACATTTTTGCAAAAAAATCATTTTGGTACAAATAACAGGGTTTATCCATAAAAAGGTTTCTTTGCTGACGCGCTATTCACTGCAAGTCGCTTTCCTGCAATTGATATGGATTTTACCATGAGTAAGTGGATGGAAAAGCTATCTTACGGCAACAATCTACGGATGGGTTGTCTCAGCAGTGTAAGCATGGAAAATTAAAAAAATCAAGAATTTGGTACCAAAACATACCACGACATCGTTAGGTAAAAATATGCACAAACCCATCCTCGAACAAACATTCAAGTTAATTGTATGCTTTTATCTGTCGTCGTTAAACTAGAATGCCAAAAACAACCACCTCTTATTCTTCGTCGTAATGCTAAAGGCAGGCGGCCTGTTTGATCCTCACGGAAAAGTTGGAAAGTCATGTCAAAGCCCCATCGCAAACTTTCTACCTCTCCTTCCTCGTGTGCTTGGAACATTATAGTTGTAAGACATGCGTCCTTCATCTCTAGCTCACTCGTGGTTTCCTGTGAAATCTAAGCGCCAGGTTAATGACAAAATTGTTCGAAAAGGCCTGCTACTTTTGTTTTTGTCCAATATTTTTTGACTACCAAAAACGTTTGATAAAGGAAATCGGCAATGAACAACTGTAATAAGCAAACGCATACTTGGTAAGCATGCGTTTCTTTTCAATTGAATATTTTCAAGCCAGTACTCTTCTATTAAAAGAGGGAAAACTAGAGCATACAATTAATCAGATATATCGATTAAAGTTTACTTTTGTGCACAATCAATGTGCCTTAATAAGGGGAGGATTTATGGAGTTGGAGCCGGTGTTATAAGGAGCCAATTTGGAGGCAGAGTGCTGGCTGGCGCAGAAAAGGCCATGTTATTGACTATGCTAAACGTCAAGATAGCATGAAGTATCATCGCCCACACAAGACCGACCTGCCTACCCGGATGGCACTTGCTTCTGATATGCCTGGCCGATGTTGCCTCAGTGGCTTACTGTAGTACTTTAAGATCTTAGAATCGTACGAAATGCTTTTTCGGGGACAACGCAATTAGCGGAATAAACATAATTTGTAAGAATAGCACTTATTTTGTACCTAAATTCGCATGTTCTTAGTCATAAAGGGTAGTTTTTCCGCGTTCTTTTGGAAAGCCGTCTACTCGTGCAGATAAATGAGAAAATACACGTTCAGGTGGTATGAGTTGATACTTACTTAGGTTATTGGCCTAGATACCTAGTGGAAATCGCTTCTTCTGTTCATGACTGCGTGGGCTATAAGACTGCCAATAGATCAGCCAATATCAAAGACGCATCTTTGTCTTCTACCTTTCATGAATTTCCTTTGGCCAACATATTCATTATGCAGCCAAACCTGTTCATAATAATGATGCATTTTACGTTAGCCAGCCTAGTTACTTATATATCATTTTTGTCATTAGGTGTTTTGGCAAGAAATCTTTGACTTTTTAGGCCTTTTTTTAACAGCAGTGCATTTCGCATGTACTGGCTAGTTCAGCAGACATTTGGTCACGTTATTTTGATTAAGTGAGTGGATGTAATTCAATGAAAGCCCTTAAGTAGGAAAACCTACCTGTATAGTTTAGTATATTTTGGCTGAATTTGAGATTGCCTGATATCGAAAAACATTTCCTGATGTATTTAGTAAGACAGAACCAAACCTCATATTTTGTATGCGTTGCGCTATGGGCGACCGACAAGACAAGCAAGAAAAATGTAATATCTATAGATTTCATTGCTGGAAAATTTCATATTGAGTTTATGAAAATCAAATGAATCGAAAGTGGAGAAATCGCATTCTTTATTAAGAAACAAAGTACGATGTCAGTCTAAGACAATAATTCATTGCCACTGTACACAGTTTTTTTGTCCCAAAAGCTGTAAAAAATTTTACCGCATTTTTATTTTCCGCAACATCGACTTCGGATGGTAACCAAAATGGCATTTCTATAGTTTCTTGTGAACAAAGGTAATAATTATCTTACTAATTATAAGGCAGTTAAAACATATTTTTTGAACAATATAATTCCCACCTATGTGTAATTTAGGGGCTACAGAAAGAAGGTTAACAAACTTTACAAATCATTAGTTTATATTCGGCTAGGCTTGAAACGGAGCTAAAAATTAATGAAATATAGAGAAAGATACTCTCATACGAAGGGAACTATTAGTACTTTCATTTCCATAACTTAATATTTGTTCACTATTCTTCACTATTCTGAAATAATGTTAAAAATGCTATATTCAGAGATATTCGCCAGCGGACTCACTTATTAAAGTGCGCTTAATGGAGGTAACATAGTATAGACTTTTTAAATAAATGTTTGGCCTAATGATATCAGATATCGCTCATAGACGTTCATTGTGCTCAGGAATGTGTTTTAGCAATTTTGGCAGTTTATAAATAAAGCCCACACGCCTATCTTCATCATTACTAAGATTTTAAAAGTCCTGTTTGTTAACGCCTGTTAAGACCTATCGCATTTTAATTTTTTATATCCAAGTAAAAAAACAATGTTACTAGACAAAATAATCGAACGTCGTAGAAACCTTACCAGAAATAAGAGAAAAATATCAACCTACTTGCAGTCCAATACGTGAAATATGAGTAAAACCTTTTGACGAAAAATATTTCTTTTGAAATAAAGAACATGTTATGGTATTGCATTTACGCTATGATTATATTTAAATTTATTGGTCTAATTTATACTATTTAGCGTGTCTATAAATCTTAGGTACTGTTAAGAACAAGCTATTTTTCTTCACAAACAACTACTTATTTGTGCATTTTTAAACACAAAACTTCCCTGATGTTTTTCATAATTATCTTACATTTTCCACAGGCATTAATGCCAGTTCATAAATGATTATAAATCGCTCAAAAATGTCGGTTGTCTGGATGAAACGACACAAGTGCTGATATAACGGTTTAAATACCGTTTTCAGAGGTTGGAACTTAAGCATAAGTTATATTTAAGAGCTTTTTATACTGCGAAATTTCCAGGGATGCATACAAAACTTAGGACAATTTGGTATAATGAAGCAAGTCGGGTTTCGTCAGGCGTCATATAAGAGTAATTTTGCACGTATCACCGTGGGTTTTTTTAAGGCGTTCATGTTGTTTATTTTGCGTAGGCTTTGAGGAAGTGAAAACGCATTTCGTCTATTCATATTTTATTTCGAACGGACTGAAAAAAACTGGCAAATTTTCATGTTTTGTTCTCTGCCAGTATGTCAAGGGTGACTGATACCGACGTGATGCTCAAGTTCTTTACTCGTTACATGAGTGCTCTCCACTTCCTCTTTAGTGGATCGTCTTTGGATCTCGGTGGTAACAAATTTTAAGATGTGCTTCAACTCTTTCTAGTGGTGGTTCGGCTTCCAACTTTCGGTACAGTCTTCTAAAAACTGAGCCAGTTTGTACACGCACCAAAACAACTGTAAAGCCGTAAACACATACTGAACGTCTTTAATATGTCAAGAGCTTTGCTTGTCTTAGAATTGGAAAAAATCTCATGAAAGAGTCTTTGTGATAATTTGATGAATCTAACTATTTTTTGCTTAATTTCCTTCAGACCAATAAATTTGTTTGTAAGGGAGTTGAGTTAAATACGACAGGGATTGGAGGAATAGGTTGAGGCAATGGCTCACACGTAATTCGGCTGTAGTAATATGGGGGATGTATGAAATAAGATGTGGTAAGGCTTATTAAGAGTCAATGCCAGCGTTAAAGGAGTGGCGGAATATGGTGAGTTGCATGCAGTTAGTCGACGTTTGCACACGATAAGAGAAAATAAGCGCATTAAATGTTCGCAAGTAAGAACTTCGTTGATGAGAATTTTTTAACGGGGGTTTTGAGTCTTATTACGTGTGTCTCCAAGTTATAGTAAAACAGCAAATTCCAGAATACTTCCATTCTGAAATCCTACGGAAGGGAATTGATAATTCCCTTACTTTTGTGCACATGCCAAGATGCGTCCATGGGCTACTTAGTGCAACTTGTAGAATAGCAACAATGGTGCATGAGTGTCAGGATATCTCCAAATGACATGTGCAACATACACGGACTTTTAAGTTGGAGCATATGCAAATTCGCACACTTTGCTAAGGCTTCACGGATTGCTAAAGGAACTCATTTGCCCCGCTCCGCCTTTTGTCTGGGATCCTTATTTTTTAGGCTCTGACAGCACTTGTCACAGCTAGAAGGATGGGCAGATAGTATTTCAGATAAAGACAGGGTGGCTGGAATGGCCATTTCTGGTTTATTAGCCATCATCGGCTTGTCATATCTAGCCCCAAGTGGTGCACAACTCGAGGTTCTCACTAGAAACCCGAATCTTACACCCTTACCATTGAGTCACGAGCTCGTTGTCTTTCTCGCTTAAGTTGGGAGATATTGACACTCGTTCATGAACGTTCACCGACTGCAACCAGAGTTCGCGAGCTCAAGCTTCGCGTGCACATTATTCAAACGATCTGCTAGTCAAGGGGAGCCATTTTGCAAAAATATCATATATCAATCCCTTAAAAAGCCAAAACATTATGCGTTTTCAAACGCAGAACGACCAGTACAACGCATTACAACCCGTAATAAAAAGAGCTGTCAGGAATGTCGAGGTGTCTCCATTTTTCTTTGTATGTATATTAAACTAAGACATATATGTGCAATGTTTGAGTGTAGCTTTTGATATCTTTTCTTTAGAAGTGCAAATGCTTGCTTGGGCTGTTTTACTGATTTAACCCTCTCACTTAGTGATCCCTTAGCGTCAAAACGAAGGTTATAAACTTCTTGGGGCCCAATAGTGAAATCCACACAATACCAAAGTGGATTAATTTTTTGCTATTATTTTCAAGAGGCAGCCAGCGCATTTCTCGAAACAATTCCAAAAGACACAATAAGTTCGTTTATTTTAAATGCATCTTCTTTTTATGTCCAAATTCGAAAAAACATTTTACACCAAAACTGGACATTAATCGTTAATAATATAGTAATTCATAAAACAAGGATATCTTAAAGCCTTTTTAAAGAACGTTATACCGTTGCAAATATCGAGCAATTTCATGATAAGCTGTGCAAAAGAATGGGTCATTTGCAGTGTTTATGGAAGTGTATTATAGATTGCTGCGGATATCAGTAAAAGATGAACAAAATTACTTTTGCTTCTCTAAGTTAACTATAGTACTATTTGGAAATGCTCATACTGGTATTCTATATGAAGAGAATAGTTAGAATTCTTTACATATCATATACATGACCTGGGATTTGTTAGCTTAATATAAGTGGACACTTCTTATTCAAGTTGTTTTTGTGTGCTGATACTAGAACGACAGGAAATAATGTATAACCTACAGCAACAAGCTGTCTCATGAGGTTAAAATATGTGTCAGATAAAAAAAACAGATAATGATGAAGTCTCCGACACCTAAAATCCCATTAGCACGCAAATCTTTCGCTTTTTGGACAGAATGTCTCAGCAAGAATTTCATGGGCACCTCCTTTTGAAAAGTAATTAAATATTTCGCAATTCCACCAGGAAAGTTTAAGAAGCACGCATCCCTAGAAAAATCAAGAAAAGCCACAAACAAGATGGATCTAGACTATGCGCACTGGTTGATTGCTTTCGGTGTGTTATAATGAATCCTTTGTAATCGAGCTAATCAGATGGCGAAAAATTCAATTTCCGCTAGTTCTACTCAAGACTTGTTAACAACAGGTTTTTAATTAAACGAACGGTGGCCCATTGCTAATTACTGGCTTAAACAAATAGAGGTAAATAGCAGATATTGTTTTTGCGTGAAAAACGTAAAAAGCTGGAAGGCTTGAATTTTTTGAATTTGTCACAAGGACGATAGTATTATTTTCCATTAAATTATGCGTATTTTGGAGATTTGACAATATTTTTTGAATGCCCTTAGCTAAAGGTTGTATATTTTGAGAGATTATTCAAAATATTTTGTTACTTTTTAGTGCGAATCAGCATTAAACCAGTTTATTCCACTAAGAAGCTGATATTATTTGATAAGAAACTATTCAAAATACAAACCTATTTGTTAAGAATGAGAAATTATCCGTTTCTCTCAAAATATAGTGGGTTGTGAAATCCATTTATAAAGTGGTTCTGTTAAATCATTTGTAGCAGTTTCACTCCTCTAGTCTGACAAAAAATTATCCTCCGGTTTTTTGATTGTTTGCGATGAGCAAAACCGGAAAGGCGTCCTTCGCTTTGCAGTCAAAGAAGGGAAGGGAACCGTTGTTCTTTACTAGTTCCTGTGTATCGCGTATGCTATTGCAGAAGGACTGAAGGACTAGTAAAATTCTTCCGCCTAGCCTTCTGGGGCGTTTCTTTGAAGAAATATGTCCTAAGCGCTTAAATTTAATAGTCTTGCACTCGATAACAAACCACCATTCATTGATTCAGAATGGCAGTCTTTGCAGCAGGAGCATAGAAACTAAGGAATGAACTAAGAGTAGATTGTTTTTCTAAATTGTGCATTATAAAATAACTTCACTGCTGCAGCCCTCAAGGGAATTCTTGCATTCAATTCATCATTCTCCACCTGTTATAAAACGTTTGAAAACTAAATGCTGGCACATCCTAGATGATTTATGGCTCCCGTACTTTTTTAACAGAATTTAGTCTAGTCATTTCTTTAAGGTTGATTGGACCGCACATGTACACTGTGACAAAAAACTGTTGACAAAAACAACTGATGAAGGGTTATTTCTGGTCAACATTTGGCCCCTTTCGTTTCAACTTACAAATGTTTGTTGTCGTTTACGGTTTTATCTGTTGTTAGAACGTACTATTAGTTAGCATATCGATCACACGGCTGAATTTTACCAAAATACGCGACACAAAATCTGTTATTAAGTGGGTAGTTTTCTTTCAACTATACTTCGTAGTTAAATGCACAATGTTACTAGGATACATAAAAAAACTATCCAATATTAAGGAAGATAATTCCAGTTTATTATTTGCTTATTCTGCACTTGACCTGTGAAACTTCAACTCTAATCTATCAACCTATAAGCAGTAAAACACATCTGACAAAATTCCATTTCAATAAACCGACAAATTCGCTACACAGAAATGCCAGCAAGCATTCCGCAATATCCCGCGGAAGCTCAGAATTAACGCTCCTTTTCCAGGTTGCTTTTGTGCGAATATACTTCCCTGTTTGTCTTCGTGTTTTACACTTGCGCAACTGTTTCCGTGTACTCGCCTTATAAATGCAAATGTTCCTGTTGCCTGTGTGTGTTTGAGAGAGCAAAATGGGCGGCATACGGAAGCATTGTGCTGATCCTGTTTCTGCTCCTTTTTCAGGCAAAGCCTCCAGGACGCCACATGTGTGCTGTTGTGAGGGAAACAAGAAAGAACAAATGACTGAAAAACGAAACGTTTGCCAAGTGTCGATTATTCACACTCCCGAAGCTTAACATTAAACAAAAGCTATTTAAATCATAAAAAAATGAAAAGCAGATTACAAATTAAAATACCTGTTTCTGTGCTTTAAGCAGGCCAATCATAAAACCAAAGAAAAACGTTATTTACTTTTTTTTTAATCTTTACCACCAAACCATACTGAATGTTACTAGATCACTTAGTTGGCTAGTTTTGGTTTGTTTCCAATTAAAAAATTATTCCATTTTTGTTGGATACACATAGAGTTTGGAATTATACGTGACTGAATTTCAGCTAGGCTGTTGGTATCGAACATTGTATTGTATTGTATAAAGGCTAGAAGTGAAGTCTGATGTTACATTCAACCCACCTATTATCATATTTTTTGGAAAATTTCTGTGAAAAATAAGGAAATCAAGAGAAGTACTATCGAACGGCGCTCAAGTTCAGTAAAATCAAATAGCGTTCCCAACAAACAGGAAGGAAAGCCAATTTAAAGTAACCAAATGTGTTTGCAGTAATAATCAACACTTGTTTTTAAGAAATTATCTTTAGCAATCCTGTTAAGATTTATTGCACAAAATGTAATAACAGAAGAGTGCTTGTTTTAATGCAGCAGTGAACCCCAAATGTCCTTCAGTAAAATCCAAATGTCTAAAATTTCCTCGCAGATTTGAGAAAATAATGTCTTATTAAATGTAAGTAGTAAAGAAAAAATGTTTTTCGTATGCTTTGCAATCCCCTTTTACTGTATTTAGAAACGAAACAGGCGAAAGCATAATAACTATTTCAAAAAATGGCAGACAATATGGCCCGCTTTTTCGAAGTTGCCAGTATATATCTGAAAATGGAACAAGCGAAGCTACTGTTAAACAGGAAACCACAAATACAGAACAAGTACCCAATGGTTTTTTTCAGTGGGACTACACGCCGGCCGAGAGGGAGAAGACAAGGGTATTGAAAACCGAACTCCACAGGAGATCCAATGTGGGCGAGAGGAACCTGCGAATAATGAACGGGGAAATCATCACCATCCATAGTTCATTCCTCTGGACACAGCCAATAACGCTGAGTTTTGCAGACAAAAAGCAGACCAAAACTCAGGCAATAAAGTAGCTAATTCGCAGAGACCTTCCGGCTCCCTCGACCCACAAATTGCTCAGGAATCTATGCCGGCGAAGCTGCGCTTTCTTTATACGAACGCGCAGAATTCGATTCAGAAGATTGACGAGCTCAAATTTTGTATAGCTGACCTACAGCCGGATGTTATATCCGTTACAGAAACCTGGCTACAGGCCGACGTAATGGATGCCGAAATTGTGCTCGGAGAGTACCAAGTTTTTTGTCGGGACTGGATGCATAGGAGGGGAGGAGGTATAACGGTGTTTGTCAAGAAAGGCATCATTGCATCAGAGCGCAAAATTGGTTCATCGCATGATTGTGAAGCACTATGGCTTAAACTGAAAACGTGTGGTGCACCCGTTTTACATTCATGACTATCTATAGGCCGCCAAATCAATCTTCAGAGGGTGGCGAGACCTTTTTGGGACTGGCTCAAAATGAAAATGCGCTGATCACAAGAGATTTTAATGTCCCACTGATTAACTGGGAGGAGCTATTTGTTAAGGGTTCTTATGAGTTTTGTAGCTCCAGATTCTTAAAGCTGACGGGGGACCTCTCTCTCATACAGAATGTTGGATTCCCAACAACAATAAAAGAAGCACAAACAGCAAATTGCTTTGACATCGTATTATCGGAAGATCCGATTGATACAAGGGAAATTAGGTCAATTGCGCCTCTTGATAAGAGTGATAATGTAATGATCCCGTGGGAATATGCTTCAAACACAAATCAACCGAGAAATACTGAGGTTCGGTTAGACTACTGGCGCGGTAATTATACCGCAATGATAAATGAACTAGCAGCAATAAATTGGTATGACCTTCTAACCGGTAGTCCGGATGCCGACCGGAACACTGTCAGGGATTTTTTAAAGCGAAGTTATGCATCAAAACTGTCCACTGAAATAAGTACAAAAGGCGAGCAGGACCCCTGGTTAACGCAATATCTGAAGAGCCAAATAAACCACAAGAACAAACTCTGGAGAAGGTACGCATCAACACGCCAGCCTTCACATTACGAAGGATTCCGCCAAAAGCGGAACGAGGTTAGATCAAACATTCGAAAAGCGCGGAAAGACTGCGAAGCGAAAATTATCGAACGGGCCGTAACAAAGCCAAATGTGCTCATAAGTTGCATTAACAGCAGGCTAAAAAACAAAGACGCAGTTGCAGTACTAAATGGTGAAAAAATTGAGGAAATTATAGACTATCTCGAAAAGGCAGGACACCTTAGCAAGTTTTTGGCATCTGTTTTCCACTGAGGAACTGCATTTTAATCAGACAGACTTCCATGCAGAGAGGTATGGCAGAATCATGGAGGACCTCTGTTTCACATATATAGCTGTAAAGAATGAATTTCTTTCACTTAATGAAGCTTAGTCCCCGGCTGCAGACAAAATACCAGCAAAGGTACTGCAAGAGCTGGCTTCGGAACTTTCCAGACCGCTTATGCACATTTTGCAGGTGTGATTTGATCGAGGCTTCCTCCTTTCCGATTGGAAAGTTGCGAACATATACCCTATTCACAAGGGTGCATCCAGAACCAGCGCGAACAACTATCGACCAGTGAGCCTAACTTGCATCTGTTGTAAAGTTATGGAAAGGATCATCAAAAAGGCCACTTTGAAGTTCATCGAAGAAAAAGACTTATTTGATGGTGCCCAACACGGGTTTCGAGAAAACCACTCCTTCCTGACCAATATTTATTATGCCATGGAGCAGTGGTCCGAGTTATCAGACAAAAATACCCCCGTAGATGTTGTTTACATAGACTTTAAAAAGCCTTCGATATTGTTCCTCACCAACGGCTACTCTACAAGGTTGGCGAATCCGGTATAAGGAGCAATTTACTAAATTGGGTAGGAGATTTTCTCATAGGCCGATTCCAGTTCGTGTGCGTCGGAAACACAAAATCCTCTTTAATGCCAGCTGCGAGTGGAGTGCCTCAGGGCTCGGTTCTTGGGCCACTATTGTTCCTAATCTTCCTCAACGACTGTAGGCATGGACTGTTCAGTAATGGAGTCTTGTTTGCAGATGATATTAAGGTATCGCAACCCCTCAGAAACGCTTATGATGAATAAAACTCTGCAAGAAGGACTAAACCGCCTAGGTGAATGGTCCGAAAAATGGTTAATGTGGTTTAACTTTGAGAAGTGTGTCACATTGCGGCTCAAGACGAAGAAAGTGAGCGCGATGGATGACTCACACAACTACGTACTCGATGGAAGGTGCCTGTCAAACATCAATGAACAAAAAGACCTAGGTATGGCTATTGTGCCATCCCTGAAGTCATCTTTACAGTGTGCTAGGGCTACCAAGAGCGCGAACAGTGTTTTGTTTGCCATTAAGCGAGCTTTTGTCGACATAGACAAAAGACTATTCAGCAGAATCTATGGAACATTTATTCACTCACATCTGGAGTATGACGTTCAGGCGTGGTGACCATGGAAGCACAAAGATAATCAGATGCTGGAACGAATTCAGCGAAGGGTAACGAAAATTAAGAAGGGCCTAAAGTCTTTATTTTATAAATTTAGACAAGAAGCACTTTACGTTTTCCTCCTTGAGTATAGAAAAATCCGCTGTGACCTCAGACAGACGAACCACCTCATGAGGAATCGGGAGTGTTCCCTGAAGTTTGATGACTTCTTCACGTTCGCCACTTCAACCAATCTCCGTGGGAATTCCATTAAACTGCGGGAAACCCTATCCCATCTAGAGGTCCGCAAGCAGTTGTTCTCACAACGAGTCATCGGCGCATGGAACGGACTGCCCCAGGACGTGGTAATGGCGAACTCTACAGATGCGTTTAAGCGGAAACTGGGTAAACATCTACTTAGCAATTACCATTCATATGTACAAGGAAGCAGGAATAATTTACGCCCCGGAAATAACTATGGATAAAATTTGACATTTGTATATGCATCTCACTATTTTACAGTCACAAATTTTATGATGGATATATTATGTGCACAAGAGATTATTCTGTCTGCTCACACGCACACGTTAAAATTTGTATATGTATATATGTTACTCACTGTTTATAGTGACATAATTAATGTTGGATATTTCATGCATACTGTTTTCAATAGGGTCTTCAAATGCATTGCCTATTACCTTAAATATTCTGAACTACATTTTGAACTAATATTCTCATGCGGAAGGTAAATTATTATAAAGAGAAAAGACATTTCTTTTATTTCCAGTCAAATTGAATCATTTATCTTTAGAAAACTTAAAGAAATTCTCAAAATTCTCAAATTTCATTATGACATGATGTTGAAGAAATATAATATACAGAGAAGTTCTTCAGCCGATTCTCTAATCAAAGCAATTTCTAAGAGGTAACTTTTTATGGAAAGTTTTTTATGAATCTTAGGAAACGTAGTTGCAGAGTTTCACTGCTGACATGGTTTACTCTTGACAATGTGGTTTGCTGTTTTGAGGCATTTCTACAAAGGTCATTCTAGGAACTTATATGCAAAAACGCTTTCTTTCGGTGAATACTTTTTATATATAACTTATTTTAAAGGTTTTGGTGTTAACGTTGAACAGATGCAAAAATTATGAATTGATCAGTGAAGATAGTAAAAACAAGCGATTTGATGACATACTATTTTCGATGACATTCAATTAATACCTAACCGGTAAGAACAGAGTTTACAGAATATTTTGACTAAAGAAAAATTATTGTATTATATAGAAAGTGGTTGCTTCAGGTTTTAAACTTAACACAATATTTTAATTTATTTTTCTAATATAGAGCTCTTTTTTACGTCTCTAGAACCACGGCATTATCGAGAAAATTTTATATTCCTTAACGAAGACTTAGTAATTCCTTAGTACTTTTAAATACTAAATGGGCCTTATGTCGTGCATTACTATTTCTCTGTTTTCCTAAATACATTCACACTGCTATTGGAGTATTGATTCACTTAGAAAAATTTAGAAAATTTATGTGGTCTTTGGCGACCACTGTGCATATCTGATGAACTCTATCGTATTTATCGAAATTCTGTTGAGATGAACTTGTAGGCACCCTTCGTTTCGAAAAAATATCCTGAACACTTTGCTTGGTACTGACGCTTACGAGAAACGCTTAGAAAGTAAACTGTGCAGTACTTTTAAAGTTATCTTATGGCTACTTGCTATGTTTGATTATCCAAATCACTAATAGGATTAAGCTTTTGAATCAAGCTTAACGTCATGATAAATGAGGGTGGCTGGGCTATTTATTGTGCCTTAAAAATCAGACTTTTATCATTGAATTTTTACTGTGATAAGTCACCCGCTTGGAAGATTTTCAAAAGTTAAGCAAAAGGTGACTCCTACCGACAAGTTGGATAACAAGAATAAAATTCCAAGTAACTCAGTTGAATTTCTCTGCGATTCTTTATAATATTTTGGCCGAGTAGAGCAGTTGTTCCGCCTACAACAAAAAACAGCTTGTGAAAAATTTCCTGACTGTTTTTTTCGAATTTTATTTCACGAATAAACCGCAGTTTTGTTGTATGAACAATATTATTTGCAGGAACTTAAAATTTTTGTTTTTTTAAGTAAAATTATTTTATTTTTTATCATATAATTTTCGTCTAGATCACTCGAGAATCTGTCAGACTTCCATTTAAATACACTCATTAGCTTTTTTTGCATTTTCGTATTTTTTCGCACGTTTTATTTTTCATTTCCCCTTTTTCGATATAAAGTGTCGCAAATGAACTTGAAATTAAGCTGCTGCAGTGGACAAACCTTTAGGCTGCACACAAAATATTTTCACGTTTTTTTTGGTGAACCCTACTTGTCCCGGATCTCGTCTGACTTCGTCTTCCTTCCTACAACTGTCAGTAGATTAAGACGGTGTCAATTCAGTAAATTGAATACAAATTGATGGACCGAGCACCAACCTGCATTCCTCTGCTGCTCCATAATATGGACAAATATGAAGCTAACATTTGAACACGAGGACCTATGAAAGTAAAACAAACCATTTTCGTTGAGCCCTCATTTGACTACTTAAGGTGCAAACGCATCAAATTTTCAACCAGTTTGTAAGCAATTTTGTAGCAGTTGATTAATTTTACGTGATTTGGTGACGTTTCCCAACTATGCAGATGGAATATGCCATACCAAATTCTGGAGCTATAGCTGGATAAAACAACACAGTCAACAAGGCTGCGATTCACAGTCACCAATTATTCATTTTTGGAGTAACTTCTTAGCTTTAGCTCGACCCTATTAGCAAAATATCATTTTGTTTTACATGTGTGTGCATTTATTACTCTGAGACAATTTTGAGACAGATAAATTGCTCATTATTTTATTCTGGCATGCCAGCCCCCTGCTGTTTGCCTCCACTATAACAAGCGTTTCGTGTGATCTGACAGGTGTTGTTTTGTCAGTTGATGGCCCTACATGAGCGCATCTGAACGACATACCAGACTACAGTTCTCCAAGCCAGGACGCCTTCACGTAACCACAACTCACCCGCTCTCACTCCCTTTTTTTGGCTGCCTATTTACCCTAGTCCATGCATAACCAACCACTCGCCTCCATCCGCCAAATTTCTTACCACTGCCTAAAAGACAACTAAAAGGCTTCTTATTTCAATTTCTAAATACCTCACCAACCAGCTGACTACAAATCATGGAAACCGGTAAGCTATAAAATCCATTTTTATCTTGTTTTCTGACTTCAACCATAATATATGCTATTTTTAAATTAATGAAGGCAATCTATAGTCTGCAATTTTACTGACGGCAGTCCCAGTTAAGATAATTGACACTAACTAGGCATTCACGAAGAACGAGCAGGCGTTGGGCAAAGCAGGCTGGCGCCGTTTTCCATTTAGCGCCACACTGACGTTCATATGTGCTTAGTAATTAACAAGTCTCCCGTCTGACTTAAGAGATGATTGGTTTGATGTCTAAAAGTCACAGCAAAATTATATAGAGTTGATTGAAGGCTCAAGCATGGTCTTCAGGATTCATAAATAAACTATTTTAACATAAGCACAAACGAAATCTGACCTTAACTATTCACATCGCGATAATTAGGAGCAAAGTAGAAAGAAATATGAAAATAATGTACCTGGCAAAAGAGACCTGTAAGTTAAACTCCCTCATCGGCGGAAAGTTAGTTTGCGCATGCTATTTTTTGGATTACTGGAGCTAAGTGTGTATTTAGAATTCAAGAACCATCCAACTTAATATAGTGGCATTGTACTCGACACCGCAGAACAGGAAGCAAACATTTTGTTATATGCATATAAGAGTGTAGTGATTTATAACACAGAGAACCTTTAAAGGCTCCATTGACAGTTCATGATGCATGTAATACAGCGTATTCGGTTGATTTTACGAATATATTCAATATCAGCAATAAATGTATTTTGCATGTATACTGACCACTACCGAGCGTCAATGTGAATGGATAAATGGAAGAGCAAAACACAGACATCGGACACCAAAATAGAACGTTCACTCTCCTTTACTTGCCTCGTAATTAAGCTTACAGCATGTAGGGAGTAAATATTGTGTACGTGATTTAAGAAGATTGTTGACTGATTTACTCTGAGGGATTTTATAGTACTCAGATTTAGTTTTGGCGTTTTGTGAGTAAAGAGTAGTCTAACGTATCAAATTTGAATATGTTTTTACAAATTGACCAATTGAAGCAGGAAACAGGTTAAGTAATGTTTTATGGGCAGCTTTTAGTACTTAAAATATACTGCTCGTATCAATTTGACCATTTATTTATAACTAGCAATTCTCTGCTTGAAGTCATTTCACTATTAGGCAAAACTTCTACATCAGCCTGCCCGCATGGTTATTTTGGTTAAACTGCAACAAAATTTGCAAACTTATTTCTCTGCCAATCAAGGAGACACCGAAAAATGAATGTTACAGTTATACACGATGGGCGGTAAATTGTTGGACGAGAAATCCAGGCATAATGTTTCGTTTTATCTTAAGTAGGTGCATACCCGTTGCTTTGGCATATATTATTGAGAAGTAATTGAATCTAACTAAAATCAACGCAGCATGGTGTGTTAGGGGCTCATTTTATCCCAATTATCTCAATTTTTATTGATTTATTTTTGAAACCCGTAATTGAAGATGGACTGGATTGAGAAGTAAAAGACAACCCGATCGCTTTCGTTTTAGTTCAGAACGTAATTGCTTAAAAGACCCGTCGAAAGTGAACTTAAAACTGTATGCTTCTTTAAAGATATAAACTTTTTACACGCTGAACACTAAGCAATAAAAATGACGGAAATTTACATCCTAAGAGTTTCCAAAGTCCAAACATAAATATTGCGCTTTCGGGTTTTTCATAACTTATTTGAATTTTCACTTGCCTTTTTTTGTTTTACATTTTGCAGGTTTATTCCGGCATTTAAAAAATAAATAAATTTGTGAAATAATCTAGATGGGGAGGCGGAAGACCTACTTGCTCAAAAAATCCTTACGGACATGATTCTGACAGTAACACTGTAAATCCAATGCAGTGATTTGTGATCATGTTTGCTTATAAACACCCCTTTCTTCCTGCGCATTTGTGCTTATCATCTATTTATACGGTAAGAAACATTGGCAATTTCAACTTGTCATTTGATGTTTTTTTTCCTTTTTTTCAGTTGTCTGACTTAAAAAGTCCCTTTGTGTCTCTGCGAGCTTAAAAAGCTAATGTCAACCGCTGCGGAAAAAATAGTTTCTTGCTATGACATTTTGATATCATTCTTCCTTCTTTTTCTAAGCAAGCATTTCCCATCGACGTTTCCTCAGAACACAAAAAATCATCTAGAAATGCATTTCGAAAGGCTTAAAAACTCTCGGTCATAGATTAAGTGACCATAAAGGCAATACGACCTAACTTGAAAAATATGAACTTAACCATATAAATTATTAGTTTAACCGAATACAATAACAGGGAATGTACATGGAATGGCCAGTTGAAAAGGGATGGGGAAGATACTTACCTGACGGACTGGTCGGTAAGTCAAATTATTAATGAGGAAGGAGTTGGCTATAAAGAGAAGATAGCAAACGTGTCAGCTGTTTTTGGCCTTGGAAACTCGTATGTCAGGTACATTAAGCAAAGAAAGCTGCAGATCCTTTTCTTCTTTCCTTGCAAATTTTATATTTGGGAAGATAGAGTAGATGCGGTCATGGAAATGCTGCAGTGTGTTCCTCTTGACAGCGCCAGAATATCAGCTGCTGTTGGGTTAAGACAATCTGCACGCTATACAAGATATCAAACAATTCTTTTTTAATCGAAAAAACAGTTTTGTTTCCAACAATTGGACAAAACGCACATTTCGTGACACGACAATTATAACAATTTCCTTTATACTGATAGGATGTTTCACTTTTTTCTAAAATACTTTCGTTATTGAGTGCAAATGAGTGATTTTTATGATTTTCGTATAAAATTACTCGTTGGATCTGTAGAAATATTAATGGTGTGTGATTCGAAAGAAAATTTTCTATGCTGACACTTCTACAAGATGGAGCAGTGAAAAGACAACGAAAGATGTTTCTAAGAATTATAATTCTTTGGAATGCGTCACACAGAAATCTGGGATTACATTGTATACGTTTAAAGTAAACCTCGCATTCTTTAACTGCAAGGAGTGCCAAGGACTCTAGTTGTTCTATTTTTCGCATTCATGCGTAACGCCAGTAAAAATCTAAAAATCCAATATCAGTAAGCGTGATTTTTTTTGAACTCTCGGGACAAATCATAACAGTTTACGCTACTGATGGTGAGGCAATTTCGTTTGAATTTTGGCGGCCACTTCTTAATCATGTCCGCCTCATCATTTTAACATGCAATTGGTCTTAATACAGTTAGTTAATAAAACGTTTCTTCCTTAAACAATATATAGGAATGGGTGTTGAAGTTGAGTTTGGATAATTAACATCACGTATCCGCATTAGTTTATATCAGAATTCTCAAGTGTTCTCCCTCCACCGGCCTAGCATCTGGTTGCTGCAGTTTATTTTAATAGATATCGTTTCCGTCTACCTCTGTGAGTTGAGTGGAAAGCGAAGAAGCGCTTTGATATTAAGGTTTTGATGTTCAAGTAGTCAGTCAATCGTTATTCGTAAAAAAGCATGAAAAATAGGTCTTTATGTGGTCGATAAATTTAAAAAACTGCTCCGTGTTTATATGCTTTTAGAAATGGCGATTATTCCAAGTCTGTGCCTAAGCAGAATCCAACGAGTTTTTGCGTGATCGGCGGCATGAGTTTAATGCATGGAGACAGAAAATATATTGGCTCAAGACACGCTTCGCATGGCTCAATGACATGCTTTGCAAACAAATACAGTAGTCGCCGAAGATCATGAAACATGTTGAAATATGCGAAAGATTGATGCTCTTTCGCTAATCAGCGTAGACTAAAGATGTGATACTGAATAGTATGTTGTCTATTCTGAGGTCATTTTAGTTATAATGGGATGCGAGCTCTTAAGGCGCTGCGTTCTGACCACAAGCAAAACGTATCTATTGTAAAAACTAGCTACTCAAATAGCATGCCTATTTATCATTTATTTTGACTTTATTTATAAATTCAACTATCTTTTATGGGAAACAGGCAAAAATTATTTCTTGTACCTCTTTGATCGAAATTTACACCTTTTTAAACGTCACAATAAAAAAGAAGGTATGGTTCGAAAAAATTTACTCAGTTGCCGAATAATTTTCTAACCTAGTAACTGCATTACTCGATTTCAAGGTGTAAAAACTGCGCACTGTTTACATCCTATTTAAGAAAAAGGTACGCTTTGCCTACAGTTTGAGAAAGAAGTCACATAATTGTCCTAAAATATTGCGATATATTTGGAACAAGTTTTATGCAGTATGGTCAGCACTAATGAATGAATGGAATTGAGGTATTATAATTAAACACCTCAAAATTGTAAAAACGTTCATAATTAGGAATTTATTTAAACCATCAGCATTTTTTCCATAAAATAAATTTAAATTTATGAAGGCAGTCAAAATAAATGATATTAGGCATGCTACTTAAGTAGCCAGTTTTAATCAAAGAAACATTTTGCTAGTGGTTGGGAAAAAGCTCGTTAAAAAGCCCGCATCCCATCATGACTGAAATAACTTCAGACTAATTTACACGATAATTAATATCACAAATTGAGTCAATGCAGATAAGTGAAAGAGTATCAATCTTTTGCATATGTTGACCTGTTGCATGATCTTCGGTGACTTCTGTATAATGTTGCGTTATTTTCAAAAATATTTAACATGCACGAGCTGTCTAATACTTCATCATATTTTTCAACAGCTTAAGGCACAAATGGACGACTTACTAACAGAAGGCGACGTGTGCTTATTTACCTAGGAATGTCAAAAATGTATTGCACGTTCTAAGAATTTCGTTTTTCTCCTTTTACATTAAGTTATATGTATGTTAGCATGGTTTCACCCCGACTGTGAGAGTTTCAAAGAGATTGCACAAAACTTGCATGCCTGCCAGTTTATCATGCAAAAACCCAATGTAGCTAAATTGGTGCACGTGTCAATATAATTTTCCTTTTCTGCAAACGTTCTTATTATCGAGAATAGTTTCGCTTGCCGCTGCTGGGTAACGCAATCGATAAAAAATTCCATTCACGTTCATCTTGAAACAGTTTGCAGAATTTCTCTCATTAAATAAGCGCGATAGGCAACCTTATCAAGAAGGGAGAATTCATGGCAAAACCGAAAAAGAACAAGCACTTCATCGATCCCATTTTCTGCTGTCCACAAACTGTTAAATTGACAGATGCAAATACTTCACAGTGTTTTCTAACAGCTGACCTATTTTTTTTTCTTGTCCATACTTTTTGAAGTGTAGTATCATACCTGCCAGGTTTTTCTCATCTGTTCGGTTCTGTTTTCCCTAAGGTTATCTAATTACAATAGGTGGATAGATAAATGCAAACTTAAGCATTGCCTGGCACCGTTCTCTGATAATTTAATGAAAATAAAAACAGTCATTTTTGTTAGGGTAACCAGAAAACGATATGGATTGCAACGTGTCATCAAATTTCAACCACCCTTCATGGATTAACGCTGCTTTAGCATACGCTTTTAATGTTAGCTGCCTTTAGATGCAGAAACCAGTAGGTGGCAAATCGTTCTTCAATAAATTCCGAGTTAAGGAGCGTTACTTAAGTTTAACATCATTATCTAAAACTTTAAAAGCTACAATACGATAAAAATAATGGAAGTTACTTATACAGACTACAGACAGCGACAGACGAAAACTAGATGACTCATGCTACTAAACAAAGCATCGCGAATTTCTCATAAAAGACATAGTCAGGGAGCACTAGTAAATACGTGTGCTCTCTGACTGTATTTATGATGACAAAAACACGATAGATCTCAGAAATTCAGGCGAATAAAAGCATTGTCCCAGCGACTGAGTATTCTTTTTCTCACTTTAATTCCTGGGACTCACATGTTCGCTTGTATTATCAAGTAATTCTTGCAGAGCAGAAACATTTTTGATGCAAACTCTTGATGACTCCTCAGGTTACCGTTCGCTAAAGGCAGAATAAAAATTAAAGCTTGAGAATTAACGTTTTTCTTTTGTTTTTAGGCGTTGTTGACCCAGATGCGGAAGTCAAAAGTGTGTAAAGCTTAGATCAGTTCATTGGAAAACTCGAGATTGATATTCGCCAAGCAATCATAAATGCAGATTTACTAAAAATATTGTAGGCTTGAATGGCAGCTACCTAATGCAAAACTGCTCATTTTATGGTCACAGAGCGTGGCATTAACTGACAGGGTGTTCCAGGGTATGGAACTGTCATGAACCTCACAAGGAAAATTGTAATCACGTGCGCTTGAAGATCGGTTAAGTGCCTTACGTCTTAACGTGCGTTTGAGAAATAAATGTGTAGAACTTCGAGGATAACCTACGTTTCCTCCCTCAACATGATTAGCTTCACTGCTAGCGTTCATGTTTAATGGTCATTTGATATATTAAGGAAAAACCCCAATGCGATAAGAGAAGGGTTTTTCCAAAAAAGGATTGGGATGCACTTTATACCCCTACTAGACAGGACTCGGGAATAGAAGTGCCTCACTCAAGTAAAATACTTGGTGCTTAGCAAAATTCCCGTATTTTAACCCCCGCACTAAACCAAACATAAAACCATACAAAAAAAGAAGACGCGACCACTGGAAGAAGAGTTTTATCTTCATGACCTTTTGGATTCCGTCGGGAATCCCTAATCATCGGTAATTGTAGGATAGTCCGAGTCGTGCGCAGATAGGGGTGAAACATGCATCGGTTGCCTGGTATTTATAGTTCGTAGCGGTTATCTGCGTTTGTAGTATAATTATGCACTCATGTAGCCACCACTGGGACCTTATTTGCCGTAGTGATGGCTTGACACTTCGCGTTCGACTCATTGATTGGCACGAATTCATTGACCTTGTTAGATGCGGGCTTGGTAATTGCGCGACAATTATGTTCGCTGTCATCCGAGTTGTTGCTAAGGTCGGCCCTTCCCACGTGACTGATTCTCTTGCTCAGGCACTGTCTCAATACGCAATATGGGAACGCTGAATCGTTTCGTTTGTTAATGCGGCTACTTAGGGAACACAGGATATTACATTATTTCCAAACCACATTTAGCATGGTTTGAAAAAGTTCCTTTGGAGTGCTATGTTCTCTTAGCCACCAGAGATGAAGTGGGGCAAAATATCTGCAGACAGCTATTTGCACACTGATAATGCAAAGTTTTGTTTCAGTTGTCGAGATGAGCAGATGCCAACCCACTAGATTCCCTTCACTGGCATGGACGAGATACTCAGCGCCATCCGCCTGCTAGCACCTTATTAGCTTTCAGATGTTCATGCCAGAAAACGCCTACCACCCAGACAGCCATAAAGCCTTTTTTAAGACAGCTGTCTGTCCCTCTGGGAGATAAAATCACCTTTGCTTACTGTTAGTTGGAGATATTTTCGCGATGAGTGTAGCAGATGGAGGTCATGAAAAAACCTTTTCTACCTTTGATGTTTACAAAAGCGCCATTGGGCCACCCTGACGAAACAAAACATTGCACCCCTCCATCTGATCGATGCCAACAGCCATGTTTTTTCTAAATGGTTTGCAGATGGAGCGGTGGCTCAATTCCAAATATATTTTTTGCAAATAAAAGCACCAACTAGCATACAGATAAACGAATTTTACTGCCTTTGAAAGCTGCATGCTAAAATTTTGAATTTTGTTTTGAGAGCTTTTGTGGGATTCTATCAGCAACATGGAAAATAGCTTATTTTTCTTTTATCACGGTAAATATCCAAATGTTAACTGATCATTTTGTTATCTACTTATGAAAAATCTATTAACTCTCGCAAATCAATGAATTCTTACAAGGGAGAAATATATTTAATACAAAGTCATGGTAACTCCTCAGGTTATCAGTATCTGAAGGCAGGATGCAAAAAAGGTGTTAGTTAAATAAAGGCTTCAGAAGTACCAATGAAATGTTTGTTGGTCTTATGTTAGCAGGCCTTGTTGAACTAGATGCGGAAATCAAAATTGTGTCAATTTAAGATCTATTTATTTAAGACCTCGAGCTCGATGTCTGCCAACTATCCCGATTAACTAAAATTATTGTTGGCTGGAAAGGCAGAGCCCCAATCCAAACCTGCGCATATGACGATCAAGCAGCCTGTACAGAACTGAGGCTTGCGGGACGTGAACGCCCAACCGGGTTGTGTTATAAATTAGCCAAAATGAAGTTAAGGACGCGTGTAAGCTCATTTTCCCATCTGTTGTGCTTTTTACAAACATGGAATGCAGTACAATCATAGGAATATATATTACTAGAATATATTATCCGCTGGTCTTAGTAAGTATGATTGGTAGAATTGGCGCTCAAACTTAGTAAAATGTGATACAGCTTTTGGTGGACACAGGTCAGAGGGTGGAAATAAGGCAAGCCCTGATGTGCTTCAAGCATCAAACCTACATTTATTCGGAACAGCATAAACCCAGCTTACCTCTTCCTATTGATATCAAAGGGATATGAGCCCCAGCATTTACTTTAATTAGTGAAACCTCTAATTAATACTTACGTCAGAAATAGTGCCGGGATTACTACCACTTAGCTACACTCCTAGTTAGTAGTAGTAATATTATTCGTAGAAGTAGAAATAGCAGTTACAGTAGTATCAGTACCAGCTTTGGTTTCTTTGAGTCTGTCTTGATACCTACTGTAGGTAAGTGAGGGTAGATAGTGCAGTAGTGCCCGCGCAAAGTCTACGGTCACTTAATACTTAGTTAGATGGTGTTTTTGGGTTGCATTCTAGAAAGCGGTCAATCTGGTCTTTATGACCCATGGTGAAGGTGAAGAGTGCAGCTGGCGCTAACTACGTCTGCTGTCACTTTAAACTACCCCCTGTAGCCAGTCACTATCACTGTACTAACTTGTTGGTTCATTTGGTGGAGTTGATCAAAATCGATGATCCAACCATCATCATCAACAAACGGACAAGGGGATCTAGGAAAAAAAGCTGTCAAGAACCTCGCAAGAAAAATTGTCATTGCATGCATTTCAGGATCAGTTAAATGCTTAACTTCTGAACATACGTTTGAGAGAAACCCTTGTGGAATTACGAGGATAACCTATGTTACCCCTATCTGCTACTGCTCTCTGACTATGTCTCTGATTATGAACCCATGACGGATCTAAAAACTTTGGGTGAATAAAAGCATTGTTCTAGCGATCAAGTCTTCTCTTTCTCTATGTTATCTCTCCCAAGACGATAAGCTTAGCTGTTTGCGTTCGTATTTTATGGCCATTTGAGATTTAAACGCAAAAACTTCTTCAAAAGCTCTGGATGTTTTTTAAGTTCCCCTAGCCGGGACACGGGAATAACACTTCCCTAATAAGTTTAGGGCTATACAAAATTCCCGCGAAGGTCCTATCCCCGTATTTTGACCCCAACATTAACCCTTAAATAAACCAAAACTCTTACTTTTCCCTAAATAAAAGTATACAATTACCAGTAACCCTTAATTATTACCAAAAACCCTATGGAATTTACCCTAAAATTCACCAAAACGACACCTTTATTGCGGACGTTTCCTGTTCCCATGTTCCGTTTGGCGACCAATATAAGTAATCCTTACCAATTATTTCACGGTTAGAGAAAAGTTTGAGAAATATAAAGCATATGCACTTTGGATATGTTTCCTACATTCAGTAGGATAAGAGTCCCGCAGCGAGGTCTAACACATGTGTCTGCCTGTAGGCAATCGATGCAAATACCGGTTTGTATACCAACCGGATGCATTAATTGCCAATAGAGTTAAGGATTATGTACTGAAAGCATACGTTGCATTCACACGCTAAATGGCTCAGTCAGATTGGATCTATTTGAAACTTAACGAAATCTAGAATGCAGGCTATAAGTCTGCTTCAGCGCAAAAAAAAAACAAAAAATATCATTACCTTTAAAAGGCTATGCCTTTAGACTATAGTACGGTGAAGTATTATTTTCCATGTACATCAGATTTGTGAATGATTATAGTTTAATCGATACAAAAGCTTAATTCCTTTATCAATATGCCAGAGCTCTTGCTATCTCTCCCCTTTTTTCTCCGTCTTTTGAAATATTTAAACTAGAGACACTACAACCAAACTCGTCAAAATAGCACGCTTTCCGCAAGAGAGGCTATTTTTTCCCTAAGCTCATATCTATTTCTTTAATGGGCATTCTTTCACACTGCTGGCACTTGAATTAGCTGGCTTTCATATTTTAAAGCGGATGGTTGTGCAAACAATGGAGAATTACTTTCGCATCTCCTTGCATCAATTGGATACGCTTGCCAGTCGAAAGTTCTTTGTCTTTATGATATGCCTGAGACGAGTGCGCTTTTTAGAGGCGAAAAATAAGCGGCCATGTAACAGTGCCTACCTACAGTCAAGTTAATTGTAACTAGACTATGAACAGTAACATTGGCTACGTAAGGTATTAATGAGCAGCATGTTAAGCAACTCTCCAGCCGCTGAATGCTGCAGCGATGGTATTGTCGTGGATTAGAAAAATCAAATGCTCGCCGCCCAAACGCTACAGGTGAGACTTGCAAAGGTTATTGGTAATATGTGAGACGAAGGAAAGTATAAGGGTCACACTCCCACAGGGAGTTTGAACATGAGGTGCGCATTCACTTTTCGCGGATTTCACATGCCCACCGGAACGCAGGGATAATTTTGAAGAATATATCATTTTAAAACTGTTTTGGAGACTACTTTTTAGTGCCTACGACGTTCAAAAGTGCATAAATATATCTGACAGCCTTTGTTTTGCCAACTGTTCTAAAACTTCTTTAGATTGATTTTAAGCTGCAATTTTATTTTCACGTCAACGACTAAGGCCTGTGAGTGGGTTCTAAATTTATACTTCATGAACCATTTCTGTAAAATATAAACGTATGGCTTCAGCAAGCTGACCTTTTACAACTTGTACAGACCTGTTTGTACTGGTGTACTTCGCATCAGTAATTCCCTTAAGATTAATAGAAAACACTCATTTTACAGCTTACCAAGATACTTTACACGGCTGCAACATTATCCATAAGCAAAGTAACTGAATTTGGCATTCTTTTTGTAAGAAGCAGGTAAGCATTCAATAGAATGACATAACGCCAACCTCGTGGCTAGGCTCAAAGTCTTGCCTGCCTGCCGTTGAGGTAGGTGGATTTCGAGATTTCAGGCGCTGCTAGAACTGCCTGCAGAATTTGGAACTCGAATGTCCTAGTTCCACTCAAACAGATGTTATTTTGTTAGGTAAAGTAGACAAACCGTTTTTTGTGTGTCTTCAGAGAATGTTGACTTACTATGGGCTTCCATATCCGATCAATGAATCCTGAATAATGCAATAAAAAACTTACCATGGATCTTTATTAGCAGTGGATCATAATTTTGAAAGCCTTTCAACTACTGGTAGGAAGAACGACTATTTCAGGCAAGAACTTATTTGTGTCTTAATGCCTATCTCTTAGTAAGCCTTTGTACGAAATTACGAAAAACGTAAAACAAGAACTTAGGGTGGGAGGTGTCAGCCACGATTCCTTTCTCCTCGTGCTAGTTCAGAGGTCAGTGCGCTTTATAAAGACGAAATATAAGCAGCCAATGAGCGCTCTTACGCCGAATCTCTCCTTTCATGTAACAATGGCCACTTAGTGTCAAGCACAATTACAACTAAGCTACGAGCAGTAACATCGTCCTTAGTCTGCTGAATGATAACCACATCTTCGGCCATCTAAATCTACAACGCAGGTACTGCCAGTGGTTCCAAATATTGAATGCAGGTGACACAAATACTGTAGGTGCAACCTAGCAAAATTACTTGTTAATGGGTAACCCGAGGGAAAGTATTGCAGCTTCGCTCCTGTAGATGGTCTTACCTAGAGTTGTGCAGGAACTAATTCGCTTTTCATAGCTTTTAAATTATCTGCCTCTAACCTAGATCAGTTGCGCAGCAAATACGTTTGGGTTAGTAAAATTGACCCGCAGTGTATCGGTACCTTTGGTCGGTTTCGCTATAGAATACAACAGAATTTTTCAAAAGGAAAAATTCAAATTTGTGAGTTACACCTTATTTTCATAATAGGCATATGTTGGTTAAATAGCAAAAGATCGAACTGCTTTTAAAGACTACTTTTCACGCCTACCACGTTTGACCCTACGTACACCTAGCCGACGACATTGTCTTGTCCACTGATCTAAGCCGTCACTGTACTTTTTGTAAATCGCAGGCGATTTTCCAGGTCAGAGATTACGGCTTGTGTGTGGGCTCTGCATTTATAATTTATGTGTACTATCCTTGGGATCATGACCATGCCTGGTCAAGGCGACAAGCATCGCGCCAACAACCTGACCTCAGCATACGTCTTGTACAGACATGCTTGTGCAATTGTGCTCTGCTTCAGTAATTCCTCTCGGATGAGTGTAAACTTGGAATTTCCACGGCAAAGGTAGTTTAAGTAGTACACCTCATATACGCCTACCCTCAACAATCTGTGATAGGAATGGTAATAATACTTTTGACGGTTTCGTAATAGGAAAGGCATTGAAGGAAATTCATAGAAGTGAAAATTGGAAATCGATAGTTGCATTTGTTTCTCCCGGCCGTTGGGGGTAAGTCGTTCAGCATGTAGACTGAAGATTTGCGCGGCACCTCACGCCGCAGGCTATACTTAGCTAAATCCAGAATGGTAAGTTGGACCTCAGGTTAGTTGAAGTAGACGACCGTTTAACTACCATTCCTTTCAATGCAGAAATTTCAAGAAACCTGCATTTTGATAATTGGGTTTTTCCCGCAATACAGTAAACGATAATACAGGTAACTATAATCTACAGATATAAATCAACAACATTTCTAAGTTCAACATAATAAAAATGTATTTAGCAGCTATTAAATTAAATTTCACTGCCTATTCTTATTTCCCACCCGTAAAACCTTACAATCACCATTTTAGTAGGACAAACTGCTGGGACTAGGGAGTAACGAGGTGCACTCCTTAAGCTACTGCTGCCCTTCACAAAGTCATTTTGCTCGGTTGCTACGTCATTTATAAGCCAATAAAGTAAATTTGGCATTCTGTCTGTTAGAACCAGATAAGAGTTCGACAGGATAGTATACAGCAGACATTCAGGATGGGCTAAATTTTTTACCTGCTTGTTGTTGATTCAAGCAAATTTCAAGATATCAGCAGGTGGTTGAAATTTTTGTAGAGTTTGGAACGATAAAATCCGATTTCGACTAGCTAGACGGTTGTTTTTTAGACAAACCAGACAAATGGGTTTTTTATATGAACCTGGGGGATTACCATTTGCGCATTGCTTCCATGTCTGGTCATTAAATCCTAATTAATGCAATCAACTTTTTTAACATGCATCGTTGTTTCTATCAAATTAAGATTGTGAAGAAGGATTTAATACCACTAGCCGTCAACAACTCCCTTGTCTGAAAACCCATGGGCAGACTGTAGTAAGGAATTATGAAGACTTTCAAAGGAGGCTGACAGGTGGCATTTTTTTCATCTCTGACAAAATTTTGTCCACATTTACCGCATTTTTGTGGCCCTTCTATCACTTTATTGTATTTCATGCTTGCAAGATGCATGAATTCCGTCTTTTTATGTATCAGTAATTAAGGCTCAGTTGCGAAGCACAATGATAAAGTCTAAACGAGCGGGTATGTTACCGTCTTTGCAGTTGCTTGCCTAAGTAGCCGGAACAACAGCAGTTTCTATTTGTCTGACTTCTCAGAAGAGAACCTCGGGCAACATCCGCAGGCATACAAAAGTATATATAATTGACGTCATTGTTCAAGTTAATCCGTTTGCAATAGAATATGAAGAGCTACCATTGACGCTTACTTTATGCCCGAAACGGGAAAACAGTCAACTTACCAAGAAGAAAAGTTTAAAATATAGCGGCCAGCGTGACCTTGCATTTTTGCGAACAGCTAATCATGGGCACATTATTAGATATTGGTGCAGCCTTTGGTGTTTTATACGAGAGAGCACTGTGCGAGCACACCAAATATAAGAAAAAGAGCTTCGGAAAGGGCAAAGACTCGTCAAAGCACTAGAACATTGTGTTTATTATTCTGAGCTTTCAAACTCGTACAGAAATGCATCGTTAGAGGTAGCAGCAACAACCTAAGAGTGACAATCATATAGCGAAAAGCCAATTAATTATTACAGTATGGCGAGTCATGCAAGAAAAGTCTTGAGGAAATATGACTTGGTAGTTTAGCATAGACTCGGTCGCGTAACTATGATCCACTAAGAGAATTTAATCCTGAAAGAGCCTTTTATTAAGGAAAACCATCCTTTTAGTTAAGTTTATTAAAGGTCATGAGCATTCATGTTGGCGAATTTGGAGTAATCTCATATCGAAGAAAGCTTCTACACTATTAAATATGAAGGGACCGAAATTTTTATTTGCAGGCATTACGCTATAAAAGAATTTCGAAATAACTAAAAGAAGGTGTAAAACATATCCCTCCCAAATCGAAAATGTTTTTTGAAGTTGTTAAGATGCAAGTGACGCCAAGTTCAATGAATCGCATGTATTTTCAAAAACCAAGAACAATTTAAATTTTTAAAATTAATTTTTGCGAACCGGCGAGGTTTTTTCCACAAAATGCAGTTAAAAACATTCAAGGCAAGCGAAAACAGCATTTTTTGGTTTAAAAGTAACCTTCTTTTTATTGATTCTCTGTCCTTAATTCTTATTTTATTCGTTCAAAAAGAGGAAGCAGTCGAAAAGCTCTCCCAAAATCTATTTTTTCAAATAAATTCTGCTGCTTTCGCTTGCTCTTAATTTCAACCATCGAAAAATATTTAAAATATACCAAAAGTATTTTGGACACATTTTGTTTTACCGCATCGCACAGATGACACATAAGCGAAAGTGATGTTTGTGCTATGGTGAAGCTAATGTTAAACAGGCCTTATTAAAGGTAAGTCATGTAAAAATATACTTTCACTTTTCACTTCTGTGTTATTTAGAAAGTGAATAGATTTAAAGAATAATAATCATGTCAAAATCTTGCTATATATTTGACCATTTTTTAACATTCACAAGGTTAGGACAGAAATTCGAAGTGATCCAATTTGGCAAAAAATAATCCAATATAAGGAGGAAAGTACGCTTCTTCATTTTCAGTCAAATGAAATCAATTATCTTCAGGTAAATTAAAAAGATTGTCAAAATACCCAATTTTATTTTAACATTAGGCTGGAAAATTTTTACATGCACAGACATTCGTCAGCTGTATATTATCTTAAACTACTTTTGAAGGAGGTAAACTATCATAGAAAGCTTTTTAATTAATCTCAAGAATAACAACATTAGATTTATGCTGCGGACGTTTTCTTTGCTGAATAATCTGTTTTGCTCTTTTGAGAATTTTCTAAATATGGTCCGCATGACCATTTTCGTGGAAACTTATATCCAAAAACTCATTTTTTGGCAAATGCTCTTAATATATATCCTATTTAAAAGGTTTGACAATAACTTCGAAAATAATCTGGATTGATGGACAAATGCTTAGAAGCACTGGAAACGCTCGAAAATTTATCGGCATTTAAACGTCCATCTAAATGTAATTGTAATTGAATAACGCCAATATATTCGAATATTTTGACTGGGAAAAAGATCTTCTTAGATAATGAAAGTGTTAAGTTTATATATTCAAAATAAGAAAATCTGTAAATTTATTTTCCTTGATTATAGCCATTTTTACATCTCCGGATCTTGGAGATTGTCAAGAAAATTAATTTTTTCTTTAAAAGAAACTAGCAATACTTATATTTCTTTTTAGTACCGAATTAACCTTATGTTTATTATTATATCTGAGATTTTGCAAACTCGTTCATGCCAGTATGCAAGTAGTGATCCATCTTTAACAAACTGAGGGATTTAGATGCAGCCCTCGCCTTTCTGTACTGAGGCAAGTCTGAATGTGACTTCGCTGAGCTCTTAATTCAAGCGCCAACTCGATGCATCGATTGATTGAGTTCTCGTCTTTGAACAGGTTTAAATCAATTATCGGCTTGTCTTATGTCCGGTGTGGGCGATTTCTTTGACGGTCGCGATGGTTGGAAAGAGGACCTACTTGTTGGGGCGGCAGTTCAAAAGACTAACATTTATTAAATTAAGCGGACTGTGCAAATTTTATTAAATACTGTGCATGTGACTGTAAACTGTGCACAAATCTTTCACAAAGCTGAGAAGAAAAATATGATATTGACAAACTGAAACATAAGTGTCACTTTTATCTAAATTAGCAGATTTCTAACTTCTAACCATGTCTTGATGAAAAAAAGCGTGGGCGATAAAGAGGAATATTTAAGTGTGCGTCTCTTTTTAAGAAGTAGGAATATGAAGCATTTTTCCGCGGTATAAATTTGAAGCAAGCTAAAATAGCAGAATTAATTTGCTTGAATAAATTTCGAGAGCGCTAATCAGCTGCTTCCGCTCTATGCATGAATAACGAAATGTTAAGAGAGCACATCAATTTAAATTTACACAAAAATCGATAAAAGCAATTTTGTGTTAACTTGGCAAAGGGTCAATGGTTATGTCATTTTAAATTTGGGATGAAAAGAACGGAGGGGAATTAACAATATAAAAGTGTGATATGTATTTAACAGGGAAATTTAAGATTAACTGCTTGGTCTTGTTGCTTACATAGGTCGGGTTTGTCACGCCGTATGTAGGATGTTATCATGTCACGTAAGGTCCGGTTTGTTCATGCTAGAACAAACATGCGGAAAGATGTTTTAGTGTCAACAGAGTGACCACTGTCTAATAGATGTTTTGTAATCGATGATTGAGGAAGTTTGTAGTTGACATAACTACTGACATTTTGCCACGTTAACAAAACCTTGCTTTTATCGATTTTTGTGTAAATTCAAATTGTTGAGTTCTTTAAACATTTCCTTATTCATGCATAGAGCGGAAGCAGCTGATAAGCGCTCTCGAAATTTATTTGCGCGAATACATTCTGCTATTTTGGCTTGCTTCAGAAGTAGGAATAGCTAAGCATTAAGATCATATTAATTTTTTTCCATAGAAGTATGAACAGTTTTTCATAGAATTTATTAAGGAAGGCACCATCAACATTAAACTGAAGATCCTGAGAAAGAACGTTGAAGATTAACGGCCGATACGGAAGTAGACGCATCTACGCGCAAAATCCGAACCTACTTCCCCCTAGGATGTTGGCAGAATTAAATGAGGTAGTCTTTAGAACCCTACTTCCCACTCATCTGTAAGTAATATTAAAATAGATACAGCACTTACACTATTTATAAGAATCGTAATGGCGAAAATTCTTCGTCCGCTTTACCACCATTCGCTCGTTACTTTTTACCCGTTATCAGAGCACACACATATATTTGGGAACGTCTGTTGGTTTGTTCAATATAGCACTTGCAGCTTCCGATTTTTCTCGGCCTAAAATATATCACTTGTTTCCTTCGAGTTAATGTTTTGCATTCGTGTCATTTTTAAAAACCTTGAAGGCTTCTGCTACTTCACCGCCCAGCCAGTGCACATTTGATGTGCGCTAAATCGCAAAACTAACTGCTGACAGTTAAACCCGAATTATTAAATCGTGGTTCTTCAGGACAAATTATTTGGTATGGCAAATTAACCATTTTCATTTTCGTCAAGCTTTGCTGATAAAGCTCTTCTTCATGCAGGTGAAAGCCGACTAAATTAAACTGTTGGATTGCTTACTTTAAAATGAATTCTTTGATTGACACAGGCAAAAATAGTCTCCCTGATTTTACAAGCTAAATATGAAATTAAGGCAGAACTACTGACTTCAGTTATTTTAGGAGAAACACAAGGTTGATATAAATGTTGTAAAAGTACATGCATAATGTGCATCTAATTTTTTTCCCGCAGATCAGCCACGATCCAGAAATTTTAGTTGCAGCGGACGTCTTTAACTAGGTATTGGCGTCGTAATTTGGTTCTTCTTCCGTAAAACACAGAAAAGACTTTTTGTTGTGTAGAGATTGCTAGCGTCTACTGGACGGAAATACGAACAGGGAGAGTAGGCATTGGTTTTCACCTTTCACGGTTAAACGTTTCACTATTAGTTTCATGCCCGACATTTCATACTTTTAACGGAACATAGGTTCATTTTTGGGGATGCAAGGTCATTAGGTACCAGTATACTTAGTGCGCCACAAGGGTATATACTTAAAAGCAGTGGTTAGCGCGTTGGACGTCTTACTAAGAAGGTCGCGGTTTCAAGCCTCAAATGGGCACCAATTAATGGGGCAATACTTGGGTTGCGTTAACTAACTGACGATGACTAATAAACCAGAAATGGTCATACCTTGGATTTTTTGGTATTGTTCTACGCCAAATCATTGGCCGCCTTGCGGCACGGCTCGAGTCAGAGCCCCAAATTCATCAGGGCGGGAGGAGTGTGTCCTGAAACTGATCTTTGCACGCATATCTGCTACTTTATATTACCGATCAAAAGTCGACAAGACACTGAGCACGTGGCGCAGTGATTAGAGCTTTGGACTTCTACCTAACAAGACCACGCATTCGCAAGTCGTGTGGGGCAACAGGTAGGTTGCGTATAACTAGCTAACGATGGCTACTAAGCCATGATTGACAGTCGTAGTCTTCCTTTTCTTTTTCAGTAATGTCTTTCTACTTAAAATGTATGTATGTTTCGCTTGATAAATCAGGTTGTAACTCCCCACTCCATTAAAACTGACCGGCTGTTGCGCTCGTACATAGGGTTTCGAAACAATTGCTTTATACTGCCTGTATAAGGTTAATCACGAATTTCTATATGCTTGTAAAAAGACGTGATTTGTCAATGGCCAACATTTAAGCAAAATGTAGACAATATGTTACACATCATAAGCAGCACAAGTAAGCAGTCAGATAAAATGCCGAAAATGGATATCTCACTGTTTTAAAAAGCTCATGGTAAAACCAATTTTTTCTCAAAACGAAATATACCCTCTCCTTAAGTATCACTTTGAGAAAAAAATTTACTATGTTACCAAATGCATACAAAGGCAGTATTATGCTACGTATTTCCTACCAGATATGTTCTCCTTTATTGGGTCACCAAAATACAATGGAAACGAATAATATCACTTAAATTGTAATTTTGTAGATTCGGGTATTAACAGGCGGTCATAGAGAAGCTTACTCAAAGGATGGCATTATAGTGTTACTGAAAAAGTCTGAGATATCACTATACAAATATTAATGCCACCTTCTCCCTTTATTTTTTCTTTATGTTCAAAGATGCATTTCGGAATTTTAACTAACCTTCCAATCGATAGGCCAACTGCTTCATATGCATTTTCTGCGTCAGTCAACAATGAGAGTAGAGTTTCTGTAAGTTAATGTATGGCATTCCCAAGAGATAACAAAATCTACAAACTCCTCCGAGTGGGCTATCTAGTATAATTCACAACGTTATTAGGCTTTCAGAGCCAAATCAGCAGAATTTTATCTGCAATGCGGTGATTCTGCTGTTAATGTTCACACTAGTAATTAGCGTCCCCTTGTAAGTTTTTCAAAGGGTACTTTTGTATTTTTCATAATACTTACGTGCAAAAACTAGGTCTCTACTATTTGTGACCAAAGTTTATTATATCTTTCCTAACAATACAAAGTAATGTTTGAAGTAGTTAATTTATTACATCTCAGTTGGTATTTTATAAGCCTGTGGAATATTCTCCTCTCGGAGATTAAGGCAGGGTTTCTAGGGAAAAGTATTTGTTATTGATTAGAAAGATCTTTATCAGTGTTATGCAATTACAGTTGCCGCTAAGTCCTTTTTATTTGAGCAGACTAACGCGGCATAATATATTACCAGACAAACGAACAATATTTAATTGAAGCAGTGGATTAATAAGCACGTATATATTTGACTGCAAATATTCCCTTACGTTTACATTTATTTATAATAAATTGATGAAAACGGAGGTTAGTTAAAACAGATTTCATTTGTAAAACTTATATTGATCAGGAAACGTATGCAGCTAAGATCAAGAAAGTGGCTATTGTCACGTATCTGGGCCAGGGATCTGCAAAGGCTCAATTTGGGACAGAATAAGGATACATCCTCCGCGTGAACTGTGCTGAAAAACGAAATACACGCAATCGTTTTGGGCACGTTTTCGAGACAAGTTGCAATTTTTACTTCGAAATTTTACTTAAGCAGAATGCATCCCAATGCAAAAGAAAACCCAGCACTTATTTGCACATACACATTTTATTGCTATCTTATATAAGGACGTTTTAGCCACTTTGGGGGTAATTGATAAGCAGTAAGCAGAGAGGGGAGATCACCTTTCCATTACCAGCCGTCCACAGTTAGTCATCACTAGGGTGTCATTATCCTTCAGCCTTAAGTTGGACGCTTTATTGTCCGTTCAGGAACTCACACGGCTTTCCTTGTTTTTCAGATACGCAGGTGAACGACAAATAGGTGTATTTCTTTCTATTTTTTAAAACTCACAAGTAGGTTTATAGCCACAGGCAATACTGCGAGTTGCGGTAGAACGGGTGTGTTTCCTGTAAAATAATGGTGTTTCAAAATAAAGGATTTCTTGTCTGCATATGTGCTGCATTCTGGAGCATATACCGCTGCGGATTAGCATTACTCCTATCTCCGTGTAGACCCAAACTAATGGTCAGCTGTACTTTAATGTACAGTATTTCGAGTGCTGCAAGAAACATTCCGCAATTTTAATAAGACTGCTAATCACTCGCAAACTAACATTGAGTAGGGTTGCAATATTGTTATTCATGCAGTCAAATTTCAATTTTTTTCAGACACGCTAGGATGCTGACTCTGCGATGAGCTTCTTCCTAACCGCTGCGAAAAATTTGATTCTTTAAAAACTGGCTTCTTAAATGGTATGCAGTTTTATTACTGGTTTTGACTGCCTTTATAAATTCAAATATATTTTATGGAAAGCATGCAAGAAAAACCCTCTTTTGTGTTTTTTTGATAGCAAATAATGCCTTCTTCAAATTTTTATTCTTAAAGAAAGGGTTTCCTTCAGTTTTAAAGAAATTTATATCGTTGAGTAATATGCGTTGTTCATTAGTATAACATTGTATCTCTCAATTTATTAATGTTGCCTATAATATCTGCAACATGATCCACATCTATTACAAAATTTTATGAGAAGAAGGTGACTTATTCTCAAACCGCAGGCAAAAATGCACTTTTCCTTAAACAGGATGAACACAGCATTCAGCTTGTAAAACTTAAATTCAGTTCCAGCATTCGGTAGGTTTCAAAATCTTTCGGCAATTTACAAACTTTTTTACAACAAAGCAAACCCTTCCTTTAAGAATATAATTTACAGAAGGCGTAATTTTCTATCAAATAAGTGCAAGAGAGCATTTTTTCTTTTATGTTTTGCATAAAATATATTTGAATTTAAAAGACAGTCAAAATCAATGATAAAACTGCATGCTATTTAAGTAGACATTTTAACATAATCAAGTTTTTCGCAGCGGTAAAAAAATGTTACCACAGAGTCGGCATTCTAGTGTGACTGAAAATAATTGAAATTAGACTGCATGATAAACAGTATTGCAACCCTACTTAATGGTGTTTTACGAGTGATTACCGGTCTTTTTCGAATATTGCACTCGCCATACTGTACCTATAAGCATAGTAAATTACGCGACCGTAAGATTACTTCAGTGGCTGTTCATAATTATAAACATTTCAATGCATGAAATAAATTAAAACCATATTCTGTAAGAGAAAAAGATTTTTTCTGTTATATAAATGAAGACATTAGAGGTGCTATGAAAGGTCCGCCTAACGTTTGGCCATCCCGTTTCATGGATTGTGTCATCCACACTAACAACGTTTAAATAGAACCTGGACATGTAACATAATTCCAGTTTTTTTGGCACTAATAGACGGTAAATGAACTGTAGTCCTTCATATACCTGCACTACTATACACACCTCAGTTTTGCGGGAATCAAGTAAACGTTTGTTGCATCGCTACTGTACTGCAAAAGGAAACACGCAGGCATGACTACCAAGATGGCTGCCAAAATGACTGATTATACCTCTGCATACATCTCAGTTGTCTCTTAATTTTGCTGATTCCGCCGGTACTCCTTCTCTCGAAAGTAGCCCATAAATTATTTTAAAAATAACCAGTTTATAATTTGGTATTTAGTCTGTGGTTATTTTACCACTAAATTCCCATATAATGTTTAGTATGAAAGATAATCTGGCTAATTGAACCAATACTGCTTGTTAAAGGCAAGCTGATACTGATTATGATAGTAGTCAGTAAAAGTAATTCTTCTGGTAGAAGCGGATATGTGGGTTCCACGAAGTGGTTCAGAAGAAGAAAATGCGATTGCCGGAACCAGATATTTATTTGCCTTATCATTCGAGTTCCCTTGAGCATAGGTTAACATAGAATAGGGTGATACATGCACAGAGTAGTGTGATCAATGCACAGCTCACGTAGTATTTACAATTGGTAGCGGCCATGCGACCGCTTGCGCAATGTAATTATCAGCTCACTTAAGCAAAATTGGTTTGAGTAGTGACCTATTCTTTGTGCATTTTTAATTGACTTGCGCTTTCTATGTTTTTTCCACTCTCTGTTAATTAATTCTGCTATCTAGTTTAGTATCAGTATCAGCATATTGAGGGATATGTAGGTAAATTACCTATGAGTGTCCTATTTGTACATATGTGCAGTGGTTGCAGAAAAATTGCATCTCAGACTATTGGTGAGACCAGTTGTCCTGAGTCATGAGGTGGAAAATAGGAGCAGACAGTGAAAAAGCTCCGATGGGATTTTTAGGAGAAAAACTGTCGTTCTTGTGGGAGGAATGTGTGGGGTTTAGAAGAAAAAATTCACTGAAAAATATTATCAAATATTTTTTTTTTAATGTTCTTTTGTTTGTTTTTACCATAACGTTTCTTCAGTTATACCTTCTATAGATTGTCTAGGACGGCATACTTGTCCACGTTAAGAAAACAACTTTCGCAGGAATGTTTTAAGTAAAAGCAAACGAAGGTAATATAGTAACCAACGCCACCTTTTTCATCTACCTCAACTCCGAATAGAGCAAAACCATTAAGGGCGTCGAAAGTGTCAACGCTCTTTTTCCTTGTGTCAATACGCCCCATTTTTATAAGGGCAACGTTTTCTGACGAATATAGAGCAGCCATCAGCGTGGTTTGTCTGATATGCCGAAGTGAAGTACCAAATATCGTGCAAACGGCTTTTTATATTAGACAGTGTAATTATTTTGGAGCATTGGAACAATTTATTTTATTATTTTAAGTTTTCGAACTAAAGCAAGAGTCCACCTTCGAATAAAAAAATTTCACTCAAAGGAATTATAAGCCAATCAATGCTCTTATAAACAAACCTGAAACTGACTACACAGGGCTCTGTAGGTCAGTACCAGACTGATGTATGAATTGATCGAATTCCCATCCAAGGTCCGGGCTTCAATAAATGCTCTTAATTATTTTTATGGCTGCAAAGTAGAATTCTGAACAGTTTCTTGCGTGTTCCTAGTCCATTGCGACAATCTGATGGCCCGTAGTTAAACTAGCTTATGTTCGCGTATCTTCGATCCACGTATGCGTTTTGTGGGACCTAAGTACTTGCAAGGACAGTTTTTGGCATGGGTTGTGTTACGCTATTCTTAATTTCTTCTTGAGATCAAGTGGGTCTTTGGTTTTCATGAACCTGTTGTGTATGATAATTTTGGCATGGTGTGCGCTCGGTCACTTGTGAGACGTTCTAAAGCTATGAAAGATGGTGATTTATCCGTGGTGTTGTGTCTTTTTGGGTCCTCTGGAACGAAAGTTGTCAACAGTTTCTTATAACTAACTTTAGACGACCCTCCTGCATAAATTATACTGCAGCTATCAAGCTTCGCACCCTTTACCCCTAGACTGTAACAGTGGGTCTAGAACAATTTTACGTCTGTTCTCATTAATCTTCTTTTATGAGCCACTGAATGGTTGCGGTAAGAGCTGAGAAGTTGTGTGGTGTTCATTGCTGTTCCTTAAATCGGAGTCTTAAATCCACTGTTAGGACTGTGCTTTAAAAATTCCACAATGAACGCCAGCTGCCGCTCTTATTTTTATTGCACCGTAAATTTCATATAACTAAAGACTCTGTTGAAAACGTTGTGATAATGCCATCGAAATATTTTATGATTATTTTCCGCTCTTCAAGATTCTTCGAGAAGTTTACGATTTGCACATAAAACATAGATTATCTGACTGCTGTGCTTCTCCTTTCCCAAAAAGCTTTCACTGTCGCACCTGAGGTTTTCTGCTGCAACCCTAGCTATGCAATTAATTATTTTCAAATTTCGTCATTTTCCATGCTACACTTCGGCAATCTTCAAAGCTGTCTCTCCCTTTGGCCAATTTTAATCAAAAAAGTTAAGAGATAATAACCTCTGCAACTACCACATGCCACGTATCGTGTTTGGCATCAGAAACAGCAAAACTCGCAGGATGAACTGTTTTTGATGTTATCAAGTGCTCTTTCTACGAGCCTTACACATATTAAATTAATAGGTCGTGGTATATTAACTAACGCCATGCCCGTGATGTTAGCTAGCTATTAATCAGTAGACAGACAACCTACCTAACACCGTATCTTCCATTTCTTCCCGTTTACTAGCATTCTGTGCTCCTGTTTTGTTTTAAAACAAGTGGGTCAAATTAATTATTCCAATTTGCCAAAACTCCATCTAACTTAAGTCTGCCCGGTAGTCATCTGGTAGATTGAAGACTGCTTAGGAAAGTCTGCTTGGGCAGTACGATCATTGTATAAGAATTCTGTAAATGTTTCCATGTTTTATTTAAGAAGTCGATTTGGCAAACCTGTTTTCAGAAGCTCTTTATCAGCCCGGCAAATTAGCAGGGGTGATGAAAATTGGACCTTTGGCGGGGGTTAATAAGTATACTTTAATTAAAACTAATCGTTTTCACGCTGACAGCATAGCGAGATCGGCCTCCTTGAACTAAGACGAGGAGAAGTAAATTGAGTTAGGTTGTAGGCATTGGTCGGGGATCAGAATTGGTGGCAGTAAATAGGCCGTTGCAAAATATTTTCATGACAGTGTCTCCTGTTTTTCATGCTTGTTTTTAATTCATATAAGAGGCAAAATTTTTTAAGCTTCTACTAAATGAACCAATACTTTTTTACAGAAGGAATGTAGAATGCTCCCCTTATTTTCCCGTTGCAGCACTACCTGCATTTATCGTTATATTTAAGTCACCTGATTATGACGTGCACCGTTTCTTCTTGATTAATAAGAAGCAGAATTCGTTTGATTTTGTTTTTGTCACTGACTTCCGATTCTAGAGTGCATAAGAGCTGTCACACAACGACAAGCGACCTAAACTTTGGACAAAAGGGGGAGGAAGAAGGAATCGGAAGATCTTTTTCCGGCCCACTTTGTCCCATCACCATAGTCTAATCAAAACCATAGGCAGATAGCGGTTAACCTCGGCAAGTTTGTTAATCAACCTATTCCTCGCTTGGTTTGTGGACACTTTAAGCATAAGTGGAAGGAACATTCATCAATATTTAATGAGTACGGAATGAAAATGGGCATTTGAATTTTGCCTTCGAGTTCCGGTTTCGAGAATGACTGCCGGCTCATTGTTATGTGTCATCTTCCCTCTCTCCTTTTCTTTGCAAATAGCAAAAATACACTATTACCTGCTTGTCGCTATGCAACGGCCTGCATCAGTAAACACAATCCCAGTAGGTTCTTACACATTCCTGATGGCGTCTGAAATCGCGTAGGTTCTTAGATAACCTGACGATGTTTCGCATAACAAAAATATCAGTGACCAACTGACACTGGTCAAATTCTCCTGTTTGTAGTTTGTGGCGCGTTTATGGTCAGCGGAAACAGATTAATGAGATATAAATCACCACTGCATTGTTCCTTGTCCTTGTCAATAATGGTTTGCGCTTGTGTGGACTCTATCATGTGCAGTCAGGTCGTGGTTTGGCTATAAATGTCCTGAACATAAAAGCTCCTCCACCAAACGTTGTATGGACACAGTTGCCTCATGTTGTGACAATCGGAAAATGCCTTTAGTCGTGAAAAAAACAAGGGGTTAGATAAAAACATTCCACCGAATACAAACATAACCAAAAGCTAGTCGCCAATCTGAAATCTAGAGCTAACAAGGTGGACCACTAGGAACTATTAAGAAGAGGCATAAACGTGAAAGGGAAGTAAATGCTTACTTCTGGCCGGTAGATCAGACGATGTTTAGATTTAGAAGGAGGCGCCATATACCGTAACCCATACGATTATTGACCAAAATTATTTGCAGCACAAAATTTATATAGGGTTGCGCAGAATGCCTCCGTCGTTTGTATATAGGATTAGCCTTGCCAAGCACTGACCAAATGTCTGCTATTTAGGCTAACATTAAAGAGTTGGATTCGACTATTTCGTCCATTAATTGGTGTACGTCTACAATTGTTCAGGTATATAAATCATTCCTTATGAGTTATTAGACTGCTTTTGTCGGATTTGCATAGTTCCTTTGACCCACACGGTGGCCTCCGTGGGATTCGGACCCACACCAGCACAGGAAGGCTTCAATACAGCAAACGCTCTTACCAACTGAGATATGAACACCAACCGGGAACCAAGACTGTGATTGCACTTTGGTCAAGTTATCCCCCCAACCTACACTTACGTATAAAACTTAGGAATTTTGATACAGAAGACTGATTGCCCAAGCAAGGTTACATAGGCAATTAATCTCTTATACAACAGATGAGTACCACACACCGAGGTCGTCAAGTTTTTCATAATTGGCCCAAACGAATTATTCAGACCTGCCTTCCCTCCACTCCAACCCTGCCCCGTTAGTAAGTGTGTCTGGTAGTCATTTGGTGGATTTTAGATTACCTGCTTAGGAAATCCTGCGTAAGCAGTCAGCTTGCTCTATCAGAATTGGTGGATTCCTTAGGTTGCAGCAGATTGGACAGAAAATTGTATCCGGTGGGAATTTGTAGCTCAGTTCGCTGGAGCTTTGCTAGTCCTAAAGCCCTCCACTTCGTAGAATGGGCCCACCGATGTCGCTATGTCTTTCACAAGGGTGCTGAAATGTGTCATACGCAATTACCTAGTTCATGAGGATCAGAGAACAGTTGCAACTGCATCACCAAGGCCTGTCCCATTATTTACAATGTTTATTCACTGGGAAGAGAGAAATTCAAGGATCAGCGCTCGTCAGGCATTTCATGTCATTTCAACCTCTCAGGCATACGACGCAATATCTGAAACCGGCATTCCGAACATAAATACCAAGTTTTACCGCTACTGAGGATAATATCAACGCTTTTCAAGCCAACGTCCTCCAAGGACAGGTTTGTAGGAAACTATCATTCGTTGAGAACTGTTACCACCAATGAAAGTGAACTAGTTTAGTGAGTTCTGGTATATTTCGTCCTTGCCGGTCATTCCTGCTCCATTCTCGGGCCGAGAGAACTCATAGCTCAAAAACTGCTCATTTCGTTCATTTTTGATCTTTTGACTGGTGCACCCTTTTCCTATATCACTTCACATTCTCCTATTAGCCAACAAATTGAAAACACCATACATAATTCTTCGATAGTTCTACTTAAGAAAAAATTAACAACAGTGAGAAGCAGCCACATCAAGTTTCCTTCCGATCATAAATGGTCGAGGAGGACAGTTATCGGTTGTCGATATAAAAGGGCCCCTTGCCAAGGCAAGAAACATCTGGAGTCTTTATCGGATCTGGTGGAATGGTAGCCAAAACAACTTCATCGGAGAAATTCGAGTACTTATTCGCACATGAGTTTCCGAATGCGCGGCAGCAGAGTGGATAAATAGCATCAATTCTCAATTTGTGGTTCATTCAACGAGACCCGGCCACAGATAGTGGTTCAATGAGGTTGAAATTTTCGTAAGTGGTGCCAATCGCGTGAGCCGTTAGTTGTTTGCTTCACGAGACGCTAGTCTATTAACAAGTATCATAACCTCCCCGGCCTATATTTAGTGATGAAACTTACTTTGCGAGAAACACTTAACCACTCGGGCAGCGGGCACAAGAACACTGGTTCCAACATTGATGTCGGTAAGCCAGCTAGTCAAGTTATAAGTTATATCAACATCCAGCACGGGTGATGATGCTTCATCAAATAATTACCCGCATACCGGGCATCAAGCAATTAGTGTACGAAAGGAAAGCTATCCTCGATGAAGTTGGAGCCATTAACTGTCGTACGTATGCAGTAGAATAGCGACTATATCCTGCAATTACTGCAACTATCTCTCTCTCTCTGTACGATCTGTTCGTATCTGATGATGTCCTCAATATCTGATTTTAGAGGGGAACCAAAATGTAAGGTGAATAAAGATATTCCTAATTGTTGACTATTCAATGCTGTCACTCGTGCGACCCCCAGGAGAGCTGAAAACTGAACTTCAGGACATAACGAAGGCATTCGTGTTTTGTTCAGCAAAAAAGACAAATCGGGATATTTTGAAGGCTAGCCAACTTTGCTCGAATAGGCCATTTCCCCTGTAGCGACCCAAGAAACTGAATGATTGTTTAAGTACATCAAGGTCGTCACTATTGACGCGGACCCAGGATGGAGATGGTGCGATCGAGTGCCAGTGAAAAAACCGGTGCCCTTTTCCCTTACGGCCGCTTACCCGCATCCCGCCGGCTTCGTCGTCGTCGTCGTCGTTCGTATTGCAGTCCCGCATTCAATGTCAGCACTCCCCCCCCCCCCCCCCCCTTGCAGCCATTCGCAGCACTGTATTCCCCACCGGTAACTGATTAGACATAAGAGAACACCCTACACTTCAGATGGGACTTGTACCCACGTAACGCCATTCCCTATCCCCATATTATTTTCTTATTCTGTACGTATTCTTAATTACTGGTGGATTCGTCCCCATATTTTCTCGTTTCCTTTTACCCCGGCCTTAACATTTGTGTGCTTGGGTGATGCTTATTGATCCAATTCAGAGCTTCCACTGCAGAACCGTCCTCAGCTCACCTATCCTTTAGGTGTGTGCCAACCTCGACATCCCTGGCCCGCTACACCCCTTCTCTCCGGCAGTTACCTTGGCAACAGTAATCGGTTGGCATATTAGCATACTTAATTCTAATCTCCTAGTGTTTATTTGTTAGTGTGAATAGGGTTGTACACATGCCTTGTTGTCCAACAAAATAGGAATGACAAATACTCCTCAACGTCCGAACGAGGAAAGTTCCAAATGATCGCTCATAACTGATTGTTCGTAGGTCACTATTCAACATCAATTTGCACGGTACACTGCTGAACTGAAATATGAATCCAAAAGTAAGTATGCCAATAACTCTGTACATATAGTCATCTATCTTAAAACTGACTGCAGCTCAGTGCGTTATTTGAATGTTCGTAAGTAGAGGAGTGTGTGTGCAGTGTGTTTGCACATCCGACTACTCCTGAAGTTAAACAAGCATGAGCCTCATTTGTTTTCAGCTAATTAAAGACATAATTGCCATAAATCACTGTATATTTTTCTATCTTGAACCGTACTGGGGCACAGAGAACGCAAATTGGATTTGTGCTCATCATCTAAATTTTCACTTTCGTAAATAGCGAAATGTCCGTCTTTTTCAAAGTTGGGAATAGATGCCGGTAAGCGGAACGGGAATAGCTTTTTCCGAGCTAGCGGTCACGGTATTCAGTCCATCTTGAGTGACATTAGGAAGGCAGCCGAGTAATGCTCTATTTATGTAAATTAACGTGTGTCTATTGTCTTGCAACATTCATATTTTCATGATTCCAACACTAGGGCTGGATGAAAACAAACCGGGGTAACACCGCCTGTGATCTAAAAGTGACCTTGCACGCAAACAGGTGGCCGCCATTTGCAACCAAATCGTGCGCGCACCAATGACGACGCATCCTAGGCTAGGGGTCTGCTTGTTTTGGCGCCTTTTTGCGCTTTTTGCTTCCTCAATTATTCAGGGTACACGAAGCAAAAAATTGGAGACTGTGTGCGATTAAATTAAAATTATCGTTCCTAGCAGATACGCAACACTCCCGATGGTCATTTCTATCACACACAAACCCACACACACTCACAAAATTCGAGCTCCTAAGGGAAGACTGTGTTAGAGATACTTCAATCATGAAAAATCGACCATGAACGACCGACACATCCTTTCTCCCGCCCATCCGGCTTTTCTCAGCACGTTACGGGGCGAAGACAAGTCCCTGGACTGCTGAACGAGCAAAACGCAATCAAATGTTAATAGGCGAGGTGAATGCGATTGTTCCAGCTCCGGCATATAAAATTCTTTGCCTCCTTCTCTTCTAATTATGTATGAGGAGTTGAGGAGACGCCACGCAGAACAAGGATCCCTCATAGTTCGAAATATTCGCCCCCTTATTTATCGTTAATCGGCAACTCTTAGCGTCGGCTTATTTATTCCTAGCTCCAACGGATGACCGTACGCACGGGGATATGGTTAGTGAATATTCACGGACATATACAGTAGACGCCAAGTATCACGCGACATTTCGACAGATGCCAAAGATTGATACTCTTTCGCTATTCGGCACTGACTCCAGTTATGATACTGATTATCGTGTAGTCTATTCTGAAGTCATTTCGGTCATGAGAGGAGGCGGGCTTTTTAACGAGCTTCGTTCTGACCACTAGCAAAGCGTATCTATAGTAGAAACTGGCTACTTAAGTAGTATGCTTTTATAATTTATTTCGACTGTCTTTATAAATGCAAATATATTCTATAGAAAACATGCACGAAAAAAAATATTTCTGGTACTTGTTTCATAGCAAATTACGTCATCTTTATATTTTTTACTCAAAAAAGGGTAGCTTTCGGTTTTAAAAAAAGTTGCTAAATTGCCGAAAAATTTTCTAAACTAGTGAATGCTGCACTCGAATTCAAGGTTTAAAAACTGCGCACTGTTTACATCCTGTGAAAGGTAATGTACATTTTCGCCTGCAGTTTGAGGAAGAAGTCACCTATTAGTCATAAAATATTAAAATAGATTTGAAATATATTTTATGCAGTATAGGCAGCACTAATAAATTGACGGATACGATTTATTATGACTGAAGACCTCACAATCGTAAAAAAGCTCATAATATGCACCTTTTTTAAACCAAAAGCTACTCTTTCTTTGATTAAAAAATTTAAAGGAGTCAAAAAATACAAGAGTACAGGAAGTTATTCAAAGAGTATCTGACATCGCTCCTAAAGGATGAGGAGAAAGTCGAAGTTCTAAAGGCATTCCGAATGCAATGAATTAGAATATCAAAAAATGAACAACGCCAACCAAGACTGCAGAAGATTTTTTCGAAGAATGAGTTCGAGGCTCAGCTGTTGTTGAGCAGGAAACCAATGCTCAGATACTCCCACCCAATGATTTTTTCAGCCGGATTTTACTCCACGGAAAGGATAAAAATGGAGATTGCTCAAATTAGAACGCCTCAGGAGAAGCGAACTCGGTGAGAGCAATCTCCAAACACTGAATGGGGACATTGTACATGCCCAGAGGTCACTCCTCTGGAGAAAGCCTATAAAAATAATAACAGCCTGGTCGGAACGGATGACAGTCCGTTTCCATCAGCACAGACAGCCTTCGGCATGCAATGTCACTCAAGAGGCAAACGCCTTCATACCGTACTGACTAAGTCTGAATTGAGCTTTCTGTATACTAATGCTCAAATTCTTCTCTCAAAATCGATGAACTCAAAGCGTTACTCTCAAATTGGAAACCTAGCGTTGTTGCCATACCGAAAAGATGGCTCAGAACAGAAGTCGCGGATTTGGAGGCCTTGATTCAAGGATACCAACTTCTCCGCAACGACGGTCAATCCATCTGTTTAAAGATAACGAAGGTAAATTCACAGAATGCTTGGCCATATACAAGCCAACAAACATTCTGAGTGCAGCTGAAGATCCGCTCCTTAGTCTGGTGAATGTAACAAAAAGCCACCAAGAGGTTCTTATTGCTGGTGAATTCAACGCATTTGCAATTGTCTTGGAAAATTTGACAGTGTAGGGGGCGCCAACTTCCTTCAGTTCTACGTTAATGGAACTCACGCTTGACCTCCCTCTGGTACAGAATGTTAACTCACGAACCAGATTTCGAGAAAACCATAGAGCTAGGTGCTTGGGCCTCATTTGAACGAAGGGTTTATCCTACATTGACCAATTGCATTCCAGCGCCCTGCTCAGTAAGAGCGACTATACGACGCTAATGTGGGATTAATCACTCAATTTCAACGTCTCAGGAAAACAGAGGGACATCCAGATATGTGGGAGGCAGATAGTAATTCGAGAAAGAATGCACTATCCACCTGAATTTGGATTTTCTGCTCACGGGGGACCCGGAAGGCGACTGGAAATCGATCAAGACGATTGCATTAAATCTGATTAAGCGTTATTATCCCTTGAAGGTACACAAGACGACTAGTCGCCCTGTCTGGTTGACGAGAGACCTTAACAGGCAATAAAAGAAAACAAAAATGAAAATTATTCGGGGAAATTGGGTCACCAGTACACCTTGATGGATTCCGTTGTCAAAGAAATGCGGTTAAAATCGATTCGTCAAGCGAGGTAAAACTATGAATCAAGAATTCTCCAAAAGGCTAAAGAAAAGCTCAAAATTTCATTACGCTATATTAAAAATAGATTAAAACAAAGATCCAATCACAGTACTAAAGGAGAATGATGGCGTGGAAGTTTTTGAGAATTTCGAGAAAGCCGAGAACTGTACCCAGTGCTTTGCTTCGATATTCACTAGGGAAACCGAGCTTCCGTTTGACAATGTCAACAATGCTGTCGTAAACGCAGGTCCAGCGCTTAAATCTCTGTTATACAAAACATCTGCAGTTGAAAGAGCTGCAAAGCCTCAAAGAAGCAAAGTCATCTGGTCCAAACAATATGCAGGCCAAGTTCTTAAAAGAATTGGTGAGCGCACTCTCAAAGCTCCTAGCACATATAGTTCGTTCTTCATTGGAATCAGGAAGACTACCACGCATCAGGAAACAAGCAAATATTTACCCGATATATAAAGGTGGGGCCCGAACTAAGGTCTATAGTTATCGGCCCATCAGCCTAACTTGCATTCAGTGCAGCAATAACCCGACGATCTCAAGTTCTGCCTCCACAAATGCTCATCTCGTCGGCCCTGTCGCAACCCTCGTTGTGTCCTTGACCACAACCGTTATCAACACCACTGGTGCCCACAGGTGCAATGCCGCATCGTCGTCTAGCGCCGTTAATTTCATTATCCCGATGGTGAATACCACCACGGCCAGCAGGTCCCCCACTATATCCATCAATGAAGCCACTTACGGCGCC
>JAYGXS010000001.1:96846972-96978562 GCA_036362985.1 Ligula intestinalis
CCCCCCAGCGTATCTACCACATTGCCCTTTTGGAGGCAATATCGAGACTAACGCGAGCAGAAAAAGCACTGTACACTGTTTTAATCGTTTCTTCTGGAGTTACCCTGTTTTTCGTCCGAAGCAAAACCCCTCGCTAATTAGTCACCGTCCCTGCTCCTAATTCAGCCCAACAGGTGCGAAAAGGTCGCGTGCAGCCTGTAAACTGATAAGTTCGGCTGACTGCCATTCGGAGGGGGGGGGGGGGGATAGGTTGAGCGAGCTGAACGAGCTCAGTCCCTCTTCTCCACAATCACACGGCATCACTCTCTCCTTTTCAGTGCGAGTGGCTAAAGAGCTAAGGAATTAATGGTGTGTGTGTCAGCCTGACGTAGAGCGAGGCTGTTTTCTCAGACCCATGATTGATTAAACGCTGCCCCCCCCCCCCCCCAACGGGCATCGAATGTGCCGCGTTATGCTGCTGCTATCTTGCGTCAACAGGAACAGGACTTGAACGCGCCTTCTCTTCCCCAAATCCACCCAATATCACACCGGAGATTCTTGCTTTTTTCCTGCCTCATAACTGCGCGCTGATTCTGTGCATCCTATTTTAAGTCCCTGGTGTTGATGGTGGCGGCGGCGACCGCTGGCCATCTAAAGATCCCCTAACAGTTGAAACGCTTGGCAGGTCAGCAGCGGCATTATGTCCATGCCTTTGTGCCTTAACCTACCATTTTTACCCACCCCCTCCCTCTCCAGTGAATATTTGTTCTTCAACTTTTTTGCTTTACCAACGCTTCCATCTGCGTATGAATATGGCTTCCGTTGGGCTTCATTTTTTGCTTTTCTTAAGTAAACGCGTACGTACCTAGCTCATGGACGGTGGGGGTTTTTTGCCACAGTCGTCGCACTTCAATTTCTTTCCGTTTAGTGATTCACCCTACTAACCTATCAGTTCTTCTGCCTTCGTCTCCTATGCACGGCTTGCTCTTGCGTTTTGGTCGAACAAGTGGAAAATTTGTCTATACCATTGCCCTTATGGACATCAAGTCATTTTCCCGGTTCCACTCTGCTGCATGGAAGAAAATAACAGCGACTCCTGCATATTTTATGATTTGGAGAGGGGAGCGGGGGCGCCTGTTAGATCACGCCATTAGGTTGATGTAACTCTTAACATTTACGTAATTTGTGCGAAATTGTGCTTGCTTTCTATTTCGCTCTTTGCAATGTATGTATGCCTCTTGATTTGGCAGGCCAGCCTCTCTGAACGTCTCTTCGATCCGCAGTCGGCCATTCTTGTCGAACGACCCCCAGCGGCCAACGAAAGGAAGTCTCCCTCCTGTGGCCAGGATGCCGCCTCACAAGCACTTGTACCCTACAATGAATCCGCCGCCGCCGATAATGCCACCCTCAGGCTGGGGGCTATTCCCAGACCGCGGGCCAGTCCATCGCTTATTGAGAGACAGGTGAGCGGCTTGGTCCCTTTGGCATTCCTCATTTTCCCACTCTCACTATCCTTCCTTTCTTTCAAACGAATGACTGCAAACCTTTTTGAGTTGACTCGATTAGCCGACAACTGAGACTTTTTGTGCTGATCTGTTTGACTGGCTGTGCTCCTTCATACCTACTGTTTCGTCTTGTTGAGTTCTCTGACTCCCTGTGTCTAGCATTCACGCGTACGTCGAACCCAATGATAACCACTATCAAGGCAGTACGGTACTATTTTGCAAAAATAGTAAAGGATAAACAGCCTACAGACCTCACCGATAAATTCTGATATGTCCCCAGGGGTATTAGGTAGAAGGAGGCAAAGCCAGTTCTGATCGCACGAGTCTTTATTCACGACAATACAAAGACAGCAGAATGTACCAACGTGTCCACTACAGCCTATTATAAGGCGTTGATCCTTCTAGACTGTTACTGGCGTATCGCACGAGAGGGGGAGTTCTGTCATGGTTTCCCACGCTGCGAGGCTTTCTAGAACATTTGCAGTGCACGTGGGGGCGGGCGTCACGTGTGTTCACGGCGCGCGCGGCCTGTCTGCCGGCATGGCTCAACTGCGGTGCACTTCCAGCTCTGGGCTCTGAGTGCGTCACCGTTCGCGTCCCCATAACAAAGTCAATAACGAAGGGAGTCGGCCAAATTGCCTGACTCTGTACAAGGGAACAGCCCACGTTCGACAGCAATGCCACTTAGAGTAAAACCAGTGTTGGAGGAGCGTCCATCTATAATCCTCCCCCTTTAGTAGGTAAGAAATAGTCTTCGTCTTCCTCGTGACAACCGACTAGCTGTCGCTTGTCCGTGGGCCGCTACCCGCTGAACGTGGTATTTTTACCTCAGCGCTTTCTGAATACACAGCCTCGGGTAGTCTGTTGGAGCCTCCTCCGACAGGATGTTTCGATAAAATTTTTTTCCTAGCCTCATATCCTGACGAATGCTTGTTGTTGACCAATGATCTTCACCTAGGGCTGCCCCATAGTGTCTCAGTCGTGTTATTTTTGGTGTCGCGGCCCAGTTCACTCCCTTATTTCCTTAAAAGGCAGGTCCCTAGTGGTTTGCGTTCAAGGGTTAGGTGAAATCCTTTTACATTATATTTAAAGACCTCGACGCTAACTAGACCCCGCCGTATTTTCGGTGGTCCTGTCGGACGGCGGCCTAATTGAAGTTGGCTGTAGGCTGTCTGCCTGTTCACGCCCTCCCTAAATCCAGACGTTTACCGCGTTCTGTTTTGGAAAGTCAGACGGTAATTTCTGTCGCCGCAAACTGCTGGCCGGTGGTGATTAATGTTGGAGACAGGACCTGCGCCGAATGATGCACACGGAATTGATGGCTGTCTGCTGCCAGTATTCGGTTGCTTCCGTCCGTCCGTCCGCTCGGCCAAGCCCTGCACACGCCATCCCTCCTCCTGCAGCAGCAACAGCAGTTGAGGCGGTTGATTATCAAGGAAAAATAACTGGGCCGCCTAACAGAGAGCAAACTGAAACGCAGTTTCAGTTGTCCGTCGTCAGGGCAGGAGGTGTGTGCGCGCGCGCACTCGCGTTCTTCTCACACTGAGCAAACGGGGGCGCATATTACCGTGTTCTGTGTCAGATATCTGTGGTGTTTGTTGCGCTGCTGCTGCTCTAGTTGCCAGTCGTCATTCCTGACTGGTGATGATGATGGTGATTGGCAACCTGATAACCTACGCGCTGGCTTTGTCAACCAAGGGGGGTGTGTGTGTTTCGCCAGTGTGTCTCAGTACTCTCCGGCGTGTCTGTAAAGGTAGAATGGGTTTAAAAATGGCGTAGTTTTTTGTCACCCAGGTTACTCGGACTAAATGGGCGTAATAAACTACGTTGGAGCTTCGGATGACAAACAGCATTTCAAGTAACGAGCGAGACACCTGCACAAAACTCTTTTCAGTTGACGAGCTTCCGCTCAATTGACGAGTTGTCAACGTACCTGTGTTCACCATAGAGTCTTGCTCCCTGGGTGTGGGTCCTCGGTCGCTTGTAGCCAATCTGTGAACTGCCGCAGTTTCATTGGCTGCATTTAAGTAAGACGAGCCTTTCAGATGACTCCAGGTGCTGGAACGGATTACATTCGTCAATCTGGGGCCCACTATACTAACAGCCCCCTTTCGACTCCAAAGTTCAGGGTTATAGAACGCTTTTATGGAACACGCTGGGCTGGATTCTTAATTACTTTCCTGCAATATTTCTTGCTGCCTAGTGAACTCCGCTGCTTATCATTTGGAGAGTTTGACTGGTGTTTTACACTGTCTCGTATGTCTACTTTTCCTCATATCAGTCCTATTTGACCGATTTGCGCTCTAAGATCTTCGCCAGAATTAATGCAACATACCGACATATACGAAAGATTGATACTCTTTCGCTACCCGGTCTTGTTTCAGGAAAACATGCACGAAAAAAAACTATTTTTTGTAATTGTTTTTAAAAAAGTTTCTCAATTGCTGAATAATTTGAAACCTACTGACTGCTACACTCGAGTTCAATATTTACAAACTGCGCACTGTGTACATCCTGTTTACTTTGCTCTTTGCCGCCTGCGTCATTTCCTCAGACATTTATCATTAACTTGAGCTAAATTAGTCTAAAATAAAAGCTTTAACCGCGAATCAAAGGTTAATATAAATATTTGGACTGGCTCCTAAAAATTCTCGGCCTTTTCTATATGGGCAGGAACCTACTACGCGAGTTTGGTACCATGCAAACTTGCGCCCAGTTTCAAGCGAATGCTTGCCGACTTCGAACAGACAGTCGCACCTCTTTACCGCTAATGGGTGTGCATATATGCGTGTAGAGGTGGACCTGCCTGTTTGTCTACAATACATTGCATCGCAGTTGCCGCAGGGAATTTTGTAACCGACCTGTTTTCCGTTCAGATAGCCAACCCTATCCTTAGGGTGTACCAGCTGATTTCGAAGTGTGGTCGTTGGCTTATGCGCCACTGGGATCCGGTACTTCCTCAGGTGTCTTTCTACGAGTTCAAACGCGTTTTTGATGATGTATGGAAGTGTTCGCCAATTTCTTGGATTGGACGCCTGATCGGGAGAATCTAGTTCCTTTTCTTTTTGTTCTATTAAACTGTCAACAGGCAGCCAGTAGTGTATATCAAAGTAACACGATGTACCATTCTGGCAGCGCAAATGCTCACTAAAAGCTCATACACGAGGCTCTTCGATATTCTGTCGCTACATAGCACAGTTACGAGAAACTCGGTTCGTCAGTAGCCCCCCTCTCCCAGTATTCGTCATGTGCTTTCGGATAGGTGCTCCAGTTTCTAAATCGTTGTGTTATTGGTGGCGTACTATATTTTAGAACTTAGTTTTACAGCCGCAGTTTATACAGATATTTCGACTGAAATCCGTGGTCAGCAGCGGCACTTTGCCCACTCTCCCGTAGCGCATCTGACTGGGCTTCCACAGGACTCCAAAACATGTGCTGTAAAAAGACAGACTTCACCAATCTCTTATAAAATATCCTCTGAGAACCAATCTTGTGCTGGACGTGAAATTCTTGGCCTTCGCTATCGCGTGTTTAACGGCATTGCATGAACATCCTCATACACCGAGCTAAAATAATTGCATTTGCCTCTGTCAGTATAGTCATACTTTTTTCAGAAATTATTTCTGTAGCCGTGCCAAAGTAGGCTTTAAGTGGTTATCCCTCGAAAGGCAAGGTTTTATATAATGCCACACAACAAGTGGATCTTGCCTGTGATAGAGATCATACAAATGCTGCCTTAACCTGGGAGTTCTTTGTGTTGGTTACAAATGGTTATTAGAAATCTCAGTGGTTGTCCGCCACGCACTGCTTCTATCGTAGTTACCGGTGGATCTGGCGCGGTCTCCAGATTGCGGTTGTAAGTTCGTGTAACGCAGCACCTACCAAGCTGCCTATTCTTAGACGTGTAGACTTCCTGACGCAGGGGATATTCCTGGAGTTTGGATAATTATTTCGTTGGATTTTCAGTTGCACAATCGTCAATTGATTCTGGCCTTTCTTTCAGCTGTACATGCCCTTTGACTGCTGCAGACCACTCCGGTAAACGCTAAAACTAGATAAGGGCAATTAAGCCCTCTTTCCAACTCCAAGGAGCTTTCCTAAAAAAATTGCTGCAGTAATGCGAGGTACTGCCTGCTTATGCCGCAGCTGTCTGGCCCAGCGGCCATTGCACCAGTTTCTCTGTCCTTCGGATCAAGATGCGAGCGAGGGGATGACAGTTGCCCTGCTTTCGGTGAAGTCATAATTGGCATCCGCTAATCACCAAGTTACCGTTGCTCTCTGGAAGTATTGTCTGTATTCGTTGCGTTTGACCAGACAACTATCGTATGCATATGCTTGGGCTTTGGGGAGGAATTTTCGTATTTGCTTATTGTTGTGGCGATCATCCAATATTTCGCTAACTTGCTTCTTCCTATTAGCTGTAAAAGACCAATTGACCCTGTACCAAACGTTCCCCCGTCTTATCGTTTGTCTTTTTCTGACATTTAAACAGCCTTCAAATTCGTTTTTATTTTCAAATGTTTTTTTGCAGACTTCCCTGCGGATTTTCCCCAAACTCCAGGAGACTAGTCCATTCAAACAGAGTCTCTCCTTGCGTATGACCGAGATGCCATCTTCTCTGCAGCGGATCAATCGAATGGTGAACGGTAGGTCGGCCATTCGCGCTAATTCTTCCGTTTTTGTCCATCTGCGTGCGCCTAGATCCTCGTCAGAGGCATGATTTCGTGGCGAAGGTGGTCTTCCGCAAATATAATTGAGTTGATTTCTGCCATAGTGAAGATTGTTCATTAGTGCATCTCTTCAGGTTCCGTATTTATGCCATCTATAAATCCATGTCTTCTCCCACGTGTTTTGGGGTAGTGGCGTGTAATTTGGTGGTTTTACGGCTGTTGTTCCTCTTGTTGTAATTGCCTTTTCCTTTTTTTGCCCTTCTATCCTTTGGTCGTCGTGAAACACGGATCAAAACTGTCGTTTCATTTTTATACCATGCAGAGAATGAATTACGGGATTTTGTAATTCTAGTGGAAGTTGATCCCCTCCCTTAGAGTCAATGTGAGCCTAATGAGTTTGAGTTTACATATTCATGTTACATACTTGGACTTGGTAATACTGCTGCTTTTACTGTTTTAAGTTTATTTTCCCATTACAGGTAATTTTGGTTGCTTTCTAGAAGGCTTCCTGTGATTCGCGTTTCAAGTCTTACCTGGAGTTCTTATAACCATTAGACGATAGCGAATATCCTGGAATTGCTACGTTTTTCCTGTCAGTTTTCTCTCCTCTCCTCATCATCAGTCCCCTCCCGCACACTAAAATTGTTCCGTGTGCATTTGTCGATTCGCTCTGCCCTGGAGTGTAGGGACTGCAATAATTCACCTAATAGGATAACATATCACCCAACAGTTTGACGGGCAGAGATATATTCCTACTCTATGTCGGTTCTTGTTTGTTCTTCAGCCATCTGGTAATTCTTTTTAAATACAGTAATGTCATCGCTTCTAGTGGTTAATCCTAGTGTTGATTTACCAACATTATACGGAGTAATAACGTACGTAAATTAACCATATATTAACTGGAATAATGTCCCGAAAACCGTTATCTTGCGGCCTGCCCAGCGAGCGCCTGCCAACAATTAAGTGAGCCTACTAGTCATTCTGGGGGCTTCTAAAGGATTGCTTAGAAAATCCCGCCTGGGCAGTCCGCTTCCTGTTTCGTAATGGTGAATGACATCCGACCTGTAAGTTGGACGGGTATAATCGATCCAACTGTGATTAAATTCACGGCGTACGGTGATCCTCGTAGATCAGTGGTCGAGCGTTGGCTGTGCGAAAGACTCTCCTACTGTGTGGGTTCGTCTCTCACCCAGGCCGCGACTTTTTCACAATTGGGTCAACTGTATTGTTAATTGATTTAGACCCTAAAACTACCAACCCCCGTTCAGTGTTCCCGTTACCCCGGGCAATATCAAAAACCCACTTTTTAGCTGGCCAGCGCCTTCACGTGACTTCAGTGGTCAATACGGACCTGTCTATTGTCACAAGTGCAGTTGTCCCGGAGAAGGTTTGACAACCTTGGTGAAATTCAACATTCACGCCTTTTACCGTACACTGAGACTAAACTGACTAAACTGTGTGTCGTGTTAGTTCAGATATTCAAGAAAAAAAGCCTTTCAGTGTGAATGCACTGAATGAAAAAGTCTACACCCCTGCTTCCTCACTCGCGACGACAGGGTGACAGATGATAAATTAGGCAGGTTTCTTTTTACCAAACAGTGCTACATATGTTTCGTTAGCAAGACGTGCCCAACCTTCTTGCCTCTCCCTAGCTAGTTCGCGTTATCTGCTGCTGTTATTCAACGCACAGTCTCCTTTGACGTCTGACCTGAATGTGAACAGTTAAAAGTCGAGAGACGATCCCTGTTAAACATTAAATTATTCAACCGAACTTTCGTCTTAAATGATGTGAAAGCATCAACAACGTAGGCAGTTTAAGTTGTACATTAGCTAATCGACGCGGTCTGCTGTTCCCATGGTTATGTGCAGCTGTGCAGGTCTTTAGGTCTTTTTGGCAGTTGCAACCGTTTACCTTGGATTTAGACCTCCAATTTGACAACGCAGCACATGCTGTGCCGGTGCAACTCGTTTAGCACAGTTCGATTAAATTCTCACGTTTCGAGGGGCGCCGGGTTAAAGATGCGTTTCGTTTCACCTAGTGAGTAATACTGCGCGTGTTCCCTCCCACCTGCTCCCCGTTTGTCCTCAGTTTTTCACGCAGTTGCAGGCACAGTCAGCGCACAGAAAATGTTGAAAATAATTCACGGCTACTCTCTCTCTCTCTCTCTCTCACATATCGTGGCCTTTAGTTTTACATCGGCACCGCATCCGCATGCCTCATTCATGACTGTCATCGAGGCGAGATTGTGGGCATTTGACGATAACCAGTACCACGGGCTATCCATTTTCTCTGAATGATTACGCCGCGCCAAACGCGCCCATTAATCTCTACTTCCGGTCTAATGCCACGTAGGCATGCTACGCTCGCATGGCCCTCTGACACACACACATACATTATATTACTCCACCCACGGGGCAACCCGCTTTCTGCGTGGGGGAGAAGAATTGTGCCATGTTTTCTCATGCAGTCTAATCGCTGTCGGCCTTGCTTCAGCCGTTTTTTTTTCGCGCGATTTGCCGAGTCTTACATTTTTGTGGATCACGCTAACGCTAAAAAATTCACTAATTTCTTCTGGACTTTTTCTATTCCGAATAAAGCAAATTTCAGAGGGGGCAAAACCGTGTCGTAATTTGCACCCTCAAAAAACAACATTTTGCTGTCACAGTCGTGTGATGCTCCCCCCCCCTTTCCTTCCCCCTAAGAACTGTCTGCGTGGTCATTCGTCGCATTGACCGAAGGTAGTTCAGCATCTGTGGCCGATAGCTAGACAGTTTTCCCTGAAAATTAACCAAAGCCAGCCTGTGACAGCAAACCCAGTCGACCGAAGAGAAGAGGAGCTATCTGATTGTAAAAGCCCACAGACTCAAGTAGTCTCTTGCTAGATGAGGACCTAGAACGCAGACAGTTTTTTTTAAGATGCGCCAGACAGCCCTCAAAACAAAAGAGAAGAGTTGCGGACGATTGGGCAAGAACCGACTCGCCTGACGGGACATTTTAATTTGGATTTTGTCCTCTAAGCATCTTAACAATAACCAGCTGACTGAGCTTGTCGAAACGTTTGAAACTGAACCCATCTGTTCCAGTAGACTATTCGCCCACCTTGGGTTATTATCTGGGAACAGCCAGTAGTAGGCTCCGTAAGCAGTCATACTTCAATTTGTTTCCGTAATTTCGGAAATCGGAAATCATAGTGCACATTCCTTCCAAGGAAGACGTAATTTCCTAACGGGTGCCTGAGATTTATAAATGTGCGTACACTTTAAGACGTTATTCACCATCGATTTTATTGAAGCCTTCTTAACTCAGGTGAGTGGTAAAATGCGCAGCTCAAAACTTACAGGTTTCCCTGGCTCCTGGGAGATGGCCTTCCGTGCTGATTAGTCCTGCAAGCCAACTCAAGTAATGCGTTTTGCATGAACAGCCGTTCAAAGAGTTTGCTTAATCATTTTTGGCACCTGTCCATTGCCACCCGCCCTACCTCCATTAAAAAATGCATTTATGATGATGTGTTCGCACATGAATAGAGTTTCTTGGCCCAGTGATTACTTCTAACTCGGTTGTGGTCTCTTCTGTGCACGGGCTGACCAGATTTCCTCCTTCAGTATAGATGGCGTATTAGAGTCATCTGATCCCTTTTGGCCAACAACCTAATCTGGGGGTACTATAATTATTTAGTGTTTAGGTTTATGTAGAGTACTGAAAACTGGCATGACTATGACTTCAGGCTCCAAGAAATTCTCATACAGCCGTATTAATTTGGTCTTGATGGGCTAAGATGCTCAGCCCGCTACTGATCCCCCCTCGTCCGCAGCCTTTTTTTAATTTTCTTGCCAGTGCTGCAAGCAGAGCGCTGGAGTTTAATGTGTTTAAATCTCTCTTAACTGTAAGCTCATTCGTGCGGAGGTCATCCTCCTTAAAGCAAGAAAATGCATATAAGCGCTCAATTGAGGGTTAATATTCACTGTCAGTTCCTGTTTAAAGGGGGGAAGGGCAGTTAAATCTGAAATTACGCACACGAGTGCGAGTGGTGGCGTGTTTCAAACCCAGCGTAAACTTTTTTTTTGAATTTAAAAATGACCGTTATTAAGTATGTCAGTCGCATCTTTTCCTCTGTAGTGCAAATGTGACTGTTTTTTTCTAATTCCTAGGTTTCAGTTTTCGATAGGCAGTCGACCACATCGTTGTTGTTTGCCAACACTGTGCCAGGTCTTTCCGTGCTGCATCCGAATGAAGTTTATCTGGGATGTAAACAGTGCTTGGCGCCAGTCAGCAGTGCTTCCGTCATATTCGTTAAGTCCGCCTGACATGTTTGGCCTGTTCACGTGCGCGTAGGTGCGTGTGTTCCAGCGCGGGGGAGGTAGGTATTCGAGCTAATTAATAGGGCGGCAGCAACTTTGGCAAGTGTCTAGCCGCATCATGTGATCCGTCGGCTGTCCAGTTCTCACTCTTGCGATATTACCAAGGTATGCTTCGATTGACTGGCCATAGCTGGATGTGGGTCTGCCCCTTCTTCAACGCCGAAACCCGATAAGAAACCAGCCTTGGCGTTGGACGCGTAGCCTGGGCATTATGCTAGACCTGCTTCCGTGTCTCAACCTGTCGACCAATTATTTCGGCATCTCTCGTTTTACCGCCGGATATTGATAATGTTGGAAAGGGAGGGTATGCTAGCTCCTGCAATATTGTTTCAACTAAAGTACTAGTCACCACGGTTTCTCAAAACAGTGATAGTCACTATCGTGGTCGACCGATGAGCCATGGGATGTAGGAATTGAGTGATTGTCTGGTCCTGTTCCATGATCCGTTCCGCTAGACTGTGCTGTGCAACTGGCTTTCCATTGCACTTATTTTGATTATTCACCTACTTAGTTGCCTCGCCTGTAACATATTCAATTCATACTGCTGTAAGGGGACTTTTAATCATTCAATGTACATAGTCTAGCCGTAAAATGTTGCGCACCTTAATCAGCTGTCTATGTGGTTGTTCATTGACCGTTTGCTTATTGTACAACTAAGTACGTCCTTGTTTGTGATGCACTGGAATAACGACACTTACTATCCTTTGTTGGGTTTTCGCTGTCTACCTGCGTGTTACCTTACTCACCGACGGTACGGACCTAGGCTCGTTGTTCGTAGCCTTGTACTTGGCACCCTACGAGGCCGCACGTCTTTGCTATATCTGTTAATAGCCTATAGAAAGTAGTCGCATGTCAGTGAAGATTTCCATGGGAAATGCAATGTAATTTGTGCATGGACTATTTCGTATCCTTGTGTTGAGTGACGCAATCTAGCCCATAAAGGAAGTCACATGTCGCTAAATACTTACGTGGGCGGGTGCAATGTGTAATATGCGGATGGAATATGTCAGGGGTCGGCAACTTTTTGACTCAGAGAGCCAAGAGAGCAAATATTTTCAAATATATTTCAGTGAGAGCCCTATAATATATTTTTTAAGATAAAATTCTATTAAATGGGAGCATTATGACCCTCTGACTTTATTTTTTAAATCATGAACTTATAATACTCATTGTTAATGTGACTTCTAGTGCTGCATGGATTCGCTGGTGGCTTCGTAGTCTGGTTGGTAGTTGGTGAGGCTAAGCTTCATGCAAGCGTCAGATGTTATTAGGAGCAATTTATTTGTACACAAGGTAAGTTTTCTCGAATGGACTGTTTGCTTGCGTGTCATGTGTCCGTCTGGGGGACACAACGGACTATAGGTGACACTACAGGCTGGCCTATGCGTGTAAGGTAGCCTTGTTTGCCAGCGTGACCTTGACTAAGCTGACGCCCAGTCTGGGGGGCTGTCGTGCTTTAGTAGAGCGCCTGGTTTTAGCGAGCTTGTCGCGTCCATTGAGATGCAGGAGAAAAGGAAGCAGCTGCTGTCCGCGAGCCGAAAAGAGAACACTGAAACAATTGATAGGTCAAACCTAGAGGGCCGGAACACCAGAGATTTGTCGGGATTAAATTTATTCTAATACGCATCTCGGCGGCGGCACGTCACTGGAGGAACTAATGTCACAAAATCTGAAGTGACGCCGTCATCGAAAGAGCCACATCTGGCTCGCGAGCCATAGGTTGCCGATCTCGGGAAAATGTCGAACGTTTGTGGTGCGTAATACAAAACATACTTACTGCTACGGAATAAGTAGGCAGTTATGCAAGGTTAACAAGAGTGGTGTGGTGATCTCTCTAATAGATTGTTACCCTGAACTCCTCCACCGCGTAAATATAGCACTCTTTTCCGTCTAGTGTTATCCGCTAGTCGCGCGCACCGTTTCTGAATCTACGCCATCGTTATATTCTTTAGGTCAAACGATCCCGGAGGAAAGAGCCCTCGATTTTGCATCTTCGGCCGCCTCGCCGCCGGTTGCTGCTGGCGCTCTCAACAGCAACACCACCACCAACATCGCGGCATTCCTCTCTTCGCCGCCGTTGACTGTCACGTGTCCCTCCAATTCCCCTGCCAGTACTGACAGCAACGCTACAAAAAGCCTGCTGGCACAACGACCCGGCTCCTCTGCCGGTTCCAGCGACTTCGCCTTCAGTGCTGGTGCTGGTGGTGGCAAGATATTTGAGGCTGGCGATAGTAATCCGCTTGGCCCTCTAACAGACCCCTTCTCCGCAGCGCCTTTCAACCCCGCTACCATACAGCAACACTATCATCATCAACAACAACAGCAACAAATGGAACTGAAGGCGCTGCCCGCTGAACCATTTGTTGCTTCCAATTGTAGGGTAAGTATATCGACTGCTTCCCTACCCTCTGCGGGATTTTGTTTGATGCGAATTTCATCTTTTTATACGTTACACTGTGAACCCGACTTTGCACATGGTCGAATATGTCTCCTTCTGATTGGGTGGAACCGAAAAGATAAGGGAGACTGGAATGGCCATTTCTGACTTGTTAGCTGTCATCAGCCAGTCATACCCAATCTCAAGAGTCGGACCCCCCCCCCCCCCCAGGATTCAAACCCGGAACTTCTGGCCATTGAATTTAATACTCTTTAATTGCGCCACGGGCTCGTTGCTTCGTCCGTTGTGATCGGGAATGTGGTGGAACTGGGGTTTTCATCCGATCAATCTGGTTAGGGAATATATTTGTCCCGTTGTGCCTGGAGCCTCGTCCTTAAGTGGTGACAGACAGTCGCTTATCGACTCCCTAATCAGATAGGTCGGATGAACACCACAGTTCCTTATCTCCTTCCGTTTCCGCGATTGAGCTAAAATGAGTGGACTATTTTGCTGAAGTTGGTATTTCAATGATTCCTCCCATTTCGGAATTATTGGCTTGTCTGTTATAGACTGAACTATGCGCATGTTGCATTTACTCGACAACAAGCCTTCTACGACGAGCCCTGTATTCACTATGTTGTCACAAGCAATACTGATTGGCGCATATGTCCAAGCCTCTTCAGAAACTACTGTTCATCACCAAGTATACGGGTGCTTTGATTTCCCTCATCCCAACTTAAGCACTGGTCATATTTTTGGTGCTTGTGTACTTTCTGTTTATTTAATTTTTAAACTGAACTGCCTTTTATTTCCTATAATCGTTTTCAACGTCGCTCGTCAATGTTTGCCGTTTTGGGCTGTGGTTTTTTTATGCTAATCGTAATCAAATCGAACTGCAAGACTACACCCTTCCCTGATACTTCATAAAAAATTCTCTTTAATTTTTCTCAGGTTGTTTTTCCACCTACGCGTTCGTGCAGGCATAAATACCACGATTCAATAGCCGCTTCAATTACAATTTGAACAAAAATTCAAACTTTCGATAAAACGGGGGAAGGAATTCCTCTGGAAGGCTTTAATGAAGTAACGTTTCAATTTGCATGCAACTTATCATCAAAGCCGGCTAGATAAGTTATTATCGCAGCCGCTAAAGTACAAGTGCAAAACAATTTACCGGTGTGGTATGTCCATACCATACGACTTCGGCACGTCTGGTTATTTTCTATAAGGCTGTGCACTTTTAGGTGATTACTGTCTGCATATCTTTGGTAATCTACCCTTTAACTTAATTCTCACGGAAAGCATTTCTTGCCAGGCATGGTGCTTTGATTTTGGCTTGCATTGCTGCGTGGCTAGCGCATTAATTTTTGAGGAAAGTAAAGCAGTAGGTGACTCGATCGCTTGGACAATGTGTTTTTTTTCACCTGACGTTTCGAAATCCGTCGCGCATTCATCATCAGAAAGATACTCACAGAACAGTAGCAGAAATGGTTTGCGTGTGCACGGGGTTCTGCTGTCAAATTTAAACGTACAGAAAAAAAATTGGTACATGCCTTGAAAGTGCGCAGATTCTTTGCGTCGGCAATGACTATCTGACCTTGTGGTGTTGGCAAAAGGTGATGTGGTGGCCTGTGTGTTCCCCGAGCGGCCATTTGCTTTGACCAAGTTTATTGTCAGTACCGAATATGGATCGTTGCACTTGTTGGTGGATTGGGGGCCCGTGAACCATGCCTCAAGTAATTATCGGCTCACTCGATTGTCACCCCTCGCGAGAATTTCGGCGGGTCTCGTCGAGCGAGTTTCAACTTGAGAATTGATATCACTTCGCCGCACTGCTGTTGCGTGTTCGGTAATTCGCGTCTTGAGAAGCCTGCTAGTCTCTCCGACATGGTTGCTGTGCCCGCACCTGCGCCAGTGACAGTGGGTCTTTCGGTTTCATGATCTGACGCCTTATGGTTGCTTCCGGCATTCAACGCCGTATAAGCCACCTACTTGCGCGCTATGCCTTCCGGTCAATAGACCACACTGTATTTTGTGGCCTCGTTAAGCGTGTAGGCTGTGACTCGATGGCGTGTGATGAGGTGTAGTATCCAATAGGCTGATGCCTGCCACCACCCTTATCCTTTTGTTCTTGTGTTAAAACCCTAATGAAGCGTTTCTTGCAGACCAAGGAGCGTAATGGTACGCTTAGGGGGGGGGGGGGGGGGGGGGGCTTTTTGTTGTCCCAGCCGCTTATTTACTCTCCTGCGCCGGTCTTATTGACTCTGTCATGACAGCGCGCCCAGGTGGAAAAGGAGGAGGAGGAGGAGGCAGAGGAAGTGCGGTTAATTCAGCGCAAATCGACTATCATCACTGTAATCTAATCCACGCACTTGCCAGTCCGTGCAATCCCATGTACACTCCCTTGACGGTTGGCTAATCCAGTAGCCACGATCAAAACCCATTTTACCGCCTTCCAGCTGCAAGGGCTACTCAAATTCTGTCTGCATAGTGTTATTCGACCCAAGAGGACGCCTGTCTAGTGGTTTTAGGACGAAAATAAAATGACTAACTTTCATGAACAACGCGGCATCTTAGTACGGTAGTGTCATGTAGCTTAGTACTAGGCGGTGATGTTTTTGGTGAGTGGAGTGAGCCGTTAGCTTGTAAATGCGACCGACCCAATTTTTGGAACTTTGCTAGGCGTGCCCTCCACTATGTGGCTTTGGATTTTTGGCAAGTTTACACCATCATGGTTAACCGAGTAGTCGACCCTGGCCCACGCCCGTCGCCATTTCTGTGTGTACTGTTAAGCTTACTCAATTTTCCGAAATATAATTTCATTTGCAACCGCTTATTATGATTATTAAGAGTCAGACGTCATTAGGATTTATGGAACTAGCGTTGGCTGTCTAAGTTATTGAACTATCTGCTTGAAAAGATAAACAGCGCACCACTGAACGCCGAGCTTTCAGTCGCCATTTAGGGATCCCTCTCAATGACGGGGTTTCAAATCTGCACAAAAAATCCTGAACGCATATCCTCAAGACTCTTTACGAATCCATCGTTATTGCCAAGTATGCTGGTGCGGGTGGGGCTGTGCGGCTTGGGCGACCTTTTCAGAGCATGGCGAATAATACACATTCAAAGAAAATTTGCAACCCCTTAAAATATATGTATCTGCGTCGCACTTGGCATCCGGCAAATCGAACAACATCTCCTTATTGCGACGCTGTGGATTCGTTTTGGGTGAGGTCACTTTCGGACGACGCTCTGCGATCATTTACTGATTAAGGGTCGAAGTAGGCACTACTGCCCCCTCCCCCCAATGTAAATAAACACTTCCGGTCCCAGCCGGGGTGTGTGTGTGTGTGTGTGTGCTTATGAGACCGAATAGGCTCAACGAGCCGTTGAATGCAGGCTGAAGCGTCGGGTCTCTCCGACTTGACGTTGAGATGTGACTGGCAGGCAGCTAGTCGTAAACAAACAAGGAGCAGTTAGTGCAGCTGCCACCTGTCAGTGGGTCTGAAGCGGAAACATTTTTTTGGAAATGTACCAACATAGGTACCTGTTCAAGGACTCCATCTTCGCATTTTCTGCAGCAACCTCTTGCGCAAAGTACCCTTCGTAGAACAGGAAATTACGCCTATATGATGTCGCCATGTGCAAGGGTAGCGGTCGCATTAACTTTAAAAATCGTTTTATATGAAGTAGAAAACAAATTACAGTATTCGCCGGCTGTTAAGCCCACCTCGGGCCCAGACCAAATCGGGCTTAATAAGCGGCGGGCGCACTAACCGAAGAGTCTTAGTTTTTGATTAGAAAACGCAGGATAGTCACTATACATTATATGCGTACTGTTTTATGTGTAGAGCTTGGTTATGTACAAGAAAAGAATGCTGTTTGTCTGTACTTTACGTAAAAACAAAAACAAAAATTATTTGCGACACGTAACCAGTTGCGCCCGCAGAGAGATGAGAATTTAACTTTATCCTGTTGGCAAACTGGGCTTTGTAGCCGGTGACTAGGCTTATTAGCCGGCGGATTTTGCTATGTAAAATTCCTTCCCAAGCTGACTTGAGCTTAATACGCGGCTGGGGTTATTAGACGTGGGCTTAGTAACCGACGACTACTGTACTATGGAGAAAACAGGACTTTTGTGCGAGAAATACTTAGAGTTGAGGTTACTTATCTTCATGTATGCACTGAGACTTTATTCCTGTCCTCTTTGGTTGTGAATCGTTTAATAGAGCCCTTTTAAAAATTTAGTGGTACTATGTAAACGTTTTTGTTGTCATTTTGAGAAATGTTTGCTTACAATAACTGCTAATACACCGAAGTTTTCTCGAGGATAATTCTACTGAGAAGAAGACGACTCGATCGCTGGGACAATACTTTTATTCGCCCTTAGTTTCGAGATCTGCAGTAAATTCTTCATCAGAGACATGAAACGATCGGGTGAGCCGAGAATTACTTGAGTCATGGTTCATGAATCCCCAATTTATAAACAAGTGCAACGATTTGCCCAATCCATATTCGGTGCTTAGACTCAATTAACCAATGCAAGTCGCCGCTTCGGGAACGGTCGGGCCACTGGGCCATCCTACGCCAATACCGGCGGACCAGATAGCCGAGCAATCATCACGCCCGAGTCCACCACGCGTGATAAAAGGTCAGCAAGTCCGCATGCCGCTTGACAGACCACCAACACTCAAGAAGGCAATTCCGGTTAATTGTCGCTGTATGTTTGCAGTAATGACTGTGCATACGCTACCCGTATCTGCTGCTGGTCTCCAACTATATCTCCGATAACGAATCCGGGAAGGATCTTGAAACATCCGCAAATACAATTATTTTCCCAGCGATCGACTCGTCTTCTTCTCAATTACTTCCGGGGACTCGCATGTTCGCTTGTATTGATGCCTCCACTTCTATGGTGAAAGTCGCTGTGAGCTCTGATTACTTTATATTCTTGTATTGCCTTCCGTCCACAGCACCCTGAAAACGAGTGGAGGATATTTCAGTTCTAATGCCGACCTTCCGATAGGCGTACAATGTAAGGTATTTTTATTGTATTGTTATGCTTCTTTGAAGGTCCGACTGTCAATCTAGTAAAGTTGAATGTTAGGGGTGGGGGATTTGGCAGATTTGCTTGATTCAGTTGATTTAATTGTGAATTAAGAAACTCTGGCAAATTTCCCTAACATTCAGCTTTATTACTAAGATTATTGTAAATTGTTTTCATATTGCTGTGTGGGTTCGACTCCGACTGAGAACGCTAATTTTTCACAATTGGTTCAACTGAAGCTCGTGGTTGATTTTCCAAGGCTGACTATTTTGTCAGAGAGTTGGAGGAATTCTAATGGGAAAAGTGTGTGGCGGGCAGAACAATGTCTTCTATTCTGCCACATTAAAAGATGTCAGGCTTGTTGACCTTCAATTCACTCTCTTTTTCTCTTATCCCAACTTAAACACTGGTCATATTTTTGGTACCTATGTAACCGGACTTTTTTATTTAATTTTTAAACCACGCTCATTTTTTATTCACGATAAACATTTTCAATGTCGCTCGTCAGTGTGTGCCGATTTGGGTTGCGATTGTCATGATCGTCGTACGATTGTATATTCAGGGGTTTTCTCGTTATTTAATCAAACTGCAAGACTGCCCTGATAATTCACACAAAGTTCGCTTTAATTGTGCTCAGGTTGTTTTGTTACCTACGAGTAAGTGCAGGCATAAATATCGCAATTAAAAAGCCGCTTTAATTAATGTTTGAACAAGGCTATCGCAAGGGATCAAGTGAGTCTAACCGTGCAACTGCGATCTTCAGACCATGGTTACTTAGTGCTGAGGAGAGAAGTCGGTGAAGGTCAGAGTAGAAGGAAGAGTTTATTGTGTACCAACGGAAGAGGAGAATTGATTGACTTGGGAGAGATACGTCTGATCAGTAGGTTGACCGGGCCCAAGTGAGGTCTTAGAGTAGTCGGGCCAGAGGACAGATAGAGGGAGATCTTTCATTGTTTAGGTCGGCCTGGAGATTTTGGGCAGAGGCAACTTGCGTCGGGCACGCGTGCAAGCTCGTCATTCGTCGCCTCATAGATGCGAGAACTATGATTGGCTGATCGAGATGTCGAGAAAGCACATCGGTGAGCGTTTTGGAAAGTGCACTTCGACGCGAGCTAGGCAGGCAGGCACGACCCGCTACAAGGCTTCCGATGAGGAATTTCACTGGAAGATTTTATTGATGTAACTTTTAGGTTTGCATGCAAATAATGACCGAAACCGACTAGATTAGTCATTATTTAAGCCGTAACAAGTACAAAGACAGAGCAAGTTACTGGTGTGGTATGTCCATGCCCGATGACTTCGGTGCGACTGGTTATCCTTTATAAGGTTATGCACTTTAAAGTGATCACTGTCTGCATGTCTTTGGTAATCCGCACTTTAACTTGATCTTCACATTACTCGTATACGGAGGGCTTTTCTGGCCAACCATGTCGCAATGGACTAAAGCACTCTGTCAAGTTCGAATAGTACATCAGACGAGCAAACTATCGCTGACAGGGTTGGGGGGATCACTATCGAATAAGATCGCTGTGGGCGATATGGCTTTAAATGTCCAGTACTCTTGGGTGACAGTTGGGGCTCAAATGAACGAACCATTGACCTAAATTCGGTAACCAATACCAGCACCTGAAACAATTTTTAAGATGAGGCCGTCAGTATGTGTACATCTCTGCCGCCGTTTGTGTAAAGTTTATTCGTGTGTAAGCTATACATCAAACACAAATTGAGGCAAATGTTTGCATCCCAGGTATGTGTGTAGATAGAGAAGTAGAAGGCGTTGCCCTCACCGGAATCATAATTTTACTTCTCTGAGCTTTCGGGCTCTTTCTAGAGTCCATCATCAGAGATGAAAGGCGTATACGAAAGACGAGCAACAGTTATAGGACGCAGGGGCCAATCAGCCGTTAGGGAGGGGTGAGGGTGGGGGAACAGTCAATCACTAGTGCCATCAGTCTGGAAATGCTTGCGCAGCGCGATGTATGCTGGCGCCAGATCGATAAATCGATTGACTGAGTTCTCATCCGAGGCCCAGGCTTCAATCAATTCGCGGCCTGTTTTGCTGCCGGCGTGCACGATTTCTCTCGCAGCTGTGAAAATAAACTCGTTTCCGTTCTCGTAGGTATAGGCGGCCACTTGCGATTATGCGTCACCTCGTTGTACCGCCCGCCCATGTTCGTGTATGCGCGAACCAAGTAAACGTCCTGTCTGTCCTGTCTAGTTTCGGGGACAATTTAGACATGGTATGCGATACACGACGCCCGACTGCTCACTGAGATTTAAACAGTCCTTCATTCGCATAATCCTCTTTTCTATCTATACATCAAACAATTCGAGTCTACCCTTTTAAATATTGGTGAAGGTTATGTAGCCTTTACCGGATGATCTTGCATGCCTCTCTTAGTACTCTCTTAGTACTCAGTAGTATACGACAGTTCGACTGTCGATTCCAACTACGTCCATTGTGTGCTCCACAGCGCGGTGGTAGTGCAGGGATGGTGACCTATGTGTAGATGTTTCTTTAAGCAATTGTAGACTTGCATTGCCGCTTCTGAATATTGCGTGGTTAATCTGCTGAAGCTGGGGGATTTCGGCCCAAATCTACATGTCCAATTTCGGACCGAGCCTAAAAAACTTCGTCTCGAGGTATTACCTCCAAATTTACGCATTCCTGCCGGATTAAATTAAAATGCTCAGTGTACAAAACTGTAGGCACATGGGAGACTCTGGGTGGACCTACTGCTGCGACAACTGTGCCATACAGCGTCATGAAACGGAAAAGCACATGTCTAAAATTTTAGCTGGTACCTGTAGTGGATCGTTAACCAATGTTTATAAGTAACTGTTATAACTATGCTACTGAACTCATGCAATTAATATGCTTTCAGCAATTATTTGTTTTTAATGCGTATGAGAGCGCTTTCAAAGCCATCGCCGATGGCCCGTAAAATTCACGGAAGATGAATGATTAAAAAAGGATAAATAAGGTTGCCCCTAGCTACAGTTTTATTGCGTCTTCCCCGTGTGATTTATTGGGCAAAAATGATTTTCCCCCCACACAACTGCATAAAGTATTTTGTGGTCAAATATTTAATTCTTGGCTAGTGAGAATAAATTAATATGTAATTATGGCGGAATTGATCAAAAACATTAAATTAAATCAGATTTTTTTTAATATGCTAAATACAATCAAATTTAATCAACATAAACCGCTAGTGCGTAAAATACGAACGCTAATCCATGGAAAATTGACCATATTCAGGCGGAATTTAACGAAAATTGAAATTCATCCTCCTGTTGGTGAAATTTAACGAAAAAATGAAACGTAAGGCTACCGAATATTTGAAAGTCGTTTTTTATTATAATTCGACGGGATTTGATGGCCTCTATAATCATTCTTGCCATTTATTGCATGGAAAGTTTGTCTGGAATTGACATCGGACGCGGAACATCTGTTAGATTGACTATTTCCACTCAGTCACTATTTAACTGTCTTGGTTGGGCACTACACCTCTTCTTATTCTTCTTCCGGTACCCCCTGCTGGCAGAGCAAGAGTAGTGACGTCACGCTGCTACACATAATGGTCCTGCTGGGCGTCCCTTTTCTGGTTTTTTCCACCCAGCCGCTACTGAGACAAGTTTTTAGCTCTTACTGACTGCTTTCGTACATACATTATCCTCTTAACCCATCCAAATATTGTTATAAAATTGCCAAAAGCCCCAAGGATGACCGTCAAGCAAAGTCCTGTTTGAATCTACCAAGAGGAATTCACCAGCAAAGATGGAAAAATACAGGTGTATTGGCCTATGCTAAGAGCGTTTTTTTTTCTAATATCCAGAAACGAAAGCATGATTTTGTTCAAGGTCGGCCGGCAATCGGACCAATCGGAAAGTGCCCTTGAGGGGCTTTATCTTGATGGACCTTCCGATTCATCGGAGTGGCGTCAGGGCGCCGTACAAGCGAGGTGGTTAGTGAGGCTCCTGGCAGACGTATTGATTTATCTACTGATTGCTCAGAGTAAACGGTCAACAGGATCGGAAAAACCGCTTTTTTAACTTTCCTTGCCTTACAGGATTTTTGACACTTGATTGAATAAGCGCAGGGGCTCAATAATCGTTCTTTTCAACTTCTGACAACTGCAAACAACTTTACTAATGACTCATACCAGACCAGGCCTTTCTTCTTTAGTACTATTATCAAACTAACATACCTGATTCAGAGCTCTCACGGTAATTTTGGTCCTCCCGACAAGACATTGCCTCCTTGCCTTCCCCTTGAGAATAAAAAAATCGCTGGTCTACAGTACGCAAGTTCCAGTCTAACGAATCGGATCTTCTGGTTGCAGTCGGTTTCGTGTTGGCTCTCCCACGTCTTTATACACTGTTTTTGTGAATCAACCGAAGACTTAAGTGGACTGTTGGCATGTTCCGAATACAAATTTGAAGTATGGGTTTCAGCGGGGCCTGCATAGCTAAACCTGCCACGCCTAGAGGTGCCTATCCACTCACCGCAAACAAGCTGATAATGCGAGTGCCAAGTTGGGAGACGTCACTCTGACGTCACCTTCATTCCATCACTGAACTGAGCTGCATCCGGCAAACCACTGCAATGCTTTTATAGTTGTCATCAGCTTGCACTCCGTGCGTTTTTCTTAGGTTTTAGGATCCTGGCAGACGTGACGCCCTCTTTCGGGAATGAACTATACACTGTGGAGATGGCGACGGTGCACAAGACATTTACTTTTTTCTTTTGCTTTCCCTATTATTTAACCCAAATTAGTTCCAGTTGGCAACTATAAGACTACACTATCTCGGTGTATAATTGCTAGAAGACTTTATATAACTGAAGGCCACCCTATCGTTTGTTATCTTTCTTGCTCTAATATAGCTCCTAGTAGTAACTATTAGACTACACTATCTCGGTTGCTGTCCTGGGGGAAAAAGTCCTTTACGGAGTCAGCGTCGATCCCCCAACCTGCGACTTAGAGAGTGAGCGTCCAAGCCGCTCGGCCACTGCAACCCAGCTACGCGAGTTACAGAAAGTTTAGTTCCTTGACAGGGTTGACACGATAAATTCCGCCAACGAACTCTTGGACCAAACTGTCCCGTGCGACATAAGGGACAAAGATGTAAACTGTACGGCCACGATGACCACCTCGCAGAAGTCACAGAAAGGTAACAACAGTGACACTGATGACACGCATTGTCCGACGGCATGCGGACATTGTCCGAAAATATCAAAGTTGGAGTCACGCATGGATTTACTAGGGGATGTTAACGCATGTTTTCTCAAGCATGGCAAATTAAAGTCGCTAGATGAAACCAGTGGAAATCAGCAGCTAGAATCCGCATTCACGGAACTAGCTACCAGGCACCAGCCAATCGGTCCAAGGACGACTAAAACTGAGGCGAAGCAAGCACAAACAAGCCCAAATCTACCGTCCCAAGAAAGCTCAGGTTCAAGGATCGTCAAACCGGCCAGGAGAGGAGGGAAGCGTCTACCTGACCAACCAGCTTCACACTCTTCACAGGTCAAAACGAGTAAAATCGCACGAAAGTGGACTGGCGTAGAACTGAGGGAAGCAGTAGAGACAGCGTTTGCACTGAGACAGCTGCGGTCCGATGCACACAAAGCAATTAAAGTGAAGGATGGCGCAGAAAAACATACGAGGGTGCCCATACTTACACTTAAGGCCCCCCAAGTTGGCCAAACAGACACAGCTGAGATGAGTTTGAAAAATCTCGCCGCAGTCAACAAAAAAAAACGGTTGGTTCACCACGTAAAGTGCAGGCTGCCGCAGAAAAAGATACGAGGGAGCCCATACTTACAGTTAAGGTCCCCACAGTTGAAGAATCAGCCGCAGCTGAGGCGAGTTTAAACAATCTGGCTGTGGTCAACAAAAATCCAAATTGCAACCACAGATTGCGGTCGCACGCAGGACGGTCAGAATAGCAGAGCAAGAGCTATTAACCAGAAAGTGGGTGACAGTGTCGCAGGCCCGAGCTCGAGGCCCACAGTCGAAAACGAGGCTAGTACTGCCTCCATAGACTCCGATCGAATGCAGAACGGTCATAATAGCAGCACCTGAGCTATTAACCAGAAAGTAAGCGACAGTGTCGTAGGCACGAAAAATTTCGCTTAGAGTGAATCAATCATCGTAATACAGGGATTAACTGAATCAACCGCAGCCACTCCCATGGATCGGCATTACGCAGACATTCAGCTCTTCCATGCACTTATGAACAAAATGCTCGGACCCAATGTATTAATCGAGTTTTATGAGGCCTTCCGCCTTAGAAAATGGCCAGAAAGTTCAACTGGATCAACGCGTCCCAGACCTGAAAGTGGTCATGACCAGCAGTCGAGAGGCCAAGCTAATTTTGGCTTAGCGTTTTCGAATAAAAGACTCCGACCCGGGAATTTTTTTCAGCAGGATTTTTCTGCTTCAGAGCGAAACAATCGTCGTCAACTTGTTGCCGAAATGAAGAAGCGAAACAGCAAAGGGGAAAAAACTTGGTTATTCACAACAACCAAGTGATTCAATGTCCATTGTTCTCACCTTGGACAGGTCCGTTCTGGATAACCACGCAGTCGACCCAGTAGAGGGAGGGTTGAGCCCGAACGTAGCAACTACCCGAACAAGCCGAGAAAGGAAACTAAAGTGCATGTACACCAATGCACAAAGCCTGCTCTCTAAATTGGATGAGCTTAAGATTACTATGTGTCAAGTGGAACCAGATGTGGTCTGTATAAAAGAAACATGGTTATCCACAAACGTAGACGATCGGGAAGTTGCTCTCCCTGGTTTTCAACTGTTCTGAAAAGATAGAGCCGGGCGTCAGGGTGGGGGTGTGCTCACCTATGTTAGACTTGGTCTGCGCGTGTCAAACGAAACTGACCAGCCCGCGTCCGATATAGAGACCCTTTGGCTCACCGTCAGAACGCCGGGGCTTCAAGCCCTTGACAGCTTGGCGGTTTATCGACCACCATCGAACGAGCCACAGTCAGACACTAGCCGTGCGATCCAATGTCATGATAATGGGCGACTTAAATGCTCCGCATATCGACTGGAACCTCGGTTCTGCGACCGGGTCAGAATTAAGTTTCGATCGCCGACTCCTACGCACGGTACAAAAAGCCTTTCTATCACAACACGTCCTATTTCCAACCAGGCAGCGTGAAGGGCAACAGGCCAACTGCCTGGATCTCTGTACCTGATCGTAGCGCGACCGTTAGACACACCATATGGTCCGAAAACTCTAATCAAATGAGAACCGAAGTGCGCAGGGTAGACTGGAAGAAGGCATCCACCGGGTGTGTCCACGAGGATTGGTCGGTGTTTAAGACTGGAATACACGGACAAATCACCAGTTTATGCCCCATCTCGAAAACGAAAGCCACAAATAGGCCCCAATGGCTAACAAACACGCTGAAGAGGGAAGTAAATCGTAAAGGAAAGCTGTTTTAAACGTACCGGAGAGAGACGACCACCGAGTCGCACAAAAAGTACAAAGCGCAGAGAAATAAGGTTAGGGGCCTTGTACTAAAAACTCGCCAAAGCTTCGAGAGTGACCTAATAAACCGTGCAGTAGGAAATCCGATCTAGCCGAAATAGAGACCCCGTTCTGTTGTTAAAAATGGATGACGGCACCGAAATTTGCGAGAACAAGGCAAAGGCTGAGCATCTATCCGGGTTCTTTCAGTCGGTTTTTGCGAGGGAGGTCGAGCTAACCGTTACCAATTTTAATGCAGAGGAGATTCCAACTATTGACTTAGTTGTGCTTACAGAAGTTACTGTCCTGCAAGAACTTCTTATGCTCCAAGGTACGAAGTCACCAGGACCGGACGGCATACCTGCAAAGCTGTTGCAAGAGCTAGCCGTGGATTCGGCAGAACCCCTGCAGTTACTCTTCCGGGCCTCCCTAAACACAGGCCAACTGCCATCCGAATGGAAGACAGCGTGGATCTCACCCATACATAAAAGTTGGAGTCGGGCGTCCGCAAACAACTACAGACCTATAAGGCTTACTTCAATATGCTGCAAGATCATGGAGCGAATCATCAAAATAGAGTTGATGCAATTCTTAGTGTCACCGACTTCTTTCTGTCAAACAGCACGGATTCCGTCGAGGACTGTCCTGCTTGACATATCTGCTCTACTGTCTAGAACAATGGACCAGAGCACTCGATCAAGGAAACACGGTGCACGCAGTCTTCGTAGATTTAAAAAGAGCATTTGACACTGTGCCTCATCAACGTCTCCTATACAAGCTTAGACGTATAGGGGTAACAGGTAACCTTTTCCGATGGATTAAAAACTTTCTGACTGGCCAAACTCAAACCGTATTTATTGAGGATCAGCGATCGGTAGAGGTGGCGGTTGATAGTGGGGTCTCCCAGGTTTCCGTTCTGGGCCCTTTCCTCTTCCTTATATATATCGACGACTGCATAAGTGGATTAGACTGCAAAACCGCAATGTTCGCCTACGATTTAAAACTCTGGAAGGTCATTTGTAGAGAAGACAACGAAGCAAATCTGCAGGCAGATTTGCACCGACTCGAGCAATGATCAGACGAGTGGCTCCTGCCATTTAACGTCGCCAAATGCAACACAATGCGCTTCGGTAGTACTAACTCTTCGTATTGGAGGGTTAACAACCTAAATAACACACCGCTGCCAGAAGCAGAGACCCAGAAGGATCTGTGGGTGTGGTTCACTCCCTCACTTAAGCCATCACTCCACTGCCTGAAGGTGGCCAAATCCGCAATATCGAGCTTGTATCTAATCAAACGTGCCTTTGCTAAATTCGATGAAGTTGTCTTTGGCAAGGTCTTCGGCACGTTTGTGCGACCCCAACTGAAATTTGCCATCCAAGCCTGGAAACCTTGGACAGTCAAAGACAAAAAACCTTGAAAGGTTACAGTGACGGGCAACTAAGCTAGTGTGATGCTAAGCGTACCTTCCTTATGAGACACGGCTGACCAATCTCAACTTATTTCCTCTGGATTACAGACAGCTGCGCGGTGACCTTATACAGGCGTTTCGCATGCCTTGGGGTCAAAATTGTTGCCTAGCATCCAACGATTTCTTTGAGCTTGCCACTACTACTAGATTGCGCGGACACCCTCTCAAACTACGTGTGACTGGGGCAAGATTGAACACACGAAAATTCTTCTTCTCTAAAAGGGTAATCCAGGCATGGAATGCTCTACCCGCATACATTGTCATGTCCGCATCTGTGGACACGTTTAAGATGCAGTTGGATCAGCATAGAAAAAGACATTCTCTGTAATGCCGCGAGACTGATTACATTATCGTCCGTCAGCAAGTATGATTCACACTAGACTCTCTGAAAGTAATTACCTTTTTAAAAAGTCATACTGCTCGCTACTTTTCAGTAATATGTTTGTTTAGAATAAAGATTGACCGCGAATCTCGTATGAGGGCGCATTTCCGTCACTCGGTGATGTTCTCGTGACCATCATTGTGATATTGAACAACCGCGATGGCCTCCTCCTGACATGATTCAAACACTTTCAGCAGCAGGACATCCGATTGACATATACCATTCGCCTTCCCCACCCCGTACCGGCGACTGTTTTCCTCTTAAAATCCCACCAATAGCATTCAAAACTAGACTTATGAAAGATGCCTAAGGAGTTTTTTTACTCTCTGCCCCCTACCGCATTTCCATTACTGGCAACGCCACATGTTCTGCATCATAGCTATGTACAAAGAGGGAGCTCAAAGGTATTTACCTATATTTCCCTAATAAAACTGAACTGATTGGTCCACCTCTGCGCGAAGTCGCTTGGCTCCTCTATGACTAGCTCCTTGAATCGGATTGGATGGAATGTTAGCCAACTTAAATACGATGCTATAAATAGGCACAGTTCTTCAGTGGGTTGAGTTACAAATGCTTAGTAAATTTTCTCTGAGTTCATGTTCTAACTCTCTGTACTGTTAAAGCTTAAGAAGATAGTCGAAATGCCCATGTTTCGTGTTATTGTTGTCTACCAGGCCGGTCATAATAGTTTTCCACTGTTGCCTGTCTCATGCGCAAGAAATGAGCCGGATGAGAGATTTACGTTTTTCGCTGGTTAGGTTACATGCTGTAGACTCAGTAAGTAAACACGTTATCGTCGCCCCGTGTTCCTCAACGCTAGCGTAGGCCAAAGGCGATAAGAAAGCAGGTACTAGCGGAACGCCACTATGGTGACTTGAATGATCCTGCTCATTCGACAGCCATACTGTTTTGTGTGAGTTGCCCAGGGAAGGACACGAAAAGAAGAGCGCAACAGCCGAAGTCTTTGAGTGTAATGGGTATAACATATTTAGGACAACAAACGCGTATAACACGCTGTCCATCAAGCCAATCAGCTTCTCTCCTAGCGTAGGCGCCGGCATGATTGGCTGGTGGCTCGGCGACTGAATGTAGCTTGTAATTTAAATTATTGATTGATTGTCTAACACACTGCGTTCGCTCCGGTGTAGGCCGATCGATAGCCTGCCGTTAATGCGGCTAGCGCTTACAAGCTAACTGCTTGCTAAGACTATTCGTTAGGTCTCTCTTAATAGCAGTCACAGCGGGACGATTATGTTCCGTAACGCCACGCCTCCTTATCTTTTTTCGCATGCTTGAGTATATTGCTGCCCCAAATGCGCTCCCGCGACCATCGATTTCTCATCTGGTTAGCTGCATGCATTCAGCGCTTACTTATCTATGCTGTCTTTTGATTCCACAGCCTTAGGATTGCGTGAATAGGTTGTTGCTTTGAATTTTATCTGGCTCTCGTATTTTTAACTCCGCTCTTTCTCTCCCTCTCTGTCCATGACGTGTGTAGGCGGACGGATTTGGTCTGCAGAACACCGATTGGCCTGCTTCGGCTGTCCTGCCAACTACGGTGGCAACGCTACCGCACTCCACCACAGTCGCAGCTCTTACTACTTGCCCGGCCGGTGTGTCTGCTGCATCATTCGCACCTGCGGCTATGACCCCAGCGACTCGCCCAGCGCCGGCAACCTTCGGTATGGCCCTATTTGGTAATTCGCAGCCCCTGGCTAATGCTCACCAGACGTCACTAGGTATGTCCGCGGTAGACGCGCTGTGAGTTTGCCTTTTTGGGTGTGTCATATTGCAGCCATTATTAGTGACAATGTCTAGACGTCCATGTCTGTTTTTTCGTACATACAATAGTGACGTTTTGACTATTTCGGATGACCACGTCTAGCGCTGTTTCAAGGGCGTGGTCTGTATTCGTATCCTTATAACAAGACGCCTTGGCATCTGCTTCGGCTCTTTGCCTGACGAAATTCAATTTCTGGCTACGTAAGAGCCAGTCTGCATGTGATTGCCTAATTAAGGTGGACCTCTTGCCATCTGCTCTCTAGATTAGACACTTGTTTTATCGCCTTAGTCGATAAGCATGTGTACCACGAGGTTTACTATTTCTAGTGCTATAGTTGAAGCTCCATGCTTGCGTAAATTGGTCGGCCTTACTCCTCCCACAGTGCGGAATTCAAGCTCACTTGTTGGATAATTTGTTTTTCTCCACTGACTGATGTAGCCTCGAATTCTTCGCGATTAACCCAATGTTAAGTGTGAAAAACAGGACATTTTAGTATACTGCCGCCCAGCGCGCACATGGGGGGTTCATGGTTATCCGACCTTCCGTTGTGATTGATTCTATTATAATCAATCATGCGTTATCAGTCTTTAATATTTGGTACCGCCTGCTCTCTTAAAATGTCATGCATTTTTCACTGGCTGCCGTCTGGAACTTTGATTATAAACAGCCAATAGGTAACTCGATGGACTTTCATCCGACCGCTAACGGAACTCATCTGTCCTGCTCTGCCTGGGCCCCGCCAGATTTCCTGACAGTCGTAATAACTGGTAGTATAGGCAGATAGTCTTTTAGAGTGGGACAGATGAGTTCCGTAAGTGGTTGTGAGAACGTTTGTCAACGAATGTCAATATCCGCCTGACCTAAACCGGCAAGAAAACGAACTGATGGCTCTGGTTAGGGCGTTTGACTCTGATCAAGAAGGTCGCGAGTTCGAGGCTGAGGTAGAACACCACTTGGGTCTGGGTACGCCTAGTACGCTAGTAAACTAGGATTGTCAATTGCAGTCTCCGTTGTCTTTGCCGGCAATAATATCAGTTCTTATTGTCACTGGACTGTAAGCGCTTCTTCCCAGCTCCATTTACCCTTCAAAAGTCGGACCATAATTCCAAACCATAGCTATCCGGTGGTACAAGCTGCTTACTGGGGAGTGATTGCGTGAACTGGCCTATTTTGGATTAGGTTTCCACTTGTAATTGCATTTGCTGGTTGACCACGTGTTGTCGCGTCCACAGCTTCGGTCTTGAGGAGGGGAATATCTACTAAAAGTCCAAGGTCAGCAGTGATGAACCCAAATTCTGTCGAGCCGCTGTGCCCCCCATCTTTGTATCAGGAAATAGGCTATGTGCATGCTGTGGTCCCCGCACTAGCATACGCATCTGGACGTCCGCCGTTCATTCAGAAACGTGCTGTTCCATTTGGAATGTCAAAAGTCCTCTCCTCGCCTACATGTGACCCATAGTCCATAGAGTGTGAGCGCTGCTTGCCTGTCTCTCCTGCTCTTGGTAGACTGCGGCTTCTGCAGCATCGGCCTCTTTTAGTCTAAAGGCCGTGTCTGACCCACTTATATTATAGTCTAAAAATCCCGTATCAGTTGCTGCCTGAGTGATAGAGAGTCCGGTACCATTGGGATGACACTTTTACCTCTTCTTGCTTTAGTTGTTTATTTTACATGTGTTGCTGTCTATGCTGTCCAGTTCACCATGGAAGAGGAGGTCAACAATCAATTACCCTTCCTTGACGTACAAGTAACGAAGCTGGAAGACGGCAAGATAAGGACAACGGTCTACCGCAAGGCCATCAATACCATGCGCATTCTCCACTTCCGAAGCAACCACCCCGTTGGTCACAAACGCAGTTGTGTTAGGACCCTTTTCCAACGCGTTCAGACTCACTGCAGTGACGAAAGTGGGAAAAAGGAGGAGATTAAGTACTTGCGTGCCCTATTTCACGTCAACAATTATCCGAAGTCCTTTGTACGCAAGTGTCTTAAGAAGCCCCACAATGAGCGGTCGAAAGGAGATGACCCTTAGTTCTGGCTCTCAATCCCTTATGTGAAGAATGTATCAGAGGCGACTGCAAGAATCCTGAAACCATTCGGGATTGGTGTGCCTCACAGGCCGGAATCAACCATCAGACAGCAACTTATGAGGCCCAAAGACCCGCTACCTCTGACAAAACAATCAGGTGTGGTCTACAGCATACCATGCCAAGACTGCACTGCAAGGTATGTCGTTGAAACGGGCAGACGTCTTGGCACAAGGTTGCATGAGCATCAGCTGGCAATCAACCGCGAGGATAAGCTGTCTTTGGTCTATGACCGCGTTACGCAGAAGAAACACAAATTCGCCTTTGAAAAAGCAAGGGTAATAGGCCGGGCCAACGACAAGATGGCCAGACTGCTGCTAGAAAGTTGGTCCTCGACTGGCACACTAAACAGAGCCATGGACCTTCATCCCGCCTACCAAGCGCTCCGCAAAAGGCTAACATCGGCTCAAAACGGAGCAATAGGTTGGGCGGAGAGAGATAAACGGGGCCGACAGCCGGTAGCCGCGAGCAAAGAGGGTGAAAACTCTCACGAGTCACAAAAACGACTTGACATAGCTCACGACGGCGCGAGCATTTCAAACAGCCAAGAAAATCGATTGGCGCAATCGACTGACGCATGAGCGAATGGACGTTCACATCTATTTGACGCACACAGGAATACAGACACCTTGTTCTGACGATGAAAGCGAGCGAGCTTTTGAAACGTCAGCCTGAATATACTTTGTTCTCAGAAATCGTCTCCTCTTCTTCCTCATCCGGGGATGATGTAAGGAATATTTTATCTGGACCTCGAATTTTCTCGCATATTAAAATATTTTTGTTCAAATAAAATGGGCGGCGAAGACTCCGGTAGTACGCAAATGGTGGAAATATAGGTTTTGTGAGTGTAAGCGAACTGAAGAAAAATGTTAGAAAGGTTCATTCGTTCCATTAGACGGTTTAAATATACCAATGCAGTATAAAAACGCGAACACCCAGTTTAAAATAATGTTAATTAGGAATTGTTTACGAGCGAAAAAATTAAAGGTGGGAGTGTTGAATGGGTATTCCAGACTCTGGATGACAATGAACAAACAAACGTGAAGAATGTATCGTTAACTCCGGTTTGTACTGGCCGCGGCTGAATATATTTAAAGCGGACAGTTTGGACAGCCTAGCTTTTTACCCTAGCCTCTGATTGTTACACTCGAAGGCTATGTGGCGGTGAATGAGGGGAGAGGAACAGGTATTTAACCTAAGCCTATCGAAATGGATAGATGGGACCGCGTCCGCTCCTTACCGACATTGTTTAAGTGAGCGTCTTTCAACAGGATACTTGGATAGGAACGCCCCGCCCACTCTCCGCGGTGTGATACGGATGGTCTCTTATTTAATTCCAAAGGGGATAAATATGCCCATTTCCTACTTCCAAATCTAGCCCAAACCTCAACTGTACCGTAGTGCAATCTAAGCACCCCATGCCGTATTCTCTTTCAGTATCTAACTTTTCTCCTGCTCAGCACTTATTACCAGGCTTTGTTCGTTATATTTAACTCAACAGCCCTCGCAGGTTAATTTAACTGGACTGTTTTCTATTTTGCTCCGTTTAATGCCTTTTCTTCTAACTTTCTCCCCTCGAAGCCCCGGCTGGTCCTGTCGTGAACGGTCAGTGGTTGGGACCGCAGTCCTCCTGGACGCCCGCAGCGCAGCCTCCTCCTCCTCCTCCTGTGATATTGCCTGAGCCGGACAAAATCACCGACCCCTTTGACGTGCGCTGGGCGGAACGTGCAAGCGCACTGGCCACCAGCCAGCTTGCCTCTGTCGGCGCGACCCCTGCCCCGCCCTCAGCATTGTCTGCGTTTGCAGCCGGCGCCTCGCCGTTGCCGCTCCCAGACAGTGGATCCGTTCAAACAAATCCCTTCCTTACTGACCCCATCCCCGCCAGCTCCTCCTCCTCCTCCTGACCAGCGTTGTCATTGGTTGGAGAGAGAGAGAGAGTCATTTTCTTTGCCTCTAGAGCATACATTTGCCCTGCTAGTTTTCGCACCGGTTACCGCCTGCTTTCGTTTTGGTATACCTGTTGCCGCCCCACCCCCCACGCCCTTACTTCTAACAAGCTGACTTTATTTTCTAAGCATTTAGCTTTCACTCTCCTTGGAGTGTGCCTACTTCTCTACTTCTTGAGTCCTTATCTGTTTGTTTCCCTGCTTCGATTTATCGTCGCTCGGCTGTAATACGCATGCGAACGCCTCATCCATGCACATATACATATATTAGCATATCTTCATTTAATAGAATCGCTTGCTGACCATGCACCCAACCACCAAAACGCAACCCATGACAAATTCACAGCCCGCCTACACTACCTCTCCCTCACCTTTCGTCGTAGTGCGGATACTACTGAGTCTGTGTTCGTTGTTGGTGCGGCAACTTCGATCCCATCAATCTGCGTTATATTTTAAGTTCTCTCCCCCCCCCAGTGTTTAGTTGCAGGCTCGAGAGTAACCTTTTACTTGCCATGTCCCGCCCCCTACCCCCACCGTTGTCCGCTGTATGTATCAAACAGCTTATTGTTTTACTTCCCATTGACTATTTTCTCTTGCCCCGTACCTCCCGCCTGCCCATGTCCGTTCAGCTGTGATTCGGTGTTAACCCTCCCCCCTCCTGCTCTCCCTCATGCCTCTGGTCACTTTGTGGTGAAATTTTATGGTAATATTACTGGTTCGCTCCTGTTAGCTAAACTCGTTTCGGAAGAAGCCTCTAGTTGTTGAAGAACCTGAGAGAGAAAGTGAGACTTGTGGTGTTTTATCGTCTCTGTCTTGGCTCTCTGTGTGACCTCCTGTGGTCCGACTTGTTTTTCATAAGGTATACTTCTTATCTCAGTATCAAATTAGTGCGGGGGAAGGTAGGTGAACTCCTTTGGGCTCCCTATAGATAACAAGATGGCTAGCAAATGTATAGAAAAAAAGGCATCAATTATATGCTTGCTAGCGAAAAGGTGTCGGTTTGTCGAAAGCGTAATAAAACATGAGTACTTGTTTAGCACGATTGGTATAATAGGAATGTGTACTAGTCTCCATCATGGCGTAACTTCTGGTTGGCGAGTGAGGTGTTTCGTATATCTACAGTTTTCTCTTAAATATATTCACATGGGTGGAGCGAGCTGTTAGAGCGCAGCTTAACTCAAAGTGCACGCCGCCCTAACGAGCCGTTTCCACGCGAGACCGCCGGTCCACCCACGCATAGTGCATGTGACAATGGGCACAGCACAGGACGCTAACGCAAGCCAGACAACCGCCCCCACACACACACAAAGTTCATGGTGTGACGCTGGGCCTAGCTACAGCCGGCTCAAGACTAGCACGCCAGCTGCGTGAGTCCTATAGCCAATGATGTCCCCCCCCTTTGTGACCACCATCTAATTGGTTCAACCTTGTACATACGCGTTTGATTGGTTTAAATTATGCTGTACTAGGTTTCTCGAAGACTTCTACTCTAGTCCACTTCTTGTCGTGTTCTTCCTTTGGGGGCTCACACAATTTGTAACGTAGACGGCGATAACGCGGTATCTGGTCACCGTTACAACAAGAACAACCTCTTCGGGAAAAGCATTCCACGCTGCGATTATTCTGTGATGGGAGAAACGTTTACATATGTCTATTTATCTTTGTTTTGTTGAGGGCTTTGTTTTAGGGGATGACCGCCCATAGTGGGCGTGCTAGTCTGGATGAAAAATTTCTTCGGGGACAAAGCAAAAATCTAGGCCATTCATAATACCGAAAGTTGGTATGAGATCCCCTCGTATTGGCTGTGGGCAATGGAGAGTAGGTTGAGGGTTCACAGTAGGCTTTCCTAGGACAGTGTTCCTAGACCTTTGACCATTTTTCCACTATCCTTTCGACCTTCTCTAAGATGTTACAGTCTTGGACAATTCAAAGTCTCAATGCATGTATAGCGAAATCTACGTGCGGCCGAACGAGACTTGCAGATCTTTTGGAAAATCCCTTTTTCTCAAACCGCATAAACGCTCGTCTACTCAGCTGTAATATAGATCTGGCCGTCATCGCCGCATTCATGCAGTTCAGTGTTGATTTTAGTGAAGTAATCCACGCATCCAAGTCCCGCTGACTGTCAACTTGTTGCAGCGGTGTACAACTTAATAAGTGAACCTTCGGGATGGATGCTCTACAAATACCGATTTGAAGAAAGTTGCATTTACTAACATTGAAGGGCATAAAGCATTGCTCACCAGTCCTTCAACCTGTTCAAGTTAGCTTGCAGGTGGTTTTCATCTGCTTTATTTTGGACAACTTTCTACACAGTTTTGTCGTCAGCGAACAAGGTAACATCACAGTCTAGGTTCCTGACACAGTCCTTGATGAAAACAAGGAATAATGGGGGACCTCAAACTGAGCCCTGTGGAACGCCACTCTCCACAGCTACCCCTGAGGACTGCTGGCGCACGACTTCTACTCTTTGAACCGTTCTGTCACAAGTCTTGAATTATTAGGAAGATGTTCCTATAAATTGCCTAGTTTGTGTAGGGGGCGTTGGCGAAATTTTTAGTGAGCTCAAGTTTATGAATAGAACAACGAACCGACTCAGCCGTTCGTAGTTTGGAAGATCTCGGAGAGGTGCTGAGGTGGACATCTGTCGTTTCCGGTTCTGTCCAGCTGCAAGCTTTTGAGTATTAAGAGACAGTCGATTAGAATCGAAAGTTTAATAGCTGAAGTCCGCCAGTTTGTTAAGTAGACCGAACTCTCGAAAATATTATGTCCCACAGAGGACGAGAAATCTAGACCACAATTTGAAGCACGTGGTCAAAATTCTCAAATGTGCTCTTTATTCGAACAACTTAATAAAATGGAGCTTCAGTGTTGATTATCGTGCAACCTTATCTAAGGACGCTGCCTGTTGACCGATCTCCGTTTTGATGGTCTGCAAAAATCTGCCCTTCAAAAATGGCTACTTAAATAGCCTCTATTTTCGGTAGAAGGCGTACTTTGGGAAATGGTGTTTTATTGGGTGAATTTTGGACACTGGCTCACCAGTTCATCGTCTGAAGGATGGGAATTATTTCCCGAATTATACTTCTTGGGATGCCGATTTTCCAAATTTAATTTTACTCATTGATTTCGCTGCCCTCAAATATTCCAGTATATTTGGATAATATGCACTTAAATATACTTACTTGTACTCACTTCGTAGCAACTTAAATCTTCTTCAAATTTTATGCTGAGGGAAAGGGTATTTTTTATGCTGAAATATTTTCGAATCATGATATTTTGAAGACGGTGACATCTTTATGCATTAACCTACCCGTCAATTGAATAATTTTGCCTACATTTTATACAAAGGGATCCCCATCCAATGCAAAATCTAATCAGCAATATCTTACCTCTCCTGCATATCGTAGAAAATGTGCGATTTATCTTGGACATAATGCATACAGCATGAACTTTTTACATCTTTAACGGATGTGTAAGGTCCTGTTGGGCTCAAAATTATTCGGATATTTAAGAAAGATTAAGAACTCAAGATAACCATTCCCCGAGTTTACAATTTTAAAATGTGTACTTTGCTACTAAACAGGTACAAGAAAGAATATTTTGGTGTTTTTTTCAAAAAAGTATTTTTGCATCAGTTAAAGGATCGAAAATCTATCAGAAAATATAGATTGCATAAGGAGCCATAATTAATGGAATACACTTTCGCAGTTCGTTAAAAAGAAGCTCATCCTGACGCAACTTAAAAAAAACTTAAGATTAAGTTGCACACTATTGCAACCTTACTTGAGTAAGATGTAAGAATCGTAAGCACATTTCATAATCTCGGTTGACCTTTCATGAGGTAGGGAAGCTACGGTGTTTCAGTGATAGCGTTGCAGATTAAATGCGTTAGGGCAACCAATCTAGGCTCGCATGTCTCAAGAAGAGAAAAAAAGATTGCTGCTTACGTCCACTTCTGGTTATATTAGCTTGCCTGGCTTCGGTTGAGATCTGAAAAAGTCAATTTCACTTTTAGGTAGCGTTTGAAAATATTGCTTATAAGTGGAGTTTATGGGGTGGCTTACCGAAGACAGGTTGACGTTTTCGATAATATCAGCTGGATTTTTGTTTGCAGAAAAAGTTGGAAACTACGATTTGCCAGTGCGGGCTTTCTTAACATCATTCCTCTCTTCGATCGCATTATTAGAAGCCACCCAGCAGGTCATTCTCTTTTTCCTGCCAGAATAACACAGTGGAATATTTACCAAAGCACCTATAAATATGTGTGGGGGGAGGGGGACTGACCGCACGTCAAGCTTAACATTTCCTGTCAGCAACTGCTCTGAATAATTCCGAATTCGCTTAATTTTCGCCAATTTATGAAATTCACGCAATCGAGGCACGTAGTTAAATTTTTTGGTTCGACGTGTAGGCTGTGATCATGTAATGGCTAAGTAATGGCTGTGTATAGAGCACAATAATCATCAGATTGAATCCTAGGTTGTTCGTAACAGGCCAGTGTCGCCAGAATCGGAGCTTTCTTTCTCCCAGCAACCTGTTTTGCTCTCTCAGGCAGCAGTGGCCCATGGTAAAACCAGAGCTGATGCTGACTGTTCCCAGTCGTGCCCGAGCCTGTGTGAGATGTGGTTATGGCAGTTGGTTTTACGGGATTGAAGCAACTTCAAGCGGTTCGCTATTGTTACGTTGCATTGACCGAAAGGAGTTTCACGAGGTGAAGTTGTTGTAGCAGTAAAATCTGACGTGTGTCACTGTCTTATTACGCCCGTCGGAATCCCCAAAGAAGAAAACAGTAAGAAGGGCATAATTTGGAACTCCCCCGGAGTTGCTTTCTCGGATGGTAGTTGCCCCTGGTTGATCTCCAGCACGCTGATTGTCCCCGTTTCGGGGCGAACCCGGGCATTGGGAGCGGACTGACGGTATCCTCGCAGTCCGTGTTGGAACTCACTGTCTGAGTGTCTTATAAACGATTGCCAAGCGCGTTTGCTTGTAGCCTCATTCGGCGCACTGGGATAAGGTCTCGCGAGCAGTTGGCCCTTAGGGAACTGCGCCCAGGTGGCACGTGCGTGGACGCGCGTGCGTGCCTCCGGTGCAGCCTTTAAGATTACCGCGTGTAGGCGGTTAGAGCGAAGACACAAAGACATTGCGGCAAGCATGACGCCTCAGGAGAGCCTACAATGTTGCTAGTGTTTGATCAAGCTACTTTCCTAACAGAACTACCCTGCTGCGTGGCCGCAGGATGGCGTTTTCAAGGGGCACTTGAGGAAGCACGACTATTTAGGCACGCGTGTGTGCGCGAGTGAATGTCGGTCAAGCGTTTGAAGGTGAGAAAGTCTGAAGCAGCTGCCTGTGATGCTGCGGGCCTTGAAGAAAATTATTGTTGGTAGTCCGCCACAATCACATCCTCTATGCAGTATCCATAAGGCCAGTGTGTTGAGGCCTGTCCACTCGTCTTCCATGGGTTAGGGGGCGATCAGTGGCTACTGTTTGCTGATCTTGGCTGTGCATTATTAACAGAATGCAATTCAAACAAAACTGTCCCACCCAAATAAAACGTTCTATGATTGAATAAATAATTTCTTCAACAAAATTTTCAGCAAGCCGTTCCTTAAAACCGGCTCGCCATCCTACCGCACCGGGGGCACTAATGACCGCCTTTGGCACCGCAACACAGCAATGTGATAGTTTTTGATCGGCAGTCATTTGTGCATCATTATTTTCTGGATCGTTAAACGTTATACTGACCACCAAGGTAATAAAGAACTCGAAAGGTCAGTGTTTTGGCTAGCGGCAATTAGTCTGAGCTAATTTGCAACCATAGTTCATCCTCTGGTTCTTTTATTTTTTCTAGCTCGCAGCAATTTTCGAGCTTGTCGTGATCGTAATAAGGAAATCAGGCACAGGCCGAACTTCGAATCTGACAGTTTTTTAGTCTGAACTGACACTAACAGTATCACAAATAAATGTTTTTAGAACAAGCCATGTAGGTAGGTGAGGTTTCCAGTCAAATTTCTTCAAAGGGTCAAAACAGAAGCCGTATATATCTTATTCTTCTGAACACCTTTCAAAGGTCAATAAGAACTGGCGAAATTGGTAGACCCATTTGCGAAGAGGTAAGGCTCCTTTTTGGTATCCTAAGGTATTTTCGTTAGTTTTTCATCTCAACATACAGTGGATGACAGAGCTCATGAAATGTTAACCGAAATTCTGAGGAATATTATGGCGAATGAAAGAGTATTTGCGTGGGCTTGTAATGGTAGTCATCGTACGGAATAATTTCACGATATTTTGGCAGGCTAGGATCCCGTTTTTCAAGTTCACGGCTTTTCGACCGCACTCGATAAAATAGAACTTCTTAGGTAACATCTGGTTTTCTGATTGATCTTCCATTTGCATGCACGTTCAACTATTATAGGAAGCGTACACAGAAATATTTTTCCTTGTACTAATTTCTTCCGAAATTAAACAAATGGTTTCTTTTTGATTTGAAAATCCCTATAACGACCAATTTTCTAAATCTGCTCAATGTACATTCAGGTTGCACCACATTCCATTTGTTCATGATCGCTCCTCATGAGGTAGCAATATATTCCAGCTTAATTGCGAAAATTGGAAGAAGAGTACAGGAATACTCGAATTTATGAAGAAGACAAAGGCGTGATCACCTGTCCAACCACTCGCCTCACCCACAATTGTTAAATTGAATTCTCTAGGTATTTATTAAAAACAGAAAAATTGAAGAAGCTAGTCGTTTTTTGCAATCTACTCACATAGTCATTTTCCTCCTCGTTTATAGTGGGAAAACTGTTTCAACTTGACACAGCGCATTCTTAGCCTACTGTCATATTACCAGTCCAAACGTAAAAATAAGTCCTCTCCCATTTCTTCAACTGTCTCTACCGATTCATTTGAGAAATATTCCAAAAAATCCGGTCACTAAACATGGCATAGCAGTGATCACATCTAATCCTTCTTCTTCGGAATATGTAGTCTTATAATTGTTTGATGGTAATCACTTGAGTTCTCTGATTTTTGGCAATTATACTAAATTGCTTTTGCCATTTAAATTTGCGTGCATTTAAACTGGCTTCTTTTTATTCCCTTATACGAAAATTAGAAATTATATATGCAGTGATTGGAGTTTTGGCCAGAATATGCTGCCCTGTAACTTTTTTCTAGACTGTTGCAGCATTCCGCACATCGCCAGATTTATAGTTGTTGTATATGTAAGTAACATATTTGAGCGGTTACTGTTCGTTTCACTATGATCTGATTTGGCTTCCCTTCACGAATTAAGCCATCCTTTGAACATGAAGCGGGACGAATTAAGGAACTGCAATAATATATCAATTTGAAATTTTAGTGATATTTAAAGCAACGTCTCCCTGGTGCAAATTTAAATATGGCAATAGCAGCAAAATGATTTATTGGATCCATATCATTTCGAGAGAGCTCATCAGTTGCCGCCTCTCATTACTTAACGTGAATCACAAAAGAGAAGATGCACAATGAATTCGTACAGAAAAATCCACATCAACACAAGGTCATAAGGAGTTGCCAAGTGGAGCATGTAGTGAACCTAACTTTGCCTTGGTAACATTGGCTCCCTGTTTATACATTTTTCCTCCTTAGTTGTTACTTCAGGTGTTTTTCCCTGTTATTTTTGCTGACCATAGCTTTTGAACTTCTCGTGTTATTGATGAGCCACTTGGCCACTCCTTATGACCTTGTGTTGATATCAATTTTTCTGTACGAATTCATTGTTTATCTTCGCTTTTGTGGTTCACGTTAAGTAATGAGAGGCGGCAACTGACAAGCTCTCTCGAAATGATATGGATCCAATAAATCATTTTGCTGCTATTGCCATATTTAAATTTTAGTGATGTTAATTTTTCATTTGCCCTTAATGCTTACATTTAGAAGAAGTTTTGCAGAAAATGTTATACCTTTTGGAAAGAAATACACTTTTCTTCTGCGATTTCTCTCCCCTTAAAAGGTTAATAGGCTCTGACTGTTATGTTTGACAATATATTGTCGTATTTTTTGGTCAGGCTTGCCACATAGATATCCTTTTTTTGCAGGGCAATTTTGTTTCACTAATTTAGTCTTATGCTATTCTGCCCACGCAGCTTTTGCTGCAATGCGCAAATGCTTCTCTTCATTCTTGGGCGCTTCTTCTCACAATAAGCAAAGTTCTACCTTTTAAAATTATCAGTTCATTTCGACTCTACTTCATGTAGGAGTATTGCAACTCACATATTGAAAAAATCTATGTATCCCATGATGTTGAGTATTGTTGTTCATTTATTTGTATTACCCACTAGACCTGTTAATGGTTAGATACTACTTCTGAAAGTCAACGTCAACGAATTCATGTTATTTCTGTCGTATTTTTTTTGAAGATGCTTCATGAACCGGTTAAGTAGATGTTTCCGTTGAGTGGCTTGTCCGCATCCGAATATTTGAGCCTCTTGAAAAGAGGTTGGGGACCTCTTTGCTTCAGAGAGCCGAGAAAGAAAATATCCGAAAATATATTTCAGTGAGAGCCATACAGTATGTTTCAAGATTAGCTTCACTTAAATTTGAGTATACTAATCCGCTGGATTTATTCATTGGAAGAACCTAAATCTCAAAATCTGAAGCTTCTTATTTCAATCTTATCTGAGAGAGCCAAGCGCAATCATCAAAAGAGCCATACGTTCCTGACCTATGCTCTGGAAGCTGTGTGAAAGTCACGTTCTTGATGTAATTGTCGAGCATAGTTTGGAGGTGCGAGTGGACAGCGGTAATGTAACAAACTCAATGGGCTGTTTGAATGAAGTGACCATTTTTCGCGTGGATCTGCGATAGTGAGGGTGTAACTCCATGTCAGTGAGAGCAGGTGGTGTTTCTTTCCTTCTACCGTCGAGCCCTGCAATCGCAACTCACTCCTCTCACTGTGTCGGCACTTTCAACAACCCTTCCCTGCAGTTGCCCACAAGGCTGTATTCCCCGCCGGTTACGTGGCAGACATGTCAGAGTCACCCTGACACCCGCTTAACTTTAACTGTCAAAGTATTTTTTATATACCAGTAATGTTTTTTATAGAATAACTGTTTTATAGCAATACCATCTGCAATGTGTGTGTTACCTCGACCATCGTAATCGATAATGGCAACCATATGTCCAAGAACAGGGACGGTGACTGCGGCCAGATACATTGAAAGTAGGTGCACCACCATCTTCACCACTCTAAACCCTCTCTTTGCTGCAACTGGTGACATGACAAAGTCGAGATGACTGAGTAGGAATCGAAAGTAAGCCGTTTTCTCCAATGCAGCCAGAACCACCGCCTAACTTTGTCTTAAGTGATAGTAGCCTTTTGCGTTGGTGCTACTGCGCTGTTTACCCTCACTCACCCATAGTAGAGCCCCAGAAAGATTCAAGGAGCTTGAGTCTCTTATTTCTACTACTGTTTATACTGCTGCTCCAAGCGGTGTATCTGCGTGATTATATTGCTGGCGCTTTTACAAACATTAATATTTGGTCAGATATGACACTGATTGGAGTCAGATCTGGGCCCGCATTCTCTTGATCTTAACTAGGAGTGCTTCTTCTTGACTTCTTTATCTCTGTGCCAAACAGCCAAGCGTACTTCAAACCCAGGGATAACAACTATCAAGGCAGAACGTTACTATCAAGCAAATAGTAAAAAATAATCAAAGTACAAAACTCAACAATGGATACACCAAGTCAAGAACGAAATGGGTCAGCCAAGTCGCCCGACTCTATATGAGAAACAACACAAGTTCAACAATAACGCCACGCAGGGCGAAATTGGTCTTGGAAAAGCTTGTGTGTGTTAGCGGGAGAGGGGCGTGGCTCTGCTTTTATATGATTTCAGGAGGCCATTCCTATGGTCTTAGGATTGGCCTGAAAACCCCAGCGCAAACGGAGGAGGTGGACGTGAAGAGAGGCAATACTATGCCGGAAAAGAGGGTAGAGGAATTGCATGCGTTTATGGTCAGCGGTGGTGACAGCTGTAATCGAACCAGAGGGGGAGGTAATAGCAAGTAGCTCTTGAAACATTTGTCGCTTGGTGCATTGGGGGCGGGCGGAAGCATTGTGGGAAAGTTGATTAAAACGCAAGAGAGCCGAAGGGGGAATGAGGACAATATTCAAGCACCCTTTAAGCGGTACTTGGCTGGGAGACTAGTTTTAACACTAGTGTGCATGCGACTGGAAACGAAAGGGTCAACAGGAACAGAATTATTTGAGGAAGGGGGCTTAAGCACGTAGCTCAGAGGAAGAGGGAACAGCCTTTTGTAGGAGAGATACAATTGGAGTCGGTCTAGCAGGAAGTCACTGGAAATAGATGTGGAGCCTTTCAAACTTGTCCAACTGGAAATACCAAGGAATTTGGGCCTGGATTTTTGCTATTCCGAGCAGAGTAGGTGTTTGAGGCTCGGTGAACATAAACGCTTGCCCTGTTTGTTTCCTAGAGTTTAAGATACTAAGGCTAGAATACTACTAGTAGAAGTGCTGTGTCTATGCCATAGTGGTCATGCTTGCTAAAACCAGTAGGTGGAAAGCTAAAGTGCGGCCTGTACGTGCATGTAGGAAATTGTCACCTAGTATGCAGTCATAACCAATACGGGGATTTAATATTCTCAAGGTTTAAAGAATGTGTCTTTAAAAATAGCTGAAGATCAACCAAACATTTTAGTTGAAGCAAAGTGGCATTTGCCATTTTTCCAGGATACTACTGTTAGAACTGTTTTGCTTATGATAGGAGTGCTAGCTCTAGTAACCATACTTGCCAAAACCAGTAAGTGGTAAGATACAGTGCGGCCTGTACGTGCCTGTAGATGAAGTCCATATCGGGCACTATTTAACTGAAGGTTTAAAAAACCGTTATTTAATCAAAACTCAAGTTGTCTCTCTTCCCGCATTCATCTGAACCCCGAGTCTCTCTGTCCCTCGTGGTGACGGCCTGCAGGCTGGCTTGCACGTGTATGTATTAATTCGGGACCTAGTAGGCAGGCGTAACCTACATCGGCAATTATCTATCCATTTGCCGTTATTAGGTTAACTTTTGACTTTTTGCAATACCTAGCTCTCTCTTGAGGTTTAGGGAACGTTTCCTGCGTAAGAGTAGAGCTATCTGCTTCATAATCAATTAATATTGTTATATCTTACAACTGTGTCAGTAGCTCAGTAATAATGGGAACATGAACTTACCACCTTATTTGTTTTCATCTGGTGTTTATGTGAGATACCCGGGGGTTGTGCTGCGTGCACGCAGTCTTTGTACAGTGCTGCAGGTCAGCAAATATATGCACGCAGATTTCGCCGTGCTGCCCGACATACTCGGGTTTCTTACGTACGATGCGCAGTACCAACTGACGGATGCACTTGAACGGCGAAAACTGTTATTGATATACTACTTACAATATTCTAGTAACATTTATTGATATAACATCTTATTTATCGTAGTGCGCATGAAATACCACCCGACGGATCTCATACTGATGTCCGTAAAAATAATGAATATTTTATTAGAGAAGAAGAATTAGCGAACACTGGAATTATGATAATATTAGCCTAAGTTGTCGGACTCCTGCTGTTTTTCCCTACTCTGATGTTGGGCTCCTGCAGGAGCCCGAAAGCTCAGGCTAATAATATAATAATTTCAGTGTTCGACAATTCTTCTTTTCAAAATATCCACGTTCCTGGGATGCGACTATTCGCCTCAATCCGTATTTTATCAGACCAAATTCATCGCTTACGCCTTCTTGTAACCAGGCTCGAGCGGAGGCCTTTGTGGTGTTCCTTATTTGACCTTATGCGGACTGAAACGATCGTTTCCGCTATCGCACTTACCGCACCTTACGACCATGGTCTCCGCGGCCCCTAAACATACTACCTTGATTCTACCCAAAATGAGCTGTCGACGACCGTAGCGGTTACTTCTGTTTTCGCAAACCTGTCGGTGGTCTCTGCAATCAGCAAGGGAGTCTCTGGTCGTATCTTCCACGCTTCGGTGATATTCCTCATGACCTCTGCCTTTCCTTCCACGTTTCGACCTAGCGTAGTAGCTCCACCATGAGTAACAGTTTTTTTCCTGTAAAATCCCAAGGAGGTTCTTGTCATAATCTGCTCTGTCTTCCTTTGTTACACTTCAGTGGCCCGTGTCGTTTGGCATCGCCAATAAGTTGACCTACAATTTTTTTGATATCGCAACATGCATGCGTACAAAATAAGGAGTTCACAGCTGCGCACCCACATTTTCCCCAAATAAACAGAACTGAACTGAAAACAGGAACTTGCGCCCTACGAGCTTCCTAGTGAGTTATGAATTTGTGAGAACATAAAGAAGCCCCAGGATTTTTCAGCCATTCTGTTATGCTAATCGTAATCACTGAACTGCTTGCAATTTAATATATATTTATGCACGAAAAAATCAGACACGCAGCTCGATTTTGTTTCTAAAAATACCTAGTATGACTGTTTAAAATACCCATTGAAAATGCATAACAATATACCAAGCATAAGTTAGAGAGGAAGGTTCGTATACTATACTCTGACTCATTTACAAATAACGCTTTTCTGTGCCCATTGGAGAAAACTTCGCCGAATAAATGATTCAAGTGACGATTAAAGAATCTTTGTTGTGCCATTAATCCTGCCTCTGCCGGGACAGGACTCTGATCTAGTCCTTTTTGTGAGTGAACGCGGCCGCCTACAAGTCAAATTTGGCAAACTTACGTTTTCGATTATTTATCATCGGGCAATTACAATATTATGAGGGAGGTTAGCATGAACAATTTTACGAACCCCATAAACTGCAAGTAAGTTGGAGAAGTGTTCAGAGCCCAAAGGGTCAGTTTCTTGTCACAGCCAGGGTCCAGAGGGAAGGGAGGGGGTCCAACTACTAGTTCATGTCGTAGCGTCACGAAACAGCGCGATGCGGTAGGAGGCGTGGGGGCGCAGGCTGATTTGGCTATTGGTCACAAGGGTCAGGTAAGGTTTTATTTCGGTAAATTTTGGTAAATAACTTTGAATGTCATGTTTTAACAGAGCAGCTATACAATGCATTGGTTCAGCAGAACATTTCAAAAGAGTGGTGTTGCCAGTTAATGGAACTGGGTACAAAGAGCTGACATTGAAAAAAATTCCTCAGGCATTGTTCGGAAGTTCTAGGGGATTGAATGCCATTTGAGGAATTCTTAGGAAAAAAGCTGGCACCCGTGGGAAGGGACTTAGGTCGTCTGCAGATACAAACGTTTTAGCTTAGGTTGGTATGATCGATAGGACTTGATTTGATATGAGAACTAGAAAGGACCTTATATAGTGCCCTGAAATACCTCACTAGTAAAGAGGGATTGTACTGAGAGCATATTTAGAATGAGCACAATTTAATATCGACTCTATGATATCGTAGATATAAGAGGGATAGGCAGAGCCTTTGAAAACCCTATTTACCGATAAATTTTATGCAAATAATGCGTGTGTTTCAAAGCCATAAATGTACATTATTTTGTCATCCTTGTCTGCCAAATGTATGACCATCATATAAAGTATGATCGAGCCTACTTTAAGATGCTTCAACGATTTTAGCAAGAACAACTGAGGGTGGAAGTTTGCAGCCATCTTCAGTGACCCGGTTGAAGAAGAAGCTGGATCGCACTTCTTGTTTGGCACGATTTTTCTTTAATTTGTATGGATGACCTCGATGTGTGCCGTTTCTGCCAATTCAAAGAAATCAGCCATCTGCGGAGCTCAGACTACCTCGCTAACGAAGTTAAACACCATAATAATATTTCCCCTGTATCACCTATAATAGAGAGGAAAAAGTTTGAGGCTTTCTACTCGACCTTCAGATGGTAGACCTCCCAAGCCGCCCTTCTTTGAACTTTCTTCAGCTCTGCGTAATCTTTCTTCATCCAGTGGGACCACGCCTGGACGCAATATTCTAACATCGGCTGAACAAATATGTCAAACACTCGCCCGAAAAGCTCCGCATCAAAATAGAGAATGATCTTCTGATCGTTCCTACGATGTTCATAAACTTCTTTGCAGTTTTGGTACAAAGAGATGAAGGTTCGAGAGTGGACATCATACATACACCTAGATCTCTTAGTTCGTTCACTTGCCCGAATTGGTGACCTCTGATGAATTTTTCATAATCAAAGGGTTTTACCTTTCTGCAACTGGACCATAGGCGGATGATTTAGCATTTGTTTAAATTGAGCCGTAGAAGTCACATTTCACACCACTTTTAATAGCACCCCAAGTCATTTTGTAAACCCTGCGCATCCTCTAAGCTTTCGATTGAGTTTCAAATCTTCTGACCGTCTGCAAACATGACTTTTTCACAGGTGCGCAATCAAGGCAGCCATTCACGTATACCAGAATGGGACCCAGAACGCATCCTTGTGGCACCCCACTGGTAACGGTTTTTTATTCTGTGTTGGTATTTCCAATGCAAGCGCTCTTACGCCTGCCTGTAAGACGGTCGGCTAACCATTTGATTTGATTTCTACTCACACCCATTTGATGCAATTTTGATATCAGTCATCTGTGTGGAACCTTGTTAATTGCTTTTCTGAAGTCAATGTAGATTGCATCGACCGACAAATAAATCTGAAGAGCTTGCTATGGATGTTAGCAGGTTAGTGAGACAAGATTGGCCACTCCTGAATCCACGTTGCGCAGCGCTTTGCAATTTTTTGTCCTCAATATGTCTCATGGGTAACGTTTTCGTAACTTTCTCCATTTTTTTGCAAAATTTGCTTTTGGGACTTGCTGGTATAATCCTATTAGGCGACGTTCTATATCTTCCTTTATCAATAGGGGTTATGTTGGCTAGCTTTTAATCGGTAGACTGAGCCCCCCTCTCCACAGAACTTTCGAAGATCTTGGAAAGTGGCGAGGCCAGTTGTTCTGCGAGCTCCTTCAGCAGTTTCGCTGAATTGCTGTTCGGGCCAGACCATTTAGTGGACATGAGTTGTCGCAGCGTTTTTCTTAGTGTGTCCCTTGCGAACGATACCACACTACTTGCATCTGTCGCCGGGAAAATAAATCGCTATACATCCTCGTTAGCAGGGGGCTCTTCGGTGAACACAGACAAGAGTTTCGCCTTATCTGAGCTTATCAGTAATCTTGTTTCCCTGGTTATCTTTCAGACAAGGAATTGGATCTTGATTGCGTTTTGTCTTATTCACATGGGAAAAGAACCTTTTTGGATTGTTAGCTATTCCCTCGACTAGTTATGTGTCAAGGGCTGATCGTTTCTTTCGCTATTTTCTAAATTCGGAGAAGTGTTCGGGTTGTTATATCTGGTATGCATTTTTAAAAATCTTCTTTAAATCTTCGGCAACTTTTTGTGATCAATGTCGCCTATTCCGGTCGAGAAACGTGCGAGCTATTCTTAAACAGGCAACCGCACTCTACTTATAGCTTTTCATACATATACAAAATATAAAAAAGTTCCTAAAGAAGCATCAGGGATCGTTCGGGTGGGGTTCGTATACAGGGCTTCGGTCTGTCTCGTTGACTAGTCCTTTAATTTGGTGCAATCTCATTTTCATACATTCGTCGAACGATGAGTTCCGAGAAAGGGCTATACCCTCAGACAAGAACGCAATGATCACTTCGGCCAAACGGGGTCTAAGTACTCAATCCGAGGATACAGTTTTCATCTTTATCAATGACGAGATTCAAACAGCTAGACTGTTGGCCTCTTCGGAATCGCTTGTTCACTATGGCGTATTGGGTAAGAAATTCCTTAATTGCCAAATGAAGGAGGGCTTGGGAAGGTCAAGACGCGCAAGGTGAAGCCCATGAGCTAATGGCTTTGTGATTAGACTTTTTAGAGAACTTTATCTATAACATATTTGAGACTATACCATAGCTTCTAAGTATCTTAAAGTCACTTTATTTAGGGGATTGGGCTTTGTCCTTAAACGTCCTTCTTATGTCCGAAAATAGCGGTCTTATCTCTTTATAGAATGGTCATTTAAATTGATCTCTTACCACAGGGCTCATTGAACTCTTACTAATTTCGTGGCATGCCACTCTACTCCTTCGAGTAACTTGTAATTATGATGCATCCACAGCCTCCATGCGTAGATAGCACATTCGAGACGTAGTCTATAAACGTAAGGAGAATAAGAGAAAAGCCGTCGTCATCGAAATCAGGAAATTTCCCCTTGATGGCGTACAATACTGAAGTTGCAACTTAAGCCATCTCATAACACTGTGTAGAAAGATTTCATTTTTCGTCATCCAAATGCAAATACCGTGATGTATTGCTGTTGCTCGAAGTGATATTTCATTGAGATATTAGGGTCACGTAGCAGGGGCCAGATTTCAGTCTCCTAGAAGAAGCACGAGGCATTTTTCCGAGTTGAAGGACAGGACCAATCCGTGGGGCCACTCGTCTAACCAACGATTATTTACTTAGAATTCGGCTTCGATGGCAGTACTCTTCATATTCTTCCGTGGCACATGGCACTCCCACTCTTCATCCTGTACACACTCATTAACGAACAACAAAAATGTGGTCAGTCCAGGCACAGGACCATGGAGGTCTCCACTATCGATGAGTTTGGACGTTGACTGGTGTCAGACTGCAAACACAACTTGAAAATGATCATCGAGGAAATTAGTTTTCTATATAAGAAGTTTGATTCGAGTGTCCATCACTCAAAACATTTGCCGGAGACAGTTATGTGTAAAACTGTCGAAAACCTGTAGGAAATCAGTGTGGGCTACACGTACAGAGTCTGTTGTATCGAAGGCCTTTGTCCACCTTTACAACGTCTAAAGCAAGTTCGTTGATACGACCTTCGCCGAGGGAACCCCGGTTGTGCATTAGACAAGAAACTGCGAATTCCATACTGAGTCATCAGTTCCTTTTTGATAATCTGCTCAATAATTTTGCAGCATATAGGGGGCAGACTGATGGATCTTTAGTTGTTTAAAGGGCACGACTACCACTTTTATGATTTGGTGTAATGTGGGCTGCTTTCCTATCTGTGGGAAGACTTCCAGTATACAAACATTGTTGGCAAAAAAGACAGCAAATAAGCCAACTCTCTAGCAAGTTCAAAGGGGAGCTTTGCTGCAATCTCCTCCGGACCGGGATATTTAAATTCCTCTTAGCTTTCTGGTTCTCCAAAGATCGCTTCTTCTCAAAACAGAATAACCTGAATGATTGGCGCCGCCATAGTCTCGTCAATACTTGGAATAAAGGCAGTTTCGCTGATGAAAGCCGACCAAATAAACTTCGAAAAATGCTTGGCTTTGTTTGTCCTATTCGCTATCTCGAAATGCTTCCTCGTTCTTTGTGATAGGGTTTGGGATCCTAAAGCGTAAAGTCTTTCAAATATGCACAAGCATACAAGTGGTTTGGGAGTTTTGATTCCTTACGACATATTCGGACTCGTTTCATGTATTGTAAACAGTATAGAATAAAGACCATATTTCCACAAACGCAACGCGAAATCACTCCAACGAAGTGGAGGGAAGGCATTCTGACTGCATCAAGGAGTCCGTTTCATGCCATAACGACCCACAGTGAGAAGGCATTCCGTCAGCTATTCTTAAAGAAACAGGTCTTCTGCATTTCAAAATGGCTCAGTAGATGGTTAAAGCCAGCCACTAAAAAAAATCATGAAAATCTTGGGCAGATTCTTGACTGCTGACAATTGGAGGGGTTTGAATGAAGTCAGCGCGCAGTTGCCCGAAATTGATAGGAAATAAATCAAATTCAACCTTTCTGCTTCACAAGGCAAACGAGCAAGATTACTGAAAAGCTTTGTGGCCCAATTCCAGTCGCAGCGATAAACCGTTTGCTTCTCGCAACTAGAAGTATGTGCGCTATTGTAGGTCGACTCCAATCCAAGCTGCCTAATAGTCTCATTGACACATGACCACCCTTGAGGCGCTTGTGGCTACTCCCACGCTTACACATTTTGGACGTGGATAGGCGTTAATTTGTCCTATGGTTAGCCTTCTTCAAGGTTTTCCCAGCCACTTCTATAGAAAACAAAATATTCCTTCAACCTGGCGGCTGGCACTTTCCCTTCCCCCACAGAACGGTCCTGAATATCGAATTGGCGAGGGCTTTCCTTATTAACTTAAGTTCCTGCGGCACTATATCCCTAGCTTTCACCTGCCCTTGCTGCAGCTGCGGATAATTATTTTAACTTGCAGACACCAGCCTGAATAAAACATTCCAAACCCAATACAATTACGTTTCTCCAAACAATCCCTTATCAATGCGAGCAAATCCTTGAGTCGGCACAAATAACAATTTCTCGTGGTTATAGCTGCGTTAAGACACTGTGACTACGGCAAATTCAGCATGAACGCTATAAAAATATCGTGCACAAGTGACACCACCGCGGGTTTCTCATGCTCGTTTGCTTGTCGGGCTGTATTCCCCGTTCCTGCTTTCTCGCCACTTATTGTTCTTTAAAACATCCTTTTAAGATTTAACTATCTGGATTGTACAGGTCATGAAAATTATTTTGAAACTTTGTTGCCCGGGCAAGAGATACTTTTTTGCTGATTTTAAGTCTGGTCCTAGCAAGCCTAAGTGGCGGTAAACATCTCATCAGCTTTCTGTCGCGGCTATCTGTGTTTAGCCCATTTTCATAAAAATGAAAATTCTCTGACTGAGTAATAATATCAGAATGACTTTTCACCTCATTAAAATAATGCCTTCTTCCCTAAATTCATAACTGTGAGACAACAGAAAAGGCCAACAAATATGTTTTCACCGATAAGCCTTATGTCTTCAAATGAGGTGCACAAATAATACGAAAGTCGGATTGCCACCATCGTCATTTCATTGGCTAGTAATTGTGCGACTTTGGTGGATGGATTACATTTATAATATATCATCTTGATTCGTTACTTGCCTCAAGATGCGCAACATTTTTAAATTTTTTTGGCATCGTTTTATTTTATGGCTTAAGAAGCCCGAATAGTAATTACATTTCCATTTTTATTCATTAAAGAATAATAACAAACACTGCCAACAATTTAATCGCCTATAGTTAGTTTATTCGGTAAGCTCGTTACGAGTTTTTTGAATGTATTACTCCTCATAATAACTGCTGGAAGCCAAAGCCATCCTTGAAATGTTTGGTTGGGTTCGTGTCTAGGCAACTTACCAGCAGGACACAGTACTGTGTCGTCCCGAATATCTGAACAGCTAGTAAAGGTTTAGACGGGGCCAGTATAATGTTTCTATAGGAAATAGTTTAGAAGACCGCATTTTTGCAAAGCGTGAGTTGGTGAGCACGCGTAACGCGACGCAGCGGGAATGCCCCTTCGCCATACAGGGGCAGGCAAATGGCGTTGGCCTAGCAGTACGTGCCTCTGTGGATAGATAAAAAATTATATGCGACCGCCACGGCCAACACGTACTGAAACTTTTAAGGGTGTAAACACAATCTATTACTCATAATGCGTATTTTTTTTGTCAACAAGATGTTCGAACTCCAAGTGAGTAATGCGACTGCACAGGCCAACGTCCTGAAAAATGCAGCCGCTTCGTGCTGTACCATTTACGGTGTCAGGCAACTTCTAGACCCGAACATGGTATTCTATGCTAATGGGTTAATTGTTTCTAAGAAATCTTATGAATTATGACGCAAATATCTAAAATGTCTACTTAAGATACAGCCGAGCCGCAAACGCAGGTTGATGAGTTCATTTAATCACGAACTTAACGAACCATTTTACGGGGTTTTGAAGGTGTGCAGACATGTATGAAAATTGCAACAGAAATTACGCGCTGCTTGCCAATTTACGAGTCACGATGTATCACTATCTGTACACATTCACACAGAGATTTTGGGTTAGAACACAGAATGATTTTGGAGAGCACAAGTCACTTCCTTTGAACTATATTCTTAAGCTATCGATAATCTTCTCATTTTATGACAATTTAATTATAAGAATGCGGGAGGGGTGGGACGTTCATGCTAAATCCAGTGGCTCCACACGCATGAATAATCGCATTCACTCACCTCACATTGTCACCTGGTGCAGTTTCTTATAAGTAGATTTTTTATTATTGGTTTTTTATGCAAGCAGACGATGCCAAAAAAGACCTTTGAGACGCGTATGACATTAAATTCAACGAAATGTTCAGGTATTGACGTATTGCTATTTGGGTTGTTTGTTGTGGCCAGCAAGGATCAGTATTGCCGCCTGGGTACCGTAGTGACTTACCTTCGAACGCATTTAGTCAGGAAAAATAGCGAAACATTGGCTGGACTGTTTGCGTTTGTCACATTCCAGTACCGAAGCCTGTTTAGGCCTGAATTTGCACAAAGTCCATATCGTACATGGTGGGTCCTTACACACATGAAACAATCAAATAGCGCATAATTAAGTGTCACCATATGCGCATGCAAGGGATTCATGGCTTTTTGGACACTATAAATCTGCCATCTGCATCACAATGGGAAATATTTACGAATCTGCCTTCAGTTATCTTTGAAAATACTTAGTTTTGCTGACAGCAGATCGCATTGGACGCAGTGCTTCATTTGGCATAGGACACCAATCTCTCACGCGCTTCAATTATTTTTATTCTTTCGTGATGGCGTAGCAAGGCCACCAGACTTTCGTTAGTATGCGTCTTCTGATATTTTATTTTTACTTTTTAGTTCGTGGAAAGGAGGAGCTGAACCAAAAACTCGTTTATAGCCCACAAAAATGTCTAAGATGAAAGAGCAATTGGGCCATAGCCATGTTATTTTCGAGTCCTGATCATACTCTGTGTGCCCAGTTCAATTCTTATTCTTACTCAAAATTGCGAAAATCCCCATTTGATAATTCAGAAGGACAGTTGGCGAGCATACGTTTACTTTCGATAAATTCTCTTCGGGCCATTACATTTATATGGAAGGGGAAGGTACAGGATGACAATTGATTGCTTGTCACCCTGTACCTTCTCCTTCCATATAAATGTAATGACCCGAAGAGAATTTATAGAAAGTATACGTATGCTCGCCAACTGTCCTTTTTACTCAACAATTGTTCCCAATTATTTTCACTATATGACTTTTTGCCACAAGCATTCTCTGGATTCTTACCGTGCTGTATTTGCTCCCAGCGAAAAGTTACTATGCAATCGGAATTCAAATTATTACAAAAGTAGCTGCCTGTGTTAAACTTAGATTATTCATTAAATCGGTCCAAGTCTGAGATAAGCAGTCGAAGGCTGGCACAGGAAGGAAATACAACGGACCTTTTACTCTCGATGCTAATTCAGTCATGTGCACGTAATGTAGCTGCGCATTGCGCAGCCTTTTCCTCACATCGTATTTCAACGTCCACCTTCTGCCCTTAAACTTATTCTACTCTCTTAAATAATTATAATATTTGGCAACCCTCTCATGCAACTGATAACGACTTTTGTCCGTTGATTTTAATCAGCACTACTTAACACCCGAAATTTTGCTGAATATTTGTCTATCCACATCTGTGTGCAGGGGTTTAGTATTACTGATTCAAACGAACTATGTTGTAAAACTACACTGTTCAGGGAATACAGGGTTTCGATATAAGTCGATCTACCTCGTCATGAGTGATATCTTTATATCTCTATCGAGTCCACAAGGCAGTTTTAGTGATGTCTTAGTCGTTGGACATGCTGCTGCTTTCTGCTGTGTCGTAATGTCAGACATCGGTCACATAGTTTCATCACCGCAGATGTTACCGCGCAGCTGTTTGCTCACCATCCGCAACTTTCACTGATGAAGTCCACCGCGCTGTCCGCCATCCAGTTACTAGGTTAACAAGCATTCTTTTCTTCTCAGTGAGGAAATGTCTATTGTACTTTTACTTGTTGCAGCTGCGATCATTACTAATCTAGCACAGTACTTCTTCCCGCCTGAAGATCCGTGGCAACAGACCTAGACAGTTCCAGCCATTATCTTCGTCAGCGTCGGAGGCCGTATACCGAAGGTCCAAAAACCATTTCCATGTCCTGATGGACTGCGTCAAGCCAGGTTTTGACCTGGCCCCCTTTTCGAATTAGGTAACGGTTTCGGATCGAGCGCAGCAACACCGAGCTTGTGAGATTGACGACAGAAAACGTGTACAAACCACCTCAGTCACCTTTCCTGGATGACCTGGGTTATCCTTGCTATGCTGTTGCAGCGAGTGCGAACTATTTCATATGAGATGAAGTCGGTGTACTTCACTCGGAGGATGGTCCTCAAGCAGTAGTGGTCGAAAACCTCCAGTTTTCGTTCAAGTTCTACGCTCATAACCCAGCATTCGTAGTCGTATAAAAAACAAATCGCACAGATGCACGATGCACGCGGACTTTCATGGTAATGGAAATATCGCGTCGGGTCCATACGCACTTCTTAGGGCTAGAGAAAACTCGTCGAGCTGCGTCAGTTCGGGAGACGATGTCAGCCCTTCTCTGTCCATTCGGCAGCAACCTCACTCCGATGTATTTGAAACTGCCAAATACCGTCAGCTTCACGTAGGTCCTTTCCAAGAATCTAGTCACTGACATAGTTAAATAGGATGGACGACAGGAAACAGTCTTTTCGAACGCCAAACCGGATATCAAAGTATTCTGAAAGGTTGTTATGGGCCAGAACCCGCGCAGTAATGGAGTGGTTGTATGCCTTTGTCATAGCGCTTCTTTGCTTTACACCGTCTAATGCTTTTATGCGCCATAGGGGCTCACGATAAATGAAATCGAACGCAGCAGCGAATTCTCCTCAGTCGCCGTTAATTTTCCAGTTTTTTTGTATTCCTTATTAATCTCTTATAACCCTAATAGGGCAGTTAGATTTATGCTTACTTTGTGCCAGCTATGTATCTGATGCAGAATTTTTGGCAAAGATCTGCTACCAGGCTACCAAGAAACCCGTCTTCCTTCAAATAGGATGGCGCTGACATCTATTTTTATTGCACGAGTCAATTTTGAACTATTTGTTGTTTTTCTAGATGTTTTTAATCGGCTGCCTGTCAGAACGGCTGGCATATCTATAAGGAAGAGGAGACTGATTTGCAATTCAACCTCCACAAATCTCTCTGCAGCCCTACTTAATGTTTGAGGACGAAGAATTACGCTCCAAATATACTCGATTAGGTGTTGAATTCAAAAAGGTTGGTTATTTTATCTTCTCAAACGAAACCCCCTTTCTCCTGCAGCTACGCGAAAAGCACAAATTAACGAAGGACAGTCTTCGGGATAGCCAACAAAGCCTTAAACTCCTCGAGGTAGGCATTTCAGTTTCTGGTGGGTCTACGAAGTTTGTCCGCTAGGGGAAGTTGGTCGACCAGAATGTCCACATTCGAAATCTTGAACAGGAAAAGGAGAGTCTTCTTTTCAGAGCGCAATACCTTAGCAAGCAAGCCACATTCCTCCAGTCTCAGTTAGAGTCCACAACTCGAAGAAACAAGTTCTCAGACTCTCTCCACCCTAGTCAAGAAGGAAGCGGAGCTGAACCCTGCGACGACGCTTTATCGCACGCTCTACAGGAATGTAGCACACTTCACGAAGAAGTAAGCCCTCAAGCTCCACATTTACCTATCACATCTTTTGTCTACTAATAATTCCATATTTTGCTAACTCTTCATATTGTTACATTGGAATGTACGGGGTGCCTAGAGAAGGTCGATCACGTTAAAAGATTTATAGTCACACCTAACGCCCAGCTGAATTTGTTTGTAAGTTCTCCGCTCCCGTTCCTGACTCCCTAAAGAATGCGCCTACCTTCCACCGCCCCAGTCGGTGTTTACCAAGTTGGTGCCTTCTGTCACGTAATCCATTTCATGCTATCATGTCAGCGCAGTAGTACCGAGGAGTCGTTGAGGCTAATAAATGTTTAACCTTACGAGCTGCGTTCCTCCAGGCCAGGCTCCTCAGGTGAAGAGAGGAGTCACGGGAAGGCCAGTGGTTGGAGAAACCGGCTGGCAACTTCAAACGCGAATGCACGAGCATCAGCTGGCAGTAGATAAGCTAGACCCAAAGTCGGAGGTAGCCACCCATGCTGCAAAGGTCGGGTACGTCTTCAATTTTGACACCGTTGAAACTGTGGGCCGAGGTGACGATTACACGTCAAGACAGATTAAAGAAGCTTGGATGTCGACCGACTGTTCGGTTAACCGCCACATAAATTTGCCGGTCCCCTATGTTGTGTTAAGAACATTCTTATCAAAGGATGGTCACGACACGGAACAATCGGGGCCCTCAACCAGTGATCCCCTCAACCAACTTATCCAGGCGGCAGACTACAGCGAGGCGGAGGGAAGCCAAACAAACACTGACGCCCCGGCTGCAGACAGCCTCAATGCAGAACACACAGCGGATGCGGCCAACGGTTACCAGAGGACAGGCGACGGTGAGGTGGGGAGAAGCCAAACAAACACTGACTCCTTAGGCGCAGACAGTCACAACGCAGAGCGGAGCGCGAAGGATGGTTACCAGGCGGCTGGTACGGCGAACCGTTACCACCCAGAGACGCAACCTATGCAGAGAGGCTCGAACTGAATTGGCAGACTACGCCCGCGGACGAAAGGAGCAGCATATATCGACAGCCAGGAGCCAGAGTATTCACTTTCTGAAGATGAATAGACGAGATAGCTATTCGAAACGTCAGACCACAAATAGACCTCTCCCAGTGAGCACCCTTTCTCCTTCTGACTTACCAGCCGGGAATCGACTTTTCGCTACTATTACGGTAGGTAAGGTATATTATGCACAGAATAAATGGGAGAATAAGCAGTAGGAAATTGAATATCAGGTGACCGCAACTACGGAAGCCAGTGGACGGCGTCTCAAGTGACGTCTCCTCGGTGGTCGTCACATGAAGTCCTGTGTGAGTCGGTCTCTCATTGGTTGTCCCAGAGGCCGGAAACAGCAAACGTTCCCAAAATGCACTTCGACTTGAGCTAGTCGCGACAAGCGTTCAAAAGTGCACTTTGTGTGGAGCTAGTCACTGCAGTAGTTTGGCGCTGGAATACCAACGAGTCTAGGAGAAGAGGATGCGGTCAAGGCTGCTTCTGTCTCCCATGCCAGCTAGGCAACGAGTCCGTGGTGCTTTTGCTGGAGCCTTCGACTTCTAGTCAACAATGTCGCGGGTTCGGGCCTTCGGGGTCGCTATCCTTGGGATTGGGTATAGCTGGCTGATGACGGCTACTAAGCCAGAAATGGTTATCTCAGTCCTCATTGTCTTCATCGGTAATGTTTTCCTGCTTGTACATATATATATGCATTTTATAGTATTGCACATGAAACATCCAACTGAATTGGTAACTGATACACTTGAAATCTCCCTTTAAATGTTGGGACTAAGATTGCAAGTAAGAGGAACTGATAGAGGATAATATATATTGCGCGAAGTCTTTGCGTACTTGACACCTGACACAGATGGTTGTGGGAAGAGAGAGTAATGTAGATGCTGCGCAAATCGAATATTCCTTAAAAATAACTCATGCGCAAGTCACTGTCCCTACTCCGACCTGTTTAGAGCATAAGGTGGATATAAGTGAAATCGATGGTCGAACATATGCATATCCGTGATAGAGGAATTTTTGGGTCCTGACGGTCGCAGGACAATCCTCTGCGCTCTATCTTATTTTTCCATTTATTATTGTGGCCTATTTTAGGACAGTCCTTTTAATAGACGCGACAGGCTTGATCCACTTTTATTATTTTCTCTTTTGCCTTACATATTATGGATGCTGCCATGTCGTGTCTAGAAATTTTCTGATTTTGACTCATGTTATGCACAAAATAGCTATCTGTTTATGTTGTGCCTGTTAATAAACGTCTAGGGTTTAGGCTTTTGTGGTCGAGGCGTTAAATAACAGGAATAGAAGGCGCTGGTATGTCTCATAACCCACAAGAATTAGCAAGCAGCGGAATGCATCCGAGTCGCAATTGGATAGGACCTTATAGACCAAAACAGTCATCAACTGATACTGGCGGTGAACTCCACCAGTCCAAATATCATTTTATTTTACGGCCGTCTAGTTATATCCGCTCTCGGAGTTGCAGGAGCTTTGCTGTCAGGAAATTTTATGTGGTAGGCAAAACCTAGACATCTTTTGGAAGCAAAGGAATTTTAGCATACAAGCATGAACGAATTGCTTGCTTAGGCTAGCTGTGGTACTTTGTTTAGGGAAGGATTTCAAACGAGATATTTAACCCGCACTACCACTATAAGTTGTCTTTTTTAAATTCCTCATAATTGTGTGTATTCAATTTCTGAGTGTATTGCATGATAATTGAGGCCACTGCTAGCATTTCTACACATCCAAAAAATAGCCAAACACATAAAGGTATGTTAAATGCGTTTTTTATGTTCGAAATTAAGCTGTGGGATTGACATCCAGACGTCTCTTAAATATAGAGGAAAAGGAAGTCAGTTTGTAGTCCTCAGCCAAATCAGTCTGAAATAAAAAAATCTCTCCCCCTCCCCGTAGAAGCCTTTCTTACGATTAATTCAGTGCAATTTGACGATACAGTTGTCGCCGGCTATTAAGCCCACAGCTAATAAGCCCAGCCGCGTATTATGCCCACATCAGCTTGATACGGAATTTTACATAGCAATATCCGCTGGCTAATAAGCCCAGTCTCCGGTTACAAAGCCCAATTTGCCGGATGTGATTTGTTTTCATTTTTCAAGTTAAATTTGGTGACACCCTTTTCCGACGGCAGCAGAAATGAGGCGTCAAAAGGACAAACCCCCAACACGAGAAAGCCGCAGGCGCAAAGAGCTAACGCACCCGAACCGCAGCGCTGAGGACACACACACACACAAAAAGCGAACAACGCGTTCAGGCTCACGCTAGACGGTACCGACAGGCGTGACCCCAAAGCATATCAAGGTCGTCTGGCTAGCCTCCCTAGGTCTCGAAAACACAGACAAACAGCACTCTTTTCTTGTACATAACCAAGCTCTACACATAATACAGTACGTATGTCATTTATAATGCCTATCCTGCGTTTGCTAATCAAGAGCTAGGACTCTCCGGTTAATGCGCCCGCCGTTTGTTAAGCCCAATTTGGTCTGGGTCCGAGGTGGGCTTTATAGCCGGCGACTACTGTATTTTGCAAAAAACGTAGAACCAGTATATGTTTTTCTTTACTTTTTGGCCATCGTTCGTAAGTCTATATGAAGCCATCTCGTAGGACAATTGCGAGAAAGACAACTTCTTTTTCCTTTATTTCCGCCGGTATGATTCAGTAATGTGAACAGATTTAAGTTCTCTGTGTTACTTTATACCTCGTCCACAACTTTCTCTTTGTAAGTAAACCTGCGGAAACTGGCATATTCTAGGTTCTGGCGTCCCCTTTCTCATTACCACTGTACTTCCTCTTAAACTTTCTGCTTTTGCCCTTCTAAAGCTCGTCTCCCAGTCCGCGCAATTTCTCGAGCGCATTGCTCTCCTGGAAACACAGCTGAACGAGCTCAAACGAGACCAATACCACCATGCTCCTGGTGGACTTCATTCTGTCGCGGTACAAACGACTCCGGAGTCCCAGACTGGCGCTCTGCTTCCACTGCCGTCTGCGCGTGCCCCATCCTTAAACGTGCGTTTTCCGTCAACAGTGTGGGCGTAATTTTTGTGACCCTGGCCATCCCTTGTTCCCTACCTGTACGACTTTCTTCTTTGCTTTTTTTCCGTAAAACCTTAGTCTGGATCCGATTCGCTAAAGGGCAGGACAGAGGGTGATGAAGAGGGGGATATGGACTCCCTCTGTACTGGCTCCGTGTCCCTCCCCTCCCCATCCACCAGCTCGGGAGCCCTGAATGTGGAGTTTTGTCCCCCATCGGGCATCCCAGCCACTGCTGCCCCTGCCGTCGCCGCTTCGGAGGCCTTTCCTGCTACCGCTACTCTTCGAGCCACCAACAAACATTCACCGAACAGCAGTCAACCGCATATGCGCACCGTTTCCCTCCCCACTTTTGTGCTGCCAAACCACAGCAGTGGAAGTCTCAGTGAGCAGCAGCAGCAGCAGCGGCCGTCTTTTGACAGCGCAGCCATCATCATCAACAGCAACAACAAAAACAGCGATGAAGCCTCCCTACGCGAACGTCTTCTTTTGCACAGGATCGGCCAGCTAGAACGACAAGTTGCGGAGGCCTCCTTGCGTTGCAGTCTGGCTGCCCGACGTGACAAGCTCGCACAAAAGGTACACAAATTTCGTCCGCACGCCATTATCTGCCCCCTTGAATCAAGTATTTAGGGATTAATCGTCTTGTTTGCGTGACCAATTAAATCTGTTTGGTCCACGTCAGCGGAATTGCGCTTTTCCGCTATTGCTTCCAGCCATTAGACTTTTACCTACTGGTTGATAAAAAAGATTTCTGTTAAATCAGACCCACTGCCACTCCTGACCTAATTCGTGTTTTTTCCTGTGTTTTTTACCCCTTGTCTTCATGTCCTCACACATCAAATGGGTCCAAACTAGTTGGCCCTATGCTAAGGTGAAACGAAATTAGGCTTATTCTTCCACCCACACTGACAAATGGGTCATTATTTGCGAAGACTATTTCGTGTTTATCGTCCGGGAACCTTTGCCCATTCGAGCTTGTCAGTATTTTAAATATGCTAAAATCAGTAGCAAGCCATTAACTCGAGGTATTATTTAAAGAAGTATGCTTAGAATCCTCGCACATCATGAGCATTTGAAATCCCTTCCATGTGTGTATAGGTAAAGAAGGCAGGTGGATCACCGGAATTATGGTCTCATTCGTCTGAGCTTTCGAACACTTACTGGAGTCCACCGTCAGAGATAAGTCATCAACAAAAAGCCAGTAACAGTTATAGGAGGCAGGGGCCAATCAACCACCAGTGACGTCAGTCCGGAGTTGATTACGCAGGGCTCATTATCTGATCGATAAATCGATTGACTGAGTTCTCATTTTAAACCCAGGTTTAACTGCATTGTCGGGCTGTCTTGCTACTGACGTGGGCAATTATCGTCGCGGTAACGATGTTAACCTCGTGACCCGTCTCGTAGGTGTGGGCAGCCACTTATGATGATGCGTCACCCTTGCGCAGGTTTCACGGGGCTGCTGTCATTGGCGGTTGATTGTCCCCTGCCGCCTATAGTTGTTGCTTTTCTTTCATTGACGATTTTATTTCTGACGATGGACTCCAGTAAAAGCATAAATGCTTCAAGGAATAAAAACATAATTCCGATGCTCGACATGCCTTTGTATTTTTCGTCTTTGCCGATGCGATTTCAGTCGCAATCTTTTTTCTCCGGACGTTTCCCCTCGTTGTCCCCTTAAATATTTATATCTCGCAATCGTAGCGCCCGAGGATTTGACAGCTTGTGTTATTCTACGCCTATGCTAATCTTTGACAAATAACAATGATCTCTCTCCTTTTATTTCTTGCAAACGTGACTATCACCAGGTAGGTATGTAGGTTCTATTCCTCTTCTCCGTTTTCTCATCTCTCGAATAAACTAGTGCATGCTTTCGATATTCAGCGCAATATCGATAAACGTTCTCATTTCACATAGTTACTACCGTTTGCCGTGACGCTGCTATTGACGGTGCTGTCGATGATACTTTTAATCTCTCCTAATCTGTTTGATGCTTCAGGCATCCAATGCTACCACATCGTCTTCGATTTCCTCTTCATTGCGGGCTGTCGATGTCAGGCACCACCAGCTACAACAGCAACAATCCCATGACCCGTCTGCGCAGGACGCTCCTGAATTTGTAGACACCGACGCGTCCCAGCTGCCAGCAGTGCTCGATGCCGACGAAGAGGGTGCGGCTAACGTCAGCACTCTCCTCTGCGAGGTTCTCCAATCCCAATTGGCTCAGTGCAACCGTCAACTTTCCGTCTATGCTGGTCGGGCTGCCTGCGCCTCTGAGGAGGTGAGTTTTACCCTACCATCTCAGGTTCTTTACCTGACCATTTTGCCGCGCCGCGCGTCCTCAACACTGCGTAGTTTTTCTGTTAACACACACAGTTTACCCTGAATTTGGACCTCGGAGGTGAGATTGTGCTGTGAACAATTCGCTGCATCACCCTCTAATCGCACACTGGTCAGCTGCACTTAAGATCGGTAAATCGCGAAGTCTCTCGGCTCTGGGTCGAAACACCGTCGCATGCAGTCAGTGGTTGTCTGTGTCCATTTGTGTGTTTACGTCTGGCGGCAGTGTATGCGAGTTTTCTTGTTGTCACCTCTACTTCGTTCTTAACTGGCAGAGAAGTTGCCGGCTGTAGGCGCTGGCTCTTCAGCTTATTTCCTTGATCTAAACCGTCGCTAATCTATGACTCACAAGTTAAAAGCGCGCAGACATCACGCATGAACTGCCCTAAATTTCGTAAAGGGGTCTCTGTACCGTAAAGAAGACAGTTTTTTCTAGATATTATCATTTACGATCTGAAATATGTATATATTTTCCAAATGTCTGGCAATATGCGAGGCCCAGGTAATTGAATAGAAGACGGTGAGGCGTTCTCTGGAGCCAGTTGTTTATTTATCCGATGTTTTGGACTCGCACGCGAACCCATTGTCAAGGAATAAAGGATTGTACAGCTCACTGCATATTTAGCTCATATATGCCTGGAGTGACCTTCAGCTGTGCTATTGATTTGTTCACACGACACCTGATAACCAGCTGGCAGATCGATGTGTCCATTAATAGAGTCCTTGCGTGAAATTCTGTCGTCTGAATGATTCAGTATTCTCGTGTCTTCAAAGTCAAAGCCGTGCCCTGGTGAGGATGCGTGGGCGGCTACCAAGAAAAGTTTGTCATTGTGTCGCACAGCGAGTTGGCGTTTATGCAGTTTCGTGAGAAAACCAGAATTTTGGAATCTGAGTATATTTTGGATCCTTTAGTCAAGGCCAAATATAAAGGTGCATAACGAATAAAAAAATGATAGCATATACAGGGCCATTAGACGAACTTCTTTATTGTGGCTTCAACCAACAATCCCAAATGTGCACCAGCGGATTTACGCCATCTCAGTGCAGCTCAAAATGATCAACCCACTCAGCTTCGGGCGTATTGCCTGCGGCATGGCGCTGTATATCCTCGTCTGTTGACGGCAAATAAGCCAAAAAACTATTCGCTTGCTCCTGTCTTTGTTCCTAAGACCTCTCGCTCCAGTGTTGCGGCCTTGCGTTTACTTCTCACGGCTGCCAAAACATTTTATCACCATGATAGCAGCGACTGTTGTCTGAGTGGAGCATTTAAGATACGATTATTCGCCTTGTCGCCAGCATATTTACACTAAGAATACTACTACTACTAATAATCAGGGCTTGAGTTTACTTTAGAAATCTCACCTGCCCAACTGCCTTATAGATGCCGTTCGCATTGCATCATCTAAGCACTGCATAGCGGGGCCACTGTCCTCCACATTAATGACGGGAACGTCAGCTGACCAGATCTCTTTAACCTGCCTTGCAAGCGATAACCGCCTCTTTCCTGGAGTGGCATTCTTTGCTATCGATGTAAAATCCATTTGGGAAGAAGTCGATGGCCCCGATGTGATTCGAACCTATGAGAGGAAGGAAGAGGCTTTAGAAGCAGACAGCTGGATCGCTGGGACAATACTTTTATTCCCTGACGTTTCGAGATCCGTCGCGGATTCGTCATCAGAGACATAGTCAGAGAGTAGTTGCAGATACGGGTGCGTATGCACAAGAGTTTGCAGTATTTATAGGATGCAGGCATTACTGCAAACATACAACGACAATTAACCGTGATGGCTTTCTTGCGTGTAGGTATTCTGTTGAACGGCATGCGGGCTCTGACCTGACCTTTCATCACGCGTGGTTGATTCGGGCTTGATGATTGCTCGGTCATCTGGCCCTGTGCTGTTGGCGTATGACGACGCGGTGGCCTGTCCGTTCCCCAAACGACGGCTTGCTTTGGCCAAATTGAGTCTTAGCACTGAATATGGATTGGGCAAATCGTTGCCCGTGAACCATAACTCAAGTAATTATTTGTTCACCCGGTCGCAATGACTATGTTTCTGATGATGAATCCGCGGCGGATATCGAAACTTCAGGCGAATAACGGCATTCTCCCAGCGATTGAGTCGTATTTTTCTTCTCAGTGGAGGTATCCTCGAGAAAACTCCGGTGTAATAGCAGTTATTGTAAGCAAACATGCGTCGCAGATTCATTATCAGAGACACGGTAGCTACCATTTTCTGCGAAAAGGCTTTAGTATAACCAACGCTCTGTCTACCTCACCTCTGAGGTCCCGACCGGGAGCCGTGAGTTTAATCACAGTTTGGGTCAGACTGCTGCAACTTCTGAACTCCACCAATTCAGATAAACTAAACTGACTGTCCAAGCAGAATCGCCCAAGCAATACATGTAGAATCGACCAGCTGTTATTATTAGGTTGCAAATTTAAATCGAACCGTTTCCATTCAATTTGTTGAAGGGGCATTTCTTTCAGGCAACCAAAAATGGTAGCACTTGTTATATGGAGTAATTAAGCATTGTTGTCCTATTTAAATTATGGCATTTAGTTAACATTATGTTTTTATTTTATGAAAGGTGGAAGTTTTTGTGCCTAAAATAAGCATCTTCGGGCACCAGGGCTTTTTGTTTTGATCATTAACTGGGACAAATTCATGATGAACATGCTGTCTTTGATCGAACGTATAGGAAAGAATTTGAGCGCTTTAAAAGTAATGATTTTAAATTGAGACGTAAGGAACGTTCAGGATAACCGAAAGAATTTTAAGATGAGGAATGGGAAACTTTAATTGGTCATGGTCCGTGTCTAACGTCCCAGGAAATGTCACAAGTACTGAGAGTTGAGAAATCTCTTGTTAGCAGATATTTATAGGCATGGGCATGAAAGACGTAAAATCGCATGTTAAATATTGTACTCAAGACACTAGTGCTTGCACCGAATTGCATCTGATGACGCAAAATCGATCCATCCTGATAATCCGAAGCGTAAACAATCCTAGACTACATCTGGTCAACCATCCTCAAGAGTAACGAAAGCTTAACAGATTTTTCCATGTGGATTTAACTTGTAACTCAAAGGATGAGAATGTATTATGACTGTGAACGGACAATATCCTGAATAAAATATACGGAATAGTTACTATGAAACAAATGCTCTGTTATTTTAAATTATCGAAATTCTCATTGAAAAATTCAGAAGATGAATTGTCGAACATACGTTTGTTTTCATAAAAGTAGTAGCACGAATCAATTCCCACTTATAATGATAACTGTTTTTGGTAGGTTCGGATGCTTCTTTTGGTCCATGTGGGAAAAACTCGGCGGTTTCGGCAGAGTTCTAAGCCATGGCCGTAAGCGAGTGGCTTGAGTGCAGCCAGCGCTCAATTCATCTGTGTCATGAAATCCAACTGGTTAAACTGTTGATTTTACTGTCTAAGTTGTCTAACTTGCATCTCAATAGGCGGCATTTTGACAACTGTGGAAGCTGTGATTGTTTCTAGCGCGGAGAGCTTGCTCCCTCTCATTTACTGCCACTTTGTATTATCATTCCTGCCGGGTGCTATGCCGATTGAGGACATAATTAAGTACTTTTAAAAGTCATTTTGTGGTTTAAAGATGCACAACGATCCCAGTGGTCTGTAAACAGTCCTCCTGTCAGTGAAATCTGCAAGTCAAACTAGCCGTTTTACATAGATGTGTGTATTTAACAAAGAAGGCTGGACAAACGGATGCACGATGTTAACATGACAGGAAAGAACGAACGTATACAGTTACATGGTACATTGGAGGGGGGTGGGGGCAGCATTGAGTAAAGTTGGGGTGTTTGCATTAACGATCTGGACGTGAGCAAACACATGTTCACACCCTGTAACAATGGTTGTCCCAGTTTATTGCTGACTACATTCTGCCGCCCCTTCTAATAATCATTATCATGATACGTTTAACGGAAGTTTTAGGGGATTGTGTCGGCCTCTCCTGTCCTTTTGGTAGCCGAATCTCGGGCAAGGACTGTTTGGGCGGCCCCATCAGGAAATTTTTTTATTATTTCTGCCTACTTATTTTAAAAAGGTAGGATGTTTTGTTTCGTTATTTTCTTCGGGGCGTTTTGGTAGGAGCCTTGGCTAGCATGCTCTCGTGCAATCATGCTCCCTTATTGCATCTACTCTAACAGTGGCGTTATGCTACAGCAGAGGTAACATTATCAAAAGATGGTGTTTTCCTAAAGTAACATACCATCACATAGAGTTATTACGCAATTACTTCTTTTATGATACGATTGGCCGCGTCACCTCCCCCCTGGTACTTGAAAGGGAGCGAGAGCGAGAGAGAGAGAGAGAGCAAGGGATAAGGTAGGGTAAAAGATCATCGAATACCAAAAGTTTAAGATTTACACGATATCCACATCTGCTATGGAGGCAGGTCGGCTTTCAACTTCTCAATTTTTGTCTCTTCCCACGTGAGATAGCGTGCTAATGGATGTGCAGAGTGTTGAAATGGCGATGTATGGCAATATATATGATGGAAGCTTTGGCGCATAGTACGGGAAGAATTCGTAGCCATTAGTTCCGAGTGGAAAGGGTGAGCGACCTCACTGAGGATACGATCAGCAAATTGTTTGACCGTCTTAAAATCAAGTCAAGTTTATTGAGGGAAATAAAGGCAAACGCCTTTGAACTTCTTATTGGTACGTAGTGTTTCAGACATGTATTGGCACAGCCGAACATTCCAAAGAAGTCGTTGACACAATTGTTGACACGAGCCAGCAGTGTAGCTGAGCAAGAAGAACAGACCGAAAAAACTCCGAAGGCATGGCTCATAATTCAAAATAGAATCTAATTTGTGGTTTTTAGGAGAAAAACTGTCGCTCGTCGGAAGAAGTTCGTAAAAGATTGGACCAGCATGCTGCTGTGAATGTTGGCGGCAGCCATGAGGTCCATGATAAGTAATATCTAAATCAGAAGGGCCACACGAAGGGGCGACCTCAGAGTCAGGAGAACGTCCTTAAGAACTGGAGATGCAACCATGATACGCCCTTGCTAAGAGCAGAGTGTCGCTGTATTATAATGACAGCTAACAAACACAGGAAACGCCGGCAGCTGAAGGGAGCATTCGGAGGATACGCTTAAAATTGACCAGCTGAAAAAAACTACAGAGTAGCAAAAAATGAAGGGGAGAATGCAGGCATCTATGAATCGCCAGATTAGGGCTTGTGATGTGCAATATGAACGCAAGCCGCGAACATGATGAAACGTTTACGAATTTCGAACTTGAAAAGCTGCCAGTAGCGGTAAAGTCCACTACCCGCGGTTAATTGACGTTCACGGTTTTTTCATTTGCCCGCCCTATCGCAAGGTACAAAACGAGCTTATTTGAATGATTACACCAGAAGGGCAAACTTTGTTTTTAACTACTCACGTGTTGCGGCGGTCAAATCTGTGTCACGCTGCCCCACGCATAAAGATCCTACTACCACCATTCCGTAATACAGGTAAACCCATCAACTAGTGTCTTCGTACACTCCGTCGTTGTCAACTCTTTCTACCGCTCAACGAGCATGCCCTGCCCCCTCCCCCTTTTATCACTTTTCCATTGGCCTTTTGCTCAGTATTCAGTGAATGCTGTCTGTTTACGCCAGGTGAGGAATTTATACGAGCACCTGACTGCCACCCGTGATCAACTGGAGGCGCAGCGGTTAGCCACGGAGGCGGCCGAACAAAAAGCCCGTGCTCTGGAGGAGGAGTTGGATACCACTAAGATGCGTACTGCCCAACAGCTCTCCGAAATGGCCCTACACATGGCTCACCTCACCGACGAGATCAATAGTCTGCGCGTCAGCCCGCCAACGCAGCCGCCGCCGCCGACCCGCAGTAAATCCTCGGTGACTAACGGTGCCGGCGGCGGTGGTCGTCGACCACAGCAACCGGCCATCGCTGCTGCCTCCTTTGCTCATCAGCATCATCATTCCCCTGTCCGGCCTCGCCCAGATGGCTTTGAGCGCAGTATCTCAGGTCCAGCCTCTCATGTTCAGGAGAAAATGGTTAGTTGGCACCGCAGTGTGTTGCATTGTCTCTTCCCAGATGTTTTTTTTACTCGTTACTGATATACAGAATGCCTCTGAAAGTTAGCCTTTCTTGTATCTGAGTCAGGAGAGCTGATCGAGCGCCAGAGCGATTAACTTCTTATCCTCAGCTTTAAAACTTGCAGGGGTCCGTCGCCAGAGATACTAGCAATGGCAGCCAATCAATGCTCAGTGATCCAAGTCTGCAGGTAACTGAGCGGAACTGTGTACGCCTGCGCCAAGTCGATCTATCGATTGATTGAGTTCCCATCAGTAAATGAGGCTTTAGTCAACCCTCGACTTGGCTCGTTTCCGGTGCAGGCAGCCGTCTTGTCACCTGCTAGGTAGGCCTTGTTTTCGGAATTGGGGCAACGAAACTAAATTTTTCCAGGGGCAGTGACATGCAAAAGGCTTTTTGCTAGATTACGGTATGGTTACAAAACACTCGGTGAGGGCCAGGCTTATTGTACAGGTAGACAGTGATTAGCACTAACACGGAGAAAAGCCGCGACCTCGGCCGGCTTGAGCCAAAGGTCCTCGGGGGTGAGTTGGGTGCCTGGTCGGGAACTGCAGGCGAACAGATAGCGGCAGTCATGCGGCGAGACGCCGCAGTCGGGGCAGCAATCGGGTATAGACGGGTCCAGCCGGTGTTGGTACTGGCGAAGGAGCATTCAGTAGCCACTGCGTAGCTGCGCCAGGGTACAGCAAGTCACCCTTGGGAGATGTCGTTCCGAGGTAACAATCGGAGGTGGATAGCCACCCAGGAAAACCGGGGGATGGTAGCTGTGTCCACAACGGCTCTCTGGTGAAGGCGCTGGTAGCCTGTCCTGATGGCGGAGCAATCAATGAGTAGATCCGAGAGAGACGAGGCGACAGCTGCCTTGTGGAGACTTTGTATAGACGTCCGAACGTTACGACTAGGCTCGGGAGCGTTGCAACGATGGTGGTTCGGATGGACAGGTTGTGAACAGGTCCACCAGAACTGTTGGCCGAGGAGTTTGTTGTGTGCGGCGACCGGCAGGACAGAAGCCTCCACATGAAGGTGATCGGTGGGCGACATTTTATAGCAGCCCGTGATCGTGCGGAGGGCACCGTTCTGTTCTCACTGAAGGCGGCGGAGGCTGGAGGAGCTGATTGTAGGAGACCAGTTTGATGCCACATAGGTGAGATGCGGCTTGGCCATAGCCTTGAATGTGGTCGCCAGCAACTCTTTCGAGCAGCCCCAGGATGTGCCTTCGAGAGCCTTGCGGACCTTGGTGCACCGGCTCACTTTGATTGCGATCTCCCTCGCATGGTCCGCGAACGTGAAGAGCGAATCTAAATGGACGCCGAGGAGCTTTGGCTTATAGACCAGCGGTAAAGCCTCTTCGTTGACGATGATAGTCGGGTGATGAACAAACTCCCTCGGATCCAGCGTGAAAACAGTGACGGACGACTTGCTGTTGAGATCGACATCCCGCGCTGAGTGAGGTAGTCCACAATGTTAGGCATGAATTCCGAGAGGACCTGTGCAGCCTGATCAATGTTATGGTGCTGGCATAAGAAGGTGAAATCATTCGCGTATGATACCACTTTGGTGGATGCCGGAGGGAGTGGGAGTTCCCGCATGTAAATGTTGAACGGCGTCGGGCTGAGCACAGAGCCTTGAGGAACACTGCAGGTCTGCTTACGGGGCTTGGAGAGTGCCGCGGAAAAGGACACGATCGTGGCGGCCACGGATTTAGGCTGCCAACCATCGGACGAGGCCAGTCAGGACGTTCAGGGAGACCGAGTCCTGCGGGAGCTGATCGTGGCGGTTGCAGTCAAAGGCTCGTGAGAGGTCAATTAAGACTGTCACGGTCCACAAAGGGGGCTTCTGTTGATTGAAGCCCTCGAGGATTGCGTCGCTGAGCTCGAAAAGAGCTGTTGTTGTGCCACGACTCGACCTGAAACGATGTTGGTGGCTGGACAAATCCGCTGTGGACGTCAGTATTGGTAAGAGAAGTCGTTCCAAAATGTTCGCCAGTTGACTGAGGAGGGCGATTGGGCGATAGGAGGTCGCTAGACTGGGGTCCTTGCCAGCTTTGACCAGTGGGATGGTGATCGACTGGCGCCAGCAATCGGGGATGATTGAACTGGCCAGCGAAATATTGAAAACTTCTGCCAGGTAGGCAGCCACCTTGGGGCCGATATGGCGCAAATGGATAGGTGCCAGGCTATCTGGTCCTAAGGCTTACGAGACTTTCGTTTTCCTGACGGTGGTGAGGATAGCATCGGCCGAGAAGGAGATGTCTGGAGGCGGGGTCTTATGGAGAAGACGAAGAAGGGAGCGCTGGCTTTTGGAACTGGGCGCCGAGCGGGGGAGAACAGCTTGTTCATCTTCGCGGCGATCGTACCGTTGTTGGAAATGAACTTGCCATCCCCGAAGCTAATAGACTGGTTAGGTGCGAGCCCGGGGCTTGGTCAAATTGCGTAGAAGTTTCCAGGTGGCGGCTAAATTGCCGCGGAAATTGCAGGCTGCAACTCTTTCACGCTAACGTTTCCGTTTGTCGTCATTGACGGTCTTGGTAATCAAGCCATTGAGTTCGCTGACATGCGGGTCAGTTGCATCTCGCGCTCGGATCTTTTCTCTCTCTTGTTCCAGTCGGGAGGCTTCGCGTGGGTAGTTAGGGCGGAGTATGGGAATGCGACTGTTCGGTATATGGTGGCCTGCTTCTAGGGTGATTTCCGTGCTCCAGGTGGTGGAGGCTACCAGACTGAAACTGGCAAGGGAGACATCGGGAGAGCTGGGGGCACCGTTGGGTTGGAGCCGCGTTGGGCTGTCCTCGTTGAGGACTGCGAAGAGAGCTTGCTCTAGTTCATCCGCCAGGACTTTTCCCCGGGAATCGGCCGCCAAGTTGGAGCACCATAGGTCGTGGTGGGCGTTGAAGTCACCAAGCACCAAACTGTCTCCAGAAGGTAAGTAGGGAGCGATAGAGGCGGTGAAACCAAGAGGACAACTGGAAGTTGGAGGGATGTACACGTTCACGAGAGTTAGCGGCACCGGGCCAATGTTTAAGGAAAATCGCCAGTACTTCCGTGGAATCGGCACCAAGCAGGGGTAGCTGGTGATGGGCAATGGGTTTGTCCACCAGTAAGGCCAAACCTCTACTTTTTTTGCGGCCGCGGTCGCGACGGACGATCGTGTAATCGGCACAGGAAAGGACCTTAGTGGAGCTAGACCACTTTGTCTCTTGGATAGCCGCCACAGCTATGCTGTGCGAACGCATGAAGGCCAGGAGCTGGACAAGCTTGCCAATTAGGCCGTTGGCGTTGAACTGACGGATTTTTAGACCAGACGGTGAGGCAAGGTCGGAGACCAGAGGATTTGGGTTCCGGAAAGGGCGGGCTGGAGGCGTGGAGACCGGTGGGGGCACGGTACAGCTGGGACACACGAAGGCGGGCGACCAATCGGCAGCTTTGGCGAGGCCACTGCAGCGGAGATGGCACCAACCATTGCAGGAGCCGCAACGTACAGACCAGTCGCAGCGGCCCAGGCGGACTCGGCAGAACGAGCAGTACCAGAGAGGTCCAGGGTTGGCCTCAATTCCGGCGGCGAGGCGGAGGAGTCAGAGCAGCGTGGCCGGAAGGGGCTGCTCTGTCATCAAAAACACCGGTTGGGCTGAGGGGGAGGGGTTGATCCAAAGTAGGGAGATGGGTGTAGCAGACCTTGGCCGCCGGGGGGTGGTGGGAACGCGGTCGTAGACGCGTCTACTGTGGTTCTCCGGAATCCGTATTGCAAAGAATACCTTTGAAATTATAAATAGTAAGGGCTGAAAAAGTTGCGCTGGTAGAGCTAACGCCTAAAAAATTGCTGACAGGGATGGAATAGCAAAAAAAACCAAATTTTGGGTGACCTAAAGAGATAACGTAAGGTTCAGGGCTTCGAACCCCCGGCAGCTAAATGATATAGACAAAGCTAGTGACCAACCTCACGCAATCTAAAGTTGCTAACAGAGATGAAATAGCAAAAAAGAAAACCAAATTTTGGGTGGCCTAAAGAGATTACGTAAGGTTCACTGCTTCGAACCCCCGGCAGCTAAGTGATATAGAAAAAGCTAGTGACCAACCTCACGCAATCTAAACTCAAGCGCAAGGCCATTTGTATCACGTGGGAACCCTTCGTATCCCCGAATCTTGGCAAGAAGGGGGGCATGTATGCAATTCCAGCCGATACTTTTTCTGTTTGGTTATAGAAAGAAGGAACGTTACATTTATACTATCTGGCATGGTTTAAACAATCGTCTGAGAGTCCCTTAATCGTAGGTGATGGTAACAAAGTTATGATCTTGCGCAGATAGGGTTGACACATGCACAGGTTGCACGGTATTTATCGTTCATAGTGGTCACCCGCGTGTGTGTGTGTGATAATTATTCACTTCTGCAGCTACCGCTTGGGTCTTAATTGATGTGATGCGAGCAATTAGAAAACATTGTTTAAGCCTACATATACCTTTGCGTATAAAGTTTAAAGAAGACGTGATCTGCTACCAAATCAGTACAAGAATGAATGCTTACACTTTCTATAGAATATGTGTAGATTTATAAGGACATTTGTAATCGTTAGAAAAGTGCATGCTACTTAAGTAGTATTTTGACCGAGTGCAGTGTTTGAAGGCAGCCAACGCATATGCATTCTAAAAGCGATATCAAAACGTGTGCGAAATATCTTCGCAGTAGGTTACATGATAGTTAGTTTAACAACCCCGTTTAGGTAGTCCTTCCTAAATGTAAACGCATTTCGATATTTGAGTTTAGATTGCGTGAGGTTGGTCACTAGCTTTTTCTATATCACTTAGCTGCCAGGGGTTCAAAACCCGAGAATCTTAGTAATCTCTTTAAGTTACTGAAAATTTGATTTTGTTTTTATGCTATTTAATCTCTGTTAGCCACTTTCCAGGCGTTACGTATACTAGCGCAACTTTTTTAGGCTTTACTATTTGAGTATTCTTTGCTATAGCGGTGGCCGTTGGGGACACCTATGTAGTCCGATCTAGCTAGTCTTCGAAACCCTAGCGGACAACAGTATCTTATGTAGGCCCACTCATTAATCCCTACGTCCTGCATGTTTTCCTCCGAAAACGGTGGTTATAAGGTTTTATGGGTGAGAAATTAGGGCACGAAGTGGAATATACTTTAATATATGCTAAATACATTTTATTTTACTGTATTTAGAAGTGTTATCGATTTATATTTGTAGATTTTCCTAATCTGTATTACCATTTAACTTGTTGCGAAGAAACCCGCTTATCAAATTGCAGGTTTCTTGAATTTCCCGAAAAATTGAAATGGTGTTAGAAGGTCGTCCACTTCAACTTAACTGATGTCCAATTTACAGTTCTGGAGTTAGATTAGTATAGTCCGCGGTGCGAAGCGCCACGCACACCTTAAATTTACATGCAAAACAACTTACTCACAGCGGCCGTGGGAGGCAACTTTGACTACATTTTTGTCACTTAGACCTTACTTCTAAAAACTTCCTTCTCCGCCTTTCCTAATTTCCCACCCCCTAAAACTCTATAACCGCCGTTTTTGCAGGACAAAATGCTGGGAATTGGGGTATATGAGTGGGCCTGCATAAGCTATTTTTGTCCCCTAGCGAGAGCAAATTTTAACCTATCACTTCTGCTGGTGGCTGTTGACTAATGCGAGTTTTTGCAGTATGCACGCAATATCATAAGTAATGCTTGTAATTCTTCTCAGGAGCAGCCGGCTTGTCATTGTCATTGTCATTGAACTCTCCTGATCTTAAACGCGACCTTCTTTGGGAACGAAAACTACTACTTCCACATTTAGGGCACCGCGCACAGACGTTTCCTCTACGTTTATTAATTGGCTGACCGAAGGTTCCGTCTAACAGGCCCTGTGTCAGCTTTCTTTAGCTTCACCGAATGAATGATAGAACTATTGAGTGTCGCATGCTTTTGACGCAGAGCATTCAGCAGTGTCCTACTGATCCTGCTTAGCGGCTCTCCTTCCTGCCCGACCATCCTGTTCCCGGTCTTCTTGACTCTGTCGTGACACCGAGCAGGGGGTAGGGTGAAAGATGAGCGGCTGCGGTAGATGTGGCGAAAGTCTAATATCATTCAAAACGATCGATCGCACGCACGCATAAGTCACTGTGTTCACCTTTAGCCCGTTGAAACACTCAGTGTATAACGCCGAACTTGAAAATCTAATTGCCATTGTGCTAGTAGGCTTTTTTCACCGCAATGTCTACTCCCTCAGCTGTCAGGATCAAGTCAAGAAGACCGGAGGCGGGAGAAGGCGCTAACTGGGGCCAGAAGCCCACTATTCATGAACTTATCATACGGAATTTAACCCAGTTCCCTAAATATGTACGAGCTAAATGCTTATAAATGTATAGGTTAGGTTTTTGTGTATGCCCCGCTGCCGAGGGCAGTACATGCGATTCGTACAGCTGCAGTTGAGCTTAGAGTTAGGGTTAGGACAATGGACTTTTGAATATTCCTGCAATTTTACGCAAGACCATTTGCATTACTTGGGTCTTTCCTATCACCGTGTCCTAGCAGCGGCGGGGGGGAGGAAGCATCTAAGCAATTCCAGCCGATACTTTTTCTGCTTGGTTATATGAAGAAATTGCGTTACGTGTCTAACATCTAGCATGCTTTAAACGATCGTCTGAGAGTCCCTTTTTTACAGATTATGTTGCCCTAATTTTGACACTGTTTTTTTGGCCATGAAGTCTCCTCTAACTGAACTTGCCTTTATTTCTTCCTTCCCTTTCCCGAGGTTAGTAGGGATCGGGAGCATTGCGTCTGCTTCCTACGACCGGGTAATGGTTGCCTGTTGTCACTTTAAATGCATGTCCCGCACGTGGGCCCTCGTGGTCCCCTGCTTTCTGTAGCTGTTGTCTCTTGAGGATTGTTCAGAGCAGCTTGTTCGTCGTGTTTGTGCAGCACAGTCGCGTTTTTGGTACCTTTCGTTCACATGCACTTCTTTGTCAAATTGCGCCCGATTTATCACCCCCCCCCGCACGGAACTGCACACTGCTCTTCCTTGCGGACACACTGTGGCACTGATCCGTCCTCTACTCAAGAACGCTATCGCTGAGGCTTACGATCTTCAGCGAAGTGTCGATGCGGGAATACATTCAGTACACTGGCTGCTGACTTACTTTATGAATAAGGTATGGCTCATCCGTATAGGCGAAAATTCTACTTTTGAACACTGTCGTAAATCATAAGCATGATTACAGTTGTCAGAGCGTGACCTTAATCTCTGCACGCACCTCTGTCATTGGCCACACAAAAGGAAACATATTTAGGCTGTCGAAACTGTCTTCTCCGGGGAGAAATTTGCGGAAACAACCTCTAATTTTGTGCAATGCCTCAATTTCATATTCCGCTGCCGGATTTCCAAAAGGTAACAAAACAATATAGGAAGTCAAACGTGATGTGATGGACATTCACTTCGTACTTGGCGGTGAACCTAAATGAAGGTCATGAAATGTGATGTTGTTTGTGCATCTTGGTTTGTTTACAACCTTGGCTTCCTTTCAAACTCTATGCACTTTTTGAAAATGGATGCGGCTGTACACGACAGTGCATTTGCAATTGGTGAATTTGGTGCATATTTCTACTCCGCCTAACCCTGATGTTCATATGCCGTCAGTGGCCTTACTGTGTCCTGTACTTAACATGGCGAACTTATAGACAGGTTTTAAGGCTATTGAGATTCAACCCTAATGGCTGCGATCGTCTAGGCCCTTTTCTTTAGGTGAGGCGAGAAGACGGTGAGAAAGCCAGATTGTTAGCAATGGTGTATTTTGCGGAAGGATAGGAGAATATATAGAAAGAGTTTTGACTCTCGGATGACAGCATTCCGGCTGCCAGGGCGTCAATTCCCGGGAGAGGGAATCGCCGGTGAATGCTTTGTTATGGCAACCAATCACGCAGCTAATGCCTAAACTAGCCATCGTGGCGCAACCTTGAGGTGGGCGAAGGCTGGCTAGCGTTAGCGCGCGGTCGTTTGCACCCAGGTCCAAGGCACGCGGGAAAGCTGCTTTCGCACGAGGTCCTATGCTTTGAGTGACCTCGTCTGTGGCGTCAAGTGTTGGGAGGGCATCGGAAAAACGTGACCACTACAAACTCATCCCGGTTACCGTCTTTAACTGATGAGTGAAACGCGTTTGGAGTATCAAGCCTGCTGAGCGGTCTGCCATTTCGAACTTTTTCAACACTGATGGGGCAGGAAATCACACTGAAATATGGGTGTCCGGAAGGATTCGCCTGGTTATATTTAGCAGGCCACACATCGCCACGGTGATATCACTTGAGATAAAATATAACAGGGTATTAAGGGCCAGTGTCCACGACCTTATAGCCGCGAAAGATTGCGTGCCAGACACCACAATCAAAGGGGCCATGTAACAGAACTCAGACCGTTGCCTCCATTTCCCAAAGTTCTTACTCGCTATCAGCACGGTCAGGACAGTGGTTATATATCAGGCATCGCCAGTGGAGGACTAAAACGAACGTGCAATAAGTTTCTTTGGAACTCACCTCAAGCGTTTTATTTGGGTTGTGTTCTCGTAACTAATGTACGCATAGGTGCCAGCTAACGTTGCGCCAACCACCTGTGGTGTTTATGGCACTCCCATTCCATGAGATCTAGATCTGTTGTGGTAGTTCTGGTTGTACCTGCGTTCGATCACCCCTCTGGTCTTCTTGGCTTTGTCTTGACACCGGGCGCAGGCGAGACAATAGGGAGTGAGTGCGGTAGATGCAACGTAAATCTTCTATCATTTAAAGCCAATCTACGCGTAAGTCACCTTCCCTGCACCATCAGCACATGGTGGACATTGACGAAATCGACCGTAGAAATGTCGGGTTTCGGTATATACGTAGTATATAACTGGATAATTGGTTGATTAGTAGCCCTTTCTGGATCAGGAGTCCCCGACGGTATAGGTCCCTGTGGTGTTTAAATGTGCTGTTGCAGCGTGGGCACGGAACGCATGGTGGGAGTGTAAAGAACTCCAGGCACTGATTCTCCAAAGAAAGCACAAGGAATTCACAGACTCCCCACTGGACCAATGCATGTTTAAGAGGTGCGGTCTGCGTACGGAGAAACTGCTACTGAGAAAGAGACGAATCGATCGTTGAGACAGCACTTTTATTCGCCTGACGTTTCGACATCCGTCGCAATATTCTTCATCAGAGACATAAACGGTTGGGAATGCCGCTATTCCCACGATGAGTCAGCACACACTCACACACACACACAAAAGCGTCGTGACGGCCTCGCTACGGTCAGTCTTGTCTGCTCAATTCTGATTGGCCTATTGTCTTGATCTGCATCTTTCGCGTTTCCCTTAAATACATTCAGCCTTTCTGTGGGGACGACTTGCGCTAACGTGTTCTGTCTGAATGCGGGCTGTCTCGTGCTAGCCGTCTTCTCCGTATTCTCTCGTACCGGGCCTTGGGAACCGGGGTACGCTAACTCACCGTTCGTGCTAATTAGAAGTACCAAGCGTGGGTCGGAACACAAACAGAAAGCAATAGCAGAAACGGTTAACATATACACAGGAATTTGAAGTATATATAAGAAATAGACATTACTGCAAATATTTAACGGAAATTAACGGTAATTGCCTTCTTGCGCGTCGAATGTGCTGCAAGGACCTTGTAGAACAACTTTCCAGTGCAACAGGCTCACTGAAGACCTGTTCACACTGTCTGATCGCACACGCACAGAGGCTTCAGCAGCGCTGTGATCTGTTCGGTCACACCCACCTCAGCTGTCAGCACACCACAGTCAACAGCTATGTGGTACCACTTGACAGTGTTGTTATTACTGGCGAAACTTCGCACTTGGCAGTGTAAACATTTCATGTTTTTACTGTAGGTGGAACTGCTCTTTGGTTAGGTTTTGATCATGTGCACGCACAGTTTGACCGTCGTATCCGACGATGTCAATCGAGTAATTAACAGGCGGCTGGAAGCAAGCGCCGTAACTTGCGCGTGAATGAGGTTATAGTGGGTGTAGACCTGCACTGCATCTACATCACGCTGGCTCCCCTCCTCCACTTGTGCCCGACTTCTTTACCAACTCAGGAAGACTCAACAGAGGAGTAGGCTTAGATGGCTGGTGCAGCCGTAGGTGCTCGTAGGCGAGACGTCAAATCTGAATGGCATCCCATGAAATAAGAGCGTTATTGCAGCCTGACTCACCGTCCGCCAGTCGGCCACTCTACTTCACATAAATGCAGGCCGCGGGCCGGCCGCGCGGTCCGAGTTAACCCCTTGCAGTTGGCAACCTCCTCCCAAATCACCACACTTTAGCGCATCGTAATGGCTTCAAGCGCGTCAGATGGTTTATTTATGCGGAATATGCGCGCTGACCCCTCACTCTTTAATTCCATTCGCAGGCTCCAGCCACTGTCTGAGCCAGTGAATTAGTGCGGGGAAAGGTAATAGCCCTGCCAACATATCTAATGACCATAACCTGTAACCCTTCCCGCCCCCAGAATCCATGAACAAGAATTTTACACAAAACGAGGTTGAGTGGCTCGCATGTGTGCGGGTGCCAGGGTCACGTTAAGGTGAAATCGTGTGATTAAATTCACAGCGCAAGGCGTGGTCTTCGGTCTCCTCGTTCGAAGCACTCTCGTGACCGCTTCAGTGAGAACGCATCCCTCACCTGTCATGTAACTCTCGCTCGCTGCCACCTCCCCTTGCGGTTATCGGTAGTCACTTTTGTGTGTCGTCACTCGCCCGCCTTAGCACCCCGTTCTGTGCAAGTGTGAGCCTTAATAGGCGGAGTTTAACTTGATTGCTGTTTAGTGTGTCAGTCGACGACCAGCTTTCGAGCACTAGTCTGGCCATTTCCCACTGGCCCTGCCGATCACCCGTACCTTCTCAAAGGTGAAAATCTGGTTCCGCTGCTGCACGTGGCCGTAGACCATAGAAAGCTCGTCCTTGCGGTTGATGGGGAGCTGGTGTTCAGGCAACCTCGTGCCAAGGCGTTTGCTCGTTTCACCGACGTGCTTTAAAATCTTGGCAAACGATGCTATAAACCACCAAAGTTCTGGATGTAAATTCTCTGTGAAGAATGTCTCAGAAGCAACTGCAATACTGCTAAAACCGTTCGGGATTGGCTTGGCTCACAAACCGTTGCTAACCATCAGATCGCCCAAGCATCCGCTACCAGTGGCTGAAAAATATCGGGTTTATTTGAATCAATCATCCTGGAGGTCGCCATTCTTAACTGCCTTCACCCCCACCGGAGAGCGTGTCTTGTAGACCTTTCCTCCTGTGTAGCGTTCAATGGCTGGAATGCGAATACTGCTGTGTGTTTGGGCATAATTGCTACCCGTTCTTTGCTTCCCACGCAAGCTCAAAGTAAACATCTACCCGACCTGCATCCCATGGGCCATCTGACGCAGTGGCTACGTATGGGGGCAATTCCGTTATTCTGGATGTCGGCCGGGTTTTTGAGTCGATCGCAGGGTTTAGAGTTAATAGGTAAAATCCTACCGCTGGTATCTTCAGGGTCAGTTCCGTAGATGAAGATAAGAAGAAGGACGTCAGTTGGAAGGAACAGTGTATTCTGTACAGACGTAGTGAAGAATAGGATGGATGAAGTTGACAGTCGGACGAGTATGCGTCCGCTCGCAAGAGTCGGCATCCGGATAGTGGCAACGTGGCAGTCGTTAAAGTGAGCTCCTTTGTGAGTATAATAAGTCTCTGGATTTATTCTTTGAAATACTGTTGTTATAAAACGTACCGTCACTGTGCATTCTGGTGCTGCATGGATTCGCTGATAACTTTGTACAGGGTGTCCCAACAAAATGTATGCACATTTTAGCTCATTGTAAACTTGATTATTATTTTTATCATTTCGAAACTGTAAAAATATTTACAAGCATCATTTTATTGCTTTTTACTGCATTTTTACTATTGCAACAGTGGCTAAATTGAGAGAAGCCATTGAATACTAGTGCACCCGAATAACGAGAAAATTATTTCATGTTGTATGCGTTGTATGCTTCGCGTTGTCAGCAGTGTAGTGATCAAAACAGACGTCAATTTGATAACATTCAGTAAAAAAACTATAAAATTATGCTTGCAAATATATTTACACTTTTTAAATAATAAAATTATGGTAAACACTAATTTTACAATCATGTCAAATGTGTATACATTTTTGGGACACCCTGTAGTCCGGTTGGTATTTGGTGAGGTTAAGCTTCATGCAAGCATTGATCCTTTCATCCGTTAGACGTGATCATAGGGTGGCCTTGATGTATTTGAGATGTGAGAATGACTGAAGTTTCTAATGCCAATTTCATCTGAGCGAGAGAGAGAGAGGGAGCTAAATGCGATCATCAAAAGGGCCATATGTTGTCGACCCCTGGTATAAAGTATTGGTCCGCTAAGTAAAAGAATCCACCCTGTGAAGGCATCCACGATATTAACGTACCTCCCAAAATTTACTTTTTTACCTGACATGTGACGCATCCACTGGCCAGCCATCCACCCCGGCCAGCATATTATGCAACGACCGTGAACACGTTCTCCAGGCAGCCTATATTAGGCACCATCAGGTCGCGACAGCTTTCCTTGGCGCTGTTGATACTTCGGTGATCTCACCTACTTCTGACAGTTGGCTAGCTAAGAAACATTTGTTTTCTCTCTGTCTCTCACTCACCCATGGACGCGCCCTATTTCTACTTTTAGAATTCCTTCTTCACTTCTCTTCGGCGGTGACAAACCGGCCCTGCAGGCAATCTACCATTGCTCCCACCCCTGGCGTTCCTTCCTCTGCGCCCTCTCCTCACGAGCACGGTGGGAGGGACGGTCCCTCCCTCCCCCCACCATCATCGATTACCACTGTGTACAATAATTTCTTGACTTCGTTTCACCCACCCATCCAAGCCACATCAAAACCAATAACGTCTCGCCGGTACACGTGCAGCCCTATTCATGGTTCCTGTTTTTTTAAAGAAGAAATGATGATTGGACCGGTCGTTGGGTCCTCCTCTTCCTCCCCTGACAATCTGTCGAATTATTCAGTACACACACCCTTGCACATTTTTCATATTTTACTACCTTAGAATGATTATTTGGCCATCTTTTCTTTCTGTTAATATTATTGGGTAATTATGATCAAGACTATTAAAGTGGACAGAATTTCGGCCTTTTCCTTCTTTAAAACCCAGAAAGGTGCTGACTGCCGTTCCATCTGAATGGAATTTCCCCTTTCTAGATACATCCCTCCAAGGCTGTATTTAGTCTGTGACGTTTTGGCAGTAAATAAGGGAGACTCATGCCGCTACAGTCTTTAGGTCCGCTTCCGAGAAGAAGTGGGATGCCAGGTGGGGGGGGGGGGTTGTATATTCTGTACTGAGCTAATGGAGAATTTGGCTGTCAGACGAGCATGCGTCCGCAGCCGCAAAGGACGGCGCCCCAAGAGTCAGAGTGTGGGAGTCGACCAGCGAGGTTATGTGTGAGTCAGCCAGACGCGAGAGGTTGGGCGTTGCACTCAGAGTTGGGCCACTACAACCTCATATGCAGGACTGCCGTTTACATAGCAACCTACTGCGCATAGCATCTAACGGACTTTTTTATAGCATAGACGCATTTACTCAGAAGACCGCCTATTCAACTTTCCGAGAACAATCGGTTTTCCAGGCATTCAGGTGGGGCAGTCGGAACATTGAAGGTAGTAACGGCAAATTATCGGATTCTTGTGATTCTATACAACGAGTAATTCGCAGCTCGGTTGATTGCTCTCTCTGCAGAAAAATCTTGGCCGATCGGCCCGCCAGCCGCAAAAAGTGTAAACCACAGGTTTAGATATATGCCCTCCCTATGTTCTACGCATGTGTTAAGTTGGATACCTCGACCGCATCCCAACCCGTATCGCTTTTTGTCAAAATGTTATCCTACATAGTTTTTCCATCCAGCCTCCATTTTGCTTCTGCATTGAACCCGCAGAAATGGCATTTGACACATGGATTCAGTTAATGTAGTGTGGGAAAAATCAGGCGAACATTTCGAACACTGGTTGCTGTATGAAAGCACAAGCAATATCTGTCACATTGGTACTAGGGAATTCGCCGCGGGCCAACCGGCATACTCTTATTAACCTCAGGAATATACCAGTGCGCAAGGTCTCAAAGTAAGTAGACGAATTCCGTGTTCAACCTGTGCCTATCCCCTATTCGCTCCAAACTTCATGTTGTCGAAACGTGAATCCGTGCTATTTAAGTTTGTTTACATGCCAGCGTCTTCAACGGCTTCCATGAGTTATTTTTATTCATTCTCCGGTCTGATTTAGCTAAAGTGAAACTTTGGTTAGCGCGTTTAATCTGTTCCAGCAAGGAGTTCGTCACCTGAAACGCTTGTCCTGCAAAACGTAACTAACCAAACGGCATCAGTTCACTGATTGGTTGCAGGCGACCGAGGACCTCAGCCCTGGGAGCAAAACTCAACAGTGGACACAGGCAAAAACATGCACTGCTCACTCGTTAACTAAGCGGAAGCTAGTCAACCAGAGCAAATGGCCGTAGTTGGAGCTGCCCGTCATCCGAGGCTGTTCTGTACTTGCACGTATATCCAATGTTGTGCGATTTATGTGACTGTGGGGAACCTTAACAGCAAGGCCTAGTTGAAGACTGATCGTAGATGTTGGGTAGTCTGTCTGCACATATTTGAAAACCCAGTCTTTTCCGCTCTTTTTGGATAACATGCAGGCTTGAGCGTTCATTGGAGTTCGTGTCAGAGCCGCTTATCGATTGTGATTCGAATGCTCATATTTTACCAGTAATTAAAGCTCCTGCAGTAAGTCAGTTGCCGCGATCAACTGTATGTAGCCTTTACGAATGGAACCGAATGCTCCCACACAGTTCACAAGACCTCCGAGAGCTGATACTTCGAATATTCCTGAATTCATATGCACACAGGCAGCCAGTTTACATGGCTACCATTCCAACTAATCAAGTTTCTTCTTGTCCATATGTCGCGACAGGAACGGATGCCCTCCAAGGGGACGATTGCGAGCAAATGCTGTAGTGATTCTTACGCATTAATCTACCCCCTTTTTGCGGATAGTCCTGTTGTAGGCTACACTATAAACCTTCCTCTGCTAAACATTGGCTCAGCAAGCCGTGGAATAAATCTGCTAAAGAACAGTACCCGCTAAGTGCTTGGGTACTTGTTGCTGTGCTTGTGTTCACAGCTGTATGGCTTACTAAGCCGTGGTTTTCTCGAGTTACACTGAGTTTTCCAAAAGTAGCGCCCTCAAGGCAGCTGACGCTCATAGATACGCGCACTGCGTTGTGAGTGGTTCGGCTGAATGCCAGATGTTTGTTGATGTCACGAAGTCCTCTTGAACGCAACGCCACTGAAAGTTCTCCCACCATTAACATAATAATTATCAATAAACATAGGTGAAGATTTTATCTTGTGGCATCATTTTTTTATGTTAAATTTTCGACGAACTACACAAAAGTGGCCACAATATACTAGGTTGTGTAGATCTCGTAGAATCCCTCCGTCTACCAATTGACGTTCAGCTTTCTAATATCACTCATAGTAATCACCGTTTTGATTTTAGCCTATGAAATGCATTCAAGTGAGCTGTCCGGCAAGACCGATCTGAGTTCCGAAGGCGACCATGCCTGTCTCAGGCAATCCGATTTGATCAAAATTTCGTTTATTGTTACTGGCTGAACCGCACTGATGAAATTAGATGTTGTAAATTTGCCACAAGCCACGATATTCGCCGTCCAATAACGTCTCGATCGAATCCCCAACGGAAAACTGATCAGCAAGGGCAATGGAATGGAAGTGTATTGCCATACGCTAACAGCGCACTTTATAAAGGAAAGCAAGGTATATACGAGCACATATAAAACACAGTACGCGCCAGAATTCCTGCAACATGCCGACATATGCGAAAGATTGATCTATTGTCGCTAATCGGCATTGAGTAAGGTTGTGATACTGATTATCTTGTAGTCTATTCTGAATTTATTTCAGTTATGATAGGATGCGGGCTTTTTAACGAGTCGTTTTGACTAATAACAAAACTTATGTTCTGAAAAAAGTGACTACTTATATATAATGCGTTTTCGTCATTTATTCTGACTGTCTTTATAAATTCAGATGTACTCTATGGAAAAAATGCACGAAAAAAATAATTTATCGTACTTCTTTGGTAGCAAATAACGCCTCCTTTAATTGTTATACTCAAAGAAAGGGGATCCTTTGGTTTCGAAAAAATTCTAACTGAACTTTTTTACGATTGCGAGGTGTTCATTCATAATACATGGTATCCGTCATTTTATTAATGCTGCCTTTACTGTATAAAGCATGTTCCACACATATTGCAATATTTTATGAAAACTATGTGACATCTTCCTCGAACTATAAGCGAAAACGTACTTTACTTAAGCAGGATGAACACAGTGCGCAGTTCGTAAACCTTGAATTAGAGTGTAGCAGTCAGAAGTTTCAAAATTATTCGGCATTTTAGAGACTTTCTTTAAACTGAAAGATACCTTTCTTAAACTAACACATTTAAAGGAGGCATAATTTGCTACCAAATGAGTACAAGAAGGACTTTTTCGTGTAAGTTTTCAACAATATGTATTTGAATTTATAAAGACAGTCAAACTAAAATGATAAAGACGTATACTGTTGAAGTAATAACTGTTTACAGAACAATCCATTTGTTAGCGGTCAGAACGAAGCTAGTTAAAAAGAGCCCATCTTATCATGACTGAAATAACTTCAGAATAGACTACATGGTAATCAGTATCACAACCTAAGCCAATGCTGATTTGCGAAAGGGTATCAATCTTTCGCATATGTTGGCATATTGCACGAATTCTGGCGCGCACTGTAGGTCTGCAATCGGACCAATCAGATATTATCCCCGAGTAGGTAGTGGATCTACTACCATAGTGACTCATCCGACTGGCAGAGAAGATATTTTGTCTTAGCGGGGTAGAGTCCTCATCTCTGACAGCAGCTTACGCGTTATAACGTGCGCTGAATGTGGGCGGACCGATGATCTGGCACGGTAGGGATTCCCCAGGGCTGCACATAGGCAAGTCAGTTAGGGAGGCTCCGAACACTAGACAGATATGCAAACTAGTAGGGGTTTTGCAGATTTGAGTAATTTATTTGACCCAGTTGTGAAAAAATAGGTGTCATATACGTGCAATATCATACTGATTGGATCCTATCAATGCTGAAACTCCTGTGCACGCATTTGCAGTTTGTGCTAGTGTTTATGTTTATGTCTCTGATGCAGAATTCACGACGCACGTCGAAAAGTTAGGCACTAAAAGTTTTATCCTAGTGATCGCATCTCCTTCTCTATTACTTCCTGAGTCTTGCATGTTCGCTTTTATTGACAAAATGGGTTGTTTGGGCCGAATACGAACCCACACTAGTAAGGGGAAGCCTTATTACAGATAACGCTCTACTCAACTGAGTTATTAAGCTTCATCATGAGCCGTGATTTTCATCACACTTGGCTCAACTTCCCCACCCAGCGGACAACAACGTATGGAGTACACCGATTCTGATTCAGTGAGCTGCCAACCCAAACAACGTTTCCTAAACAGTCAATTCAGAATCCATCAGATACCTATTAGGTGCAATTAATTGGTAGTAGTAATCCAGTTGGCTAGAGTTTTGAGCCTTTTCTTAAATGGCACCGGTTTGAATACCACCGAGGCTGCAGAGATTTTACAACTAGGTCAACTGTAACATTCAGTTCTACCAAAACTTCTTACTGAGTAATTGCGCCAGGAAGTCATCTAATGTTTTCAGATATGTTTGCCAATTTGACTTTTCGGTTTCCAGACTGATTGTTTAGGAAATGCTGCTTGGGCTTACTGTATCAGAACTGCTGGATTTCATATTCACGTTTCGCTAGGCTGGGTGGGTAACTTGATCTAAGCTAGATTTAACTCACTGCTCCCGGTGAGGGGCTCGTAACTAAGTTGGATAGATTGCTGATTGTACTGACGCCTTCCCCTTGCGTGCGTGTGTACGAATCCTACCGAGGCCGCAAATTTTTTCCACAAATGGATCGAATGAAATTTGCAAACGCTCGCTGTTGATCATCTATGAGTTGTAGCCTGATAAAATAACGTTTGTGAGGTGGAATAATTATTTATGGTAAAATGCAATGAACCTGTCGTGTACGAAGTAGTCCGGCCGGATAATAGAATATAGGATGTATCCTAACGGTTATGAACTAGTAGATATGATAAGGCGTGGAAGGCCAGGGTGTTCGGGCTAATTTAATTAAGTGTATAAGGACATATCACCTGAAAAACATCCAAATTCCCAGAGCATCTACGCAAAAAGACCTCGGCATTTGGATACAGAGTAATCTAAAGCCCTCATTACAATCTGTAAAAGCTGCAAATAAAGCCACGGGAGTGCTGCACGCTATCAAAAGGGCGTTTCTAGCCTTCGATGGAGATCTCTTTGGCAGAGTTTTCGGCATATTTATTCGACCACACCTAGAGTATGGTATACAGGCGTGGCGGCCATGGCTAACAAAGGACACAGCATGTCTGAAAAAAGTGCAGCGTCGAGCAACAAAGCTATTAAAAGGTCTAAAGAACCACACTTACATAGATAGACTGGCATGCCTAAATTTATTCCCTCTGCATTACAGGCAACAAAGAGGGGATCTTATCCTAGTTTACAAGATAATAAACCGTCTTGAGAAAGGATAATGCTTTGAAGATACGTTTCAGTGGCACCTCTAGCCTCATCTTCGTGGGCACACAATGAAGCTGCGCCCGAAAATGTCCAAGCTAAACCTCCGCTCTGAATTCTTCACACAACGTGTCATACAACAGTGGAACAACCTTCCAGAGTCGGTCGTGGAGGCCACTTCCCTTCAGATGTACAAACAACGCTTGGATAATTACATGCGTCCCTTCTCCTCTCTCAAAGTCTGAGTTCTAAAAACCCGACATATATTGTAAAAAAACAATGATACTCACTGTTTGCCAATACTGTGTTAGAAGTGGTAAATTTTAATAAGTGCTTGTACACGTGTTAAATAGGGTTTTCAAAGACTTTGCCTATTATCCTCACCAAATAAACTGAAAAGTTAAACTGAGTAGAATAAAAGTAATGAGTAAGTTACTCCCAGAAAAGTACAGTCCAGCCATGAATGGGCCGAAGTCAAGAGGCGCAGTCCGGCAAGTAAATAACCGGGTCTGGACAACTACAACTGCTCATTAGTTCGCCGGTTCTGGGAGTGACTAAGGGTAAACAACCCCGCAGTAAGTTCCTTTGTGCACTGGCCTTGAGAAGTGGTTGACCAGTAAGCCAGACAGATGGTGACATTAAAACGTGGGGTTTTATTATCGCCTCTTGCGCACGCGTGCTGTACATGCCAGACACGGCCTGTCCCCGCGGCGTCCGAGGAAAGCATGACTAAGAAATACAAGGCCGATGCGAGCCGAGCCCCCACATTCCAATAAAGAATAAGAAACCATTTCTACTCATTATAAGACTTCGCTTACTTTTCATTTGAATCAATTTGCAAACCCGAATGATACAATTTTCGGAGAGCGCTAGTTTTGCGAGAATAGGGCGCACGTGATAATTTCATTTGCCTAACCTATTATCTACAAGCATTTAAGATTTTTTCTTATGGATTAATCTTGCCACAATTTGACAAAACCGCCGCCACGATGACACCTTATTTCCAAACTCCTCAGTTTACCATGGTAGCAAACACTTCCAACGGTTCTAGCAGAACGTTGTTGGCTCGCACGTTTAATTTACTTCAGAGTCTGTTTTTTATTTATCCTAAACATAACCAGAAAAACGATTTGTGTCATACACAAAAAATAGGAATTTCAAAGGAATTTTTTATCTCCGAAAAAGGTACAATGTGATCATCTTTTTTAAAACCGACAAGATAATCATCCTTTTTAGTGAAAATGATTCGATCAGTAAAAGTACACTCGTTCACGCGGTGAATTTGGTTGATTTCTCCGGTCATAGGACGTAATGCTCCCAGTTCAGGCACCAGGCTGGGAACTGTCGTCTTTCGGGGATCCTAAAACAACATAAACATAGGTAAGTGTGAATAGCGACATATTTTGTGACAAAGAATTAATTGTACATAATACGTGGATTTAAAGCGCTCTGGTACTTCTTGCCTGCGATGCAGGTAAATTTCCATATTTGGATACCGTTATTAATCCTGAAGAACAATAAGGAGAGGGGGGACATCGGAGAAACCTACGACAATGAGCTCTATTTAGAAGTTATAGGATACACCATACTAATAAACCAGATACTCAATAAAAACCCAGACACGCATTTATCCACTTCATGACACCACTATGAGTGGTTTGACTCGTCAATGCGTGCATCAGTTTTCACAGTGTGCTTTCTGGTTCTGCATCTAGGAGACACAGCAGGTGAGCTGGTAAGACGAAGTCTAAGGACGGCAGTCACGACTGCCTTCCTGGCGGCAAAATTACGCGTATTCTATACCAACTCGCTCCTTCTACGAATGAGGCGGGGAGGGGGTGGGTAAAGACCACCTGGCTCGGCAAAGGAGAGAATTGATCGATTTTAAGTTCAATCCTCACCGACTTAATCAATAAGAACCATCAAGCTGATGCGAGAAAAGCCTTGCAGTCAATATACCAGGCATCGACACTACTCTTAAGGTGCTAGCAAGAGTCGAAGCGGTGGCAATCTGTTTAGAAAAACCCATTCTGCTGTCAAAAGGGAGAAGGGCTATTGGTCTACTGTGCAAGTAAAATACCGTGCGCTGATTGGCTGCTTTTATGCTGGTGAGTAAGCCAAGGAAATCAGGAAAAAATATTATGCTTCGTATTATTGCGGAAAGTTTTAAGCAGAAATGAGAAGATTATCTATTATTTGATGCAAATAAATGCGTTAAGGAAGCATAAGAACATTACAGAGCAATGTATGCAACCCGTAAACCAATTTCAAAACGAAAAAGTAAATCTGAAGGCAAAATCCTAACAATAACTCTAACCCTAAAACTCAAACTAACTCTAACCCTAAAACTAACCCTAACGCTTACCCTCACTCTAACCCTTACCCTTAATGTCTTCTTAACAAAATCAACAATAAATAAATAATGAGATCATCGACATTATGCAATTGGTTTTTTGGTTGCTTTTGGTGCACACTAATATTTGTGTTTTACTTAGTCGGATAAGTTTCAATGTAGAAAAGGAAACTGTGCAAAATATTAATCGTCAGCATTTATAAATGGAAGAAATAGAAGAATAACAATCATTCTAAAACGATTTAATACGCAAAAACGTCTCACACAAGGTATCCTATCAGCGCATAGCGAACTTGAGCAGTTTTACTTACCTGATCGTCCATAGTTCATCCCGTCCAAAGGCGCTGGTACAAGTGGCTTGCCTCCATTGGCCGACTACAGGCGTAAATTCCACGCCGCTCGAATCCACGCCATCCGAAACCACGCCACACGAAGCCAAAGAGGGTAATCAAACACACACCGCATGTCTGACATACAGATTCCAATCCGCTGACCGTGAAAACGAACCCCTCTTCCCTGTGCGTCGCACCCAACATCCTCAGCATGCTGGCGCCAGTATGCATGAGACGAGGGAACACTGAGATGACTAATGAAACTCCCCCCCCCCCTACCCCGAGGACCATACACCCCTGCACGTTAACTGACCCTTTTATTGTCTATGTCATTGAACCGGCCTGAAAATGAATGACCGAAAACTATTGCTTGCCAATACGACTTTTCAGTCTTAAAATTGTCGATTAATAGTTGCTTTAGGCATTTCTCGCCATCTGAGTATCAGTCAGTTCGAAATCGGCTTTATAGATGTAGATCAAAATGCTGTATGGAAATTTGGGCTGAAGTTCATCATCGGCTGCGGTATAATCACGTAAAAGGTATTTAAAAGGCAAAAGCTGCCAAATCCCAAATCCTGCTTCTACAAACACGATCTCGTTCTCTAATGAAGAAAGTCACACTACTTGACTGAATGTTGAAGCTCATATTATGATGTGACGCATTCCCTAAATGGAAAATTGCATTCAGCAAGGTATTGGGAGACTGAGAGACTGAGACTGAAGGCAGAAAACGCAGTGAGGCCTGGGGTTTTCGATACTGCTGGAATTCGCGTTGTTGAGTGACTCCAGTCAGGTATTTGGTTTTATATTCACTTGGGCCGAATGCCATTCGAGTTATAAATGGTGCTTTATGCAATAAAAACTGTTGGACCAATACAGCTGGAAACTTTAAAATGCAAGAAACAAGAAAAGTAAGCAGAGGGGCACCTTTTGAGGTCCTAGAATGAGGGCTCCGCACAGTCCTTGAGTCTGATCCTCCTTCACCGGGGAATGTAATACAACTTGCCATGTCAACGGAGCGCACGCTATTAGAACTAAAAAAGCAGGCATATATTTCAGGCGAGTTTAAACCTCAGAGGGATGTCTTGGGATCAGAAAGCGTGTTGGCGCTAGCTAGCCCGCTTGAACAGCCTTTGGTTTGTTGTTTTAAGTTGGGCTAAAGCAGTAGATTATTTAGAGAGTTTACTGGCCCATGAATCTCATAAGACTCTCAAAATAAAGTTATATGAAGAATTTTAAAACGCTTTTATTAAGTGATTCATCTACTTGAAAATATTAAGTAGCAATCATTGCTTTTAATCATTTGAACAAATTGTAAAAATTGGCGGTTTCGGTGGGATTCGAACACAATACAGCAAAGTTAAGGCTGTTATTTTATTCCTATGAGCTATTAGGCCGTACGAAAGGACGAAAGGTTAATTAAATTTGGGAAAATTTATCGGCCCAGTCTACTACACCTTTGGAATCCACCAGTTTTGATACAATAAGCCGACTGTCCAAGCCCTATTTTTCTAAGCAACTGATGCAGAATCCATAGGATTTTTACCAAGCACACTTGTTTATTAGGCAATCCTGGCAGATTAAAAAGCCGTGGATATCACTAAATTATCAGAAAACCTTCAGCTTCGACTGGAACCGACTCACCGAAATATGAAAGTTCGATTATGTGGGACATGAGAGGGTGTACAGCGATTGTTATGCAAGTATTTGTCCGTTTGACTGTTTTTCAGGCTGTAGGAACTCGTACGTTAAGCGGCACATAACTTCTAAAATAACCATTTACTTGATTTAGAGTTATAGTCGCTTTAACTTCGGGCTGTTATCAGAAGATATTTTCTGCAAAATGTCGTAAGTTAACCAAAATCCAATGCAAAATCTTTTTTGTGCTCAAAGATTTCCACAATTGTTTGCTTGCGAAGATGGATGACTAAGCAGCATTTCAGACAAAGACAACAGAGGGGAAGCTTCGAACAGCCGTCTCCTTCGACTCAACCCATCTCCTCTTATATCGAGTAGACTTTGCAAAATTAGATGGATCTCCAGAGTGTATAAGTTGGTTATATAAGGCGTTAGTTAGAATGTCATATTGGACGTGGGAATAAGTTAAGTAACCCTGAGCAAATCTGAACTGTCGGCAGTATTACTTCAGTTGATTTGAGAGGGACATCGAGGTGCACCTTTTATCTGCATATTTCTTACATGCCGTGGAAGTATGTCAGCAAGTTGGAAAAAAGAACACCCAAAAATTACCAAAGAAATATAAAAATCTACCTAGATGGGCGGAATATTTCGTGTATGATCAGAATTTGGAGAAATACACACGTGTGCTACAGGTCTACGTGTGTCATGGTGAATGTCACTTTGGTTGTTCAAGGAAATGATGACATGGTCAAATTCAATAAAAAAACTGTTACTTAAATATTATGAGTAGTATTATAAGAACAAACTGACCCTCTCAACGTAGAGGCGACACTTTCCCCATTTGCGGAATGCGAGTTGGCCGGCAGTGTGGCATCAGACCTTGCGGAACTCACTGAGCTGCTTTCGAAGGAAGCCGGCGAGCGAGAGCTGCCAGTTGACGAGGGAGTGGTAGAGGTGAGTCCGCTGCGTTGAGATCGTGCGGAGGTGGGAAATCCGGCCGCGGATAGGTAGATTTGAGCCCGCTCCTGCGCCAGCTCATTAGTCTCCACTTTGATTCCGCGAAAGATGAGGGCCACCAGGTTGTCGAACAGCTCTCCGATTAACCGCGCCTGGCAATGCATAAAACGAATTGAACGTTTATATGAAACGAAGCGTTGTTGTTGACGTAGTCTGGTAATACAGTTATTACATGTTTTTGTTTTGAAATTGCCGACACGGGTTCGTTCGATCAGAATTCAACCTTGTTGGCCGTTTAATGGTTGAATTTATAATTATCGATCATGACGCACAGAAGCCTCGCCCTCAAAATATTTGTAAACCATTTATAACAGCCAGAGAGGTCTGCACCCACAAGTAATTCAAAAAGGTTTGCAGCCCAGTGTCATTTAAATTTGATGTACCAAACCGATATATTTTCGTACTACAAAAAAGTCCCAGCAGCTAAACACTGGTAGCGATTTTCTTCACTGAAAGTTGATCAAAGATGGTTCATGGTATGTTCGTATTGCAATAACGAATCAAAGGAGAAGATATTGAGCATAATCCATGTAGGTTGTGGTATTGTTAGTAATAATTTCAACCACAGTTCTGATTGTACGGTTGTATAATGGTGCTGTATTGTGGTACATGCTTTCTATCAGATTTCAGTTCTCCTCATTAGTATTAAGAGATTCGTATTGGCGCATGCGTCAATCAAATTTACGTAAGACTGGACTTATCTCTGAGTAGAAGGTTTGACGAGAGTAATCAGCGTAGTGTCTACCGTAAGATGGCATTGTCCGGGCAATATAGGGAAGTTGGGAGTTTTTTTACCGCTTAAGGCAAAATACAATTTAGTGCGATGCTTGACACAACAGGTGAAAAGCATCTGTTCGACCGATAGCAATGAAGAAGACCTAAAAATACAATCAAGCGTTTTTTGACAAAATGGCTATCAAAATCGATATTTTACTAAGAGCGAGGCTGAAAGACTACCAACGCCCCCGACGCTAACAGCAGAAAGAAGATGCCTTTACGTCAGGGTTCCATGTCAAGGGGACACATTAAGCAAACTTTTAGGATGGCGACTTAGCCAAACTGTATCAAGCATCTTTCCAGCAGCGGACGCGAACGTACTGTTCGCGATTGCTCCCATTCTTTATGGAAAGGTCAAGGACGAGCTGTCAGATCGGATCACCTCTGTGTTCATTAATTCATTTGAGTGCACTCGTAGGGCAGCAGTCCTTCGTCACCCGAGCCAGCGGTTGTTCAAAGGAATAGGAGAACATCTTCCAGCATGATTACAAAAGGGCCAAACAACGGCACAAACAGCTCCATTGTCGTGCAGACTGTAGACTCAGATTATCGTTTAGATGTTAGAAAAGTTTTGCGAGCGATTTGCAAGGTCCCGTCAAGCTATTTAAAAATCTTTTAACAGTGTCTGTTGGCTAGGACAGAAGCGACTGAAATCAGATAATGCAAACCGGTTCGATGTCTCCAAAAAAGCATAGAAGCGCAGCATTTCGCTTGGTCAAAAGACGCCAATTCAACTTCTCCGGTGGCCAGTAACCCATAACGCTGAACAGATTACTGACTCCAATTTTGCCACTCCCGAGTTTGAAAACCACACGAACTTTTTCTACCAACCCGCATGATCTCATTTAGTTACATAACGATATAAATGCAGACGTCTAAGGAGAATTTATGGAAAGCAAACGTATGCTCGCACAGGTATCTTTTGTATTGGCAATATAGTTCAAAAATGCAGATGCCATACGTTTTGCAAGTATCCTAGACACTTACATCAGACTGAATTAAAGGTTTTGCTGTTCTCTATTACTTTTCAGTGTTCCTATCTGCGGATTTTACTTGTCTGTCCCCACCCTTCGTTCACCAATGCTCACTGACCAAAAGTCAGGCATCGCCCTATCGCCCTCGCTGACCTTAAAACGCTTAACTAAGGTCACTGGCACACAAATGCGCACACACGAACGCACACGTATGCCCAACTAGCCGTAATTTCTAAAGGGTCACTTTAACCAACGCAGCATGAGCTTCAATATTCGACACTCTGCTAGCACAAATGCAGCACCAAGCACATCCCACCTGCACGCGCTTCACAGTCCTGTGAAAGCAGCTGCCATCACAACAAACGTCAATAATCGCTCTCCGACACGACTAGACGCAGTCACCACCAACTCTGGCTTCGCCAGCGGCCTGTACTGCCTGAGACAGCAATGCATGGTTCTGTATACAATAAACCCCTTCTTTGGTGCCTCTTGCCTCTTACCTGCAACCTGGGATTCCACCTGATTGTTGTAGTGATCCGAGTAAAACCACTACCTTGACTGCTTCAAAGCTTCGGGAGCGTTAGAACAGGTTAACAATGAGTAGTTATTATGAAGCAGTTCCGAGTGGCAAGAGGCAAGGTAATTGTGCTAGGCAGACGTGTCGCTGTTTCACATCTCCCATTAAGGAACTCTACTAACCAAAACACAAGGCTATCTCTGGGCCCGACAGGCATTATAAGGGTTGAGTTCCCGCATGACAAATGCCGCATTTAGGTGCGGGCTTTAGCCGCGCCAGTCACCTGCACCTAATCTCTGCCTGCGCTGCGTGCTATAATGCTGTCCGTGTGTCACCTGTTCCCAGCCCCACGTCTGGTCTTCTCGACTTCGCCATGACGCCGGGGGCAACCGTGCACGGCCCAGCGGCGCACAATAATGTAAAGATAGGCAAAGTCCAGCTGGCAGTAACTGGCGAATCAACAATGGGACTCAATCTAATCCAACTGAGACTTATCAGACTGTTTCCTGAGCTGCCACTACCAAGTATGGGTTACAAGATCAACATAAATGGTATCCCCTGTCAACACTAACTCCGCATCAGCTCTTTGCTCCCAGGCAACCCTAGTCTTGTTAATTGCGATATGCTTTCTTTTGCAGTATTTTTATTCTATCTGTCATTATCGTTACAAACACTACTAACTGAAACCATAGACACAGCAGTCGCCTCAAGCACTACATGACAATCCTCCACTGAAAATGAAGTTGTCCTCTTGTTCCTGTTGTCATTATCTTTCGTTCCTTTCGCTCTCCTTCGCTCTTTCTCATTTATCTCACTCCTCCCCCTTTTTTCTCTATCCGTTCACCACCTGCCCTCTCTATTCCAGTCTTTTCTATCTTTCCCAATTTGATTTTGTTCCTCTCCTTCTCTCTCTTCTTCTTCTTCTTCTTCTTCTGCGCACCCACAATTACAAGGTTAACCAGACTCTTTTTTATCTATCCCATTTCTAGCCCCGCTCATGGACGCCAACCGGTAACGGAGCATGTGTAGTGCCTATCAGTCGTCGACTGACTGGTTACCCTGTCTCAGAAGGATGTTTGCCCAGGCTTCATGCAGGACTGCTTTCACCCTTCTAAGATTCAAGGTCGGTATGCATATGTAATATGGGCCTCCGACAAACCACGGGCCCTGCGGACTGGTAGGCGCTGACCATTTCTCTCGGTTCTGATTTCCTCTCGGTGTAGGCGTTCGCGCTCCCACTGGGTCTCAGGCCCCATTTCTGGTGTCCGAACAGCTAAGCGGTCAGTAGACGGTGGTTGAGAGAGTTAGGCCGACCTTCAGCACGCTCCTCTCCTCACTACAATAAATATGAATGCGCCTGAATCTATCACGCTGCACTCAAAGCCGTGGCTTGGTTTGTTTTTCAACTGACGGGAAAACTTGGGCCACCTACGTTGCCGCTCCTCTAGTATGCGTGTTTTTTGTGTGCGTATGTGAGGAGGTGGAGGACTGAGAGTCAGGCTGCAATGGCTTCTTCTTAATGTGGCCTTTATGGTGCTCCCGCGCACTTGAGAGCCTATCTACCGAGTTGTCTGCGACAAATGAGCGCGTATTGAGTGACTATCGCGCCAGCCACCTACATCCTCCCGCATCCCCGGTCTTATTGCCTATGTCTTTACACCGGAAACGGAGGTGGGAGCGGTGAGTGAGTGGGCAGATTCCCCGCGAATCTGCTTTAAATCGTGTTTCATTCGCGGTAGTTCCCTGTGTTGATTTAGCTTCCTGCAGCCTTCATTTGGCTTGTCAAGCCTGTATCAGTGTCTGCTTCTGCTTGCTTCAGCATTTGCTGTGGTATGATGGAGCACGCGGTTGCCCATCTTCGAAATCGACAGGGGAACTGTCGTGTCGGACCTCGTCCGAAGTGATGGTCCAACAGGAATGAATTGCAGGCCCTTGCATTATTGGGAGTATGAAAACCAAATAGGTGAGCCAATGTCATATGCAAGTATAGTACAGTAGTCACCGGTTATTAAGCCCACGGTTAATAGGCCCAGCCGCGTATTCAGCCCAAATCAGCTTGGGACGGAATTTAACATAGCAAAATCCATCGGCTAATAAGCCCAGTCGCCAGCTACAAAGCCCAGTTTGCCACCAGGATAGAGTGAAATTCTTAGCTCTCTGCGATTTCTAGTGCCTAGAGAAGGACATCAAAAAGCACTTGCAAGTGAAGTTTCCTCCAAAAAAACTGACACTAGACCGATTTTTTTAAACGTGTCGCAAATTATTTTTTGTCTCTGTTATAACGTAAAATACAGACGAACAGCATTCTTTTCATGTATATAACCAAGATGAACACATAAAACAGTACGTTTGTAATGTATAGTGCCTATCCTGGGTTTTCTAATCAAGAACTAGGACTCTCTGGTTAGCGCGCCCGCCGCATATTAAGCCCAATTTGGTCTGGGCCCGAGGTGGGCTTGATAACCGGCAACTTTTGTAGCAATTACAGTAGTTATCTGCAAACACACGTCGGCCTCAAACGGACTGTAGAAGAAGGAGTCAGCAAGCGATTTTCTAGCATGATAGCGCACTTGGTGGCTCTGAATTAATAAATGATGAAGAAAATAAATCTGCGGGTAATCAATCACACTTTAAAAGGTTTGCCTGCTTAACGAAATGGCCGACAGCCGTAATTTTGATGTTTGGTGTGGTTGCCTGTCAATAACCAGTTGAATGCTTATGTTTGAGCACGAAGTTTAGAAATTTAAATGTTGAAAGCAGACTACTTGTTCTCGTATAAGTCGTGATCTGCCATCGGCGAAAAGACTTGCTGCACGCATTCAATCACGCACAAAGCACCTTTTTTGCCAAAAGATAGCATAAAATTAAAAATGGACCCTAAATAAAGAACAACCACATGGCTTGTCATACTAGCTTACACCTTTAAAATTAACGAACAAAACACTCGGTGAAAAAACCGGGATAAAGGGCGAACCTCGATATCATCCGAAAATTGTTTCCAGGTGTCAGTCTCTAGCTTTTTTGTCTCTCGGGCAGTCACCTTGGCCTTTCTCATGCATTTTTGTGCTCTGGCAAGCCGTTCTTCTAGGCTTTTCAGTTCCTTTTCCTGGAGTTCAATCTTATCCAGCAGCGCTTTCTCTTCAATACTGATCTTTGCCGATTCGGCCTCCAGAGTAGCGCTGGACTCTACGAACTCCTAGACAAAAGGATGATCCAGTTTAATTGTATTGAGAGAAAAATAAAAAGTCAGAAATAAGTTTTGCATGCATAAAAGTAAGTGAAACACAATGAGTCCTGTACTGCAGGAAAAAATAGAAATATCAATTTTATCAGCAGGGCAGGAAGACTTGAAAATTAACGGAATCTGCGGAAAGCATTGGGAAAACTCGCGTTTTAGAATAATTCGTTTTAATATTCCAACGTGGTGCCAGCACAGATGCAAACCCTAACCCTAACCTTTAGCCTAACTCGAAAACTTTAAACTAACCCTAAATCCAACCCTAACCCAAAGTTCTAATCGGAAATTCACGTGCTAACCGTACAACCCGACACTCAACCCAAATCCTAATCGTAACCGTAAACGCGATATCACGAAATATGCCTATCTAAATCAAATAAGTAGCTATTTTATCAAAAATGAAATGCTGGCCTACATATTGTGTCAGTTCTGATTTATAAACCTTCGAACGCAGTTAGTAAGCTTAGTCTACGCGAATTTAAAAAACGTGCGGTTAATTTTTGAACCTTTTAGTGAACGTTCCATTGACCCAACCCTTGTTATTTCTACACAGGTCGAATATCTACCGTAACTATTTTCACCTTGAAGTAAAAGCCGTAAACTTGGTGATGAAAAGGTCCATGAAAAGTGGAATGCACAATATTGCACCTCTGCTTGCAGATAATGGTTTTTCTCCACATTTGCACTGATAAATAAAAATCAGTAAATAACGGATGGTAGCCGCCAGAGGCACATACATTGCATTTGCTCCTTAGTTCCGTATTGTATCGCCTTTTCGTAGCTCCTGTAAGCAGAGTCATTTTAAGGGTTTCCTCCAGTTCACGCTTCATATTGGCGAGTTCTGAATCTTCAGGAACTTCCGAATGAGACTGGCAGTAATTTCGATTGCACCCATTCATGACATTCACCGTGTTCTCCAGAGCCTCTAACTCCTTGACACCCCGCGCAATATCCCTGTCTAGTTGGTCACCTTGCGTTTTCAGCGCGTTTCGCTGCTGGGCAGCCTATTGGACAGGGAAAATAAAGCAGGCTGGGGTTTGTTTCGAAAGGAGCAAGGTGATTTAGCCTTTTTATGAAGATTCGCAGCTGAAAAATGTTGATACCAGTAGAAAAGTCGAACAGCATTAGGCCAGTGTGAGATTCTGCGATCACTTGAGCTTGCTGGTTATGTTTCACGGCGCTAACAGCCTTAGCAGTTTCCGGTAGAATGGTTGCACAAAATAACACTGCCTTATCCTTCTGAATCTTCACATAAAGCCGTCAAACTTTGGTAGAACATTTACTGAGGTGATGATCAGTGTAGTAATATAAAGCCAAACGTTCCATTTGTAAGAAGACGTTTTGTACTAAGTAACGCTGTAGGCATACTCGTAAGGCAGTTTAAACAATGACTATCAAAATTATTTATGAAGTTCAAAAGGAACGATACTTTAAGTAAATTGTGGACTAGTCGATAAATGAATAGAAAAAGATATATACAACTCTGCTTTGACTGTTCAACCATAGACAGACCATGATAATTTCAGGTGACCAAAAATACCTAACCCACACATGTTAAAAGTTCCTACCATACTAGGAAATGCTTACCTGGATTATGTAATAGGCCTGCGAATGGGCCTCTTCCCCCTCCGGAGGTGCCATTTTTGCCGATGCAATTTCAAACCTTTTAAAATAAAAGACTTCAATTAGATACATTTGACACAAATTGACGGCCGTCATTTACTTTTGGAGACTTCCTACCATTCAAATAGAGGCTGGGTCAGTCCTAGTATAACGGTGGCATCTGACGTGTGTCACCATCGAGTTAACCCTTTGCAATCCCCAAAGAAGAAGGGCCTCATTCTAGAATCCACCCGAAGGAGGGTTTATTGTGTACAAAACCCGGAGGAGCTGTCTTGAGTGGCTGTTGCCGCTGGTTGATCCCCAGCGTGCTCTTTGCCCGCCTCGGGAGCAAGCCCTGGCATTGGGAGCGGACTAATGTCGTCGCTATCCTGTGTGTGATGCAACTCCGCCTGTCTGCTAGAGACAGTGGCTTATAGGAGATTGTACGTCACGCGTTCTCTTGTGGTCTGATTGGCCGCATTGGCCGCCCACGCACGGGTGCGTTCGCCCTTGTGTGGGGGCAGACCAATAGCGTGACCTGAGAGTTCGTCCAGGCCGCTCGTTAGGAATAATCCTAACACTGCATTCGGATAACTGCGACAAATTAATGCGCGTCCGGTCTAAGGTCATTGCTTGGGCCCAGCCCAGCGAATGCTATCGAATAGAGGAATCATTGTGGCAGTCGGCGGTATGCACGGCGCCTTAGGAGAGCCGACAAGGTTGCTAGCCTGTGAGCAGGCTACCGTTCTAACAATTCCAAATGCTGGTTGCAGAGTCATTCGATAAGGAATTTGCTTTTCTTGTCCATTACATATACTTTGAATTTAATGATGCGCCAGTATTTTAGCTTGGTAGTTGTTAATCTACCTTGTGTATCTTTTTTACCGTTGTTTACTTGAATGAAAAATGACTCCAGAGTGTAGAAAGGTCCAATTGCAGAATAATTGATCGTACGTCGTTTGCCTTAATAACACTGAGTTGGGGCACAAACAACATAATAGCAAAATATACGCGCATACGCTCTGTCAGCAAAAAGTTTTTTAAAAAAAGTTTTTTTACTTGAAAACGTTAATTTGGTAACTTGATGTGAATATTGTCCGCCTTAGTTGGCCAAAGCATTTGCTTAACATCAGTCAGCAATACGTTTTATTCCAGCACAGCCATGTACAAAGAAGACTCTTTTGTTACTCTTAACCGTCCCTGTCCAGAAAAGGAAAATTGGTTCTTAATGTAGTGCTACGTACGCACACAGAGTTCAGCAGGAAATGTACAAAAATGTATGCTACACCTACACAAAAAGGCATTCTTAAAGAAAACAGAAGCGTATCGAGCGATGAAAGCTTGTATCAGGATGATGAGGATAAGATCTGTATGGTTCAATAATAAACTTTGATTTTATAGACTTCGGCCTTATAATTTAGCTATTTTTACGGGACTGCGAGTTATTTCCAGTTGAAAGGAGAATTTTAGAATCGAGATTCTCTGTGCCTACGTAGCCCTATTTTGGGCTTCTTTAATACTCAGCGGTTCATTTTGACGTGACGCAAGATAAATAAATAAGAAAGAAAAGAACGATTATTGTGAAACATAATGCACGTAAAGCAGTGAGTGCCTAGTACGATGCAGAGGATAATAGCAATATCACTGAGTGATCAATCCAAATAGCAACGATGAAGTCATTTTAAGGGATTTATTTAAATCGTATTGCAAATAACCAGCTTTCATGAGGATAATTGTTGGATATTTTTTGAAGCAGGATAGGTATACAGTTTGCAGATACGAACTGGCTTTTAGTGGACAACATGCGCTATATAAAAAATTTGTCATATATTAAAGGGGTAATGTGCGCACCGTACGTGATTGGAATTACCTAGAAAGATGTATTTTACTGCAATCAACACGGTTCCGCAAAATAATGACATCTTATGGGAAAATATTTTTTATGTTTCTCTAATTTACTAAACGATAATAAGTAAGTGCATGTGATAACTAGGAGTAATGCCGCTATGATGCTCTATCTAGCAATGATCTTGATTGGCTTCAATGGATCAGACGAAACTCATTCTAACACCATCGTGCTAAGTCAGACGACAAACTGAGATTTTGCTGTAGAAGGCGGTAATTGTTGCTTATTTAAGCGTTTATTATGAAATTCGTTAATTGTGCCGATGCTCTTTACTTTAAGATAGTAAAATGTTCACATTTATTCACATTTATAGGTAACTTTCTTCGGTTTTGTCCCATTGACAGAACTGTAGCGGCTCGTGCCTGGCTGACTAGCTCGCATCGAAGTGCACTGTCCCAACGACTCGCCGACGCGGTTTTTGACGTCTCGATTAGCCAATCACGGTCCCCGCATCTACGCTCAAAAACCAGGCAACGAATGGGGAGCTTGCACGCGTGCCCGACGCAATTTGCCTCTCTGTCCAAAATCTCCAGGCCGACCTAGCCAATAAAAGCTATCTCTCTCTCTGTCTTCTGGCCCGACTACTCAAAGACCTCACTTGGAAATCGGCTCTGAGCGAGACTGGTTGGAGGCCGCGCGCTCATGCGCCCTCCGGCCGTACAGCCATGCCGGATGGACGGGCGACTTTCCCATAACTTTTCTGTCAACAATGCACTGTTCCGTCTACTCTCGCCTTTCCACCGTCTTCTCTCCAAGCTCCTAAGGAACCAGGGTCTGGAATATTGTAGGTGTTAAGGCCATAACCGTCGTAGCCTTAGCTCCTATAGAACTATGACCTACTAAGGAAGATTGCAGCTTTGCTTCGGCAAAGAATTAGGGTGTCCAAAACCTCCGTTGTTCTCTCAAATTGAACAGCAATTATCTGAGGTCTTGCGATTGGCACAGGTTTGCAAAATAAGGTATTCCTTTGGTGGAAAGTAGAAATTAGTTCTTTCATATGCATTATAATTGAGCCAACACTTTGCATCATTATGGTCTATGCTGATACGGTTGTTCTCTGCAAACATCCCAGGATGGTAATATCGGACAGATTGAAGAAGAAATACTACAATTACTGCATCTTAACTAGCAAGAGTACTGTCCACCCAACTGCTTATATTTTTTTTCTTTCGTCGAAGATATTACGTGTACAAAATATTACTAGCATGCCACTATTCCACTGCTCAGTAATACATTCGGCATTAGAAGTAAGTACTGAACAGCTGGTACCTGTTTCGAGTTTTGCAAACCTGCATCTTTTTGGTCTGTAGTTCAATTCTAAGCCGAGTCCTCTCTTCTGCGTTGATATTTAATTCAGCACGTAGGTTGTCCATGAACATTTGTAAGTCGAGTTCCCTTTCTTTGGCAAACACTTTCAATTGGAGCCGCTGCTTTTCCAAATCGAAGACCTAGGATTATGCAACCAATACCTCATAAGAATACTATTCGACATTTAAGCAAGAAAGAGAAATTACTTGCTAGAGCAGAGTGATTAATAGAAAATTATTTCCACAAGGGCTACTTTGCCGGAAGTAAGGAGGTGGAAGTTGCCTTTCAGTCCTGAGGTTTCTGCTCAGACAAACAATTTGCTGGTTACTGGATAGCTATGCAAAATTTACAACTGGATGCTTATTAATTGCATACAGAATAGAATACCTAGGCTGATTTTGATTTTTCGCCAGTGAAAACCGAGGTAAACGCTGCCACGTTCAGCTTTACCAATTTTTTATAGGCTTATGGTTACTTAATCTAAGACTAAATATATGTTGGCCTTCGTATGCTCTTGTTTCTAAGTATATGACATGATTCGTTGTGCAGCATGACAAATTTAGTCGTCAAATTAAAATGCCTTTACATGAAAAAGGAAAGAAGGTAACATTAATTTGGATTTTTAAATTGTAAATCTAGGCACTTCAGCTAACTTGGCATTTGAACTTCAAAAAGGTCTGCACATATAAATATCGGATAAATTGTATCGTTTAAGTCAATTGCAGTTTTAATTGCTATTGTCGATAAATATCTTTCTGCTAGAAAGAAAAAAATAATAAATTGATTAAAAAGGAAAAGTAAGTTGGCTGCATAATTAACTGACTGCACAATAATACACACAAAATTTGTTGATCGTGAAAAACTAGCCAATAGCGTTACGTCAACAATGTGAGAAAAGCTGGAAACAGTAGGGGTCAAAACATAAACATTTGATTCGAAAATAATGTCTAAAAAATAGTGACGGTGAAACGATACGGTAACTAAACCACACCTGTTCATTATGACAATCAAGCATCCGATTGAGACGAGTAAGCTGAAGTCGAAGCATGTTCTCTTCAACCAACATATCATTCTTCTCCTTTTCGGCCAATTTTAGCGCCTTCTGCGTTTGGTCGACGTAGAGCTCATCGGTACTCATTCGGCATTCAATAACGTCGTACTCATTCTTCAGGCTGGCAATCGATCGCTGATAGTAAAGAACGTCCGTCTGAAATGAACCAGAAGAGAATGGAAGCATTTTTGATGTCTTATTTGTCTGCATTATCTGAGTGGGCGGGACTCGGTTCTCAGCGAAATAGAGGATCGGAGAAACTGTCTATCACATCACCAAAATTGTATATTTCAACAAAGTATCAACCACAACAATGCCTCAATTTCATGCTGTAGCAAAACAGGACCTTTAAAACCAGACTGACCACGTGGACAGCAGCAATTACAAAGGGTCTTTTCCTAAAAGCCAAAACTGTATAGAATTTTGGCTTGCATCCAAGCTGGCGAGTTGCACTGTGTCAGGAATAACATATCAACCCACAATATAAAGAAATCTCACAAAACCGCTTGCTAAGAATGTTTTCAACAAAATGTAATGGTAAATAGAATTCACAGAAAGAAAATTCCTGCTCGATTGCTGGCAAAATCAACAGAACCAGCCCATCTTTAGATTCACAGACGTTTTTTGTTGTCGCCATTCCGGCCTTTTCTCGTAGTAAAACGTTTCGTTTTTTTTTTGCTGGCTAGATTGGAAAGTACGAACAGTATTAAAATAATCACAACCGGTAACAATACGTCAACGGCAAACAGACGATTGTTGAATGCTTTCAATTTTTACGTCGGCGTTGGAAATCTACAGGCCCAAGAAAACAGTCACACAGTTAAAAGTAAGGCGCGCAAGACCACAGATATGCTGACATTGTTAACGTTAACAAGATAAAAATTGCCGGAATACCATGCCATTGGTGATGGTTTAGTTTGATCTTTATGATAATAAAAGTTTAAGTAATACCTACCTGTACTTGGACCAGCTGATTTGAAAGTGTTTTCTCAATTCCCGTTTGCATTTCTAGCTCCTTGGTTTTGGCCGCAACTTGTTCTTTCAATGCGACAAGCTCTTCTTCGTTGACGTCACCCTGCAGTGGTGCGATGCGCCTTTCCATGGATTCTATTTGCAAACTCTTTAAAGAAAGGGAAGGTAAAGCATGGGTAAACATGCTTCCACTGTCAAAATTATATTTCCTCCTCCAAATCGATTAAGTGGACTGTCACGTATAATTACTTAGAATACCAAAAATCTCCCTTTTAAGATACCTATTAACTACTATAGTAGAACCTTTTCCATTTGTGAAACTTAAAATGCATTCAAAATATTAAGAATTTCGTGCGTTTGCATAATAACATCATAGCAGGCATGCAAGCTGTCATTCTAAAATTTAAAAAAACGCCAAATACAATGAAAGTGAGTGGAAGAAAATAACATTCACCCAAGCTTCAGGGCGATTTATACTGATTCATCTCGGTAGGCACCCTTAGACACGGGGATTCACTTCTGCACCCGCTGTAAACTTGCCTCTTATTAGCGACTGCAAATGATATTGCTCGGCAGACAATATATTGCATGAGCACGTCTGCGAAGAATTGTCTATGTACAAGGTTTGAACTCCCAACAAGGTTAGTTCGAGACAACAAGTATTTTTTACTGAAAATTGGGTGTCTTTGTACTTCCTGTATGCTCCTCTTATCATAGGTTATGCAATAATTTTACTTAAAGGCAACGAGTTCCACGCGAAAGTCGTGGTAAGTTGCAGCATTTGCCTGGTGAAAGTCGAAGCTACGCCTAAGCCTAACTCTCAATTTTGGCCAAAAACCGGTAACTGCCTTGACCAACGGACTAAGGCAGATGAGGGTATCCGATAGTAGAGGCAGCGTCTCTAACGCAATGACCGAAGGTCCCGGGTTCAAATCTCGGGGTACCAACCCTCGAGATCGGGTAGGACTGGCTGATGGCGGCTAATAAGCCAGAAATGGCCATTCCGGTCTCCCCTTGCTTTGTCGGATCCACTTCTTCATCCAATCGTGTGTTAGTCCAACCCCCCCCGCCCGGCAATTCTGCACCCTTTCCCATACCCTATCTTGTTTCGGTCTATATCCTCAAAATCCACACGGAGAGGGAGACATTAAGTCCCATAGGCTGCGCAGGCTTATTTGCTACGCTCTTCCATGGAAGACCGTAAATCATATTGGGGTTCGCCAGCTGTTTGGGATGCCTCAAGAATCATATAAAATACAGCATTTCATACCTCCTCCTGGCGGACGGACCTCAATAAAGTGCCCTAACATGCTCAGATCGCGTCAGATTGCATGCATACGGCACTATACGCAGTGGAAATAAGCAACCAACAAGCAAACCTCGTTTGCATTCCCTCCCCTTCCCCCAGGCCATAACCCACAGGCTGCTAGGGTAAGTCAGCTCATTTTTACATCCTGGAATGTATTTTTTCGGCTCACTAACGCTCGGAACCTCGTAATGCATTCACCGCACTTGTCCCCGCTACCCACACTAACTAGGATGAGTCACCCGTCGTATAGGCCTATTCAGTCACATGCGTTCCCAAGCCAAGCACCCTCTGTATCACCGAACACGTTCCCATCTCCAGCACTCATAACTCCCAGTCGGCTGGCGCGCCAAAAGCTAGTAGCCCCTCACTACATTAACCGGCGCTACGGCCCGCATTATAACAATTTTTAATTATTCATCGTTATATTAAATGTACTCTCTTCCATGCGGATGCTGTTATTTTGAGGGTGGAGGGATGCTGTGTATGCCGCAGGTGATGTTGGGACAAAGCTTTCGCGCAAGGCATTTACCCTTTATTTATTTCTGATTAGCTATCTGTCAGTCAATGAAGTTTAAGCCCCACACCCGAAGCAGTTCCTTCATCCTGAGAACACCTCCTGCTTATGACCAGCCTTCTGTTTTGTCTGCACAACATTCTGCCTACAAAATGCCTTCTGTTTTGAATACATAACACTCTGCATCACCGAAAACACTACACTCATAGCTCCCAGTCCACCAGCATACCAAAAGCTAGTAGAGCCTCACTGTCTTTACTGACGCGCCATCGCGCATGCGCATTACACAGCAGCCTGGTAAGTCAATGGCGAGATCTGAAACACCAATTTACTCCCTGCGCACCTGCCTCAAATGTCCACACTGGTCATTTACAACACAGCTTAGTTGCCCACGTACGCCTCCACGAGAACCTGCGGTAGTACATGCCGGTCATACTGCATTACCGCATTCATCCTCATCAGCACATGCGACGATACTTAGCAGCACACAACGCAAGCACAAATTCAGCACACCTTCCGAAGGTATGAAATGTGGTCCGTATGCCCTTCTCTATGGGCTAGCTCTGCTACTTGTGTGATTTTCGCGTGGGCCTATCATGAGGTGCTAGATGCTCTACGATGTTCACCGACTGATATGTTAACTCAGACCTCAGAGGAAATCTCGTGTGTTTGTGTGTATTGATGTTGAGTTGTTGACTGGTGGCTTGAGCGTCAGGCTGCAAATGGTTCGTTCTTAGCGACAGAAGTTAAGGTTATTGGATCTGTGAAGACCAGCTACTGTCTCGGGTTAAAACAGCAGGGTAAAGATGATTTGGACCAACTCATCAACTGAACACGCGGCCTTGAGAAAAGTGTTGAAACCTCCGGAGTTATAAAGACACCCACGTAAAGACAAACCTACAAGTGCATGCGGCTTCCGTTCCGTACCAACGTGAAACATGGTTACTTTTTCCAGGTATAACGTATTGTCTGGGTCTATTTTACTGCTGTTGCCTGCCACTAATCCGCCCTTCCCTGGCAAATCGCGTTGCACGAAAGGAATTTACCGCTGAGCAGAGCTCTACTCCCGACCTCAATCTTTACCAGGGGCAGGTCAACTAGGTGATGCAAAGTTCTGAATGTAAACTAGCGCGAACTTGATACTGTCGAGCTATAGCATTCAGACAGCTTACCGGAGGTTTAGTCAGTTTTGGGCAAAGTTGACACAGAAAGCAGCTTTAATACTGTGGGTTTCAGTCTGGACAATTGCGTAGTGTCTCAACACATTTTCATGACGATCAAGGATGTGGCCCCACATGTTTTTACTGATATGAAATACCTACTGACATAATTTGAGACCCATTTAACTTCGTACATTCTCCTTCAGGTTTGTTTAAGTTTCACCATTAGGGCTAGCGTATAGCTTAAGTTGAATTGAAAGTTAGGTCTAGGGGTTACGGTTATGGTAAGGGATATGGTCCCAGATGGGACATCAATAAGGACCTAGGGTAAAGAGTAGAAGTGAGCGTTAGCTTTGGGTTTAGGCTCTGGGATTGAATTCGGTTTTAGGTATAGGTCTTTTGTTAGGCTTTAGATAATAAATGTTGTTAACTTCCTTTATATATATATATATATATATGAACTTTGTTTAGTTCGGAAGCCTATTCGATCGGTGTTCGCACATTCCTGCGTGAATATATATATATATCCCGCTCCCCATCCCCCAAAGAAGATGAAGAAGAAAAGGCACCTACATGGACCACACTGTATTGGTGCTGACGTTTCGAAAACACACTTGTTTCCATCATCAGAGTGATAAGGTGATTGTTCCTGCTTGCCTTGATTTGGTTTGTCTTGCTGACTGTCTCGTATGATAGGGGTGTGTTACGTGCGCACCCTGGTCGTCCTGCTGGTCGTTGATTGGGTTCGGCCCAATGCACCGACCCTGGTCATTCTGTTGGTCCTGGATTGGCCTCTGCCTCTCCGTGGGCGACTGCAGACGACCTCGTGTGACCCCCGTCACTCGCTCGGCTGTTGTAGTCCCCGGTGGATCTGTCTGCACATCGCGCGCGCGCGAGGGGCGACTGCAACCGGAGTGGTGGCGGCCTCGCGTGTCTCCCATTGGCTGCACGGCTGTGGTAGTCATCGGTGGATCTGTCCGCCCATCGCGCGCGCTCAGCGGGCGTCTGCCATCGGTCTGCTGACAGTCACGTGCGTCCCACATCCCTTGCACGACTGATGTGATCACCACTGGGTCTGCATGCCACTCATGTGCGTCAGGGTGGCTGCTGCGAGATCTCCCCTCATAGTCTGGTGGATAGTTTCGTTGTGGCCTGCCGTGATAACCCCGTTCGCTCGTTTGGACTCGCCGGTGGGTTGATGATTCATGCCGATCGTGCGAAATGCGGTTAACTCTTGCCCCCTGCTGCAGTCGTGGCTGCCATTGATGAAGCTGTAAATCGCTCATTGGCGTGGTGGGCCTCGGCTGGATCGATTGAAGTCTGGTACGCAGGGCCTGATAGGCCGGATTTAAGTCAATATTTCTATTGATTGTGTCTACGGAGGACCAACTTTCGAGCACCAGTCTGGCCATTTTGTCGTTGGATCGGCCGATGACTTCGGCGTTTTCGAAAGCGAATTTGTGCTTCTCCCGTTTCATGTGGCCATATACCAGTGACAGTCTGTCCTCGCGGTCGACTGCCAGATGGTGCTCGTGTAGTCTTGTACTAAGGCGTTTTCCCGTTTCACCAATATACCTTGCACTGCAATTTTGGCAAGGTATGCTGTAGACCACTGCTGATTGTTCCGTTGTCGGCAGCGGCTCTTTGGGTCGCATTATCTGCTGTCGAATAGTCGAATCCGGTTTGTGGGCAATCCCAATTCCAAAAGGATTCAGGATTCGAGCTGTCGCTTCCGAAACATTCCTTACATAGGGGATCGCGAGCCAAAACTTCAGTTTTTTGTCGTTCGGCCGCTGTCGGGTGGGTTTTCGTCGGCAGTTACGCAGGAAGGACCGTGGATAACCATTGGCTGAGAACAGGGAGTGTAAATATTTTGCCTCCTCCTTTCTCCCGTCCTCATCGCTACAGTGTGTTTAAACCCGTTGAAATAGAGATCTGACACAACTGCGTTTGTGACCAATGGGGTGGTTACTTCCGAATTGTAGAATGCGTCTGGTGTTTGTTGACTTGCGGTATACCGTAGTTCGTATCCTTCCCTCGGAAGTCCTCGTAACTTGCACATCCAAGAAGGGCAACCGGTTGTTGCTTTCTTCTTCCATCGTTAACTGAATATCGGGGAATATCGAGTTCAGCAAGGTCTTGAAGTCCTGAACGTCCTTCTTTTTGATTACGACAAATGTGTCGTCGACGTACCTTGCCCAGAATTTTGGACAGTGCGATCGGAAGACCAGTCGCTCGAGCCTCTGCGGGACCGCCTCGGCAATTAGCCCAGACAGAGGGGAGCCAATTGGTGTCCCCTTCTTTTGCTCGTAAACTCGATCGTTGAAGGCGAAAAATGTCCTGAGGCATAATTCCAAGAGTTCTGTGACGTGCTTCCGTTTGAGTTGTTTTTCATCTTCCTCCTACTTTTCCTGAAGAAGTTCATCGATAGTGCTGACGGCTAGACCGGTCGGAATGGAGGTGAATAATGACACGACATCAAATGACACCATAACCTCGTCTGCATCTATTTCTAGATGTTTAATGTTCCTCAGAAATTCTTCAGCCAACTTCACTGTGTATTCGGAGCCTTCGGTGAGGAAGCGAAACCCCTGGTAGAGCCATTTCGATAGTCCAAATGTCGGGGTGCCACGTAAGGAGACAATGGGGCGAAGGGGCACACCCGGCTTATGCACTTTTGGCAGACCGTAGAAACGTGCCATCGCGGCATCTGTGGCTTTTGTGGTCAGTGCATCCTTTCTTTTGAGGGCTCCTGCCTTCTTCAGCTTGTCAATCGCCCGGTTGACGACGTTCACATGCTTTTTGAACTCTCCAGCTTCCGAAAGCTGGTAGGCATCTTCGTCCCCCAGCAGACTTTTTAGCTTTGCCGTGTACTCGGTCTTATCCATGACCACTGTCGAGCGTGCCTTGTCGGCTGGCAGGGTGACGATATCTTTCATATTTCGGATTCGCATAAGCTCTCGGCTTTCTGCTTCGGAAATAGTCGTCTGAGGTTTGTGGTGAAGGAGAAGAGTTGACACCTGTTGCCGCATGGCGTTTTTACTCTCTTCGTTTGCTTCACACTTCTGAAGAGCCGACTCGAATGATGCGATAAAGTCCACTGGTCGAGCATCTCTCTACCCCCCAAAGAAGACGCAGAAGAAAAGGCGCCTTCATGAACCACACTGTATTGGTGCTGACGTTTCGAAAACTCACTTGTTTCCATCATCAGAGTGGTAAGGTGATTGTTCTTGCTTGCCTTCACTTGTTTTGTCTTGCTGAATGTCTCGTATTATAGGGGTGTGTAACGTGCGCACACTGCTCGTCCTGCTGAACGTTAATTGAGGTTGGCTCAATGCACCGACCCTGGTCATTCTGTTGGTCGTGGATTGGCCTTTGCCTCTCCGTGGGCGACTGCAGATGACCTCGCGTGACCCCTGTCACATGCTCGGCTGTCGCAGTCACAGGTGAATCTTTCCGCCCATCGCGCGCGCTCATCTGCTCGGCTATTGTAGTCCCCGGTGGATCAGTCTGCCCATCGCGCGCGCTCAGAGCGCGACTGCGACCAGACTGGTGACGGCCCCGCGTGTCTTCTATCGGCTGCACCACTGTTGTAATCACCGCTAGGTCTGCATGCCACTTGTGTGCCCCGGGGTGGCTGCTGCAAGAACTCCCCTCATAGTCTGTTGGGTGGTTCCGTTGTGGCTTGCCGTGATAATCCCGTTCGCTTGTTTGGGATTGCCGGTGGGTTGATGATTCATGCCAGTCTTGCGAACTGCGGCTAACTCTTGCCCCCTGCTGCAGTCGTGGCTGCCATTGATGAAGCTGTAAATCACTCGTTGGCGTCGTGGGCCTCGACTGGATCGATTGAAGTCTGGTACGGAGGGCCTGATAGGCTAGATTTAAGTCAATATTTCTATTGATTGTGTCTACGGAGGACCAACTTTCGAGTACTAGTCTAGCCATTTTTCACGAGCTGCCGTCACGATGCCTGAAAGATTTAACCTATGTTCTCGTTGTTTATTTTTCCGCCCGTTTAACGCTCATGCATTTCAGTATTTCAAATGACACGCCACATTATTGAAGTTCACGTGGTACATTTAAACAGTCTAAGAGCGTAAATATAAATTTTCGACTTAAGGTTCCCGAAAACAGCCGTTTGTTATTTTCTATTACCCCACTCATATGCCCAATCCCATATACCAGGAGTCTTTGCCCACAGTTTTCTCGGTGGGGCTAAGTATCAGGTCTTTATCCTAGTTTGTGATGTCCCGCCCCAAATGATTGTAATCCAGTAAGTCAACATCATTTAGCCGACTGCATTTGCCATAATGGTAAAGTAAAAACTCTTGCAGAAAAATGAAGGTATAGAAAAAATTTCAAATAATGTTTGTGGTTTACCAGACTGTATTTTATATCTTGCTGACGGCGCGTTTCCTCGTTGAGTTTCGACACCATGTTTTCTAAGTTCCTCAGTGCTGATAATCCACTGTCGATTGATGTTTGTGTAAGTCGTTTTTCTTCTGTAGCAGCACGTAGGGTCTAAATAGATGTTAATAGAGTCTGTACTGAGCACCGTATCAGAAAACGCAAGATTGCAAAGATGACTGAAAGAACCAAACGCAAAATTTATCGGGAAATATTTCTAAGGCAATTTAAAAACAAATCGAACCAATGAGATAGCCCTGCCCAGGCAGAAAGACTGTAAACTCAATCATTAAACTTAAAAATATTAAATATCCAACTTTGGCTTCTTGACAGCTTAACTTGCTCTCCCTGCAAATCAGTTTACTTAAAGAGCCATTTTGTCTGCGTAAATTGGTAGATTTAAATAAAGAGAAATCTGATAAAAATTCTTTTCCGATGTAAGGGATGTGAGCGTGTAAACACTTGCAGTAGAGAGAAATGTATTTTAATACCCACTTTTCAAACATATTTGCGGTTAACAGGACCCAAATTTTGAAAAACTTAGCGACCCCGGTGGGCTTCGAAGTCATTGCAGCAATAAGGCTTTGGTACAGTTAATGCTCTAGCACACTAAAGTACGAGACCCCAATCGATAGCCGTGTGCTTAGTTACAGAATTATGTCAAATAATTTACTCAAATCCGTCTAAATTGCTTACTTATTTGTGTTTGTCTACGGTAAACTAGCCACATTCCCTTCTTTGACTAGCAACAATACAATGGCTACTTCCCCTCCACGGGTTTCAGAAATTTTAATACTCCTGGGTGTGTTTCGTGGAAATTTAAAAGGTATAACAGTCAGGTATTTATTTTACTTCCTGCTGCTCCTAAATGCCCGAGCGGGGGCTTTTTACCCAGTTTTGGAATCAGATTTATACCCCTTATCTGCGCATGCCTCGTACTATCCTACCATTGTCAATGACTAAGGATTCCTGACAGAATCCGAAACGTCAGAAAAATAAAACTCTTGTTCCAGTGGTCGCTTCTTCTTCTTTTGCACTGACAGTCATATGTTTATGGTTGTTTGAAACGTTCACAGTTTTAAAGACGACAACGAAGATATTTTTGCATAAAAGTTGGTTATTGCTATACAGTGCTCAGTGCCGTCAGTGCTAGGCTGCCACGCATGTCCTAAATCTACAAATCCGATGGATTCAACCTTCATTACTGGTACATACATCTAGTACTTGTATAACAATGCGATACATCTACAGATATATCCACAGCAGTACTTTATTAGTCTTGAAATGAGGTGACAAGGTAGTAGTTTGTAGCTACCGTAGGCCAAATCAGTTAGCTCATAGGCTTTAAAGTGAATTACATTTTTAATATGATCTCTATACACATTAGTCTGTTACCATGCCTACCCAGAACTCATTGAAATTATTGCTTAAAGGCGCAAATCCACCTCAATATTTTCCAAAGTCCATCCTCGCTTACACTCCATTTTTGGGGCCAGAAGTCAAATATTTGTGGCATACTACAACTTCTCTGCTGCAACAGCACGTTCTACGTAATAAAAAGTGATGGCTACGACATCATGAACCTAATATCCACAGGCTAGCAGTTGTTTTTTTTGAGAATCGATGATACTTGGTAATTGCTCCTGTGAAATTCGAATAAAAAGACGTTCAAATGCCGTGAATACCGCTGGCAAAAACCTACTGTACAGCAGACGCCACAGGTCACGCAACAGTTCGACATAGGTGAAAGATTGATACTCTTTCGCTAATTGGTATTAACTCAGGTTGTGATACTGATTATCCCGTAGTCGATTCTGAATTTTATTCTGTCATAATAGGATGCGGGCTTTCTAACTAGCTTTGTTCTGACTTCCAGCAAAAAGCATCTATTATAAAAACTGGCTTCTTAAGTAGTATGCCTTTTTATCATTTATTTTGACTGCCTTTATAAATTTAAATATATTTTATGGAAAACATGCGCGAAAAAATTATTTCTTAAACTTGTTTGATAGAAAAATAACGCCTTGTTTAAATTTTATACTTAAAAAAGGGTAACTTTCGGTTTAAAAAAAAGTTGCCAGTTATGAGCTTTTTTACAATTGTGAGGTGTTTATTCATAATACATCGTATCCGCCAATTTATTAATGCTGCCTATACTGCATAAAGCGGACTCCACATCTATTGCAACATTTTATGAGAAGTATGCGCCTTTTTCCTCAAACTGTAGGTGAAAACGTACTTTTCCTTAAACAGGATGTACACAGTGAGCAGTGTTTAAACCTTGCTTTCGAGTGTAGCAGTCACTAGGTTAGAAAATGATTCGGCTATTGAGCAACTTTTTAACAACCGAAACCTACCCTTTCTTTGAGCATAAAATTTAAAGAAGGTGTAATTTTCTATCACATAAGTACAAAAAATAATTTATTTCGTGCATTTTTTCCATAAAATATATTTGAATTTATAAAGGCATTGAAAATCAATGATAAAAAGGCATACTACTTAAGTAGCCAGTTTTTTTCAATCGATACTTTGTGCTGGTAGTCAGAATGAAGCTCGTTAAACAGCCCGCCTCCTATCGCGATAATCAGCATCACAACCTGAGTCAATACCGTTAAGCGAAAGAGTATCAGTCTTCCGCCCATGTCGAAATTTCACGTGATCCTTGGCGTCTAGTGTAATTTTGGTTTCAGAGTCACCTGTATCAGAGAATTTAATGATACCACCCAATATCTGTTGAGGAAATGTATTCCAAAAAAAAGATGTAGGGGGTTATCGTTGGTAAAAAAAAAGTTATTTGTCCGACGTCCCGGATTCATTTTCAAATCCGTGCTCCCAGAGCTCATCAGATATGATTTATCCATGTTCAAGGATTTGCAGTATTTAAAGTATGCAGTCGCTTACCTACTGCATACTCATGGACCACTCTTCATTGAGGATGGCTGCACTCTAGTACAATAATTGCTCAGGAGGGGGCTATTAAGCGTCATAGGTATGCGACAGCATTTTGACTGCATTCTATGTGTACTGCAACTTTCTGTGTATGAGAAACCTCGAGCAGGAAACCTCGAGCAGGAAACCTCGAGCAGGAAACCTCGAGCAGGAAACCGATTGCGTCTACTTCTTATTAAGTGCTTAGTGGGACTTGCATGTTCGCTTATATTGGCTGTCAGTAGTGGTAGGAAATAAGTGTTGGAAACCAGATCTGACTCATAGTGCGAGATTTTTTGTGCACAATTCTAGGAAGGGCAAATCTAATGGTGTCATAACTCTACCACTAAACTTAAGCGTAATTTAAAATTCACCACTAACCCTACTATCCCTGCAAAAAAACGCAAGGCTTCCACAATTGTAGAAAGGCGTCTGATCCCGTATCTTGCACCCGAAAACTTCCGGATGGCTTGGAAATAAATGTTTGTTTGCTTATCGTAAAGATATGATAAGGGAAGTTCACCTCGTCGTTTCAACTTTAAACTGAAAATATAATAATTCTCGATACGATATTATTACAAACTGTGAAGTAAGTGCAATAAAAGGCAAAAGCCCTACCATCCTTGAACTAAGAGCTAACATTTGGTTAACGTCAAACCTTTATACCTATGAACGCAGAGAATGATTTGCGTTCAATTTCTCGCAGCTTAGGCTCGTGGTAGTCAAAGAGGGTAAGAAGAATCGATTACCTGTAAAACCCAAACAGCTTCGAAATTTATAACTTTAAGGATAGCAGATTATTTTGATGGTTTAAATGGCCTCCTGAAGGGTTCTCTTACATTCGTTATCTCATATTGCTCCTTTCTCAGGGTAACAAGAATCCTACTGAGTTCGGCCTTGTAGCCCTCCTCTTGTTGGAGTTGCTTTTCAGCCTCGAGCATCATTTGTTCTGCCGTCATTTTACTGTCGGTGATTACCAACAAGCGTTGCTGCAGAATATCACATTGTTGGGCCAAATCTTCCAATCTAGAGTAGTATAAAAATTTAAAAAGGTAATCGGATGTGAGGGAAAAATGCGTTAATGCAGTTGAAAGATTCATTCGCTAGGAATAGTACTGCAATGGACAAAATCGACTACGAAAATTCAAAAAAATTATGGCCGGAAGTAGTAATTGGGGCTCTGGATAATGTAACCTAATAAAACAAGTACATCCAGTGTGGTTGGTTTGTGAAAAAATTTCTACTGTTTAGTTGCGATTAAAATGCTCTGTGTCTGTGCAAATCAAAGAATCTTGTGTCAGCTCAACCCGCCAGTCTGCGCGTGATATTCCTTCAAATCCCATCCGGTTTTACTAAACGAGCAGGCCACTGGTCCACAAAAAACCTCAACAATGAACAAAGCAATCACTCTTCAAAAATCCTCTTTAGCCATGCGAGCAGCGCAGCAGTTTGAGCAAAGCTAGCAAACTTGCCAGTGACACTGCTTGAAATCTGAAAATGGTAAAGAAAATATGATTGTCGTTCACTGTTATAAAGTACCGAATGCGGATGCAAGGAACTCAGTCACATTTTTATGGGTAAAAGTGTTTCATAACAAAATCAAGGGAGACTTCGATGACTATTTCTGGATTATTAGCCGTCCTCAGCAGGGCGTACTTAGCTTCAGGTGTTACGGCGTCGAAATCTCGAACCCGCGATCTGTTAATTAGAAGTCCAGCACTAAAGACGCGTTGTTTTATCAGTTTCGCTTTGGAATACTAACAATGGTGGATGGACGCGCACCGATCGGGAACAACTCACCGTTCGCTTGTGGCTGGGGGTTGACTCCTGAGCCCCGCCAACCGCCACTCAACACCGGCAGAAATACATTACCGACAAAAACAAGGGAGACTGGAATGGCCATTTTTGGCTAAGTAGCCTCAGGGACGAGTACCCATGAAATTTGTTATGGCTGGTTGATGCGGCATAATTAGTCAGAAATAGCCATTCCAGCTTGCCATGCCTTTGTCGTTATGTATTTCTGCCTATTAGATATAAAATACATACGCATATTTAATAATGATCGTTCTCTGGAAACATAGTGCAATACCATTATGTTTTTGTCCTTATTACTCACAGCAAAAGGTACTCTTCCTTCGAAAATGTGTACATATACTGTCCGAAAAATAAACAGAATATAGGAAATAAGACATGAAAATATAGGTACAGTGCTACGTGTAGCTACTAGACGTTATCACGAGTTAATCCTCATAAAGCAGCTAGAAAATTGTGACAACAGATTATTTTTCTTCGCCCTATTATTTATTCCAGGCCAAAACAGAAGGCCTTGTTAGAACGCATATTTTTACCTGCATTAAGGATATAATCCAACTTCGGCATGAGCACTATGTCAGAATCGAGAATGCTGAGAGCTATATGAAAAAGCAAATCCTGCATTTTAAAATGGGTTAGAAATGTTTAATCTTAAACCTTGGATTAATATCTTGGAAATTATTGAAACTTTGCTGCACTAAACAGAGAGCTATTGAATTGACTATAAAATTTCCCAAAAAATCAATGGTCGAAGTTCACTGCTACTTTGGAGTAGGCCATTCGCTCTTTCTCAATCAAGTGCCAGCAGTTATTCTGCGTAGTTGCCAAAAAACTCAGCAGGTTTACCAGGCCATGGAAGTGATCGTCTCTAGGATCCAGGTGATTGTCATGAGCCTATGTACAATCAAAAATAAATGCATTCTATTTCAAAAAATCAAGACTAAAGCACGGTAAAACCCACTTTTCCTGGTTCTCGCGTTTCCTGGCCTTCATTCGTGAAATTTCCATTCGAGCGGATCCGAGATCTGACTCCCTGCGGTCGATTCCGCATTTGAGACCTTTCAACTGGTAAAGTAAAACCACCGTATAAACTATGAAGTAAACTGTGTTTTTTCAAAACTGACAAACGTAACAAGAACACCTTTTCATAACGGAACCGTTTTGACCTACAGATGCAAAACGTACTTTCCAGTGCTTGAAAATGATGCAGTTGTTACAGACTACCTCTTCAGCCATCGAATCTCGATGTATGTGAGGAATTTGTATTTTATTTGGGGCACAAGCACCCTTTGGTATGATTGAAACCACTGCAAAAATGTTCATTGATTTTTTATTGAAATAATAAATAAACAGCAAAGGCTACTTGAAAAATATGAGTAACCTACAATTACAAATATCCTATGATTTTTTCGCACGTCAAGTTTTAAGAAGTTTTACATGGCAGAAAGAGAGACAAATACGCTAAATAATTGCTTGCCTCTTTCTCCAATTCCTCCATTTCCATCTTGATCCCGGAAATTTCCTGTCTAAGTCCTAAGATGATCTTTTCGTTACGCTTGATTTTTCTATGCGCTTCCTTGTTATTCTCTTGTTGCGAGGCTAGGAAAGCAGTTTTTTCTCTGCAGATTGCTTTGTCGGAATTTAATTTCTCCAGCAGGTCTCCATAGTGCTATAGATAGGAAAACCAACTTCATTCTAAAACTCTTTGCCTTCTCAGTTGAAACTTTAAATATTACAGAAAGATTGTCACATTGTTTAGTTTAGTTCAGCGTATTTGAGGAAAATGGACGTTCGTTTCAAAAGCCCGTCTTCTCACATAAAAATCAGAAGAATTAGCACCAGTGTCTACAAAAATAGTCACAATTGGACGCACACTTTGGATCACATGACTGCTTTTGTCTTTAAGGTTATATAGACCTATAATCCGCTTGCAGCTGCAATATGTGTCACTCAAGTTGAGACTTCACAATTTTCATGGAATAAGACATTGCAATCGTTGCAAGCTTGTTCTTCCATGGCTCTGTTGCATGGTGTGAGAATACCTGCGTTGCTATATGGAATCTAAATGAAGCCACACGTACTTCGAGGGGATGTCCTGAAGGTTAATTGCAGTAATGAGTTGGGAGAAATCAGAAGGGTGCATTGTCACCCATGAAGTAGATATATACATCACTAAGGAACTCTAACACTTTTCAATGTACTGACTTCATATATTCTTCCAGACGCAAAATCAAGTTTCCAGTAATTATCGCGCCCTCAACTTATTTAACGTATTGCAGCAAAATTCTATTTGAACTAAAAATCACAAACATTTTTCTAGCTGGTCAATGAAGGCCAATGAAACTAAACAAAAAGCCATCGCGGAGTCGCGCAGAAAACAGTTATTATTTGCTCTTACTGTGTAAGTAGCCATAGTCTTTTATTACGCATCTGCTAGCTAAAAAGGGAAACTGAATGAAGAAGGCTGTTCTTCTTTATCATCGGCATAAACTCCTAGAATATGAACCTTTGCAGCTATTCATGATAGATGAACTGCTTCTGAAGTAATAACTCCCAAAAACTCGACAAGAAAACTGCAGATTCATAAGGCAGTATAGCATCCAGCTCGAAGGAGCAAAACATACCATAAATCTTCTCAAACATATTATACAACATGAACTCGGGGATTTTGTCTCATGAAAAGAATATGATTTTCCGAGTTATGAAAACCAGTTCAATCGCTGAAGGCCCATGCACAAAAATGGGGGCTTTATCATCTTAAAATAAAGAAATAACCCAAGTGAATGACAGCGAATTGCTTAGGCTCTTCGAGTGAGAGAAGCTTAACCAAAGAACTTAATAGACAAAAAGATTTCTGAGAATCGGACAAATCGCTTTCTTTAAATTACTAACCTGTGCTAATTTATCCACTTCTTTCTCACGCTTTCCACAATGTTCAACTGTCTTCTCCCATTGCGCAAGCACATCGTGTCGTTCATTCATGGCGTCGCGTTGAGATTGCCCCATTTTTTCGATCGAAACCTGTAAACAGTTCCATAATTGTGTCAACAGAATGTTACACGTAACAAAATTGCACAATTTACTTCGAGGTTTTTGACCACTGCATTTCCAATATAGGCTGTGGCATACTTAAGTAATCTGTAGTCTTTAACATGGATGTCAAACATTAGCACTCGAGTCTATATAAGTGTAATCAAGTATTATTCCACCTTCAGTTTCGTGCAATGGAGTTAAAAGTCCTTATTGATTGAATCTGGGCTGCTTAACATACTTCATGCATTTCCAGTTCAATTCGCCCCTTTGTCAACAGGCTCTTCTTCCGATGGTACTCGGTCGTTACCTTTTCAAGGCTGAGCGACAGTTCCTGAAATGGAATGTAAAATGATATAGTGAACACAAAGTATGTTTTGAGAAGACCAAAATTGACGTGAAACGTGCTTGTGGGGACAGAGAATTACATCATACTCGTTTTAACTCACCTTGATTAATCTATCATCCATGTGATGATATTTGTTGATTGCGACAATATCATCACTTTTACGTTCATTTTCATCCATCCACAGCTCCAGCGTTTGGGCGTCAACGTTCATATCTCGCTTTGCACTCTGTATTTCCAGATTTTTCTTTAGAGCTGTATTCTTATGTAAAAAAACACATTTTATGGAAGTACAAAATAATTATGCATATAGTCTTCGGGTACGGGATGTGACTCACTTCGAGTGAAGTCTGCTTCTCTTTCATCTTGGTTATGCCAGTCTTCAGTTTCCGTAGATCACCGCCAATGCGTTCCCGCTCTCGCTCACAAACGCTTATTATATTTTCACTTGTTTCCAAACTGCGACAGTAACTAGCGTAGATTTGTTGAATTTCTTGTAGTTCATTTGTAACCTGGTCGCGATGAGATTTCATCATGTCTACTCTGCTGTGTAGAGTTTCAAATGCATCTGTGGCCAACTGTGTTTGCTGTTTGATTTGCTCTAGCTGTAATATATTTGAATAAAGCCTCTTCTTTGCCCAGGTATGCAGCATATTAGGTCAAAATAGTCAAAATCTAAACAAACCTAGAAAATTACATAGCAGCAGAATGCTAATAAAAACATCAAATGTACGTGTGTAAGTTAATGTTACGTTTGAATGCCAGTAAGCAAGCATAAAAAGGCAGTTTTGTATGTATAAAGGTAAGTGGACGCTCATCGATTGGTACTGAACCAACTCGTTCCATACAGCTTGGTGTGCACCCATCTATCGTAACATGTTCCCGATTGAAGCCGATACGAGCATGGCTCAGTGGTTAGAGCGTTGTGCTTCTAATTAAAAAGGTTGTGATAACAAATCTCAAAGATGGCTATGCCTTTGGTTTGGCCCGGCTGACTGATGACAATTGGTAGGGGTAAATGACCATTACAGTCCCGCATGTCTTTATCGGTCATGTATTTGTGCATCCGATCTATCTAATGGGGTGCCAGACTTGTCCTGAAGTGGATCCGACAAAGAAAAGGGAGACAAGAATGGCCACTTCTCGCATGTTAGCCATCATCAGCCAACCATACTGAAATTTAGGGCTCGGTACACCTGAGATTCGAACAATTGTCATTGAGTTTAACATTTTATCTCGACCCTATGGGCTCGTTGATGTGTCGGTTGTTATCGTTAATATGATAGAACTGGGTTGTTCATCCAATCTATCCAATCGTTTTCCCGGAAGTGCCTTGAAGCTCGTACATGAGTGATATCAGGCTGTCGCTTAGCAGCCTCAGAAATATGATTAAGTGAGTCTGACAACGACCAGGGAGACTAAACTGGCCATTTCTAGCTTGTTAGACGTCATCAACCAGTTAAATACAATCTCCGGGGTCGGATGTGTGCTGATTTAGATATTCACTCAAGTGGCCGTCTTTCAACCATAAAAATAAAGAAGTTGAACACAGCTACGTTAGGACACAACAAAATGGAACTGAAAGTGATTAAAACATCTGCGTAAAGGGTAACAATGAAAATGCGCTAAAGGTGGGCTTATTCGTGAATCATGTTAACACATTTACATAGCAATGGCAAGAAGAAACTCCAAACATGTGCCATGCATTGCCATAAATATAGCATTATTTTAAATGCAAGACTTTGAAGTAAAATTTAAAAGGGCATAGCGAAGTTTTATAGACTAGGTAATAGTTCCAATCCTAGTCTTCACCACTGAATAAACTCATCCTTTCACCTTTATATAAATATAATGACGTCGAATATCCTCGTGATTTAGAACGTGAAAATTCACTATTTAATGGAGTGAACAAATTTCAAATAGATCAATTAACTGAAACCTTAACATGGGAAGACGAAATACTCTAATGGCAATGTTCCGGAACCGAAGGTTAAAGCGGTTCCAGTGGAACCAAAAGTCCCACTTTGGTCCCACTGCGCCGTGCTTGCGTATATGGGCGGTTTCACGTGCACTGGCCCGGGTGGTCTACAAACTGTCATCGAAATCGATGGTCGAACACCCACACACATGCTCTCACATCCACCTGAGAAAAACCCTACGCGCACGCACGTCTCCTGCATTTGCTACCTCCCCCTCTCCAAATGCAGTGCCTTGATCGATGTTTTACTCTGGCAAGATTTGCCGGCATATGCCAAGGGCAAAGAACCTGTCTTCGGGTCACACGTGGTTAAAACCAAGCCTACTCTGACTGCCAATTTTTCATGACTTAAAATGTGATAATTATCGCATTAAATGTAAGTATGTGAGAATAGATTTAAATATATACCTCTAAGTTAAACCAATTTGTCCAGGCAACATTCTTATACCTAAGAAATTCATCCATAAAGTTCGTTGAAACATGCTGAAGAGAAAAATACTCAGTGACTATTTTACAGTTTTTATCTGGTTCAATACCAAATAGTCAATCCTTAGTCAATCGTCAATTTTTAAAAGATTTTCTAACTGATCTTGATGTGGACCAACCTCTTGAATTAAACGCTTGTTGCTTTCGTTAGCAACAGGAATAGCGTATAAACTGCTCCAGTTTACGTTCCCCAAGATTTGATCCATAATTTCGGTCATCTTAAATAATCGCAAATTCACTACTATAACATTCAACAATACTTTTAGCAAGGTAAAACAAACGTTTATAAAACAGATATATCTAATATTAAAACTCATCTTACTCTAACAGCAGAGTCCTCTCCGAAGTTTACCATGGTGATAAAGCAAGAGTAATTCGCATATAAAAATTTTGCATACTGGTCGACCATCAAGTTCATACAACCCAGGATACACTCGATATTTCGGGAAAATTTCCATAGGCTGGGTGCAAGGTAGCGACCGAATTCTAAGTTAAGCATTTAGAGACTTACATTTAAGCAAAATAAAAACATGTCTTAGACCTGTAAGAGCATTTCGGTACCGAAGAGACCCTTTCGTAGATGCCATATAGTTCGTTTTCTCGAAATTTAATATAAATGGAATCTAAGGAAAGAATTTAGACTGAATGCAGGCAGTTCACAAAAAATGCACGCGAAATAAAATTTATATGATTTTGCAATGATAAGTCTACTCTTTAATAACGTGCATTTGGGCCCTGGATATTCGATTCACGAAGGCAAAAACAGGCCTCTAAGTACTCTTTTCGTGTGTTTTAGCTCAGTTGTATTTGTAGTTGTGCTCGCATTACGCCTTTGGAAGCCTAATTTTCGATATGTGAACGTAGGGGTCTTTATATAAACATACGGAAAATATTTAAGAGAATAACATTAAATAAGTTAGATGGAAGTGGTTGTACACTGATATATTTTTCCAACGGCGATACAATTAAGACGATATGGTTCGCAACAGACTCAGTAAGAAAAGCCAACCGAAAACTAAGGCCCACTAAAGCACCTGGTGTTGATTGTATATCAGCGAATTTTCTGAATGTGTTAACAGAACAACTCTCTTTCCACTTTCCAAGACCCTCGAAAGTTCGATAGAGTGGGGAAGCTTTCCAAAATAACACCTCTTTTAAAACGAGGATGGAGGCCGTGGCTTTTAGTTTTTTCTCACAAGCATTTGTTTAAACGAAGGAAGAATGCTATAAAAACTGAAGTTCTGAGACCTACTGAGGAGAACAATTCACAAAACGCAGCCCAGCACGGATTAAGATGTTAGAATGGAGCTTAACTCAGAGTACACGCCGCACTTACGACGCGAGACCACCTGTTCACCCACACAGAGTGCATGTAACGACGCGCACCTGGTGGCGGCACCGCGGCGCACAGCCGGTGGCCCAAGACCCCAATGCAAGCTAGAAAACATCCTGTCCACTCACACAGACAGAGCATTGTCCGAAGGTACGACCGGCTACAGCTGGCCGTAGACTTACGCTTCAACTCACATGACTCACCCAGCCAATGAAGTCCCGTCTTTCTAGTGACTACAATCTAATTGCCCCAACCTTGCACATACGCGTTCGCTTGCTCTAAAGTATGCTGTTCTAGGTTTGCTCTAAGACTTCTGCTTGCTGTACACTTATTGTTGTTTTCTATCCCTCTCCATCTGGGGGCTCACATGAAGCGTAGTTAGACGGCAAATATTGCAGCCTTGGCCACCGTTAAAAAAAATCGATTAAGCTAGCGGCAAAGCTGACGTCGACCCTACAGGTGAATATTGCAGCCTTGGGCAACCGTAACTACGTACTTAGCCATATAATACCAGTCTTTCCCTCAAATGGTTTCTTTCCTGACATTTGGAAGATGTCCATTATTCTTCCAATCATTAAGTCAGGATCTCGTTTGGACATAAATAACAACCACGGACTTCATAAAACCCTGGCACTAGCCAAACGTCTGATAAAGATCATTTTCATTCAAATTCTCCATTTTGCCTATAAAATAAGCTTTCAAGCGACTCGCAACATAGTTTTCTACCCGGGCGATCATGCGAGACGTGTCACTTCGTTTTTCTAAACCAAATCACTTCCCTCTACTTTGACCTGAGCAAAGCCTTTGACAAAATACCGCACAGACGGCTTTTGGTAAAATTGGAAGCCATTTGCATCAGTCCACCACTCCTCGACTTCATCGGTTCCTACTTGTCTAACCACAGCCAGAAGGTCTTGGTAGGTAATAGTTGCTCCGTTGCTCAGCTGATCACGAGTGGCGTTTTCAAAGGCACCGTATTGGGTCCTTTACTTTTTATTCTATATATGAATTAAATTTCGACTGTTCTGAAAAATTCACACAATCTCATTTATGCAGATGCCCTCAAATGCATATAATCATTTTCTAAGGACACAGCCAATATATGCGTTGATAAATTAAACGCGGACCTGCTTACACTCTCACGTTGGAGTGCTACCTGGCAGATGGAATTCTCTTGATTCAAGTGTAGGTTCATGTTTTTCGGTCCCGCCAAGCTTCCTTGTCCCCTTGTCTTTCAAAATACTCCACTTTTAGAAACATCCACCATAAAAGACTAAGGTCTAAGGTACACAAACAAACAAACATTGTCGCCTCATGCGGATCGAATATCTGTGAAGGCTGCACAGAGATGTTGTTTTCTATCACTTAATTTCTCCCTGCTGGAAATAAAGATGAAACTTTATCGCATATATGTTCTACCCATCCTAGAATACTGCTGTCCTCTCTTTGGTCTAATGAATGCTTCTGAACGCGGTTAGATTCAAAATGAACCGAAAGTGTTTCTCGCAACGTATTCGCTCTTCCTCGATCCACTATTTCTTATACGGAGAGCTGTCAGTTAGAAAACATGACATTTCTTTGGGTTAGGAGACTCGAAACGGGCCTCTGCCTCCTTTTTTGCGTTATATCTACCCCTAACCTCCCACGAGCCGACGTTATTTTTCCCACAGATAAGCCTTATGCCACTCGTAATTCCTTCAGGATTAATGCACCCCCCTTTTGCTCCACATCGAACCATTCTCGCTTCTTTGACTCCAAATATGCCTTTCACTGGAATAATATTCCCCTCGAAATTAAGCTGTCGTCTAAATTAGCAGTTTTTAAAGTCAAATTACGTAAACACTTAACTTCGGAAGATATAAAGTCCTTATTATCCGTCTCCTTCCCAAACACACATTTTTTGGATATTGAAAAAGGTCCTCCTGGTTTTTGAGGTGGTTATATTTATATTTTATTGTTTTCCATTTATGTCTTGTTCTTCCTCTAAAGAGTGATATTAGCAACGATGTTTCGTCTCCGTCTCTGTCCAGTCATCATTGCCGTTCTCTGTCTCCCGCTTTACAACCCTGACGATGGGCTTCATGGCCTCTAATCGTTCTCACGGCGGTTTTGCTATTTTCGTCAGCTTGTCGCTGAACTTTGCAGTCCGCAAGGTCGCATCTCCGGCGTTTCGGTGATGATCACGTGACCTCTGCCGTTTCCCTCATCATGTCGAATATTTTGTCCACGATGGCCTTCTCCGGTTTCACCTCCCTGATGGTTGATCATGAAGCCAGTCGGGCGGTGTTACCATGGTGAACGACAGCCTCTGCTGCTATATGATTTATCCAATTGACAAGAAGCGTTTCCAACCCTCATACGATCTCATCAACAGTTCTGTCCCATTGCCCTACAATCAATTCTATCAACCAACCTCCTTAATTATGCAGAAGCAGTTTTTCTCCTACGTTTTGTTTTTGTTTGTTAAGCAGGGGTCCGCTTAACTCTGCCCCCGTTTTAATGGTAAAAGTTTTTTTTCCTTTTTTTCTCCTTAGTTCTCCATGCGTTTTCAGAGAGTGTTGACCACATTTTAAAAAACGACGATATGTTGATATGTATGCATTTTAGCTTCCAACACTACTAAACACTCCCGCTGTCTATGTGGCTGTTCACGGAGAGCAGCATTTATCAACTTTGTATCTAGTTTTCCACAGCACTAAGATTGCAAGGACGAAGCCCTTTGGGCCTAAAATATAACATTGATTGATTGATTGATTCATAAGTAGTTGTGTATCTTGTCTCACTAACCTGCTTAAATCCCTGGAAAGCTGGACGAATTCACTGATAATGGGTTCATTGGTCTATGCGATCAATATTGACTTCAGCAAGACATTCGACAAGGTTCCGCACAGACGACTGACGTCAAAGTTACATTTAATGCGAATGAATTGAAATCTACAAGAATGGTTAACTGACTCTCTAGCAGGCAGACGTCAGCGTGTTTGTATTGGAGATCCAAAAACAGAATCTAAGATCGCTTCCAGTGGGATCCTGCCAGGAAGCTTTCTGGGTTCCATTCTCTTTGTGGTAAAAGTGAACGACTGCCTCGATTGCCTCAGCGGTGAGTAAGTTTTGTTTGCAGAAGATCGAAAGATTTTGAAGCAACCGAAATCTCCGAGAATGAACAGAGCTTACATGATGACTTGGAGCGCTTGCAAAAGTGCTGTGATATGTGACTACTGCAGCTCAAGTTCAAAAAATGCCAGGCTATCCGCCCACGGTCTAGTTGCAGAAAGACGATGGGATTTGAGTTTGGCTAAATTATCGGGGATCACAAAGTTGAGGAAGTGACCGAACTTGAGGACCTAGGTGTATGTATAATGCCCCCCACAAACATTCAACTTACTGTGCGAAAACTGCAAAGAAGTTTATGGCTATTCCATGAACCATCAGGAGATGCTTTCTCTATTTTTGATGCGGGTTCAAAACATTTTTCCGATCGACGTTTGAATATTGCGTCCAGGCATGGTCCCCCTGGGTATACAAGGTAAAGGTGTGCTGAAGAAGTTTTAAAGAAAGGCAACCGAATAAATCAGCGGCTTGGGAGTTCTACCATATGAAGTTCGACTAGAAAGCCTTAAACTTTTTCCTCGCTATTATATGTGTTAGGAGAGCCCAACACGCAAGTCATAATACGGGCTGTCCTTAGGGCACTAGAACAAATTAATCGGACAAGCTACCGATGCATGTAGAGTGGGCAAAGAGATCGGACTTGAAATGCTAACATGCGAACATGAAAAGGCCGGGGATCTGTCATTCGTAAGGTCATGCCTGCCCAGGGACAAAGCGTGCGCACCAAGCGTCACCTACGAATGCGATGGCTGAGGCACGACGGCTGCCTGTCGAGGCCATTGGTGGAGGGCCAATAGGAAACAATGGCTACTGGCCCATAAATAGCGAGGCTACGAGCAGAAGGGCATTCTGCTGCTGGGAGACACAGAACTCTGATACCGAGGTACGCTGCCGACGACCCGAAATTCTGCTGCTTGTTACAAGACCTGCTGTTGGCCGAGACGAGCTACTGACGACAGAGAACCCGCTTCTGACCGGCACACAGAAGACGACACTGATGAACAAGCAGAAATAGTGACAGTAAAGTACTATCTGTTTTCCTGTTCTGCCTTCTCTTTCTAACTAGTAACTGGGGGACATAACCGGTGCGACACAAATACACGCAAGGTTATAACAGTAGGCGATATAGAGGATATATAATCGTGGTGTCCAAACTCGTCAGTATAGTGGACTTTGCTCTTCAGATGGCTGCATTCTTTGAATTGCCAGAAATGGACAATCTCCGAGTTCATCCATACAAACTGAAAAAAGCTATGCCAACCTAGAAGTGCACGCCAACTTCTTCTTTAACCCAATCACTGAACTTTAGATATCAACTTCCTTCCTCAGTTGTTATTGCTGTAAGCATTGACGAAGTTTTATAAGACCCGACCTTTCTTTACTTGCAGGTCATACATTTGGTAGGTGAGAGCGATTAATATGATATGTATATATGATTTTGAAACAAAAACAGAAGCCGCCAAAAATCATAAAACGCTAATCATGAAATTTGGCAGGACACTTAAGCATGGATTTGAAAACTCTATTGTGATTCATTCAGATTATTGAATGTTGCGAAAGCCTTTGACTTAGTTAAATCGTATTTTTCGTTAGGTTTATTAAGAGAAATAACCATTAGTTTTGTGTAAATTGGAAGTAGTGTCATATGGAAGGAATTTCCTATGGTTTGACGAAAGAGAGAAGTGAACTGCTCGTTAATGTTGATAAAACTACGAATAAACTCCTGAATAAGCAAAATATGTATAGAAGATATCCCTTCCAAAACTGAAAAAGTTTATACAAAATTATTCAGATTGAAGTGAAGGCAAGTTAAAGGAACCAAATTGGTTTGCAGTAAAATTGAAAAGTTGTTTTTAAGAAATTATATTTGGCTCTTTTTTCATTTTTTTACACAAAATGAAATAAAAGTAGTGTTTGTTTGAATGCATCAATGGACCTCAAATGTCCTTTGATAAAAAACAAATGTCTGACATGTTCTCGCGTATTAAAGACAAAAAATGCTTATTGAATTTAAATCGTGAAGAGAAAAAGTGTTTTGTATACTTTACTTTCTTTACTAAGAAACGGAACAGACGAAAGAATAATAAGTATTTCGTAAAATGGCATTGTAAATGGCCAGTTTTTTTAATTCGAAAGCATGTACCCGAAATTGGAATAAACTACTCATGCGTAAGGTAATCCATTACAAAACTTCCTTTATCTCCAGTTTAATCGAATCATTTATCATCAGGAAAAAATAAAGAAATTATCAAAATTCTCAAATTTCATTATGACATTACGTTGGGAAAATTTAATCTACGCAGAAGTTCGTCAGCCGAAGATCTAATCAAAGCAACCTCAAAAAGGTTAACTTAACTGAAACGTCTTTTAATAATCTTAGGAATAGTCGTTTCAGAGTTACACTGCTGACATTATTCACTCTCGACAATGTGGTTTGCTGTTTGGAGGCATTTATACAAATGAGCAACATGGTCATCATTCTAAGAACTTATATCCAAAAACACTTTCTTTTGGTATATTCTCTTTATAAATACCTAATTTTAAAGGTTTTGGTGTTAAAGTCGAGCAGAAGCACAATTGATGAATTGATCAATGAACATACAGAAAAGAAGGAAAATGATGGCACACTTTTTTCGATGAAATTTAATAAATACTTAACCGGGAAGAACAATGTTTCAAGAAAATTTTGATTAAAAAAATTATTTCATTGTAAAGAAGGTGGTCGTTTCAAGTTTTCAGCGTAACACAATATCTTAATTTATTGTTCTATTTTAAAGCTCTATTTTTACGCCTCTAGAACCACGGAATTATCGAGAAAATTTTAATTTTCTTTACGAAAACTTAATGATTCCTATAGTTCTTTTCAGTACTTGATATGCCTTATAATGTTCATGATTATTTCTTTGTTTTCTTAAATTCTCACTGGTTTTGGAGTAATCATCAAACTTACACAAATTTACGAAAAATTACATGGTCTTTGGCGACCACTGTTCATGATCTGGCAGCATCTATTTGTAAATAAGGTTTTCAAAGTCTTTGCCTATCTCCCTTATAGAAACTGATCTTTACCAAATTAAATTTCCCACGAAATTGAGTCCTGATAACGTGGAATATTTCCACGACTAGGTGCGGGGTTTCACAAGCGACCATGACCTTGAAAGCTTTTGGCGATTAAACTCACACATCCTCCAGTTATATAGTTCATCTTTGGGCATGCGCAACAGGCTGGATCATGATAAAACGGATTATAAAGTAGAAAAATGCAAACTTTTACGGCATCAGCAGGCACTACTGACATATCGAGATATATCGAAGTTATTGACGATGTCAAAAAACGAACATAAACAGCATAATGTTACTCTCTCCACACATCACATAACTGTCTTCATACGTCCCACTACTAAGACAGTCAATTACAGGAGCGCATTCTTATCGAAGAACCAAAAGAATATAGGAACATCGATGAATGCAATAAACGATCCAAAACTAAGATGCACAGTAAATCCATGGTTCCTTTTTTGCAACAAATTACAGAGACAAGTAAATGGCATTGGTATGGGCTTGCCTCTTGTACCTCTCTTAGCCCACGTCTTCATATGCAAGCTGGAGAATTTGCAACTGAACAATCAGATCAATTTGCTAAAACTA
>JAYGXS010000001.1:96978662-97015027 GCA_036362985.1 Ligula intestinalis
AGTTTTGGTTTTGTTTCAGGTTTTGTGTTTTGTCAATACTGGGCGAGATAGGGAGTTTGTCTCAAATGAAAAAAACCTGCCTTCAAAGGTATGATACAAACGGAATAAATGTACAGTTTTAAGTTGAGTTGACTAATCAGCAGGAGAAAAGCTGCATAGCGTTTGAAGACATTAGTTCGAGACGGAACGGGTTGGCACAAGAACATAGTGTTCTCAATCCTCCTTCAATCGTTGTCGGCAAAAGATGCGCGCTATCAGCTGAAGGGTTAAACGACTGCGGGCTGCTGCTTCAGCAGCATCATCTTCAGCATGAAGCCTGGCGGGGTTCCAAGTCCACGAACGCCATCAGAGGGAAAGAGGGATTCTACTGAGTCAGCACCCGAAATCCGTGAAAGTTGTCCTAAATGTAAAAAACTAGTTATAGCTCTCTTAAACATAGGGTAGCTTTGCTGGATTTTAATACTTTTGGGCAGCTTATTCGAGATTGATATGGCTTTTACTGAAAAGAATTGCCAGTACTTAAGTGTACGTGCCATAGGAAGAAATAAAAATACGTCTCGATGACTGGCGCGTCGAGAGTGCTCAAGCTGCCTTATTGTACCAAGAGGATTATATGTTTGACCATTCTAAAGTTTAAACAGTAAAAAAAAGACCCTTCTGCAATCGACGAAGCCACAGGGGCTCCAGCTTTATAAGTTGGCACCTTTTTTGGTAGGTTAAGTTACGGTGTTCTGTTGTGAGAACTCTTCTAGTGAAGAAGTGCGGCACCGATTCTATTTTCCTCCGTTCACTAGTGCGCAGAAGACTGAATAGAGGCGAGCAGTATTCAAGACTAGGTCTCACGTACATATTATAAAGGCTAGTTCTAACCTTGATAGTCTTAAAATTTCTAAGGATAAATCCGGTGGTTCGGCTTGCTTTCGAGACTATCAGGGCACAGTGCTCTGACAAATTGAGACTATTAGAGTAGGATATGCCCAAATCCTTGATAACTCCTGGGACATTTAGTTCGTGGCCGTCAATGCTTAATTCCGGTTGATGATCGTCGCCAACAACCAAAACGGAACATTTGTGCCATGAAAGGGTGAGGTGCCATGTGCAACACCACAGGGTGAAGGCCTGGAGATCCTTTTTTATCAGCTAGAGCACGATGCTGCGATCTGCCGGTTTATATCGATAAGCGACATTTAAATCATCAGCGTAGATGAAGGGTCTGCCATACTGAAAACAATCTGAAACGTCGTTAACAAACAGGCAAAATAGGAGCGGACCCAGTACACTACCCTGTATAACTCCACTTCTCACATGCGTGGGGTTGGAGATAACATTGGAAATTTTTACTCGTTGTGTGCGAGCACACAAATAGGAAGATATGAAGTTCAGTGGCTTGCTACCTATGCCGAAGGAGGCTAGTTTTAGAAGGAGGAGGTTATGATCGACCCGATCAACGGCCTTAGTAAAATCAAAATAGACGCTATAAGTGGCAAAACCGCTGTCTCTAGATTGCAGGACATAATCAAAGAAAGAGAGCTGACAGGTGTCACAAGATCGTTTCTCGATAAAGCCATGTTGAGCTGTATTGAGCAGGTTGTTCTCTGTCAAGTGACGCATCATCTTTTCTTTGATTAAGGTCTCCAAGATCTTCGATGCTGCGGGAAGTGTATTTATTGGCCTAAAGTTGTCGAATGATGTCGATCGGCCATGCTTGCGAATAGGCATTATGTGCGATTCCTTCCACAACGAAGGAAAGGTTTCGCTCTCAAGAGCAAGATTAAATACCTTACAAAGAATAGACGGAAAGATATAATTCGCTTCAGCTTTTAGAAGGCTAACTGGGACGCCATGTTGTCCTGGACTATAGGATTTACGATAACGACGAATGGCTACAGTCACATCCCAGACGGTAAAACTTATGGTTTCGAGTATGGCACCCGTTCAACCCTGGAGAGGACCACATCTTCCGGGAGTCCGTTCCACGCTCCAATGACCCTCTGAGAGAAAGCGTTTCTTCGAACGTCGATACGGGCCGGTTTTCTCTGTAGTTTAAAAGGATGACCTCGCAGATGGTCAGTCCGAGCCAATTCGAAGAAATCATCAAATTCTAGAAGGAAGTCTGACATCCACTGACGGAGGATCAGAAGAAAAAGGAGATTCAGCAGGAGTTTTGCTGATGCCATAGGATCAACAACGAATGTCAACGAATCAGCCTTCATGAGTCTACCCATTAAACTTGCATTTTTAAGGCAGCACCGTAAGGGGCACCAGAAAGTAATTTGCAGTGATGTACATCTTGGCGTCAAAGATTAAAGCAAATTACAGTAAGAAGAGATAGAGAAAAGTAGTTTAAACAAGAAAAAAGGATAGAGAATGAATATATCTTTAGGAATATACATGGAAATAACTTTTAAACATTTCAAATGAGTTTTAGGCTTTCTTTTGGTTTTTATTATGCTGAAATCTAGGCGAAGTAATTAAATTCCAAAATAGTGCTTAATTGTGCTGCCTAATGGGAAAGAAAAAGCATTCCGAAGAAACGACAGATAAGAAGCACCTCGGAGTACGTAACAAGTTCTCTAAGCATAAGAAAAGAGAGCGGCACCTTAGCGAAGGCGATGTGGATGAAATCAGTATTCATACGGCAAATGCATGGGAAAATGTGAATTTTGAATCACCGGACCGAAAAGAGAAATTTCTACGTCTTATGGGAGCTGAGAAGTACAAAAAGCACATTGCTGAAGCTAAAAAAGAAGAAAAAAGTGTAACTCATACCAGGGCTGGCGTTGGAGTGGAGAAAATTGGAGAGAATTTGGAGAAACAGTTTCGGGAGGGTCTCGAACACAGGGCCCTCGGTGTCCAACACGTCGGACTCGGATGTCATTCCGTTGAACTTTCGCGGTCAGCTGATGATAATTTCCTCCCGCTTGACAAGGATTCTTTAAAAAAGAAATATTTCACTTCATTTGTCCAGGGTTCCAAAAAATCTTAAATTTTGCTCAATTATGTTTTGGCCAGTAACTGTATTTCTGTATCACAGTTTTGTCAGTTGGCTTTTACATTTTTATCACCAGTGGAGCTTGCAAACAGGCAGTTAAGCGTTCGTATTTCATCATTGTAAATAGATACATGAATTAACTGCCCTCCGTCAATTTTTACCTTTCCCCCGTACAGATGAGGCCGTTTAGACCAAGATAAGGCTACCTGCTCCTAGACTATCCTACTTTTGCACACTTAAGGGTAGCCGTCTACTTGTCAATGCTGTGTTAAAGCGGAACTTTCTTACTGGTCTTGTTTTTCTTCGCTGGTAGAGATATCAAGTATGCCTGCGAAATTGGCCACGCGTGTTGATATGCGAGTTATATGTACACGTATACGCGAACTTCCTTTAGGAGAAGACGTTATTTCCTTTGTATAAAGTGCCTCCTACATTAGTAGCCACTCGTACTTAATGTATTTATCATTATGCGGACCAACCTGGCCTCGGCTTTGTTGCGGTTAGCCTCCGAATCTGCGGCGGTAGTGCTCAGTGAACCTAGTATGCTAAAATCACCCCTTTCTGTCAAGGTCGAATTCTATGGTTTCAAAGTCAAGTTTAGGATCTTATCAAGTTTGCTCTTCAGTTATCCCACCCGCTTATAAGCAGGCGTTAATTTTAAGGCGAAAGTAATGAGTTCGGGAGATGGGGGGAGGGGGGGGGGGTGCGGACCATGGAGACAATATCAAAAACACCTCAGGGAATTAGGTATAATTGCATTTCTCAACCGAGCGGATATCTGACGCATATAGGTCGTTGTGATGATTAATTGGTGCCCGTAACAACGATAGCCTCTGAAAGCTATGCAGCATCGGTTCGGACAATGGCGTCCCCCCGTGGTATATTTTGCCACTCACTCTCGGCTGACGACGACAAATCATCAGGGTTTTATTCTCATGATGTTTTGACCTTTTTATTTTTAATCTATGACTGTTTCCTACATTGAACTCGTTCGTGATGGGCACTATCTCCCACAGGCCATAATCACTAGGACGTAGTCGACGTCAAACAGTCTGCATACCGAGGTGGCTTAGACAGGCAGTACACGATGTACCTTTAGGAAACCCAACCGGAAAGTCAACTTGTTTATGGACTGTTGTAGATAAGAACCCAGGTATTGACGAGACGACGTTAGGCCTCGACAACCGCGAATATTTCTTCCGCCATACCGTCATTCTGATGAGCAAAATAACACTACGGCAAAACCAGCAAAGCACGCTACAAACTAGAAGAACGCGTCTTAGGAGGTAGTCCATATGTCGATAGTCGGCTTTAGAACGCGATTGAGTTAAGACTCATCCTCGTATGAGGGCAAACATTATTCGGTTGTGTCGCTGCTGTAGTTCTTTCAGTTCAGTTTATTCACCCTAGTGCCTCTGACAAGGATATGCGGATTCTATTTATTAGGGCTTTTTGAGTAGCGCACCCAAGCAAAATGCAGAAGTCGACGTGAACGATGATACCCTGTTTATGAAAGCCATGGAGATATTCAGTCATCGGGGGCGCTCGATGCGCCTCTACCGGTGTTTGGCCTTGTCCGGACTGCCACATAAGTCGTAGTGTAATGCCCTTAATGCGGCTGTCATATATCTATGTCATTAAGGTGCCTGTCACGGTATTCCGTACGTAATAATAGGCTCGACTGTAATGAAAACCTAGGCAAGCTGCGCGTACTGACATGCTCTCCTTCACAGCCACCACAAATTTAGTTATCAACGAACGAGCTGCCGACACTAACACTGTTGCAGTACCCAAAATTTACTAGGTAGCATTTTATCTGGTTAGTTGGTTGGTTGGTTAGTAGCACTCGTTGGATCAGGAGTTCCAGCCGGAGTCCAAACTGGGTGCAGTTGGGAGACGGAGAAAAGCCGCGACCTCGGTCGGCTTAAGCCAAAGATCCTCGGGGTGATTTGGGTGCCTGGCCAGGAACTGCAGGCGAAGAGATGATGGCAGTCATGCGGCGAGACGCCGCAGTCAGGTATGGACGGGTCGAGCCGGTGTTGGTACTGGCGAAGGAGCGTGCAGTAGCCACTGCGTAGCTGTGCCAGGGTACAGCGAGTCACCTTAGGGAGGTGTCGTTTCGAGGCCGCAATCGGAGGTGGATAGCCACCCAGAAGGACCGAGGGGTGATAGTTGGATTTTGCGTCCACAATGGCTCTCTGGTGAAGGCGCTGGTAGCCTGTCTTGATGGCGGAGCCATCAACGGGTAGATCCGAGAGAGACGAGGCGACAGCTGCCTTGTGGAGAGCTCGGATAGACGACCGAAGGTTACGGCTAGGCTCAGGAGCGTTGCAATGATGGTGGTTCGGATGGTTAGGTTGTGAACAGGTCCACCAGAACTGCTGGCCCAGGAGTTTGTTGTGAGGCGGCCGGCAGGACAGAAGCCTCTACATGAAAGTTATCGATGTACGATATTTTATAGCAGCCCGTGACCGTGCGGAGGGCACCGTTCTGTGCTGACTGAAGGCGGCGGAGGCTGAAGGAGCTGATTGTGGGAGACCAGATTGGTGCCGCATAGGTAAGATGCGGCTTGCCAGCGCTTTGAATGTGGTCACCAGCAACTCTTTCGAGCAGCCCCTTGATGTGCCTTCGAGAGCCTTGAGGACCTTGGTGCACCGGCTCATATGGCTTGCGATCTCCCTCGCATGGTCCGCGAACGTGAAAAGCGAATCTAAACGGACGCCGAGGAACTTGGGCTTATGGACCAGCGGTAAAGCCTCACCGTTGACGATGATAGCCGGGTGACGATTAAACTTCTTCGGGTCCAGCGTGAAAGTAGTGAGTGACGACTTAGCTGTCGAGATCGTCAACCCGCGCTTAGTGAGGAAGTCCAAAACATTAGGCATGGATTCCGAGAGGACCTGTGCAGCCTGATCGATGTGATGTTGCTGGTAGAAGAAGGTAACATGATCCACGTATGATACCATACTGGCGGGTGCCGGAGGGAGTAGGAGTTTCCGCATGTAGATGATGAACAGCGTCGGCCTGAGCACAGAGCCTTGAGGAACACTGCAGGTCTGCTTACGGGGCTTGAAGAGAGTGACGCGGAAAGGGCCACGATCGTGGCGGCCACGGATTTAGGCCGCCAACCATCGGACCAGGCCAGTTGGGACGTTCAGGGAGACCAAGTCCTGCAGGAGCTGATCGTGGCGGTTGTAGTCAAAGGCTCGTGACAGGTCAGTTAAGACTGTCATGGGCTTCTGTTGATTGAAGCCCTCGAGGATGCTGTCGCTGAGCTCGAAAAGCGCCGTTTTTTTTGACATGACCCGACCTAAAACCATGTTGGTGGCTAGAAAGATCCGCTGCAGACGTCAGCATTAGGGGGAAAGCAGTCATTCCAGAATCTTCGCCAGTGTACTGAGGAGGGCGATTTGAGGTCGCTAGACCGGGGTCCTTGCCAGCTTTGACCAGTGGGATGGTGATGGACTGACGCCAGCAATCGGAGATGATTGAACTGGTCAGCAAAAGATTGAAATGGCAGCCAGGAGGGCAGCCAACTTAGGGCCGATATGGCGCAAATGGATTGGTGCCAGGCTATCTGGTCCTAAGGCTTTCGTTTTCTTGACGGCGGTGAGGATAGCATCGGCCGAGAAGGAGATGTCCGGAGGCGGGGCCTTATGGAGTAGGCTAAACAGGGAAAATTGACTTGGGAGTAGCCATCGAGTGGGGCGAGAACAGTTTGTTCATCTTCGCGGCAATCTGACCGTTGTTCGAGATGAAGATGTCGTCCCCGAAGCTAATCGACTGGTTAGGTGTGTCAGCCCGGGGCTTGGTCAGATTGCGTAGAAGTTTCCAGGTGGCAGCTGAGTTGCCGTGGAAATTCAAATCTGCAACTCTTCCTGGACAGCCGCTACGGCTATGCTGTGCGAGCACATGAAGTCGACAAGTTGAACGAGCTTTCCTAGAAGGCCTTTGGCATTGAACTGAAGGATTTTTAGACCAGGTGGTGTGGCAAGGTCGGAGATTTGAGGCAGGATTGGGTTGAGGGCAGGGCGGGCTAGAGGCGCAGAAACAAACTGGTGGCATGGGACAGCTGGGACATGCGAAAGCGGGTGACAAATCGGCCGCTTTGCCGAGGCCACTGCAGCGGAGATGGCATCAGCCATTGCAAAAGCCGCAACACAATGACCAGTCGCGGCGGCCCAGGCGGACTCGGCAGAACGAGCAGTACCAGAGAGGTCCAGGGTTGGCCTCAATCCCGGCGGTGAGGAGGAGGAGCAGTCGGAGGAGCGTGGCCGGGATGGGCTGCTCCGTCATCAAAAACACGGGTCCGGCTGAGGGCGGTTGATCCAACGTAGGGAGATGGGTGTAGCAGACCTTGGCCGCTGGGAGGGCGGGTGGGAACGCGATTCGTATACGCGTCTGCTGTGGTTTCTATCTGGTTAAGTAGCTGACCACGGTAGCAATCAACCTATTCTAGTCAGTTTAGCTTACGGGTTCTCCACTTTAGCCTTAGCAGCGATCAAACAGGCGGTTAGAAGCAGTAAGTGACCCAATCCAGTCATTTCAGTCGCTGACAAAGTTTAACTGGCTATGTCCACGGATATGTAGCTAGGAGTTGTTAGGATGTTAGCCGAATCGAATTTTAGCAACATTTGGAGGCTTTCCTAAGGCGTTGAGCCTAAGCAAAATGCCTTTGTTGGTTAATTCTGGCCGCATAATAAGCGATAGCTTTATACACGGGATGACCTTAGACGCATGCACACGAGCGTACGCAAGGCACAAGGCCCGAGGGTCAACTGGTCGTATGATGTTATCCCAATGCGGCCAACCAGGCCACAAGAGAACGCGCAGACAACCTCTTATAAGCCACTGTCGCCCCCTGACATGAAGGGTTGCAGCAGTGGACGCGTGGTGACGCCAGTCCGCTCCCAATTCCGGGCTTGCCCCGAGGCGGGAAGCAAAGAGTTGCAGCCATATCGGACAGCAAGGACGCTGGAGATCAACCCAGCAGCGAAAACAGCTACCCGAGACATCTCGTCCGGGTTTTGTACACAATGAAACCTGCCTCTCGGTGTATCCAAAGGTTACACCCTTCCAATTGTGTTCTTCCTTGGGGATTTAAACAGGGCTTAATTCAACGGTGACACACGTCAAATGTCATCGTTATAATATCAACGACGCTGAACACGTCGTTGTAACAGAAGTTATATTTTACTCTGTACAGTGACAATCTATTTTGGGCCGTTGGCAAAATTCTGACAATATCGTCTTCCTGTTATGCGTACGTAAGCCGATCTGTACCTGTAGAAGTTTATAGTCGGCCTTTCTGGGTCCAGTTATGTCCTATTTTCCGAAAGAATCATGGCTGTAACAGTTCTAAATCGAGAGGAGGAATTTACACCATAACCTCTATATTCCTGACACTTCAGTGTACAAGGGACTGCAGATAGGCCATACATTCCTGGTGTGGATTACGCATCGTCAGCCTCTGAATTCCAGGGTTGAATAAATCAGTCAAATTCCGGTATTTCCAATGAACCAGTGTGGATTTCTCCCTTTTCTGTTTTAACCATATACTGGGGTTGCAAGACGCGCCCGTTAATTGCGTTCGCGGTGGTTTTAGTGGAGACTTATTTTCGCTGGACATCTTGAGATTCCTTAGTTTTGTCGGGTCTCTAACAGCTGTCTGGAGTATTTACTCAGTGTTTCCACAACTTTATGCACTGAATTCGCAAACAGCAGTGCACAACCATCACGCGAAAGGGCAATTGGTAAGTCGATGATTGCTCCCCCTCCCCACCACACCCTGCCAACACAGCATTTGTTGGTCAATGGTTACTTATTCTCCAGAATAATTTATGATTATTTTATAGTTAATTATCGTTGTTAGCTGCTTGTTGAGGTGCTAGGTAACCAGTATATTTCCCAATTACTAACCTAAACTATTATTCTCAATCACCAATCTGGTTTTTATTCCGCTTCACCCGTTGGGAGCCATCGGATGAAATATGTGTCTAGCCCAGATAAGCTCTCAATCGCCTTCACGTTTTTACTTCTAAATGACACTTCTGTCGACTAGCAAGATACACTTTTTCGCGATGGCCTGCTTCGCGAATATGACAGTGAAAAGTGATCTTTCGACTGGAGTACAGTTGTCTGAATGCGGCGATCAGCCTCTTGCTTTCTCTGAAGAACACAGGCTGGTTGTACTAAACCCCGCGGGTTCATCCCTAAGAAGCATACCTTGAATGTGTGCTTGTCGCTGATAATGGATTAGAGCGAGAATCCGAAACGTCAGCTTTAGCGACCGCATCTTCTCATTTTAGTTTCTTGCCTTCAGACTAGTTGTTTTGTCATTGCCATAACTGACGCATGAAGCATGAAGCTAAGTATGCCACCTGAACGATGATGTGAAAAGTGTAGTCGTTACTATCCACTGTACAGTTAGCCCAGTAACATGAACTAGCATTAATTATTAAAAGCCACTTCCATCGGATCTGTGGAGAAGATTCGTCTGCAGAATGCAAAAGACTCGATTAATGAACTACTTTAGCATTGCAATGAATCGATTTTGTCCTAGCTACTGTACGGAGTTAACGGTTTTCTGACAGACTTAGGTCAAACGCAACTGAGAAAGAGGTTACATTAGAGTACCACTGTCTGATGTCAACTGCACGCACAAGTTTAATTCCTATACGGCTGCACCTCTTGCAGAGTCTGACAAAAGCCATTATAATCTGCATAAGTTGGGCTCATTTGCAGCTAGGAAGTCGTCGCACCAACCCAGCTAATATGTCCTATATATGAATTTCTAGTAATATAAGGGAGCATGATATGGCTCTTTGTCGCTTGCTCACTAATAAAAAGAACTCTATGTATATGGACGGTGTTCGAGCACGATAACCGTCCCTGTTACCACCGAGGGAGGATTTGAGTACAGCCAACGCTCTAGCCGTCAAGTTAGTGCGGGATCAGGCTATCGATCACTTTTACTCGCCAAGGGGTCTCGCCCAAAGTGTATGCAGGACAGGGGCAGGGGAGGGAGGAGTTGGTATGCACATGTAAGCCACCAGACGCCATACCGAGGGAATTTTAGGGAACCACTGCAGACGCGTCTTCGACCGCCCTCCCACCCGCCCACACGGCGGCCAAGGTCTGCTACACCAAACCTCCCTACGGTGGGTCAATCTCCCCTCCTCTACATCTCTGTTTTTGACGACGGAGCAGCCCCTCCCGACCACGCTGATCCGACTCCCCCTCCTCCACACCGGCGGGATTGAGGCCCACCCGGTGGGGTTCCTGATCCAACGAGGGCTCATAGCCAGCCAGCCGAGGGAATTGTGCTATCGAGTACGTGTATAGCAGATACTAAAATTAGTTTTCGCTGGAGGCGTGACAATATACTCTTGCCTTCTAAGCATACGTGTATCAATTCTCAAGATGCTTTAGGAAAGAAAGTGAACATTTCAAACGCAGGTGGGCTGCGTCTAACTCTGTGGGTTAGCGTAGTATCATCAGATTCGCTGACCATACCCGAGAGCATCCAGTCACGATCGAGGATGGAGTCAAGCGAGAGTCTGTGGAAGAGGGCAAACGTCATCAGCCAGGCATACCCGACCCCCAGGTGGTGAATTAACCGCGGCTCGAACCAGCAACCGGTTGGTTAGAAGTCAAACACTTTACTCGAATGCTTATATCTTTTAGATTGACAAAGATAACATGAACAAATTCTTGCTACATTTGCCGATGCGATTTTATCGACAAAAAAATTCGGCACCAAGTGCCTTGCTTCTCCGAAGAGGAAAGGGGAGAGTTTTATTTTGTATCCGAGGTTTCGGGTAGTTGTCTCGTCTGCCCATCTTCAGAGAATGAATACTCTGGCTCCTGGTTTTCCTCATTATTCCGCTATTTTTTCCGTGTGTACGTGTTCTGTCGATCCCGACTGAGTCACTGTGTGTGTGCCTCGCATCTCACTGTCGCTTGTATCTCCCCATCGGCCTCCTCGTTTATTCTGTCTGTCACCGTGGCGCTAGTGTTTATTTCACCTGCACGTGCGTCAGCCATCTGTTGTGTCGCGTCGGGCCCCGTCTCGCCGTGGCATTAAAACGAGAACCAGGAGCCAGAGAATTCATTTCCTATAAGCTGGAATGCAGGCATCCCAAAAATGTAATTTCAAAGAAAGGCGTCGTTATTTTCCCAGAGAACGCCTTTCCATGAAGGAGTATTCACTCTTTCAAGATCATTAGACGAGACAACTACCCAAAACGTCAGATAAAAAATAAACCTCTCCCGGTGGACGCTCTTACTCCTCCTCCTCCTCCTCCTCCTCCTCCTCCTCCTTCTCATCCTCCTTCTCTTCATCCCTCTTCTTATTCTTCTTCTTCTTCTTCTTCTTCTTCTTCTTCTTCGTCTTCTTCTTGTTTTTTTCTTTTTCTTTTTCTTCGTCTTCTTCTGACTCACCATCTAGGAGTCGCATTTTCGGTACTATCATCCACTACTCCGTCAGCTATTGCCGACATTCCGTCACTCGTTAGGGAGCAATTATCCCAACCAACAACTGACATTGTATCGAAAAGGCTTGCTACGCTTAGAGTGAAACACAGACATTTAAGTAGGCGTCTTAAGTGAACGCTTAGTCCCGTTTTCTTTGAGTTGGACTAGATGATCGCTTGTAGGCATAAGGACATAACAAAGAATTAAAAGGGAAACTTAAATGGCGATACATGGTTTGTTAGCCATCATCAAACAGCAACCAGCCGCACCGGGGCTAGTATTATAGAGGAGAGAAGTGAATCCTGTAACTGAACAGTGAGCACCTACCCACCAGTGATTGTTTATGTTCATTCGCTGATGTGATTCTGAAATGGAAATTAATTAGTGGATCATTATTTAATTTGCTTCAATCCCACATCATTCGCAAACGCGGGTTTAACAAGTCCGACTGCCATCGTGGTGGCAAAGACTTTCTTCGATACTCATTCGACTGTTGACTTTCGTCGCGATGAATGAAAGTAGTATAAAGCATTGGGAAGTGTGACAAATAACAAATGTACAATAGGCTAGCCAACCAACTGATTTCTGCGTATGTTGCGTGCGGTGCGATGAAGCATTGAGGGGGAGAAAGACTTGAGGAATGTTAGCTTGAGAGTGAGATGACTGCTTTTAGCTCAAGCCACTCAAAATAACTCTTCAGAGTGGTTATTTGAGACGCATTACGTGGGTTGATGGCTTATCTCCGATTTCTGCTACCGAAGCGTGGGGATGTATTTGCCTGGGTGATAATTTGGAGTCAGAATTAGAAGATGCAATCGCTGGGACAAGAAGCTTATTTGCCTGACATTTCAGGTTCGGGCTGGAACCCATCATCACGAATAACCGCACAATAGGCTGCTACAGGCACAGAATTTATAGTCCGCAGCGGGCAAACGACTACATGCGTGCTACGGTTAGCAATCCCCGTGATCATCGCTTGGGGTCGTGACTGATGCGATAATGGCTTGGCAGTCCGCTTCCAAGGCATTAATTGTCGCGGGTTCATCGTCCGTACTGAACATGGGCTTGATAATTCCGCAACAATTAGGTTCACTGTCATCGAAATTGTTGCCGCACCGCGCCAACCTCACGTGACTGATTCCCCTGTTTAGACAAGGTCACAGTACGGAATATGGGAACGGGAAGTCATTGCGCTTGTTGATTGACTACGGGCCTGCGAACCATGACTCAGACAGCTAATGGCTCCCAAGACTGTCAATCCCGGATCTACAATTTTAGTTTTTTTAGGAGGTTTGGCACATTTGCCTAATTTGAGTTGACCCAATTTTGAAAAAACTCGAGGCGTTCGGTGGGATTTGAACCCGCGTATTAGAGAAGGCCTTTAGCGGAAGCCAACGCTCTAACCGCTAAGATAGTTTTGTCCAACAGGAGCTTTGCGATTGGCATCCTGACGAACCTTATTTGGACGTTAGGACATTCAAACGACCTTTTTTTCAGGAGCGGTAGACGCAGCTTGTTCAACAAATTTAGTTCCATTTATCTTTCTTTCAGCGAAGGAAATTTGCAAACTCACATTCATGTACATTTTTGAAGATTTAATAATTAATTTGGCCAAACGTTGAAAAAGGCTGACGTTAGTGGGATTCGCACCAAGGACAGGCTTGAGAAAGGCCACCAATCCAATAACCCGACTTACGAGAGTCCTCACCCTGGGGGGTGGGAGTGAGTTTAATAAAACTTAGGTCATGTTACCCTCCTTACTTACTGCGACGTATGAAGTATACCAGTTTAAATTCAGTACGCTGACTGTCCCAGTATAATTGTCTAAACTCTCAATTTAGAATCCATCAGATGACTACCGGGCGCACGGTATCAATATATAAGGAGAGGTTTGGCAGATTTGAATAATTCAATTTACCCAATTGCAAAGAATTTGGTGTCCACCGTGGGTTAAATTAAATCGCGGATACATGCGCTTCGAAATAATCGTGGCTGCCAAAGGGCCACTTGAACACGCCACTCCTGGGCAGCCCACTTATCGCATACCATTTCGATTCGCTGCAAAATCATATGAAAGTTGACATGCTGAAAAGTGATTTATTTACCTAAGACAGGATTCGACTAAGGTTACACAGTGATAATGGGAAACAAATTTTATCTGACACGAATTACGTCTTTCAGGGATGGCAGACGCGCATTTAATACATTGACCACCGACCATTCCTGACCTTTCGCCAAATTTACTCAGTATGTCCCCTGTCAATGTCCGATTATAAAATCATAGCCAATATAATTGAATATGCGAGGTCCAGGAAGCAGTTCAGAAGACGAAGAAGCGATCACTGGAACAAGACTTTTATTGTCCTGAAGTTTCGGATTCCATCGGGAATCCTTAGTCATGGGTAATCGTAAACAAGTCTGAGAAATGCGCAGATAAGTGTGATGCATGCACAGCTTGCACGATATTTATAGTTCACAGCGGTCACCCGCATGCGTAGTATAGTTTTCAGTTCCTGTAGCCACCGCTTGAGGTCTTAATTGGTGTGGTGATTGCTCATTATTTGCCACAGCGTTCTTCTCTGCGTCGGATGCGGGGTTGATAATTGCGCGACAATTACGCCCGCTGTCGTCAGAGTTGTTGTTGCGCCCGGTCCTTCCAACATGACTGATTCTCTTGCTCAGGAAATAACTCAGTACACTGTATGGGAACGCTAAATCATTGCGCTTGTTGAAGGACTGGGGGTCTGAGAACCATGACTCAAGCAGCTTGCGGCTCACACGGTTGTCACCTCTTGCGAGGAGTTTGGCCTCATCAAACTCGAAAATATGGCCGGGTCCCGTCGAGTACACTGCAACCTGGGAGTTGGCGTCGTTCTTCATCACCGCCGCTGCATGTTCGGCCATTCGCGTCCGGAGTAATCTCCCGGTTTCTCCGACGTAGTTGCTTTGTCCACAACCACACCAGATCCGGTGTGCGACTCCAGCCGTTTCCTGCCGTGGCAGTAGGTCATTCGGTCTCCTGAACCAGCGCCTGATAGTTGCTTCTAGCCTGTATGCAACTCCAAGTGGGGTGAGTAGACGGCTGACCGCTTCCGATACATTCTTCACGTACGGATGAGCTCGCCAAACGTTTGGACCAGCTGGACGTGGCTTCTTCTCTCGTTTGCGTTTGCATTGGTTGACCAAATTGCGTGGGTAACCATTCGCTCTCAGTACCCGTCGAACATTTTGTAATTCAGCAGCTTTGTCTTCCAATTCGCTGCAATAGGTCTCGACGCGCCGGAATAGCGCTCTTACGCAGCTGCGTTTGTGACCGATTGGGCGGTTGCTGTTGTAGTTCAGGACTTGCATAGTATTGGTTACTTTCCTGAACTTCTTAGTTTTTAGGCCACTATCGTCTTTTCGGCAAACGAGGACATCTAGGAAGGCCAGTAAGTTGTTTTCTTCTTCATCCATCGTAAATTGAATGTCCAGGAAGACGGCGTTTAGACGTTCCTTGAATGTCAGCATCTGATCTCGCTCAATTACGACGAAGGTGTCGTCCACATACCGAGCCCAAAGTTTCGGTCTGTGCTGTCGGAAAACCAAGGACTCCAAGTTTGCAGGACCACCTCTGCTATGAGTCCGGAAATGGGCGAACCCATAGGCGTGCCCTTCACCTGCTCGTAGATAGTTCCGTTGAAGGTAAACTACGTCATAAGCGGCTGATAGAAACCGACCTTTATACGGTCCTACTGTTTATTTTTGCCTTGAGAATTTTTATTAATAACTGAAAATGACAGACTGGAGTGAACTAGGTGTTCCTGGATAATGTGCTGTCCCCAGTCTGCTACATTATACCTCAGGCAAAGACGCGGTTCGGGTGTGGACTGAGCTGGTTATTAAGCAAATAATGTTAAAAAACGTGGCTACCTTTTAACAAACAGTAGACGTAACACATTAGGTAATAAAATAGACGGCATATCGCATTTGACGAAGTAGTCGCCTTGATGTTCGGGCTGGAAGTTAGTACCCTCCTTTAGTTGGCAGGCACTCGTTGGCAAAGATTTAGTACCTAAAAATTTGGAAAGCTATGAACCACTTCTCATAGGTCAAATATGAAAAATTTTTATCTCATTAGACCATAGAAATAAAGTAAAAGGCTTAAAGAACTTAGAAACTTGTAAAATGTTTGTTCCTCGCAGCGGACGCAGTGTACGAATAACGTGTGGATGTTCTGCTTATATTATTATAAGATAATTTCGAGAAATGCGATTTTGCAAGCGCATTCCTTGCTCTAAAAAATCTGATGCCCTTTGAAAGTATCACAAAGAAGCAAAAGTCGGGGCCTGGAAGGCTGACAGCTGATTGGATAACGCGGTAGGCGTGGTCAGTACTGAGTGTGTATTTGAGGTGACTGGCTTAAGGACGGAGAGTCAACTTCATTGGCAGTTCATTCAGTTGGTGTTTGTGGCATTCTCATGAACGCAAAATCCAAATTTCCCCTTTTGTGAAAACCTTGTACGTTTTAATACGCGTAGACGGATTCAGTGAGCATTGTCAGGCTCCGCTCCCGACTTCACTTTCAGTTCTCTTCCCAGTGCTTTTGATATCGCAGACCGTTGGGTGGGGAGAGATCGAGTGTGGTAGATGTCGCGCAAGTCTGCTGAACAAGCCATAAATGCTGCGTCCACTCTGTGAAGCCCACGAAGGAGGTCGTGCCTCGCCATGGTCAAACTCTCAATGACATGAAACCTGAGAGGTGGAGAGAAATAGCTATAAGAGCGAATAAGTGAATTCTAGGAAACAGCACAGAAGAAGACGATGTAATCGCCGGAATATGGGCTGAGCCTTTCGGATTGACAATTGCGCACATCACCAGAGGCAGTCGCAGGAGTGGGATACGAAGTAGTCCGACTGGATAATAGATGATAGAACGTATCCCAATAGTTATAAGCTGGTGGATATGATAATATAAGGCGTGGAAGGCCAGAGTGTTAGGGATAATTTAATAAAGTGTAGAAGGTATTGACAATGAGTAATGGGAAAGCGACCCTCAGACGAGTGCAGGTCCAGCCATGAGCGGGCCGCTCTGGGAGTGTCTGATCGTAAACAATTCCCCGCACTATGGTCCTTTGTGGACTGACCTTGAGAAGTGGTTGGCCAATGAGGCCAGACACGTCCGTAACCAGACATGCGGGACATGCATGGGGTAGAATACAGGGTCGCTACACAGGTATCGATGGTTGCCTCCCATGATAGGTTCGAGCTTCGAACTGAAACGCCAGGTTACTAAAATTCTTTTTCTAGCGATCTGATCGTTTTCTAAATAAGTTAAGGCGTGTTACTACTTTTTTTCCAAATGAATCTCAGTCATTGACATTTTGGTCAAATCATGGTCTCCTGTTGAAATTACTATACTGAAGTGTTAGGCAAAGGGTTTTTGATACATTCGAAAGCATAGTGAGCTGCTTTGTCATGTCAGAAACTAACTAATCATAATTTAGCTGAGTTTGAAGTCAAGCGATGCTGTAATCTCCGGCAATACACAGTTTATTAACATCGATAGTAAACCCTAATCGTCCGCATGTTTCTATCTTCCACAGAAGTTATGTACTGCAAACAAGAACTAACATAAGCTTAAATTTGAATCTTCGACAGAGCCCCATGGTACGCGAAGTGACCTCCCATCATGCATCTCCAAACAGTATTGTCCCTGGTAATTTCTTCTCCACCCATGTGATTTTATCGAATATCTTCATAAGAAGATAGGTCGCAAGGCACGGATATTTCAAGTGTTACGAGCGATGAGGTTTATTACCGCTGCCTGAGGTATGCTCAAGGGTGAACTGAATAAAATTGAATACATTTTCAAATTATACGTTCGATGTTTGACACCAGTACGTTGAACTCAAACTGCCGGGCATTTTTGGCAAATAAGGGCGGAAGCCTCTTCCATAAATTACTAAATATGGACAATAAAGGGAGAACAGTGACATGGGTAGTGACCGACGGGCAGGCAGGCAGAGCTGGGAAAACAATTGCTCTATGCATGCTAATGTCCTCTTTCTGGACCACCCACTCAATCGTTTCGTGTCCTATTTAGCATCACTTGCTGCCATTAGGTCTACGCCCTACCGGCTCCATGTATTTTTTCGGCAAGACCAAACATGCCCAACGTCTTTATATACACTCTGCTGGACCTTGCTGTGCTCTGCATAACAGCTTTCAAGTTCAATGGATGGACGTTAGAAGTCGACATTATGCATACTTAACTGGTAGTCGATGACAGAATGCAAAACACGTCCATTCTCGCTGTTCTCTCATTGTGTCTGAAGATGGCCCCTTATACGAAGCCGAAAGCTCAGAAAAGTAAAAATGCTAGCCCAGAAATTGCACCCTCGCCTTCTTAGAAAATATAACTCACTCGCGGAAAGAGTGTAGACTATCTAAGTCGAAACGCTGCAAAATGTGTAACTCGACGGCAAGTTTGCAACTGCGTTTGAAATGTGTTAAACCAATGGTGCGACCACGGTTCATTGAGCTGCACTTTTAATCATCCATATCTCACTACCCATGGCTGTGAGCCTACAACCGTGCAATGTCTGAAAAATAGAAGCTTGAGACTGTTGGAAATGCGCCCATTACCGCGATCATTCGTCTTACAGAAAGGCCGCCTGAGTGCAAATCCACGCCACTGTCATGAGAGCGCGCGCCGTGGTTATCGATTTCCCATCATAGCTAACTGATCTCCTGTCGCTGACGCCTGCTTGTGGAGCAGACTGCATAAATACCCGCAAATTTTTGTAAGAAAGAGTTGTTTGATTTGTACGGTGTGAATACACTATCCTCCTGGCCGATTGACTTCTCTTATTCTCTCGTGCGGGCGTTCGGAACAACAGCCGAGCTGGCTCAGAGATCGTGTTAATTACAAGAAACCGTCGCGGGTCGTAGCAGTTTGGTGGCGTAGTTTCTCACCTACGATGGAAAACGTGTACGCTGATTTGAAGCTAATGTTGCAGTAGCAACAGCTGAAGCTGATGGAACCTACGGGCCAATCGTGTTCTGCTGGTAGTTCACAATTCCTCCATCACATCGCCAGCAGCATCAGTGAATTCTTGTTTGACTCGCAGACCCAAACTTTTTTCGATTGCTGGTACAAAACATTCGAGGACTTGATCTGTGTCGAACATGCTTGGAAGGTACGACTCCTGCGCCTTAAACTAGGTTTTTCCGAGCACGAACATTATGCCAATTTCATCCTGCCAAGAAATCCACGAGAAATTTCCTTCGTGGACAAGCTGAAGACGTTGTCGCATATTTTTGGTGAGCAGTAATCACTGTTAAATACTCGTTTCCAGTGCCTCCTGCTGTGCAAATGGGAATCCAGAAATTTTATCATGTTTGCCGGCATTTTGATCGCGAGTGTGGGCGTATCCAAGTCGATTCTCTCACAAAAGACCAGTTTTAATGCCTTATATTCATCAGTGGCCTCCAGTTCCCCAAGGATGCTGACATCCGGACAAGTTTTCTGTTCCAAGTTAAACAGAGCTGCTCAGTGCTCATCCATTAGGTCTACGCCCTACCGGCTCCATGTATTATTTCAGCAAGGCCAAACATGCCCAACGTCTTTATATACACTCTGCTGGACCTTGCTGTGTTCTGCATAACAGCTTCTCAAGTTCAATGGATGGACATTAGAAGTCGACATTATGCATACTTAACTGGCAGTCGATGACAGAATACAAAACACGTCAATTCTCGCTGTTCTCCCATTGTGTCTAAAGATGGCCTCTTATACGAAGCCGAAAGCTGAATGTCAAGCGCTGACAAAATCTCAAACATGACGTGACAAGGTTTCAAGGCACTTCTACTGCCTGCTCAGTCAATGTGGTGGCAACAGCTACGCCGCATCCGATTATGCGTCCCAAGCAAGCCCCCAAGGCGAAATCCTCACTCTCTTCTTGTCGGCACTGTGGTGCGTGGTATTTCTATCGGGGTTGCAAGTTTCGGCAACGTGGCCAGAACTGTAATCAGGTGTGGCACTGTGATGGGTTCTGCCATTCCTCATACACCGGACCAAACGTGCTCATCGAAATACGCAGCGCATACAGGTTAATGCGCGCCATAAGTGGTACTGACCCACTTGAAGGGGAGGTGTTGAGAATGCACCAATTCCCTCAATTACTCATCTTACAGATGGGCCCTGGGTGTAACTCCACGCCGTTGTCATGAGAGCGCGCGCTATCGGTGAATATCGATTTTTCGCCATAGATGATTGGTCCCCGGTCGCGGACGCCTGCTCATGCAGCAGACTGAATAAATACCCGCAGCTTTGTTGTGTGTGATTTGCTTCGCTTGCGGTGACTTGCATCGCCTTGCTCTGTGTGAAAATACTTTGCCCCCTGGCCGGTTGACTACTCTTGTTCTCTCGTGGGGTCGTTCGGGATAACAGCTGGGCTAGCAAATTACAAGTACCAAGCACGGGTCGTAACCGAAATCTCAAGGTAAAACTCGCCCCAGACCGCAAAGGAACGACGAACAGCACCATCTCAGGCACATAAAACATCACACACAGCCAAAACCAGCCAACACCTCGCACGCCTAATACCTAAAAGAAGAACAACCGTTCGAACTAGACAATAATAAATGCTGGCTTAAAGATAATCCAGCCCTGAAGGTCATCAATTAATCGAATCCGCTTTGCAGCTCGCATGCGATTAAGGATAGTTTTGCGGAGACCACTGTTTTGTCAGCCTTTTTTGGAAAGGGTAACAGGGCTACGAAAAATGACGGGTCCAGCGAACATGAGCTCTTTTTGCGAAACGAAAAAAAATACAATTTAACAAAGTTCAGAATCGATGGAAATCTGGAACGCTTAATGGCTAACTGATGCGCAAGGTATAATATAGTGGAATCGCACGCATACTCTGGTCTCACAAGGAAAATTCTGGGCTGTTGAGAGAAAATAATGTATGCATAGCTTCAAAATTGTGGAGGTAGTCCACGAATTGATTTTCCATGGTAAATATTGCAAAATCATTCTCCTGCTAGCCGATAATCTCCTCTGCCTTTGTTTTTATAAATATCCCAATGTAGCTATCAGCCACAAAGTAATGATAGTCCGCACCTTAAAAGTGATGAGCCTGGCCCCTTGGTAAGGTGTAGTTTTGACTGTACACAGAAGAACTTTTCCGCTGAAAGATAAACTGTGTTCTCGTTCTTTCCTTTCCTTTCGTTCTCCTTCTTGTTTCCTCTCTCGTTTCTCTCCCTCTTCCCTCGCGCAGCCTGCTCTAAAATGCTCATCTCCGAATTACATTTTTTTCTCAGTTCTGCGCCCATCCCACCTCAGGCAACCGACAGCTAGGCGGTGGCCTGTTGCTGGCACTGGGGGAGAGAGTGAGGTCGACCCTCAACGCATCGTCGTGCGCTAAAAACCGTGACTTGGAGGGTTGCCAACTGACCGAATAACTTGGATATCGCAGTTGGCCCAGTGTGTGTCTTGTTGTGTGGAGTAACTAACTGCGGACTGACAGTCAGGCCACAATTGCTCTTTTTTAATGTGGCCTTGATGACGCCCCCAGGCGCGAGCCTACCTAGCTAGGTGTGCTGTTGGTGTGCGTGTTGGGTGTTGGTCGCACCAGCCGTCTGCGCCCTCTCCCATCTCCGGCCTTCTTGACGCTTGTCTTGATAACGGGTTCTGGCGAGGGAGTGGTAAGAGAGAAGGGAAGATTCCCTGCGAGTCTAAGTTCACTTTATTTCCGCGGGAGTCACTGCGTTGCTTCAATTCGTTGAGGCTCTTCGCGGACACCGTCGAAACCGACGGTCAAACTGTCGTTCCAACTACTACGTCCAACGTCTGACACGCAGACTTTCTTGGCAAACCACTGTTGAGGCACTCTTGCACTGCAGGCTAATGCAAGGAAAAACTCTGCAAATATTCCCATCTCAAGACTTAAAAGTCATATCAGGAAACAAATGTTTTAGCCATTCGTCATCAGGACCGCTACAATTTCAGGGATTAAAACGGTCAGTTATATGCCCTCAACATGCTGGCGCCAGCATGCATGAGACGAGGGAACGCCGAAATGGGTAATTACACCCCTGCTTCCCTTCCCCAAAGACCATTTAAACACGGCATATAACTGACCGCTTTAATCCCTGCCAGCCTATTGGCCGAATTGCTGAAAAAAAGTGTTTGATATGTACAGCGTTAATTTCCCTTGCAAACGTTTGGTCTGATGAAGAGTTGCTGAAAACAATTGTCTGCCATAAACTGACTTCTAATATTAACCATGGGAATATTTGCGGAACTTATACAATCCAAAGATCCTGCGGTTTTAAAGGAACTCAATGGATTCCTAAAGTTTTACACCAGGCTTGCTAAGGCAAACGTAACAGCTAAATTCCTATCAGAATGTAAAGACCGAGGTAAATACCTAAGACACTACTGGAAAAGCTTACGAAGAAATCATATAGCCGTTTCTATGGCCTCACTAAGAAGACATGCGGAAAGTTATCTGGAGACTCTTAACGCCGGAATTCTGGAAGTTCGAAGAAACCGAATCCAGAGAGCAGCGGTTCTCGACAGTCTTGAAACTTTAAAAAGAGAAGCGTTTAAAGACTATGTACAAACAATATAAACCAGAAGAATCGAGGTCAGGTGTACATAACTTCTTCGAACTGTCCAACCAATGTTAGCACCGATCACCCTCCCAAACAATCCGGAGAGGTACGTGCATAACTATTCCTCAATCCGTCTTGACAAAACCCTCATAGAGGTACTATCCCTAGGCCCTAGGTTCTGTATTGCACGAAAAAGGCTGTGACAAATAGAATTTGAAACTGAATTTAAGGGCCTCTTTTACCAAACCTCCGATAAAATATCTTCCATGCCTAAAGAAGTTGATTATCTCAAGTCAACCCTGGTTAACTGCTGCCAGCAGTACTTAAGAAAGACTCCAATAAACAAAGGCCCCTTAACAAAAGCCCACCTTGATAGCCTAAAAGAGCTACGAAGAAATGAAAATATCATGCTAACCAGACCAGACAAAGGATCTGGAATAGAACTAATGGATAAAAATTATAACGTTGCAAAACTAGAAGCAATTTTAGCAGATCATACAAATTTCTCAAAAGCTGAGAAGGACAAAGATCGGTCAGGTACTGTTGAAGGTCAGCTGACTACAATTCTCAAAGACCTCCATAAAGAAGGTCTTTTGACTTACAAAGAGCTTGAAACACTAAGACCTGTAGGAACGACAATACCTAGAATGTATGGACTTCCGAAAATTCACAAACAGGGGCTACCCTTACGTCCTATCTTGGATATGAGAAACTCCCCTTACCACACCATTGCTAAATGGCTGGTAGAAAAGCTGAAACCTCTTGGAAGTTACATATATCCTCGAAGCCTGAAAGACACATTTGAATTTGTCAAAGCTATAAAGAATATGAACGTTGCAAGAAGTAAGATGCTCTCATTGGATGTATCCTCACCATTCACCAACGTACCCGTGGCAGAAACCATAAACTACTTCTGTGACGTTATTCGGGACACGAACTACCAGATAGGTATGCCCATGCAAACCCTCAAAGATTTCCTCACGCGATGCACACAAAATGTCAAATTTCTCTGCAATTGTCAGCTTTACAGACAGATAGACGGTGTGGCGGTGGGTTCACCACTTAAACCGTTTCTTGCAAATGTCTTCCTGGGCAAGATCGAGAAACCGAGTCTTAGGGACACCATCAATGACCTTGCATTGTACAATCGATATGTAGATGAAATCTTCTGTTTGATAGACTATAACGCTGATATTGACGTCTTGGACGCAAAATTTAACAGCGCTCACCCATTGCTCAAATTTTCTGCTGAGACTGAAGTGGACGAGGAAATTGCTTTTCTTGATGTCTCTCTGCGAAGGCAATAGGATGGATCTATCCTACGCAGGGTTTTCCGAAAGAAAACCTGAACAGGAAAATACACTAACTTCAACAGTTTTGTCCCTCTCAATATACAACGAAATCTGGTCCAGGGATTAGCAGCTAGAATACGACAGATCTGTTCTCCTGAAACTGTCGAAGCAGAACTCCAACAGCTGCAGCATACACTGATTGAAAATAGATACCGGAAAGGGCCATCCTCAGAAATATTGGCGAACGTGCCAAAAAGCCTGCCACTCTAACTACAGAAAAAAAAGACGTGTTCATAAGACTGCCTTTCTTAGGCGATGCAACCAGTGAGCTGGTCAGACGACGCTTGAGGACTGCAATCACAAACGCTTCCCCAGAGGCGAACTTATGGGTGCTCTTCACGAACCCTCCCTCCTACGATTGGGAGGTAAAGACTGACTCCCTTTGAAGGCCACATCAATGTGCATTTACTCTTTCACTTGCTCCTGTGGAGCGGGGTGCATCGGCCGTACAACGAGGCGTCTCGAAACGAGGGTACGTGAGCACATACCGACCTGACTAAGTAAAGGTGAAACTAGATCGATCTCGAGTGCTATTCTCGCACATCTTGTCGATACGAATCATTAAGTCAATACTACCGAAGCCCTTCAGGTGGTCTACAGGGCACCATCTAATTTTTCCAAAGGCCTACGCCAACGGATGCTTGCAACAGCCGAAGCAGTAGCTATAACGCTAGCAAATCCAGTGCTGTGTTGTCAGAAGACTCAAACACAAGCTCTGTCACTTCCATGGCCTAAACCGACACCAGGTGGCGATAGGATTTCGCCCCTACCAACTAGCGACATTCCCTCAACCAACACGCTGACATGGCCTACATGCGCAAACTGACCTATTTAAACTTTAATTGTTATGAACAGCGTTAATATCCCTTGCAAACGTTTGGTCAGATGAAGAGTTGCTGGAAACAATTGTTTGCCATAAACTGACTTGTAATATTAACCATGGGAATATTTGCGGAATATGAAATCTCAAGAAAATACTGCACAAAAGTCCGATGGCACTGTTTCGGCATGAACAGTGATATAGATATCGACCGACCCACGGGCAGACAGGCAGTGCTGGGATAATGTTCGCTTTTATGCCTGTTAATATCCCCTTCCTCGACCACGCACTTAATCCTTTCGTCTCCTATTTGGCATCATCAACTGCTTAGCCAGCCCCCACCGGCTGCCTGAATTTCTTTTCTGCGCAAAGCTGCCCATGCTTGCAGTCTCACAGCACAAGTAGCTGAATCCAGATGCGTTTTGCATGAAGACTTCTCAACTCCAATACATATGAAGATACATATTGGAACTCAACGCTCGTGATGAGGAGGACTTAACATAAAAATTTACGGTCTGTTAACGTTTAGACTACCTAGGCAAATATGCTTTTCGTTTGAAGCCGTTATTTCGCCTAATCTGCTTTGTCACAAAAGTATAAGCATGCGCAGTCTTCACTATCGGCTACTATATAAAAGTGCATTCAGTGCGGTGCAACGAAAGAATACTTGCAGGCTGCGCAGTAATTTCTGGAATTCGAGGATGCTGTACATGATAGAATCTTAATGTAAAGTGGCTTGAGGCCGTTAATGAGTCAGCGCACTTGCTGTTGAGTCATGTGACAAAGCAACTCAGCACAATAGTGTCAGCGCTTGGGATTAGTATCACTGTTTAAAGTATGCTTACATTGCCTAACCTGTACGGAGCAAATAACTGCTGCATATGAAGACGATGTGCTTTATGGCCAATAGTATACAAATTGCGGTCTGATATTTAGGGCGACATGATTCAACGGATCTGACTCCAAGTTAGAGCATAAATTTCGGATAAAAACTACAGCGCAAGCTGCATGCAGTTCGAACAAAGACCAAATAGTGTTCACGCTAGTGATTATTCAAACCTTTTCTATTGGGCTAACTTATATCTTCATTTACACCAATTATCTCTTAATTAACCATTTGCTCAGAGTTATCAGTGTCTAACTTTCTTATTTGGCAAGGATTGAAAGGAAAAATTTAACGATCTGATAAAGCAGAATTAAGTTGACAGGCATGTTGAATGCTGAGCGACACCTGCCGGGAAAATAAGACTCGGAGTATTACATGCAATTTCGCAAAACTCAGCTTAATATAGCTTTTCTGCCCTACTGCCCATTCAATCCCCTTGAAGAACGGTGTACGCATTATTAAATCGTCGTGAGCCAACAAGTGAATCCACCCACCAGCATGTGCATTGGCCTCTAGTTAATTTAACCAAGCACCCGCGTCCTCTTCCACCGTGCTTATTAGTTTAGCTCTGTATATGCACGTATTCTATCGTTAGATTGGAACCTCCGGAATATTACTTTAGACTTTATACTTGTCTCCCTTTGGCTATATATGTTGGTAGAAGGGGTCCTCTAGTGGAGAAAGCTTTATGTTTTAAAAAGCAGCTGCAAAAAACGCTTCTTGAAAATGGATAAACAAAAAAGGTCCATCCTCAGGAATACTGGTGAACGCACTAAAAAGTGTCGACTGCAGAAAAGTAAGACGGACTCAGAAGACTGCCTTTCTTAGGCGATACAATAGACAAGCTGATAAGAAAAGGTCAGAAGGCAGCTATCACAGGCGCTTTTCCCGCGACGAATTTACGCGTATACCTCACAAACTCTCCCCTCCTACGCTCGAGAGGTACAGACCGACTCCCGTTGAGGGTCACAGCAATGTGCATTTACTCTTTGACTTGCTCCTGGCTAAGTAAAAATGAAAGTAGATCGATGTCGAGTTCTATTCTCGTACACTTTGTCGATGCGAATCACGGAGTCAATCCTAACGAAGCCTTTCAGGTTGTATACCAGACACCGGCCAACTTTTCTAAAGGCCTTCGCCAAATAATGCTATCAGCAGCCAAGGCAGTGGCTATGCGGCCGGCGAATTCGTTACTGTGCTGCTACCGTGGCCAACATCGGCACCATGTGGCGATCGCATGTCGTCCCCACGCCCTTGTGACAGTTATTCACCCCGTGCACGTGACAGTGATTTTCACTCCGACCCATGACCAATACTCAAAGCCTGTCCTATTTTCCCCTGCCCGCAGCCCAATGACCTCTACATGCTGACCTCGCAATTCGGGCAGCCTGCAAACGATGAATTTTAGTCATAAAATATTTAAAAAGGCTGTCCAACTCTCGGGTTTTCAGTATTGATGCAATTGTACATGCATGCCAGATGATGGATTGTCGAAAACCTATGCTTGCTAAATAGACTCTTTAATTTGTATATAATAAGCGAACTTCTCTTCAGGAAATTGATGTGCACTTTTGCTGACGGTGTCGTTAGTTGAGTTTTGAAAGTCCATAAAATATCAACGACTATTTTGCGGATTTCAATGCTGTGAAACGTTCGCTCATAAATAACTTCGGTGCTATGCATTTGTTGAATCTTTCAAACTAAGAAAGTTCCGAAAAGTATATAGATCTTGAAGTAATGTGTGTCTGGGCGTTTTCCTTCCGTGTCATATTTAAAAACTCGTTCAAACAGTGAACCTCACGACTGTCTAGTAGAAACATCGTCCTGCAAGATCCTTTGTTTTGGCATCACGTTTTCCCCTGATTGCAAAGTTTTCCTTAGTGCCTCCCTCTGTACTTTTCGGACAAATGAAACATGCTTTGAACCCATCAAACGTGCACCATCGCTCACTTTTCATTTCATGGGAAGGCATGACTTATCTGATGACGTGATCATGGAACCTTGGTGGCAGTTAATCCTGATGTTCACGCAACTTGGACATTGACACTTCGATCACCATACACTAAAAGCCAGAAAGCACATAGGTATGTTGGTTTTTAAGCCGCATGCTTTTTCAGTCATTCTCCCGCTCACAGAAACAGAATTCAGCATTCTCCATGCCCTCTTTTTGGAGGTGAGTCCCAGGACAGCAAAAAAAAGAAACATCTATAATAATCCAGGAGTTTTTATTTCATATAGATGAAAACAGAAAAGAAACAGCGGCATTAAGTCTTTAAGTAGTCATTTCGAGTGCAGCTCAGCATTTGCAAATGTTCGACAGGTGGTATAGTTTTCTGCTATGTCGTAAATCCCAAAATGCTTAAAATAGCTTTACAGGCAAACCAACTTGAGTTCGGCTCTACCTATATTTTAAGAGCTTGTGGTGCGTGGTTAATGTAACCAAATGAAGGTGCTGTTCATAGTCCTAACCTCACGAAAAACTATAAGGCAGACCTTTTTGCATTAACGCTGGAAACCTTTAATAACTTCTCGATGTCCTGCCGGGATGTTGACCAATGTAGGCCCTTTTCGAAATTCCGAAGATGTGATTCCGCTTCGGCATCCTATTTATCTCAACAATTCTTCGACAATCCCTCTGTTGTTTTCACCACTCGATTGCAAAGTTAACTTCTCTATGCAAATTTCGGGCTGGCGTCGCGAATCCTGTCACAAAGTCGATATTCACAGCGCAACAAGACGCACACATCGCGTTGATAAATCAGACAGCGCAAGCGGGTTGGGCAAACATTCGCCCCAGGGCGTCATGACATGACTGCAATTGGCTCGCGCATGACCAAAAGCGTGCTCGCTGAAGCGATCGAAATCGGCCCTGGGTGATCACTAGCCTGAATAATTTGCGGCGGTTCGGTCGACAGGACAGTAGGCACGTGTAAGGGGGGGGGGAGTCAGGACACTCGTCTGCTCTGCGCTGCCGTCACCCCTTGCTTGCTGATTTAATGTTAGGGCGTAAACTCTGCTTTCGCAGCTAGAGCGGGAGGCATTTCATGTGCTCATCTATCCTATTGAGAGAAGTGAATTAGTTTTATGCGTGAAGAGCGGGCGGCATTCTAGGGAGTGTAAAGATTGTTTCGCAGGCGCAAAGCGCTATTTTGATGGGTGCACTTTGGGCAGAGAATCTGTTTCGACTCAGATGCCTCGAAGACCTAAACTAACCTGATTGTTAAAACTCAGTGAGCGTGTTTGCCGTTACGCAAGAGGAGATTGGCGCGAAACATGCAGAGACACGCAAAAAGCCACAAGTTTTCCCATTGAAAATGGGCAAACAGTCTCGAGGCAACAAAAGCAGAAAAATTATGTGTTAGGTACAGGCAGAATGGTAACCTGCGATAGGGTGGGAATGTCACCGAGGTATCAGTTGTAGTTTTTACATACGTATGATAATTAATGGTTCTCATATCATGGAGGATTGTCAGCAGCTGACGCGATAGTGGCTTAACGGCCAGCATTCGAATTGGGAAGCGTTAAAATTTAATCACCCATGTTTGGTGCTAATGAGATGATTGCCCGGTAATTTGGTTTATAGGGCTCTCATTTAATGGTCAGGTGGTGTATGCCGTCGGTGAATTTTACTCCTTCCGTCTGTCTTTGCTCGCCACTGTCGTACATGGACGAAGTGAGATGGACATAGAAGTCTATGGTATGTAGTCGAAATGGATTGAATATACGAGACGCTCTACGAAATGTATGTTCCTCCTCGGTTAGCGTTAGTTTTATGGTTTGGATTAGGGGTGCGCTAGCATAACGTTTGGGGGTAAACGAGCTCATAAGACAATCATTCAGTTTAAATTTGAAGCTACAAGAGTAGCTAGCTCTCTAGAAGTAAAATATGAAGTGGACTATCTGGTTTTTGTGTCGACCAGTGGTTTCTCGTTTCCATAACCAATTGTAAAACCCTATTAACTATCGAGGTGCGCGAAGAATGGAGGATTTAAAGGGCTGCTAACTGACGGAATAACACGGTCCTCTCAGGGTGGCGAATCAGGCAGTAATGTATCCCATGGCCTATGTGGGAATCCTACTTAGATGGTTTCTGAGGTGAACATCATTTTATTAACAGGCACTTGCAGCCCAGGTCCGTATCCAGATTGTCTGAATGATCAACAAGCGTAGCAAGGCTTTTGAGGTTAAACAGGTAAAGGAATAATATTCCAATGTATACCGAAAAATATTTGTAGTTCCGCGATGCTCTTCAAGCCCCCAAACATGGATTTATTCTAGGGCCCCGAAAATGAAAAGGGTATGCATTTTATAGTATGGTCAGCCATAAGACGGCATGCCAATTATTCCCTCATTTAACTATGGTGATGTCAAGCCGTAACCTCCCCAAAGACTATTTCTGCTGGCTTCTGCGACTAGTGACGACCATTTTTAAAGTCTATTCAATAACCGCAACCAGGAAAAATCTTACTTTCGAACTGATAGCAATGGCCTCGAAGTGCAGGTTTTTTCATATGATCATTTGGCAGCATATTTTGTGCATTGGAAGCAATTATTTTCCGAACCCAAAAGAAGGAATCATGGTATTCCCAGGACACAATAGAGTCAAATCAGAATCGGAGGCACCCAGGCGCTTACCATAAATGCACCTGTGCTTAATATGTCAAGTTTTCTTCAAAGAATTGCATTGATTGTTTAAAGCCCAACGGAAGACTGAATATATTAAAATACTTAGGGCAGTATTACAGAGGCCGAGCCTTTGCTTACTGCTGGAATAGTCTAAGTTAGTTGAGAGGGGGAAGTAGATAAAATGACGTTATCGGGCTATTTATGTAATACTTAATCTACAGGTGAGGAAAGAAAAATAAACAACAAATAACAATGCAAAATGTTTTGCAGGGGAACAGGACATGCGCGAGGTTTAAAATCGGCAGATAAGGCTCCAGTAACTTCAAAAGACAGGGTATGATGAAATTAAACTGCAGCAGCGAAAAAGTTCTCTGTTATCTTCCTGTTTAGGCTACAACGACAAGGGCACATAGCTGACGTCACTGGACTCCAAATAACCTAAACGCATTTTAAGTCAGAAGTCCTCGTCGAGCGGTCAATTTTAAAATTTCCGTTTGCTATTCCAAACAAAAACAGTGATACCGTTTACCTGAGGCTCTTTTGTTGACTCATCAGGAAGTGACCTCCTTCAATTGTGCGATATTTCACACATGGCATGTATTTTCGGATCAACAATTCTACAGGCTGAAGAATAAGAGAATAATACTAGATTTATTGCGACTCTGTTGAGGTTTGTTTTATATGCTGTGAGTATTGTTTGGTTAAATACGTTTTGATTTTGCTTAAAAGAGGTAAAATGTTAAAATTGTTGGTCCAAAAGATAAACGCGCCTGAAGTATCCTGAAATTATGCATTTTCTTAATAATTTTGATGAAAATGCCCTGTCAAACGTGCGAAAAAACCGCCACAGTGTTGCGGCAGGTTTTAATTCCTGCGGCACCAAAACTTGGGCAAGATTGAGGCCATTTACTGTGTGGGACGTTTTCCAACTTACATCAAAGGTCGTCATACGGGTAAAAAATCACTCATGTCATTTTCCACTTATATGTCAATGAGTCAACGCGTTTCTTTTGCATTGACGAGTTGGCAACTGTGTCTGCCTTTAGAAGCACCTACAGTTTGCATTTCACCCTCAACGCAACCGCGTGTGAGAACCTGGAGCCAAATAAGTAATTTATTTAGCGTATTGACAGCACAGGTACTAGCTCGTACTTGTGCTGTCACTATGGTATATGATAAAGTATTTTTTATTCTACGGGCTACTTTTTGGCAGCTTGCGATTATCAGGGATTTCAGCTCAAAAATTAATAACACATTTCAGGCTGAGTCTGAGGACTTTTGTGTCAGGGGATTTACTCCGAGGCCACGTAGTAATTTCTTGGGATCACTGCTTGGCTGAGAAACTGACTATCGGTATGTTAGTTCACTTTCGAACTAGCAAACACAAATTCTCTACTGAAATCAGGAAGACACGCGAATAAGAACCCCGTGATGCTGCTGAAAAATTAAGGTTGCGTTTGAAGACAAGGTTTGGGAATGCACGAGACTGCATCCAAGGTCATATTGCGGTGTGATAAGACTAAGAAGGTTACCCTTAATGGCTACGATCTTCCAGGCCCGGTTCTACAGGAGATGGGAGAAGTCATGGGAAGGCCAGATTATTAGGAAGAATATATTCATTACAGAATGAATTGGAGAAGAGGCAATAGGAAATTGACTACCAGACGACCGGACATCCACAACACAAGCGGATGGCGTCTGCGATGATGTCTAGTTGTCAGTCACCGTATGATATCCTGTGTTAATCGGCATGTGATTGGCGGTGCCAGATGCCAAAAGCAATTAGTATTTGCAAATTGCACTTCGAATTGAGCTAGTCACGACAGTCACATAAGAGATGACCCAAGGTTGCTTTTTGGGAAATGCCAAATTTCAGTATTATTATTAGAAAACGAGAGCACATACCCACCTACGTTTGTGTGCGGGGTTTCCCTAGTGTCGGGTCCTACCCTTGTGAGAGCCTGCCCCCCCCACCGCTGCCATGATCATCCATCTGCCTGCTCTGTCAACGTGGCCAGTCAATCGATTTTTGGCGCATCGTTGATTACTGGATCACACTGGACTCGCCTTGCCACTTGTGATGTCTGATCTACTTAGCGTGAATTGACAGTCAAATCAGTCAATCAGTCAATCGATTTTTGCGTACCGTTGATAACTGGTGTGCGCCGGATTTGCGGTCAGCTCTGGCATAAACACACTTCACACTTAGACCATTCAACAGGCAAGGCGGAAATCCCTCGGCCTTTCGCCCAGGTGCGCGGTGGACGCAAGGCTGCGGCGCTCCCTCTCTCTCGCTCCTCGTGGTCGAACTCCACTCCAGGCCGAGTCAACCCTTCTGTTAATTCTTCTCCTACTTTTTCTGTGCAGAACACAATCGCCTTTACCTTGGGTTCCTCAACTTCTATCTTCTAAGGAACCGAGCCTGGAAGATCGCAGTAGTTAGGGTTTAATCGGCTTAGCTTTAGCCCCTTAGCGATACCCCAAACGTTTGAACGGATAGCTCGCTTAAAGCGAAGCTACGTATGTATCCCCTGATTGGTTAGTCACGGTGTGATATATATGACCACGAGTTGCATAAGGGATATGCTCCCTAAACTCACAGATCAATCAACTTGACGTATTGTATTTTTTAAGTTTAAAAATCTCTTGCTTCATTTTTGAACTTTTTTTGCATTCCTTATTTGAATATTGTCTTTTATACCTCTATTCGGGCATAGACCTTGGCCCGACTGTTTGCCAAAACCGCTTCCCACACTTGATAAATCAACGCGCTGCAACTCACACAATACGCGTGCCTCTTCACCATAAAAGGATTCACTTCAGAGAGGAGTTAGCGATGTCAGCTCGTAAACACTGGAAAACCTTTGATATTTACATGCAGGACTTAACTTTGCTAGCGCGTAGCGTAACCAGCAAAGAAATTATCGAATATATGTGGGTCAATTTCTTTTTTGAGGAAAATAGAATTCTGAAGCGAAAGCTTATCTTCAGAATTGAAAAAAATTATCAAATGCACAACTTGACTTGTTTTTTAAGCAGGACACCGAAATAGTTTTAAGAGTTTCGTAAGGCATCTTCACCATACTTAAATTGGAAAAATTTTTACTGTGGGACCCAATAAAAAACGCAAAAAACATCGTTCTTATATAACACAGGACCAGTGGTAATACGAGTGAAATGGCTGGAGCATATCAGAAGTAGGGAACGAATTATCAAAAGTGGAAAAAGATCAGAAGTTATTATCTAAATAAGTAAATAACAGAAAATTAGCGCGCGATAATTAAAAGGGGTTATATTGCCCAATTTAACATAATCTTCGACTCCATATTAACTATATATCATCTCTATATACTCTCCATATCATTGCTATGGCAACTATATAGAGATAATATTGAGTTGATATAGAGTAGAGGATGTTTTCCCATCGGACACTTTTGAGCCATTTTAATTTACAGGCGCAGATATTCAGTAGATGATCCAAAATTAAATTTCCGCTGTAGAATTGTTGTTCTTCGTGCGATAGGAAGTATATTCACCAACCGCCTTTTATTTAGGCATAACGCCCTTTTTACAGCAGACTTAGCATAAATAAAGGACGTCAAATCAAGTAAGGTCAGGACTTGATTTTTGTTTAAGACTATTTTTAGACGTGTTCAGGTTACGTTTGATAGAGAAAGTGGACATCACATATCGCCTGTTTACAAAATTTTCAAACGCTGTGCCAAAAATAAGATATACTTCTCTAAGAGCCTGCAGAGCAAAGTCCCTTTGTTCTCTCTGCTCCCATTTAAGCGACTAAACGACTCCGCAAATATCATAGATGATGCGCCTATTCCGCCAGCCGCAGCTCATCCCAAAAAGAGGACATCGGGAATATTAAAAGTCTTTTATTTCGGAAGGTAAGCATGGCACCGTATGCAGCATTGTAAATTTTAGTTGTTATCTAGCTCGAAAATGGCTTATTTTCTCAGAAATCACGCGTTCGTGATGTTGGCCCATTTTTGCTGCACGATGCTTTGCGTGACTGAGATGATGCTGTGGGTCGTTACCTTGCACTCTGGAAAGAGTTTTCTTCTGAAGATTAAATCTTCCACTTTTGCGGCCCAAATAGTCCGATTTTGCTAAATTAAGGGCCTCCTGTATTGGTGGTGAGAGGTGGATGATGAAATGCTCAGACCACTGAACCGTAAGTACAATTGTTTTTTGAGCATATTCCAGACGCAGTTGTAAGTCTGAAGCCGAGACACGCATTTGATTGGGTAAATTGCTGCACTTGTATTAGCAATTCGCTAAATCCCATTCATTCACGTCCAGTTTGCATCAAACCTTGTTTAATTTCCTCTTCCGGTGATTATCCGGTGCGTTACCAGCCTCCGTGCTCTAGACAGCGTTTTGAGATAATTAATATACGTTCGCACGGCCAAATGTCGGCAAGGCCTGTATGATCTAAGCTGTTGTGTAATTGTGACAGGCATAATGGCAGGGCGTCGGAAAAAAGTCCACGCCGAGTCTCCTTCTGTTTCATGTGTTGTGACCAAACTAAGCATGGCGCTTGAGGGTTTTTTTGCGCTCACAGCAACAGCGCTCGGAGCTGTCACGTTCACGTTATTTGCCATTAACTTTAGAGCGTTTGCATTCCTTGATCCGACGGTATCGGGGGCACTGTAATGGTTCGTAGAGGTCGATAAGATGAAATTTAGCTGTACTAGAAACATCTATGCATCGGACCATGCGTATTTTGTCTTCTCGGCCACTGTGGCCGCTATGGCAATTAAAAGGCAGCTTTCAACTAAAGTTCCGTTAAAAGGGTCAACAATGACACCTTTTATGTCGTCACAGCCTCTCAAGGTTGTGCGCACGCGCTAATCTAGACATCAGCAGCCCCATTAGCCCGCGGGACAAAGCATTCGCCAGCGGTTCCTGATGCCCTAGTAACTCCGGAATTGACGCCCTAGCAGCCGGACTGCGGTCCTCCGCGAGTCAACACTCTTTCCATATATTCTCCCTTCCCTTGCGTACACAATAAACTCTTCCTTTTACTCTGGCCTTCCCAAGACTTCTCCCGTCTCCTAAGAAATCAGGGCCTGGAGGCTTGTAGGTGTAAGGGTTAACCGCTTTAGCCTTAACTCCTATAACTGGTGACCCTAATCGTGAGATGAACACTCAACTCAACTTCTGATGTGGCTGACTTCAACGAAGTGATACTGAGATCCTCAGCCGTTCACAGCCCATCGACTCCTGGCTCTGGTTCCTTCCCCGTCCCACGGAGCAGTTTCCCGCTATGAGTGCCAATAACCAGACCTCCATTCCAAACTCTCATTCTCTTTCTACTGCCAATGGTGCCCCTTCCTCCTGTAAGCGAACGCTAAAATGGCATACTGATTTGCCGTCGAAGTTCAATGCAGCCAACCAACCTTCCTCCCACGTAGTCGAGATGAGCAATCTCCTACAAGATGCCGATGCACGTGTAGTCGAGAACTTTCCTCCTACCGCAGACCCAGTTGCCCACGCGGACGCGAGATGACATTTCCTTCTACCAAGCGGCACTGGCGGCACTACCCAGCCTCTCGTATGCCAACCACAGAAGCTCATGCAGGCCACAACTGTCCCTTCAACCTTGCTCTCGCAAGCCAACCACACAAACACCAGTTGTTCGAACCCTGCTGTTGGTACTTACATCCTTCGTTCCATTTCTTTCATCAATGGACTACGGTCTTTGAGGGCAGCACTTGTAGCGGCCTTGTTGCAGCCTTGTTGCAGCCCAAGACCAATCGCTGATGCATGGCACCTTTAGCCTGACACTTCACATTCAACTCATAAATTACCGCGACTTCCTTGTCCGTGTCGGATGCGGGCTTAGTAATTGCGCGACAATTAGTCTCGCTGTCCTCAGAGTTGTTGTTGGGTCCGGCCCTTCCCACGTGACTGATGCTCTTGCTCGGGCAATGTCTCAGTACACAGTAGGGCAACGCCAAATCATTGCGCTTGTTGATGGATTGGGGGCCTGAGATGAGGGCCTCTTGATTGTACCTTCGGTCTTCTCTTGTCTTTCCTGGAAGTGTTTGGTGTTTGTGGCACTCAACGTTTAATAACTGCACAGAAGCTACAGTTTCATAAGTGTGTTGGTCGATGGTGTTCCTACGTGGGCCATCTTCATAAAATTGGAGGAACTGGCGCTCTGCAAAGAAGGTGTCTGCAGTGGTCCGAAATGAAATGACTTTTTGCGCAGTAAAATGTATTTGCAAAAGACTAGCGAGTGGACGAAAGTAATATGCTGATACATTTATCGGTAAGAGGAGTCAAAAACCACAACCAGATACGCAAACTTTCCGCTAAGTAAATGCTAACTTGGTTAGATACACTTGTCCACACTACCATAATCATTATCTACTCAGATTTCCATTCATAAGGAAAACAACATAAAACACAAAGCTGAGAGCGTAAACTGACAGCATAGTCTACCTCAAAACACAACACTTAATTTCCCTAATTAGTAAGCCTACTATCTCAACAAAACACTCGGAAAATTTCTCGAGAAAAGGAGGCTGTGACGACATAGAGGTGTTATTGTTGACCCTTTTAACGGAAGCTTTAGTTGAAAGCTGTGAA
>JAYGXS010000001.1:97023657-97044564 GCA_036362985.1 Ligula intestinalis
AAGGTACCAGGTACCGCGTCCCTCGTAACCGCAAAATCAAAATGTTTGATTCCGGGTGGCGATCATTAAAACGAAGCCAAATATAAACGCTACAATGTTAATAAGTGCGACCACTTGGCCAGCTAAGAGAATTGGGCCAGGATTCACTGCTATTAATACGAATACAGTACAGTACAATAAAGGTGTTAGAAGAGTAACTAAAGCTTACTGTTCAACAAAAAATAACTTAGATCCATTCCTAGCGTACATTACTACTCATCAGGAGGCCAGGTTCCGAAATGTATGTTTATTCAGTAGCCAATATTTTCTGGCCACGTAAAATACAGGTAAATTCAGGTAGCTGAATTCCTTCTGGAAGGTTAAATATGATTTGTCTTATTTGGCCCTAGCGCCTTACCCTGTAATTTGCTAGGCAAGTAGGAAGGCGAGGTTAGTAGGCATGTACTTCTAGGTAAAAGTCGAAAAAAATCTAGACCAATTGTAATTTGTACAAAATAAGTCGATAGGTGTGATAACAAAGCAAAAACCTTGCAAGCAAGAATATTGCAAACAAATGGAGGTATGTAAAACTCTAAACAGAGAGCCATGAAAGTGTAATGGCAGATTGGATATGCAAAATGCTGAAGCCAAAACCAAATGTGGGTTAGTTACCATCACACGGAGCTCAAGGCCTAACCTGGCCAGGAGAAGGGCAGGCATGTGAAATGAGGATGCCGGTTTGAAATGAATGTTTTCCAACTCCCATCTACGTTTGCTTAGACCGGGAGTTTACAAAAAGGGTGTGATTTTCTTCCTCATCATCGTAGTCATAGCTCATTCCTGAATTCAGAAAATCCGCCTCACGCTCCGAAGTTGCAAGCAGTCCGTACTTTTTTGGCTTCTGATTGCTGCGCCTCAACCTACTAAAATCACACAACATAAAGATGTAAGCGCCACGCCAAACCCCTAACGGTTCCGATTTATACACGTTATTACCAGTAGGTGTTAACTGCATTACATTAAAGGATAGATTTGGTGGATGTCCCCAGCCATCTTGTTCTTTTTGAGAAGCCGTAAATAAGCAGATTATTGCATAATTGTCATTATAAATATGTGTATGCCAATAGTAATGTAGCCTGCTTGCAGGCACTACCGGACTCCAAATAAGCAAACGCAGCCGTACCAAGACGGATAACGAAAGAAAACACCTTTTTTATTGGATTATAAACGTTCTCTCCATAGAACGTGTATTATTAAGATACAGAAACCAACTATGCTGAAAATTCTGTCTAAAATTTAGCGAACGGTAGCAATCTTACCACTCCTCCTAGGTTAACTGACGTACAGCCACTAGGTGGAAAGTTTCAACAACTTCTATTCGTCTCCATTACCGCCTTAGGAAATCCTGCTTGGGCAGTAAGATTGATGTTCCGTATTGGTGGATTCCATACGTGCGGTAAAGTTGGGCGGGTAAAATCAATCCAAGCGTTATTAAATTCACGGCGCAAGGCGTAGCTTTTGTAGCTCAAGTGGTAGTGCATTGGCTGTGTTAAGGCCTTCTCTGCTATGCAGGTTCGACTCACGCCAAACGCCAAAAGTTTTTTTTTCACAACTGAGTCCACGAAGATACACAAGTTGAAGTTGAAAACCACAAATAATCATGGCTATCTCTTAATCTCCGTGCTGTTGTAGGGCGCAGACACTCTAGCGAAACCCTAAATCTAGCACAACACGCAGACTCACTCTTATTTCATTCCTTTCGAGATAGACTACCATAGAGTTGATAGCTTTCGCGTAATGGACTCAGATATTATAATCAACAATGAGTGACGAGTATGGCGGCAACAACCAGCAATAATAACGCCTGCTTCAATTCTGTCGAACGTTTACGCGTCATTAATCTTCTGGCGAGCTTTAAAGTACGTCCAAGCTGCATGCTTAATTTAACTTTATTATATAATTTGCGCATTAAAACTATTATTCTGGCTATGTTCATCAATGTTGATCGACTGGATAAGCGGCGTTGGCCTCAACGATAAATCTGTTACGATCGTAGCTGTCGCAGCTAAATATAAAAGACATATTATTTTGAAGTAGTCAATAATAGTTTACGCAAATTGTTTATCTCAATATCACTGGTAGAAGTTTTTATTCGATATAATAATGCAATGTACAACGTAGTTCACCGTGTTGTTGAGGTATTATATGTCAAGATATTAAATCTGACGTTTTTATTCTTCATTAAGTACAGAAATGTCTGATTACATAATAAATGGGTCAATCAGACTTTATATTACAGAACTCTGATTACAAAAAGGAGAAGGATTGTTAGGATTTGCTTTATATCTCCAACAGGAAATAAATACATTGCTGACAACATTCAAGATCTTAGATAAATCATGTTATAGAAAAATCAAATTCCAAATGTTTAAGCCAATACAAAATCCAAAATATAAAAAAGGACAAGGTGTCGCTCAGGTAAGCGACTATTCCAAAAACAATTGGAAGTTTTGGACAGAGAAAATTTGCAACTACATTAGATTTCCAACTATTTCCACATCTAAAACGCCTCTTTAAGGAAAACGTCCAAAATTTTGCTAAAAAAGCCTACCGGAAGCAACAGCAGCATGTAAAAAGCAACAAGATGCATGCTGTAACAAGGAGAGTGATTGCGACAGCACAAGCCAATCTGTCATCCAGGTGAAAAGCCTTTCCAAGTCCAGAGTAGTAAGATGTCCACCTTTCTGGTGAAACGGTGCTATTATCGAGATGCACGGAGGGGAGAGTTTTGTAAGAAACGGTGTGCGCACGCATAATGTTGATCTCCCTCCAAGTGTGTGCTGTTTAAAGAAGAAAGCAGACCTTATGAATCCAATGATTAAAAAGTGGTATCAGCGAAAAAGCGTGAAACTTCGCAGTGCTCAAGGTATTGATATCGCATATCAGTTGGTCGTTAAAACACACTTAAGCGATCTACTTTTCATTAGTTTTCTTCTTTCAAACTGTAGGTAGAATTTTTAAAAAATTCCTGCATTTAAGGCAGTCTGTGACCAACACCATGAACTGTATATGCAATTTCCTTTGTATTTAAAAAAACAACTTACAAACGAAATACAAGATGCTTCGATTTGGTTGGCAGTTGCGCAACCAAGAACGAAACATTTTGATTTTTCTGGTACAGCACATGCAAATTCAATGTCTAAGTCTATAGACGTTTATACTTTAGATGAGGATATCAGGTCATATAAGAACATATGTTGCAGAATAATACAATTAAAATAGCATACTGTTCCGTTATTCCTTTAGGAATGCGGGCTATGCTTCAATCTGAACCCAAAGGAACACTTGGGTGCGTGATATATAAACAACTGCGGACTGTCCACTCAAAAGTCGTAGTTTGATCTGTGCAATTTTGCATTTTATTAAGTCAGGGAAGTCAAGGTACTTGCTTATAATCCACAAAAATAGTTTTCAACCGAAGAATTCTGACGCTTATAATACATCTATCCAGTTCATAAGATTCTTACGGTCTCTTTATGGAAAATATATACTTTCCGTGTCACAGAAATGCGAGATGAGGTTCAGGTAAAAAAAACAGCCTACGAAAATCCCAGCAGTAAAAACAGAGGGCGAAAGTAGGACACACAATCAGAGCTTTTTATGTATTTTACAAATTGACACAATTATTTGTCCAGTCGTCGAGGTGCGTTGCGCTAAGTTATGCCTTCATTTAGACAGCAGAAATGAGCTCAAATAACACATAATTGAAGATACACAATGAGTTATTGGTTAACTTATAATAAAAAATTACTCCTTCCTACTAAGGCAAATAGATTTCTTCAATTTATTACTCAAAGTGAAACATTTAACGCAGGTACACAAAACATATTTTATATAATAAATATATAAATGATGAGAAAAGTATCATGACAGTAAAGTTCTTCCTAACAGTAACTTGATTAATGGAACAGAAAAATTATGACTGAAATATTAATGCATAAAACCTTTTTGTAGATGTGTTATCTGCTTAAAAGCAAAATATACCTGATTCCAATATAATACACAAACGCTTTGCAATGCGCGCTGTTACAAAATGCGTAGTTTGATATAATTCAACAACGTTAGCTATTACCGATTCCAGTTCTTCCGCCTTAGCATATCAGTTAATTGTGGACACCAAAAGTTATAAAATGGCATTCAATTCTTTTTTTAGGAGTTGAAGGTGTATTTTGAACCCCGGCTGAGTGGTGAGACAAGAAGGGTCCCAATGCTAAGCTACCGTGACGCAGTAGAAACTTGGAGCGACGAGAATGGATGCTTGGACGCTTATTCCAGGTTTGCCGCATATAAATTCGGTAGTTGGCCACTTGATGTCCACCTTGAAAGCTAACTGAATACTTAAGCGTACGAACGGCAGATTGTTAACTGAGCTCGAGCCAGGATGAAACACCAGTGTGGATTTAAGTTGATGATGCGAATGCTCCATGAAGCCATTGGAAACCGAATGGTAGGCTGCAATGGTAATGTGCACGCACCTGAGCATTTTAGTTTTGTCGCGGAAGAGCTTGTATTGAAACCGACTTTTACGTTATTCCATGAATGAAAACTACGTCTCTTCATTCATTAGACCTCCTTCCAAACCTTTTCTGTCTGGCTCTCAGTAGGTCAATGGCATTGAATTCGTTGGCATTTACATTCATGCAATAACTTACGCCTGTTGTTTTACCACACAGAATGTTATGTCAAAACAGACTTACATCTGTTATTAAATAATAACGATGTGCTCATGGGTGCTGTGTGTGAGCAGCCAGATAAACAGTAGAACTGAGTAAATAAATGTGTACTCTTCCTGTGCTCTCCCATCCTGTAACCCAAGGCTCAGAAAAGCTCGGTGTGGATAATTTGTCAAGCCTGGCATGAACATTTACGTCAAATCTTGGGCAGTATCATCTTCCAGTTTCCAGGAAACAAGGTACAGCGCCGCAACAAGTATTCATGCATCACCTTCCCCAGCACTGACATTCTTTTCAGCCATGTGTCATCAGCCATTTTCCTCCATTCATTGGTCTCATTAACCTTATTACTGGCTTCGATCCATTCAACCACTGAACTGATGCCATCACCCTGATGAACAAGAAAGTAGAAACCGATGTTTGTCAGCCTTTGATCCTGCGTTTCCTGTCCCCAATCCACGCTTACGATCGGGCAAGATGAATAGTTCGAACACGTAGTCTTGCAGGTCCTCCTCATTTTCAATGGCTGTACGCATATTCAAAAAATGAACCATCTGGCTTTCAGCAGTCTAATTGAGCGTCTTCTCTGCCATCTAAATGTAATGATGATGTCCTCCGGGCATAAAATATATGATTTAATCATCAATTTTTGTATACTTTGTGCCGCAAAGGACCATACAATATCCCCATACTCTATTGCTGCCGCCATTTGGAGCCGTATCTTCAAAGGTACCGTGCCAGGTCCTCTGTTGTTCCAACTTTACATAACTTATGTTCCATTAAGTTAAACTTTCTCAACTTTATATGCATGTGGATGGTCTCAAATATGGATGGTATCTTTCTCTAATTCTACGACTACGCGATGCTTAGAACAAATTCATTCGGATTTGGACGCTGTCTTTGCGTAGACCTCCACCTAGCAGACGAAAATCTCACCTTCTTAGTACCGGTATATGTGCTCTTGGCCTGAAAGGCTGCTACAACCTGCTATTTTTCAACGTTGTCCAATAATTTAATATTTAAACAACACGAACTTATGTGCAAGCTTCATCAAAAAATTAGAGCCTTATTCTCACGACAATAGAACTGAGGGCAAAGCTGCTCATATTTGCGGCTTTATTTCTTATAATTTATACCTCCGGAAGGGAAATTAGGACTTTACCTTGTGAATTATCAAAAGAACATAGGACCCTAGAATGGCCATTTCAGGTTCGTCCGAGCTTGTAATAGTTATCGTATTTTTGTGCCTTCCATGCTCGAAAATTGTTGCCAATTCTTCGGTCTAATGAACGAATCAAGCCATCCAATAATTAAAAAGGTCCAAATACATCGCACTAGAAAACGTCTTTATCCGATATCTTCAAATACTTCTTACTCAAATAGATGCAAAATAGCGAAACTGACTTTTCATTTACCCGGGAGATTGAAAGCAGGCTGTTGTCTCCTTTTTCGTCTACGTAATACTTCACATCTCCCAAATTTTTAGTCATTACCTTCGTCCTTAAAACCTAAGAAATTCAGCATCCTTCTCATCTTAACGCTCCCGATCCTTTGCTTCCAGATCAAGCTTTCTTTGGAATAACTTGCAAAATGAAATTAGGTCATTGTACATTTGTATTATGTACTATTGTTACGGTGGACCAATTATGCGATTTTGGTAATGAATAGGGAGCTCAAGGGCGAAAGCCTTCTTCCCTTAATAAAGTGACTTAAAGTGAGTTAAGCGAGGACTGCACATTTATCTTAGCACAAACTCTATTGATCTTTTATTATCCTAATTTTTTCCAAGAGGCTTTCTCCATGACTCCGAGATTGGACAACCGGGAATTAAGAAGATCCCCTTGAGACTTTTTTCTCTGCATTGTATCCCCGGGAATCTAGATTTTTCTTAAAACCAGCACTCTTTCAAAACATGGGAGCCATATGGACTTATTTTTTCTAAAATTGTCTTGTTACGTTGGCTACAAATAATCAACAGAATTCCATTCCGTCTTTGAGATATCGAAGCCATACGTTGACTGATGCGTCTTCGCGGGATTTCATGGTATGTGCATTTGCGACCTCGAGCGAACTAAACGCAAATTTTATTGCAACATTATGAGCATTTATTGTAGGATTAGCCATTTCTACACCCTATCCCTTTTTTCCAAGCAGTTTTTTTATTGTACGCAGTTTTTGAAAATGGAGGACCGTTGAACTCTGTCTCAGTTTTTGATTATATGAGTTTTTTTAACTTCTACTTCCTATTTCCATTGATTACAAAACATCTTTAACCATTGATCTAAAATAGCAATGTCTGCTGACATTATTACAAATTTGTACATTTTATCGGCGCGCATCGCTACAAAATATCAATTAAAAGTTCCAAAATCATCTTGAAATACGCGCTCCTTGTAAATCGCTCCGTTCTTCAATCAGATCTGGATTCCAGCGCAGTTGAAATGATTTTTAACATTCCATTACGACTACGGAGCAAGTGGTCACTCCAAACTCCCGTGGCGCTAATTCGATTGTCAAAAAGATTTTGCATCGCTTGCGACAGTTTATGCGCTCACATTCCCCAGTTTTACCTCCTTTTTCTCCTATCAAGTCTTATTTCGGAAAAGTCTTGGCCAACTGCAACCATTTATTTGTTTGATATTGCTTAGTATTCAACCCACTGGAACAGCAGTTTGCAGTGCAGTAACACTTTCTCTAACGCAACATCAAGACCTACCAAATTCTTAGCACTGCAGAGGAAGATGTGGTCAGTGTTGATCAGCTTAAGGTTGCTTTTGACAAGGAGCCGCCCGATCTACCCAAAAGACAAAACTGTGCACCCCCTATCCCGTGTTTTCTTACATCCGCAAAACCTTGCTCCACCTTTCCTACTTTCGCTTTCTTCATTAACCCCTACACCCCGAGCCGAACTCTTCTCACGTCATTCAAACTCGCACTTAGCCTAGCACTCGCCGGGTCACTCAAGTGTTTTGACACTAAAATTAACCTTCAGCGACGCTTTTATATCGGCCTTGGGCTCAGGTGACAGTTCTTTTGTAGCCCACTGACATACTTTAATTACCACCCAAACTTCTACCTTCATTCTAGTTGTTACAAACTTTTTGAACTTGCACGCATTTCTATTTGCTTAAATTCATTTATTAACTGTTACGCGAAACATTTCAACTGCTTAGAGTTATGGTACCAATCAATGATATTTTACCCATTGTCCCTGTTCTTTACTGGTCAGCGTAGGCTGCTTATGTCATTATAGCACGACTACTGTGCTCCGCTCATCGCTAATTTTTCGAAGCGTGGAGTCGCCTTGGTGATTGTCCTTACCCAAATGAAGTTTTGAAAGACGTTAATAATGAGTCCGCAAGATTCAGCAATGTTTGCTGCCGGCGAACGTAGACTGAAGCCTTATAAGATGCAAAAGCTCAACAGAACTTCGGTATCCTGAACTCGAATCCATTAAAATATTACGTCCATGGCTCGACAGTGAAGAAGAGCGTTATGCACTTGTTGGACAACATGAAGACGACACTTCTAAAGCTTGATAAAAAACATGTCCCACAAGATGTTAAGCATATTGTTCAGGTCGTGTTTTGTGTGGCCGACACATGCCTGAATACCATGGGTGGTGCAGAATTTGAATCTGCTCGAAGAATTCAGAGAATACAAATCAAAACATTGATGACAGTTCGTCGATTGGGGTCGTTAAAATAAATCCGCAAAGTATTCACATCGTTCTGCGCACATGGGTGCGTACGTTACTAAGAACTGTATGGAAGGCCAATGAAGTAAATTCACACGCGGCTTGCAGCCTTGAGCCTTAAGGTAAGAGGGATGCTACACAGTATCGCTCGTGCATTCACTTTTGGAAACAATCATTCAAGAATGTAATAAAAATGTATGCAGCACAGCGATACGCCCAATGTTGCTTGCCAGCACGTGCTCTTGCCTTAGTAGTTGACCAAACATGGATTAATTGAGTGTTGGCTTCATCCACCCCAGTTTACGTCCACTAATATAATGGGGGCGATCTCTCGTAGAGCCCGATCGTCATTTTTACACTTTCTACTGTACATTACTGGGCTGCATACGCAAATTTATATGCTAGAGCAAAAGAATGAGATCGCCTTTATGCCCTAGCTAACTATGGTTCCATATCACTGGCTCTAGGGGAATGCCAGATTTCCGTAGTTGCGTTTTGCACCCCTGACCTGGGTATTCGAGGTCGCTGTCGATGAGCATCACGGGTTGTTACGTTGTCGTCAACCTGTCGGTGGATTCTAGAGTCTGATGGATCACATCTCGGTGTTGCTGCTGTTACTCCTAATAAGACCCCGGTGTCTCCGATGAGTTCCTCTTGTCTCACCCGTATGATACGATATGACTTTTTTCCAACGAGAAGGAGCATTCCCAACTCTTGTCACTCCTACTCCATCTCATTGCATCATATATTTTTATATCAATCTAACTATCAATTAAGGCAGTTTTTTCTCCTATATTTACTTGGAACTTGGTGGCTCGCTGAACTTTGTCACCGATATAGGAGTGTTTTTCCACTCCCCAATATTTTTGAATGTTAATTTTATAAGAGAGACCTTTATAAATCGGATATGACTTACTATATGTAACATACTACTAATTCCTGTTGTTATACAGTAACTTACGCTCAGACGTGATTAAAAACTTTCGATTTCTTACTACAGCACTTAGTTTGTGATAAAGGGCCCCCTGAGGCCTTAAATATAAAATTTATGTTATTGAATTGTGCCGCCGAATGACTGCTGTAAAAATGGCCTTAAATGTGACTGCTTCAACTCTGCTGAGGGACTTCCTGAGATTGTACACCAGGTTTTGTGTACGCGTCAATAAACCCAAATCCTTCTGTGATCAAGAGTGGATCTTCGCAGAGGCACAACAAAACATAGCTTTCTTGAATTCGAATCCATTAAAAACGTCCGTTCACGGCTCGACCGTGATAAAATCTGGTTATTAACGGTGTTAGCACCTCAGGCAGCCCGGCCACTTCGACACGGGCCCTTGACAACCATTACAAGATACGAGCAGAAAGTAACTGCCGATATGGCCACTTAGACAATGTTATTAATTCTCCACCTCCCTCCAAACGGCCAAGATGTAAACTACGTTTACCGAAGTTAGACTGTGAGGACCTTATCCTCCGCCAGGAGTTTTCGGAGATGAAGCAGGAACTTTAACCTGAGGTAAATAAACTGAAACAAGAAAAAGCCCATCAAAAAACGCATATTACTTATACAGCGGTTAAAATAGCCCTTGTCCGTCAAAAACCAGGGGTAAATAAACGCACATATGCTCAGATAGCCTCGGCCGGTAAACCTGAAACTAGCATATCATCTGCCCAACCAAGAAATCCACTGGGTGTCTCACTCGATCGCAAAGAAACTCAAATAAATCCGCAGTCTACGCCATCGTTACTCGGCTCAGGCAGCAGTAACAATGATCTGCATTTACGTCCTAGCGTCACAACGTTGCTCGATGCTTCACTAGAAAGCGATGGTACAGAGGTCAATGAGATCATTAAGCCAAAACAGCATAGGGCTAGAAAGTCTCGAAAGTCTAAACGGGCCAGGGGTGTGCAGTCAGCTAACCCAAAAACCGGCACATCAGGACCCATCGAACCTAAAGTACCGGATACAGATGCCCACTTGTTCGTAACTCGTGAGCTCGCAACAGATGCACTAGTGAGTCACAAGCAGAATAAAGCTGTAAAAGGGTCTCCAGAGATAGCGTCAAAAATTACACAAGAACGAGTTGACGCTGATATGGACTGGGATTTGGACATGTCTGACAACACACCTGAAACCTGCATATCGGATCATTTGTCAAGCCCACGGGCTACACCATCGTCACTCGGCTTAAGCGACACTAGCAATTATCGGGATTTGCATCCTAGCACCACATCGTTGCTTGAATCTGCACAAGAAAGCGATGGCAAAGAGGTTGACAAGATCATAACTCAAAAGAGGCATAAGCCTTAAGAAGCCAAACGGTTCATGGGTTTACACTCAGCTTACCCAATAGCCCGTACATCAGAACCGACTGTACCCGATTCAAGTGCTCCCTCGGCCGAAACACGTGAGCTCGTCACATATGCCCCATTGAGTCGCAAGCAGAAAGAAGTTGTAAAGGGGGCCCAAGAGTCAGAGTCGTCAACTGAACAAGAACGAATTAATCATGACGTGGGTATTATGCCAGTTTACGCCAAACAATTGCTTAAACCAGGCGAGTCTTTCCGCATTCTTAAGGCATTTCGAATAGGGAAGCGTCAAACAGCTCCAGAATCAATTTCTCGGCCACGACCTCTAAAAGTTATTTTAGAAACTGAAGCACAGGCAAAACTCTTGCTAGAGCGCAAACCACCCTTACGGAGTCTGCATTCGCAAGTTTTTTTTTCAGCCGGATTGCGAGTTGAAAAAGTGGAGAAAGTAAGACAGCTAGTAAAAGAGCTGGAGAAACGAAGAACCAATGGCGAGACAGATATCAAAATAAGAGAGGGACAAATAGTTCAAGTCAACAGGACATCTCTCTGGTCGAAGCCGGTAACAGTGACGACCTTGCTGTCCCGCCACCGAAACCTAAGACATGCCCATTTAAATTGGTCGTTTTAAATGCCAGATCACTGATTAATAAAATGCCTCTGCTCCAGACTATGGTTTTCGTCAACCGCCCAGACATTGTTATGGTTACTAAGACATGGGAATCGCCTGTGTAGCTGACTCAGAATTCTCTGTTCTAGGCTATGCATGCGTTCGGAACGATCGAAACAATGGCCGTGGCTGAGGAAGCTGCATCTTTATAAAGCAGCTACTTGCATTTCTCCTGTTGGACATTCCACAATTCACAGCGGTGGAGGAGAGCTGCTGGCTACGGGTTGTTCTAAAAAACAAATACTCCTTACTTGTTGGCTGTGTTTATCGCCCACCTAATGCCAATGCAGACCACGATCTTTGTCTCTCGCAGGCATTTCATGCCGCAGCTGACTTGAATCTTAAGTATTGATTGATTGCAGGCGATTTTAACCTTCCTAACGTGCAATGGTTTCCACCATCCGGTCCTTCAAAGTTCGAAAACTTACTTGAGGCAATAGATATCGGCATGTGGGATCAGGTAGTCGATTTTCCCACTGGAGGAGCAAACATACTCGACCTAATTTTTTGTAGGGGATACGAACCACTTTCAGTGTCATCCTTGGACGCACTTGGGAGTTCAGACCATCTAACAGTTGTTAGTGAACTAGAACTGGAGGCGGATAAAACATTTTCCCAAACATATAGTCTTTATCATGACTTCCGATCTGCAAACATGGCGGACCTACTGGCACATCTAAATGTTCTCGACTGGTCTGAATTTTTCTTATGTTTGGATGTAAATGTTTGTACCGATGCACTGTACAAATTTTTGGATCCACTTATCCCCCACTTTGTCCCCCGTAAGAAAGAAATACATATCAGGGTTGAAGTGTATCTTCCCCTGTCTTTCAGTCGTAGGCTGCGAAAACTCTCTCGTCGTTTGCATAGGCAGAACGACACTTGCGTTCTGCCCTTGCTCACACTGATGTTTGAGCAGGCTGAGAAGCTCTCCGAAGAAAAGCGAATAGCCGATGAGGCCCACTTCGCTTAAAATCATTCCCTAAATGTTGCGAAACACTTTTCGCGTACAGTAAAAGCGCAGAGGAAAACGCAAAACCCCATACTCCAAGACGCCTTAGGAAACCCCAAAGCTGACACTAAGTTGACCGCCGATAGCTTCAATGCGTTCCTATCCAAAAGGTTTGATGAAAGCTCGTTCACTGCACCTCCGGCTATCCGGGCTTGGACGGGTCCCTTACTCGAAACCATAAGTTTTACCCTCTGGGACGTGACTGTAGCCATTCGTCGTTATCATCAATCTTATAGTCCAGGACCAGATGGCGTCCCAGTTAGCCTTCTAAAAGCTGCACCGAATGATATCTTCCCGTCTATTCATCGTAAGGTATTTAATCTTGCTCTTGAGAGCGACACCTTCCCTTCGTTGTGGAAGGAATAGCACATAATACCTATTCGCAAGCATGGCCGATCGACGTCATTCGACAACGTTAGGCCAATAAATACACTTCCCACAGCCTCGAAGATGTTGGAGACCTTGATCAAAGAAAGGATGATGCGTCACTTGACAGAGAACAACCTGCTCAATACAGTTCAACATGACTTCCTCGAGAAGCGATCTTGTGAAACCTGCTAGCTCTCTTTATTGATTATGCGCTGCAATTTGGAGACAGTGGTTTTGCCATTTATAGCATCCATTTTGATTTTACCAAGGCCTTTGATCGGGTCGATCATAACCTCCTCCTTCTGAAACTGGCCTCCTTTGGCATAGGTAGCAAGCCTCTGAACTTCATATCTTCCTATTTGGATGCTCGCACACAACGAGCAAACATTTTCAATGTTAACTTCAACCCCACGCATGTGAGGAGTGGAGTTATAAAGGGTAGTGTACTTGGGCCGCTCCTATTTTGCCTGTTTGTCAACGACGTTTTAGATTGTTTGAAGCATGGCAGACCCTTCATGTACGTTTACGATTTAAAAGTCGCTTATCGATATGAACCGGCAGATCGCAACGTCGTGCTCGAGCTGATAAAAAAGGATCTTCAGGCCTTCGCTCAGTGGTGTTGCACATGGCGCCTCACCGTTTCATGGCACAAATTTTCCGTTATGGTTGTTGGCGAAGATCGTCAATCGGAATTAAGCATTGACGCCCACGAACTAAATGTCCCAGGAGTTATCAAGGATTTGGGCATATCCTACTCTAATAGTCTCAATTTGTCAGAGCACTGTGCCCTGATAGTCTCGAAAGCACGCCGAACCACCGGATTTATCCTAAGAAATTTTAAGACTATCAAGGTTAGAACTAGCCTTTATAATATGCACGTGAGACCTAGTCTTGAATACTGCTCACCCCTATTCAGTCTTCTGCGCACTAGTGAACGGAAGAAAATAGAATCAGTGCAGCACTTCTTCACTAGAAGAGTTTTCACTACAGAACACCGTAACTTTACCTACCAACAAAGGTGCGAACTTATAAAGCTGGATCCCCTACGGATTCGTCGATTGCAGAAGGGTCTTTTTTTACTGTTTAAACTTTTGAATTGTCAAACCTTTAATCCTCTTATTACAATTGCGCGCAACTTTTGCCGACAACCATTGAATGAAGACTGAGAATACTGTGTATTTGTGCCAACCCTCTCCGTCTCGAACTAATGTCCTTAAACAATATGCAACATTTTTCCTGCTGATGAGTCAACCCAGGTTACAACTGTGCATTTATTCCGTTTGTATCATACCTTTGAAGGCAGGTTTTTTTCACTTGGAACAAACTCCTTATCTCGTGCAGTATTGAAAAAACACAAAACCTGAAACAAAACCAATGCTGGCTGCAGCATAGGCAGTTGGTTTTAGGTTTTTTTCGGTCTTCGAGGTGTTGGAAGGCACCCAAGAGGTGAATTACCAACTCTTTACAATTGCCTGTAAACTGGCATAATAAACATTTTATTATTATTATAATTATTAAAAAGAGCGTTATATTCCTGTTGAATGGCAGAAAGACGGCACTTCTGCAGCTTGAAAAAAACATCTTCTCCATGCTTCTAATAATATTTTTCACACATTTTTTTGAGCACGCTACATAAGCGTGCTAACCATGGGCTTTTCACAATTAGAATCTTCCCAAAATAGTAGGAAAAGACAGTTCTTAGATCAAGGTCTGTCAAGGCCACTGGGGTAAATTCACACATGGCTTGCGGCCTAGAGCTCCTAATCAAGATAAAAGGGATGACACACAGTACGTTCATGTTTTCGCTTTTCAAAAAATAATCATTCAATAATGTTATAACTATGTATGCAGCACACCTATATTCACAATGCTACCAGCCAGCACATGAACTCGTCTTAAAAGTTTGATCAAACCTGGGTTGACTGAGTCTGCTTTTTCCACTGCCGTTACCGTCTATATTTATGACGGCAGCAAGTTCGCGTAGAACCTGATCTCTATATTTCTGGCCTTTCTGCTGTGTACTACTGGGCCGCATACGCAAATTTATTTGCTGATGCTAGTACAGGGGACAGCGATCGCCTTTGTACCCTACCTAACTGTGGACTCCAGCCCAGCGGGTAAATGAAAATACTTACATTTGGGGGTTTTATGAGTGACCAGATACATGGATCTGACCGAAGAAAAGTTTTTGTAAACCCCATTCCATCCCACGCTCTGCCATTTAAGCCCACCTTAGGTAACATATTCACGGAAGGAATGAGTGGACTGGCGGAAGGAAGATAGCCGATATTTTTTGAATAAAAATGACTGGTTAACTGATCCTAAACATTAGGGTATAATTGTTTATGTGCCACAGCTTTAAGCCCCATTGCGTGCCTACTTATTTCATTTGAGTAGGCACACCTTATATAATAAAGTATGGAGACTTTTGTAGCATTTCTTTAAATCCAACACAATGGGTGCTAATCAGTTTCGCGTAGGTCGTGAATGGCCGAAAAATACTTAGCTAGCTGCAAGTGAACATTTGAAGTCCTTTTTTTGTTCTTGATCATTTTTTGCCGTTAAATTCGAACTTTCTAATCAAATTCCAATGGCAGTTTTAGATGACTGCACACCTTGATAACTTGCTTTTCGTAAGTCCGGCAAAACATCCGTCAATTTAACACTTATTTTAAAAGTCATCAAAAGCTGTACCATAAGGTTTTTGAGCAATTGGATCAACACCGATCATTGGATCCATATGTTAGTTTCTGAACCCTTGGCAGCAGATATTCATCCTGCTTTTACATTCTACATCTATTTCCAATTTGACACTGATTTAAGACAATCCTAAACACACCATTGTTGGACAAATTGCGGTGGCTATCGATGACGTCAAGCTGGATAGTTTTTTCTTCCTCACACTGAGAGCAGTGCGTGAGTGAGTATTATCTCCATTTAGTGGCTCCTATCCAAATTCCAGAACTAAATTGAGAAGCATTTGCAGGATCCATGTAAGGTATCTCTTTGACCTATTACTATCGATACAATTTTTGCAGGCCATTATCATATCAAGTTCGCACCTGTCCTTACTCTTTGTGTTTTACGTTTTTTATTAAAATACAAGATGCCTGAGACTTTGCATACTCTAACAGCCGACCATATTTCCAACAGTGTTCATTTTGGCCAACTACCCACTCTTTCTGCGGCTTCGCTAACAATTTGTTGGAACAGGTTTAAGTGGTTGCCCCTAGCACAATTAAACTCTTCTGTTCAGTCTTCCCTGGTCCTTTTGTGCTTTATTAATGCAGCAACACGCGCCTTCCAAAATTTCGTTGCTCTAACTGGCCACGATGTTTTCCGAAACGCCGTGGGGCTGTTCACTGCTTGACTTCTAGCTAAGATTATTACCGTCTTGTGAGACACTCTCACGACTCATGCCCAAATGTGGCGCCTCGGACGGAATAGTTTATATGCCGGCAAACAACTTCCTTCTCGATATGTCACCCACGCAGATTCAAATTTCCCAACCCAATCACATACTTATGCAGTGTGCCTGGTAGTATCCAGGTAGATTCCAAAATAATTGATTAGGAAATCCTGCCAGGCAGTCAGCATACTGCATTAAAATTCGTGGATTCTGTAGGTGGCAGTCAGTGTGATCAAATGTGATTTAACTCATGGCCCCCGGTGGGGGCCTCGTAGCGCAGTTGGCCACAGCGTCGACTGTACTTTTACCATCTCCTTGCTGGCATCATTTTGAATCTCATCGAGACCACTGGGTTTTTCACGACTAAGTCAAGTGAATGTTTTCTCAAATTCACTAATCCCTTATTCTTCCTTGAGTTTCTAAGCGTTTTTTCCTTATATTTCGAGCTTATGCTCTTGCGCGTGAGGTAGCTTAAAGTGAACATATTTTCGGGCCATCTAGTGTGCTCTCTCGTCTCTCATAAACAGCCCACGAAAGTTTTAACGTCGGCTTCGACAGTGAATTGGGTTGGATTATAGTGGGCGTAGATTTGCAGTGCATCTAACTCACTCTCTCCCCAGTCTTCCACACGGGCCGAGGGTCAGGACAAAGTCAGGAAGACCGGAGGAGAGAAAGGAGGAAGCTCACACACTGTAGACCAATATAAACATGGAACAAACACAGCAAAAAAGGGGCAGCTCGGATCCCAGCTGAGTTGACAACCTTCCAAGCCGGGGATCTCCGTTGCAACCTGCCGACCTCAAGCGCGCAGATGATTTATGGTAAGAGATCTAAGCTAACTGACCTGGCCACTCACTCCCTTTTCCCATTAGCAGGTCCCATTCACCGTCATAGACAGTCTGTTGACTGATGCGGGAAATAGGCACAGCTGCTGGCATGTCTACCGAACTCGTATGTGCATACTACATACACGGGCCGACAGCACAAACCCAACCGCTTTAATTTCCTACAAAAGGAGTTGAGTCACTCAGATATTCCCAGTATATGAGTGTTTTAGAGGTCAACACATGTTGGAGCTATTGCAGCCTGACTCTCAGGTCACCAATTGGTCACTCCACACAGAAAAACATGGGGCTGAGGGCAAGGTCTGAGTGCAGTCTTCAGTTGGCCACCTCCCAGGAAATTTTGCTTAACACAACGGGCTAGTCTCGGGCTCGAAATAAACGTGCAAAAGAGCAGCCAAAGGGAGAAGGAGCTGCGGTTTATATTTCCCTCCCCTACGTTAACATTGCGGTTTTACAAGAATGTGTTCTGTGGTGTTGGGCCTGGTCGTGTGTCCTGTTGATGCAGGTGAGGACTGATTGTGGTAAACGGGTACAGACCGCGGCGCTCATAAACAGGTTTTAAAGAAGGGGCGGGGCACGAGGCCTACTAAGTTCGTGCGGTGTGTATGTTACATAAATTGCCCAACAAAAGAAGACACTGGGCAGCCGAGATCAAGGCAAGCAGCAGATGATGCTAACTGCTCGAAATAAAATTTTCCTTACTGCAAAATATGCAATAAATTCGATTCATATTTCGAGGGCGTAATTTTCGTCTTCTGTTGGTCCAATTGGTTCCAACCAGTCTCCTGTCATCTTTATAAAATAATTAAATAATTTACCGCGGAAGTGAAAAAAGGAAGTCGCCACTACCGTACACTGTAAGATGAGAAATTCTTTGTCTCAGCATCATTTACGCATTCAGCTTGGTTATGTGCTGTTAGCTCTTAGGCACTCACATACACAGTCATCACATATATTTCTGCGAGTATTGCACGCAACTTTTCTAAATTTGTTAATGTTTGATTATTTCTTCCATACCAGCGGGAAAGCATTTACAAAAAATTATAAAATCTAATGAGCAGCATTAGGCATATTAGGTACTTAAAAGAAATATAAGAAGTACTAAAGGTTTGTTAAGAAAATTAAATTTTCTTGATAATTCCCAGCTTGTGGAGACGTCAAAAAAAGCTTTAATTTCGAACAATAAATTTAAATAGTTTGTCAAGTATAAAACTTAGAGCAACCACTTTCTTTATGCAGAAAGAATTTGTCTTTAGTCGAAATATTTTGTGCATATGGTAATTAGTGCTTACATATTTATTGAATATCGCAGAATAAAGCCTCTCACCATTTCGCTCGTTTTAAGTGGCTTCACTGATAAGTTGTTAATTTGCCATTCTGTTCAAGGTTAACATCAAAACCTTTAAAATAAGATGTAACTTAACAGCATTTACCGAAAAAGCGAGCTTTGGATATTATTTCTTATTCAAATGGCCATGTTGGTCAAATCTGGAACAGCTGCAAAACAGCAAATCACATTTTGGAGCCCACAATATGTCTGCTAGATACCACGCATATTATTATTCCTAAGATTGATAAAAAGTTTCCATCATAGGTCACTTCTTCAAAAAATGCCTTTATTAGATATTTAGCTGACGAACTTCTGCGTATTATAATTTTTTCCACGGTAATCTCACAGGGGAATGGGGGACTTTTCACAATTTCTTTAATTAATCTGAAGAAAAACGATTAAATTTGATTGGACATGACGTAACATATATTTCTCTTTAAAACGGATTTTTTTTCGATTGAGAAGATTTATTCTACGATTCATACTAAACGTGCGAATGCATAAAAACAGGCCTCATATAAGACTATTTTTTGACATACTTATTATTCGTCTGTCTGTTCCGTTTCTAAATAACGCTTGATAGGAACCTATGGTTTACAAAAAAGTATGTTTTTACCTGACTTACATATAAGAAGGCCTTCTTTTATTCCCCTTCGTGATAACATGCATGGCAAGGTATGGTTATTTGCAAGGTATGAGGTAAGGTTTAAACAAAACGCATTGAAACTTTCTGTTACTACATTTTGCGCAAAAAAAACTTCACAGAATAGCTAAATACATTTTTTCGAACTCCATGCTTGTTTCTAAACGTAAATGCGATTAAATAAACTTCACATTAGTTCCATTTTATCGACTTCGCACAAAACTTTCCAGTATTGGAAGGGATTCTTAGTTCACTTTTTTTTGCTGATTATGGAATTCTTCGACAGTGCAATGTATATTCGATAAATTTTCGCCCTGTCTTTCCATATAGCATACGGAATTCCTTTTATGTAAACATACTCATAATTTAGCGAAAATGAGAGCCTATTTTCCACAATAACTTTAAATAAGAGGGCAGTTTTCCAAAACAAAGCCCTACTCATTATTAAATCCACTCAGTTGATAAAAATAACCTCTCCAGATAGACGCTTATCTACCAAATTAAATTTCATCCTGAAAGTCGTTGGCAGGATTCGCAGAACGTATAAGATCGATATGTCAGAATACATTTGACGATGATATGATTAGTATGTGCCAGGGGAAACTCAAGGATAGCCAGCAGCTCTGGCACTTAGAGCAGATCCAGTAACTTGGCGACTACTGATGACGTTGAAAAAACTACTTCGAATACCAGACCTGCTGCATTTTGATAAAACTAGCTGCTTCACAAGGAGACAGTTAAGTTCAAATGATTGTCAAAAAGTACGCAGTATCAGAAAACAGAAATGTTCATGCATGAGACGCCTAATGTGCTCACACGCACCACTGCAATGCCCTGCGGCAGATGAGGGGCTCATGAGACAGAAGAATAACTGCCGGCAGGCGAACACTGCCCTCCCCCTCCGACGAGGTGACGGCGAGAAACCCTGGTCAGCAGGATGATTATGGAGCTCCAGTCCCGCGCCCGCAGGACATCCAGCGCCAATAGACGGAGAGCGAACGAGACGTCAGTTGTAACACCTATAAATATTGTGAGGCGTGTACAAACACCAACCTCCGACGATGCAAGCCAGTACGCTTTCGAAACGTCAGGATATTTTACCCATTATGCCCGGGATCGCCTCTTCTTCTCATTTATGTCCGGGGACACGCATTTTCGCTTCAATCAGCAATATATATGTATAATTAGTAAGGCCACTTTGGCATCGAAACGCGCTTAAACCGATCATATGTGCCAAGGATACATTTCAACGTGGAGGTCTCATTTAAGTAAGCTCCAAATGAACAGGAGCAAACTTTACGCAATTTCAAAATTTGCTATGTGATCCGATGTGTATACCACTTTAGCCGCAAACTTTTTGTGACGCCTGCCAGTTATTATGATAAATGATATTGAAAGCACATACTGTGACATCGACCACGTTGTACACCTTACTTAATTAACTATGTCCTATGGGAAAAGGTCTGACTTGCATTTCGATTAAATTTTGGTTTACTTTTATAGGTATACTTTTTAAAATGTTAAACTTAGGTACCTGTATGCCTAAGTTCTTGCAAGTTTCTACGTTTCTACCTGTTGTTAACATACGTTGAGTGCCTGTTTTATTTCATAGGGACAAGACAGTTGACACTTAGTTTTCGGTTTAGTGTAGACAGACCAAACGAACTTGTGAGCAAGCAAATTATTTTGCACAGCAGACCTTTTATCAATAATAAAAGGGCCAATTCGGAAATCTGTGAGACTGGGTCTTCTAATGTGCAGTTATTACGAAAAGGCTGCATATTTGTGTTTTTAAGCGATTTTCGCACAAAAAAGCAAAAATTATTCACTGTTTTCTTAAGAAAACTCTGGAAGACAATACGATCCAGCACCAGCAAATTCACGATTAAAACAGAATGGTGTGCTTATGA
>JAYGXS010000001.1:97044574-97074474 GCA_036362985.1 Ligula intestinalis
AAGCCTTTTCAGTACTTGTAGATTTCTAGCATCTAAACTGGCGTTCGCCTCTTCTTCAAAGTTTATGGTCAGTTCCCTACAAAAGGTACATTCAAATTCTACTACCATTTAATATTTAAAAGTCCTTTACGGATTGTTGGTTCACGTTATTGTATCCACCTTAGCACGCACTATGACACTGACTCGCGAGCTATGGCCTATAACTGAATGAAGTCTATTGTGACTTTCACGAATAAAGACAATAGGCGCTACTACTGATAGGTCTATGGCAAAGAGCTACTTGAGGTGTAACTTCGAAGCAGTTGTGTCGTTCGACTTGCCACAGTACTTTATTTGGCGTCCATCAACGAAAGCTTTCAGAAGAGCAGTTGGCGAGAATAAGTAAGCTTTGGATAAATTAAAAGCTTGTCTTGTGTGCAAAAAATAAAATGCCTAAAGTTTCGGGTTTGGCATTACTAACGGTTACGTAACAGCCTGCAATATTAAGCGCTGTCCCTAATTCGTGCTTGGGAACTTCTGAACTTTTACCAATTGTGCTGGATTTTGGTGTGATTATTACTTGACTGTGGGGCCCACGATCACTAGCGCTTGACAATTTTTTATCCAGGTCACCGCCACACGAGAAAGTAATTGGTTTGTCCGTAAATAATCTAAGTAACGAGTATAGGTTAGAGGTAATTGCATTTGGTTACAGACAGCAGCCCGTAAACCATGACACAAACGATATGCGGCTCGCACGATTGTAACACTTTTGTGAGCTGTCGGCCTCGTTAAGATTTAACGTTTTGCCCAGCTCTCGTCGAATGGGTGTCATCTCACCGAACTGCTGCCATGTTTTGGCAACTCACATTCAGAGGAGTCTCAGAATTTTTCTGATAGGCTACTTAATTTATTTCCTACCATTGCAGTAAAGCTGCTGGCCCCTAATGGTTGCCTCTGGTAAGTGTGCGCCTACGCAAACATCTCGAGGATGTGCTACAAGATAGTAAATAGTATATGTTCACTCAAGTAATCAAAATTAATCGCATGAAAACTATTTTGAATCGTTTATTTAAATAAGATAAATACCATCACTGATTGTGCCCAATTTCATTAGCTTCCTTCGTTTGAAGATGAACATAATGGTAAGTTTTCCACGCTGACAATAAAAGCCCTCATGATATCAATCTGAGCGCAGATTATGCAGATTTACTCCACAGCCAACGGTGTTAAGTTAGTCTATTCATCTCAGGTTCCACTTTTAATGAGCATCAGTTGTCCCCTTCAATCTGCCGTGCTGCATTCTCAGGTGACGGATGGTAATTATAATCGAAATCAACGATGCAACATGTTTTTAGTCGTGAAAAAAGTTCATTTTAATTATAATGTGCGGTGACCTATACTGTTTGATAAATAATTGAATACTGGTGGTCTGATTAACATTCTACGAAGGTCTTATCTCCTCCAAATGCCAAGCTACCACGTTTGGAGCGTGCCATACCCTTTTTTAATTTCGATAATATCTCATGAGAAGCTGTTTTCTGGGAGGTAAAATGTAGGTTTTGAGAAACAAAAAGGCGGAAGCAGTTATCATGTTGCTATGCTTCAGTATAAAACACCTGTGTATGATTTGGGTCATTATCTATATTATGCAATGACTGTTTGAAATTCATAAGTTGTCAATTAATATGCTGGACTAATACATACTTACTAGTTTTTATTAAATTTTCTTTTAGCCACTTTGCAACTTAAATAATTTTGGTAAGTCTTCGATGCACTACCTTGTCCATTGCGTAATAGGGAGGCAGGGGGCGTCTTAGATGACTCGAGATGGCATAGTACAACATATGGTGGTCGTGATACCAACAGGCTGTTAGAAAACGCAAAGGATTGCGGTTAATCTGAGCAGACATTCAAATCTCAACCAACACACACAGAAGCATGCAGATAAAAGCTGTCCATCCTCTTGGCGAAATGTTAATTAAATTGGGTGGATACATTCAGGAAAATAGTTTCAATTTGTATATACCTAACTGCTGGCACGCGACAAAACTAGAAGAAACTTCCAGCTTGCTGAATTGTCTGAGTATGCAACACGTAGGCTCTCATACATTCGGTGAACTGCAAAAGATCAATCTTTGGGTGTATATATGGCAGGGTGTAGCATTAGCAAAACGACCCCTGGAATAACAAAATATTAAAAATAAGACTCAGAAAATAAACTTTTTGAAGTATGAGATAAATGCATTGGAAAAGGCTATCTCTAATTGAATAGCCACACAGTTCAAGTTGGCATTAGCTGAACAACCATCGAATAAAGAAAACCATGTTAAATTATTTTGTTGTTAGGACAGATATCAAAAGAAATCCACCCACTCGAGCGTTAAGAAAATTAAAGGTGAAGCATATTCAATATCGTAGTTTATTCGGTGTGATCAGCAAATCGTAGTCTAATCAACCAGATATTAGTAGTTTTATTGCAACGGCATTTCTTATAAATAACTTAGGCGTGACATTGCAGTCCATACACTTTAACTGAGGCGTATTTGCAGTATTTGTAAAAGACGAATGCTGCTGGCAATCCAGCTGGTAAAATAAGTTAAGACAGTTTTCTACGCGGGGAAACACATCGATAATTTATTCTCAAATAAAGAAACCAATACGCACTTTAAGTTGAAAGAATTCAGTATGTTTAGGGGAGACAGACAGATCCTTTGAAAACCATATTTACAGATAGATGCTGTCAGATCATACCTGTGTTTCAAAGCTGTATATAAATTATATAAATCGTTGTTTAACTAATATATGACCAGCAAGTAAAGTTAGGTTATATATTATTTTAAAGTTTTTGATGTTAACGTCGAACAGAAGCGCAATTTATCAACTTAACAATGAAGGCACTGAAAACGATCGAAATGATGAGAGACTTTATTCAACGATATTCGATAAAAAGTCATCCACATATCACCATATGTACAAAATATTTTGACTGAAGACAAGTTCTTTTTATATTTAACAACATATTTAAATCCATTGTTCTAATTTTAAGTTGTTTTTTATGTTTTCACAACCGGAGGATTATCGAGAAAATTTTATTTTTCTTAACAAACACTATTTATTTGTCTAGTTCTTTTAAGTACTTAATATGCCTAATACTGCTTATTCTTATTGATAAGTTTTCGTTAATGCCTTCTCACTGGTATGGGAGAAATAATCAAACATTTGCAAACTTAGGCAAGTTGCTTGTAGGACTCGCAATACTGTAAGTACTGGTCTTTGATAGGAATGAAAGGTCAAGAGGAAGCTGGGTCTTGGTTATCAGGTGCTTGTTCACAGCCGTTTCCAGCGGAATCTGCAAGTGTTTTACAACTGAAATAGGCCTTCGAGGTGAACCTGAGATATGGATATTAAATAAGTCGAATAACAAAGCCAGTTCAGTTGTTCAGTTGCTAACAATGACGCCCTAGGGTTGTTTACTGTGATGCAATCACTTATTTCATGGGTCCTCTCTGCTGAAAGCATTTCAGTTGAAATATATTTGCTTCAGTGCCATTACTGGGCTATATTAAGAAGTTGTGAACACCGCACAGAAATATACAAACAAACTGCAAGACATATAGCTTATAAGTTTGTTTTAACTGCATATTATGCGTGGCATGTGTACAGTTTATGATATATATGATGAAATATGAAAATCAAAATATGAGTGGGGGATTTAACACACATTTTAGGTTGTATATTTGATTCAGTAAGTTGACTTTAGGCGCCCAATACTGTTTACTAGAAGAAGGTTCCGTTCCGATAAGTATACTGGGGGCAAAATCGTGCGAAAAAGGGGGAAATCCAACGTTTTTTGATATCCAAAGTATTTTCTACACCATTAAAGGCTGTAGCAAAATATTCCTGTTTGTGCGTGTTTTACTATAAAATAAAGTAAATAAAAAACAGCACTTTTAAGCGATATGTTATAAGAGAAAAGACAATTTTGCTTTACGCTCATGAACTTGAGTCAAGTTCAATTACAAAAAGTAGAAGAGCGAATTATACTTAAAATTTATTTTATGCAAACCTGCTAACTTTTGAAACAAAAAAATGAGCCAATACACTTATAATACTGTTACGAGTTTAGCCCCACTGAAAATAACAACTGTTAATAAGCATTGATACAAAACGCCCTAAAAATGCAAGCTGCATGCAAAATATGTCCACAACTTTTCTGTCTACCGAGAAAAATAGGTGCATAGACAAATTTGAAACGCTGACATGGCCTACATGCGCAACCTGAAATAGTCCGCGTTTGCCAATCAGCGTCCCTGTTAGAAGAGAATTTGTTTTTGTTTTTCAAAATCATCGTTTATATTCTGCCCTGCACTTGTCATCTTATGACGGAGCCTGGATATTTGCAAGTATACTGAAAAATGTTTGCAGTAAGACAAGTGAGTTTTTTTACCTTAAGAAGATCGGAGCGAATCTCGCCCAAATTAACAGTCAGTAAAAGCAAACATGCCTGACGTTTTCTCATTACACCGCGTCGGAATGCATACTTGAGCTTTGCGCTGTTTGGTAAAATCTATGCAGTAGATTGCACATAATATGGACACAAATGTATCCCAAACTTTTACAAAAAAGTTAAGTTCCAACGAAAATCTACTTGTGCTTTTTTATTTGTTCAGTTTTTTCTGCATGAGAAGGCTTCACTTCATCAAAAACTTTAGCTTACGTAGTACGCCTAATAATCACGTTTTCAGAATTTTTCGTTTTGCTTATAAAGATACTATGTCTCAACAATGTAATTTTTTTCTATAAATAGCTACATGGCCTATTTTCAAGAACGACTATTACCTGATTGCTGTAATACTTTGCGGATCGCAGTTTGCGTAATAAGACGTTTCTTGCAGAAACGGTTTCTGTTACCGTTTTCATATAATGTCTCTGAAAATAAATTCGCGGCAGGTGTCAAAAAGTCAAATTTATTTGAATTTATAAAGGGCAGTGAAAATCAATGATTAAATGCATACTATTAAAAGAACCACTTTTTACTGCACATACGTTTTTTAGCAGTCAGAAAGATGCTCGTTAAAAGCCGACATCCTACCATAACTAAAATGATTTCAGAATAGACTACGCGATAATTATGGTTATAACAACTTTACTCAATGAAGATTATTGAGAAAGTATAAATATTTCACATATGTTGACATGCGACGCAAATTCTAGGCTATACTTTACATACGTAAAGGTATACTAAAGTCAAATAGGCAAATTGCAGTGACCCATTGATAAAAGTACTGATTTGCTTTATTTATGGTTTTCTCATTATCGGCCTTACAATCTATCTTCCCTCTCTTATGTCTTAGCCTATCGGGCAGCAGATGCAGGGACTGGGCCTCCGGACAACAAAACTTAACATAATGCTTACGAGTACCACACGTGGAGTAAATAGTAGGAACGTGCAATTTGCTTTATAGGCAGAGAGTATTACCCGCAAGAGAAGGGAGACTAGAATAGTCAGTTCTGGGTTATAAGCCGTCGTCAGCCAGTCGTACCCAACTCAGAGAAGTTGACCAGTCAAGGCTGGAACTGTCGACCTGTTTTCTCGGAGGCTTATGCTTCAACCACTGAGCTTCGATCCCCTTCTCTTACCGTTTGAGATCGACAGATATTAGGACTCATTGATGAGCTCCAAATAATATGCAATTTTTGTGACAGTTTCATTAGCGTCTGACATACAACGTGAGACAAGGCAACTCCAATATGATCAATGGCCATATGTCTTTTTCGGTGAGAAAAAACACAAAATTGGCTGCTTAAAATTTGCAAAATAGGCCAATTTGTGGTGCAGACGAAACAAATCACTGAGAGACATCGATACCTCTGTAGTCAAGCCGTTTGACTTCACGGGGTAAGTTTGGAGGTACGAACCCAGACGATGGGGCAGTTTTGTTAACTGCCAAATCAAATACGCTAGGAGAATGCACTCCTGAATACATTAGTTGTCACGTAAAACACTATGAGAAACTGGTTTTTCTGAATAAATTATTACTTTATTCGAGCATGAAAATCCGTGAACAACGGACGACAGCTATTTTGAACATTACCACTTCGAGCTATTCGGCTAACAAACGCGTGCCATTTTGCGTAAGATAAGTTTTATCAGCCAAGGTCATTTAAGTAGTGCATCTCATATACTCCTAGTCCCAGCATTTTGTTCTACGAAACCGGTGGTTATAGGGATTTCTGTGATAAGGAAATAGGATAGGTAGTGAAGAATATGTGTAGAAGTGGGAAGTGAAAAAAATGGGGTTAACTGTTTTCCCACGACCGCTGGAAATAATTTTTTCAGCAGGCAAATTGAAGGTGTGCGCGGCGCTTGGCGCCGCGGACTCTACTTATCGGACTTCAGAAAGGTTAGTTGGACCTCAGGTAAGTTGAAGTTGGCGACCTCCAAACGATCACTATTATTTTTTCAAAAATGTCACAAAATCTGCATTTGATAATCGGGTTTTTCCCCGAAACGTTGAACCATAGTACAGACTATGAAAATGTACAGATTAAAATTAAAATTTCTAAAAATAATAAAATAAAAATGTATTTGTCAGTTATTAAAGTCTATTCCAGTGCCTATCTTAATTCTTCACTCATGAACTTTAAGAACGCCATTTCCATAGGAAAAACTGCTGGGGCAAGGGCTTTTTGAGGTGCACTACTTTAACAACGTTGCCGTTTTCTTAATTACTCCTTTTCATCTCCTTGAATGTACTCACAGACATTAATGCTGGGTAGATTTTTAGCTTTTATTAAATACACGATCTTTAACCCTTCTGTTTACTAAAATCCCAATATAGATTATGACTGCGTACTAGGTTAACAATTTTCTATATTCACATACAGCCACACCGTAGCTTTCCACTTACTCGCTGTAGTAAATATGATTATTCAAACTACCACTTCTAGCATAAGCACAGCACTTCGAACTTAAGTATTGTAGCTCTAGTAACTTAAAATTGAAGAATCAACCAGAGCAAGCATTGATGTGCTCCGAGCCTCAAACATCTATTTTGTTCGAAATAGCAAAATCCCAGGTACCCACTTCTAGTTGATATCAAGGGAACACGGGCCCAGAGCCGACTCCAATCAATAACAAAGCGCAAATTCTACTCTGACTGATGAATAAGGTAGGCGGTGTTTCTGGCTTGCATTGGACAAAGTGGCCAAAATTGGATTTAATCTTGTCTTCTTGACACGTGGTTACGTTGAAGAGTGCGGTTAGCGCTAACTACGTCTGCTATCACTTTAGTCTACCGCCTGAGACTGTCACCTTTTGTCACCAACCTGTTAGTGAATCTGGTGAACTTCATCGAAATCGATAGTCGAACACACACATACTCACTAACTAGCGTGCCCGACCTCTTCAGTGTTTGCATACATTAATATTTGCTCCAATGGAAAAGGTCATATCAGTCGAACGACTAAGGGAGAGCACAATATTGCCTGCTTAAATCAAGACATAGAAAATTCAATTTCCGTGGTGTACAGCGGCCACTGAGTATATATCAACTAAACTTTCCGAATCCTCTGCAATGCGTTAAAGTAACGCCTCTCTTTCTGACGCCTGTGGGTTGTCGCAAAGGCAGATGCGAAAATCACATGGTTAGCCACGTCAATCTTGTGTTTGTAAAATAAGTTCGTTGAAGCCTTCAAATTAAGCTGGCTCAATTTGAATTCCACATGTTCTTACTTGTAGCCTACTTGGTCCCATTACACCGACGAGCCACAGACCTAATGTATTGATTCATTTCCCTATGAGAAATATGATTTCATAATTCCTTCAACTCATCCTTCTTCAAACATGTCTTCGCAACCTTAACTATCCTGCGTCTTTAAAAATTTCGCATTGGCTGGTTTGACCTCTGTCGGTCTGTGCTGGCATTTATTATTGCACCCGCCCGATGATGAATAGTGGAAAAATTACATCTGCCGACTACGGCTTCCTCAAATCGGTTTCCATAAAGCTCTGTTTAGTGAGTTTTTTTGCTCATAAACTGACTGCGTAGGTGTCATTGTGAGAAGCATCTATTATGCTTTAACTATAATTTTTGCTTAAATAATTTCACAATACCACTTCTTATCGGATTGCCAATTTCAACCAATCCGTTGAGATCAAATAGCGCTCAACATAAAATCAGGATCTTTGCGAATGATCAGATTAGCATTCAGCCAAGAATGACTGCAAATTAGGAACACCATACGTGTCGAAAAAAATAGCATCATAAAAATCATTAATAGTTCAGAAATTTCCGAAGGAACTATCTTCCTTTATTCATGTTCCAGTCATACTAAAACATTATTGTGGACTCTGAGACAATAAATGTTGACAAATTAAAAATAATCAGCAAATGTTTGGCCCGCCTTTGTCCGTTTTTGACCTCAGGCTGCGAAGGCGTAGCCTATTTGCGGTTAATATTTGCAGACCGGCTTATGGCTGCTGCAACTGTTTCATCGTCAGCCAGATAGTAGTGATTTACGGGTTTCATGTCTGCATTCAGTTCGTACACCAGTGGAATACCTACACAAGAAAATATCATTTCGGTATTAGGCAACGTGACAAGCAATTTTATATGCATACAAGCATCCTTATTCATACAAGATTGCGCATAACGAGGATATTTTAGTTTATTTATAAGCAAAAAACGAAAGAAATTGATATCCGTCTTTAACAGGTATTCTATATAACTTGAAAGCAAAGAAAACGAACGAAACTGATTGCCTTTTTCAATAGTATTTTGCTTAATTTGAAAGCAAAAAACGAAATAAAATGATTGCCTTGTACAAAGCAAATTGAACTTTATTTAAAAGCAAAAAAAACGCGATAAACTGATAGCCTTGCCTAAAGTAAAGTTTAATCAATTGAAAGGCATAAAATAAAGACACTGATTGTCTTGTTCAAATTTCGAGGAGATGAATGTTCAAATTTCGAGAAAATCCTTTGGAAGACCCGTTTTCTAGAGCCGCTAAAATACGTTCTTCGGATTTAATCGCTTAAAAGGTGTGTTTTTTCAATAAAGTGTTTCGTGGAAACGTCTATCCGGAAAAATTCACTCATAAGTTTCTCAATAGCAGACAGGAAATTCCTCCCAAAATATCAGTGCCAAAAATATAATGACTGTTTTCCTCCCTTTTGAAGGGTTATACTAAATCCTACGTGATAAAGCGGAGGCTTCGATGCATCATCAAAAGAACTTACCCTGTCTTTAAATTGCTGTACATTAGAACAGAAATGGCTATTCCACTTACACCAAATGAAAACATTCTGCCTATGCACGCCACATCAAACTATGTTTACGATTTCACATGTAGTTGCAGATGCAAATACATCGGGCGCACGCAAACGCAGTTGGCAATGCGGCCAGCTAAGCACATGCCGAAAAGGGTGCTCAGGGTGGAAAATAAAATAACTAAGAGATGTATCACGCAGCACTTAGTGGATACTGATCATACGGTGGACAAAAAGGCTGCATTTTTAGTCGTACTTGCGGGCGACGATTGGGCGTCCCCTTCGATTTGCGGAGACCGCTGCAATACGGAGAAGAAAACCAGAACTCTGAATGGACTGTGTGATCAACCCCAAATAGCCGTTGTAACGATTGATGAACGAATTTAAGAGATTCTTTTGAAAGCTAATATTTGGGTTGAAATATGTCACCTATTGTGGAGTCAACAACTTACGTTCACAAGCTACCAACAGGCAGCCAGTGGTATTCATTGCATAATTAATTAACAGAATGACAGCCCAGGCACTAGGTTAAATCTAATACATGCATTTTTACCCATCTTGTGCCGCTGCATGACTCAGCGGTGAATGTGCTCTCTGATATATGAACCGCGAAGGCTGATCAAGCACCGATACAGTTTACTTATTTTTTTAGTTTTTGAATTCGTACAGGAGCTCATCGTCAATGCTAATGGCAGAAATACACAGCGGCAAATATAGGCAGTGCAAACCAATCAACTATCAGTGGCACATGTCTAGAAATAGGCGCGCAGCATTTTGTATATCAGCGTTTAATCTATGCATAGATTAATTGAGTTCTTTTTCGTTGACCAGGTTTTAATCAACTCTTGGCCCGTCTTTTTAGGTGTGGTCTGAAGGCTGAGTACATATTTACCGGAAACTTTTGCCCGCAGGAAAATTCTCTCCATATCTTATCTGAATAGAAGTACTTTTAGACCACCCACTTATCTCCCCGAAAGTAATCGATGTCTTACCTATCGCAGTACCGGGATCAGAATCTTCTTAATCACCGGTCAGCACCTCCAAAGAGTACAATCGAGCAGGACAAACCTCCCCACAATTTTCCTTCGTTTTTTCCTTTTTCCATAAGAAACTTCATTCAACGCATAAAAAACTTCGCATCTAAATATACGCAAAGGTTTGCATTCCAGGTTTTAGCATGAGTAGGGGAGAAGGCTGGTCGAGCAGCGGAACAGCAAGGACATGGGACACTATGAAGGTTTTTGCTGCCTTATTAGGCGTTATCGGCTAGTGATACCCAACCCCAGTGTGGTCGCTGAAATTGCTGCCAAAAAAAGATTTGAACTCGTGATCTCTTCGGTCAGGGTGAACGTCCTAAGAGTTGAACTACGAGCTCATGTTCTTTGCCGGAATTAGATCGGGGATATACAGTGGCATATGTGCGTAAACCGATCTGTTCGAACTTTCAAACTAGTACACAGATGAATCAGGCCACGAGTCCAACTTTGCAGTCGCCAAGATAATCGCTTACGTCGGCAACAACACGAGCCATGAATTGATTGAAGCCTGGCCCAGGGATGTAACTGAATCAATTGCTTTGGCGCCGGGGTGCAGTGTCCTACGTAGTCAACTCCAGCCGCGCGTCATTGATATTTGATTGGTTTACACTTCCTATTACTGGCGCCGATTTTGTTACGGCTGTCGCTTTTGATGATTATTTCATGTAAGAGGTTGGAAGCTCACAAAAATAAAGAAACCGATCCGATGCTCGACCAGCCTTCCCCCTGTCATTCAAGCAAACATGTGGAACGCGAACATTCCCACTTATTCGAAAATGATACCTGTAACGTTTAAGTCATGTTGTATTAGCATTTAACACTAAACACCTTAAGCCAAATCCCAGGAAGAGACAAAGACACATGTATAAAGAACTAATAGTGCACAGAACTATCAGTTGCTGTAGCAGGCGGCAGTGGCCACTAACAAAGCCAGGACAGCTTCACAGCGAGCGAGTTCCGACCACTTTTTCTGGCCTGCACAAGGATCATACTCCGCTGACAGTCGAAACATCGCCGTTTTAAAGCATTCAGATCCTTGTGCAAAATCCCAGGCATGACGAAGCGTTTGGAAAACACGCGCTCTGAAGTTGCAGGAAGCCGACCAACAATTTTGGCTATCGGCCATTACTCCACTGAAGAACGGGGTACGTTGAGGAACACTCTAGTGCACCCAATTCTTCGCAGCTGAGTCCTGTAGCAAATTTCTATCGGCGTAGCAGGCGTGCCTAGCATCGTAGCTTTCCATATGGAAATTCATTTGTTTGAAAAATTCTTTGCACGTTGACTGCCTGCTTACGTTGAACTTATTCCGGACTGACTTATGAGCTTGCTAGATGCTAACAATTCTCTATCGAAGAACTGACTTTATAGCTATGCAACCCGCGTTATAACTTGAGTGCAATTTTTCTACTCAGTTAGGTAAGGCTATTGTCTGTTCCAATCTTAACTTTCATGCCGTAATGCGTGCGCAAATACACCCCATTAAAAATCCACAATCTCCAACACAAACTGTCTGCAGAAGCCCTAAAATGCAGCTTTTTATTTACTCGAGGCTTGACAGCATAGCTCCAGATCAAGAATACGAGAGCTCGTTCAACATAACATCACACTGACATCATTCTCGCCTTTACGCATTGCGTTTATTTACCCATGTTTGGGCATTCACAGGAGATCAACAGCAATTCCACATTCCTATCCAAGGTTTTTTGAGAGCCTTCAGGCAATGTTGCTGAGCCCGAAGATAAGAGGATCCAATAAATCATTTTGCAAAAATATGGCTTATAATACTCTGCTTTAAAAGTTTTAAACTTAGTCTGTCGTTTTACAAGGTAGAAGAAGAAGCTAGAACTAGAGATCTCATGGCCTAAAGTCACGTGAGAAAGGTCGCGTACATTTTGTATCAAGCCCCTCCCCCCGTCACTATTTTTTGCTTTCGTCAACTTTTTGAATCATTATTGGTGGATTGCATACACTATAGTTGGCTGGGCAAGCAAGTGGATCCAAATTTGATGGCTCCCGGTTTGGGGCCTCTTAGCCCTTTTAACTACAGGGCTGGCTGTACTCAAGCCTTCCCTTTGCTGGCCTGGGTCCAAATCCCGCTGTGGTCACCAGGTTTGTCACAAGTGTATTAAGTGAATAATTAAAATCGGCCGAATAATCTCTTCTAATTCTCCGAATCGCTGCACATTTTCCGGTCGAAAATCGGTGTAAACGTCCAATATTTGCCGATTTACTAAATGCTGGCAACCCATATTTGTGAAGCACCGATTGCAGAGCACGTTCATTTGACTAAGCAAATATGCGGCTCATCGCAGACAAATATTCAGGAAGCTCTAAAGCTTCTCATCACGAGATTTTCTGCTCTGCAGGGGGATTTAGATCCCCCTACTGTAGTTCCGACAGCCTTGCGGCAAATTCCGGAGCAGTATATAATATCATGTCCTGTATTTAACCTTAGCGTTGTCTCTGTCTCTGAACCTCCTAATCTCAACTTTAACCTTTATAGCGATTTGGTATCAATCTAAGGTACCTAACGCTACATTCATATAACTCAAATAATTGTGGCGATTTGCCGGTTTCAAATTTCAGGCTTCCTATTGACTGTATTAACCATTGGCTACGGAGCTGCTCTTATTTACTCCCAGGTGGTTTGCTCAATTTTTTGTGCTTTGTCGCAGTTTATTTTTTTGGTTTTTGAACTATTGCGTGCCTTTTTTTTACTATATATCAGCTTTTTATAATTATTTTATTGAACATTTCCTGCTGTGTTTGCAACAGTTGTTTTCTGCTCTCCCGTAACGTCTCACCAGTAAAACCCCTATTACCACTGGTTTCGTTCTACAGAATTTTGGGTGTTTTTGTTTTCTGTTGTGTGGGATATAATAAACCTTTCTTCAACTATCTTCCTCTTGACTCTAAGCTTAACTACTCCCTCAAGTTAGCCCGTGGTCATCTTTATTGTCTATAGATCCATACTCCCGGACCCAACTTATTTCCATTAGTTTCTGTGATAAATTCCCTCAAAACTTTTTCTGGCTAAATGGATAGTTGTGACAAAATGCACACAGATTCCGCGACAGTCATTTATCCGTGTTCCGTTCTAATTTTATTATCTCACTATAACTGGGAACGGAGCTAAAAAAAGTCCACTGATATACAACGGTTGTCTAAGTGTTCGTCTTTTTAAAGGTTTCCGAGAGTTTTTTACCAAACGGAATCGTTTTATTGAAAACTTCGCTAATTAAGGCAGGTGTACTGGTTTTCTAGCACAAATCTGAAGAGGTTATATTCGCTTGAGTATATTTATTGGCCTGTAGCACCACCGGTCACAAATAGATGCCCTTATGCTATCCAAATGACCAGTATAGTATATTTTACAAAAAGAAATTTACGCAATTAAAGGGAGATCAAACCTAGGAATTTCTTGACATAGTATTAAACTTTCTCGGGAAATTTACGTTCGGGCAGGCTAACTCCTTATGGCCTAAAATTAGTCGCAAAAATTCTCATATTATGTGGCAGTAAATTGATTCTCAAGATGGATTAAATTGAGCAGAAAAAGGTTGAACTCCGATCCTTGAGCAGTAAAGGCTTTGATAAGAATACTTACGTTTTGGCTACTGCATATGTAAAGTCATATTGGCAAACCATTTTTTCAGTCATTCATCATCAGGACGGTACAGGGACACGGAGAATAAAAATGGTTAGTTTATTGCGTCGTTTATATGACCATCAGTTTGCGGGAGGGTTAAGAAAGGGGTTGATGGGTGGGTGTAATTAAGCATCTGGGTTTTCCCTCGTCTCCTGAATGCGGGTGCCAGCGCGTGGATGACGTTGGCTGAGCTGCGCAGAGAAGATGTGGGGAGTTCTTACAGTCAGTGGGTTGAGATCTGTATGCTAGCCGCGCAGTTCGCGAAAATCCCACGCCTCCAGAAACCACGTCGTCCGAAAACACACGAAACGAAAACACGGAGAATAGTCAAGCGCACACTGGGCTGCTGACATTCACACCTCAGCCCGCTGACCATGAGAACACCCCCGTCTTCTCTGCGCATCTCAGCTAACTTCTTCCACACGCTGGCGCCCGCATTCAGGAGACGAAGGAAAAACCAGATGCTTAGTATCATCCTTCCAACAACTCCTTTTCTGCCCCCTTCTAACCTAACTGTCATGAAAATGCTCCAATTAAATAACCATTTTTATTCTCTAAGTCACTGTACCGGTCTGATTATGAATGACTGAAAACACTTGTTTGCCAATATGATTCTTCCATCGTAAAATGGAAAATTTCGCAAAACTACTACATGTGTATGAAAATCGATTAACTGCGATGAGATATCTAACTCACCTGTGGGAACATTCAGCTCAACGATGTCCTTGTCGGATACGTTCTCCAAATACTTAATCAGGGCCCGAATACTATTGCCATGCGCTGCAATAAGAACACGTTTTCCAGCCTGTTTTAGGAAAAGAAGACAAACACAGACACGTCTTATTTTTTGAATCATCCTTTTGTTAGCAGAATCTAGCTTAAAAAAAGTAACACTCCCAGTAGGGTTGTTCTTCTGCAATGTACAAACATTTCATTAGAAAATCGATAGATTCGTTTAAGTTCAGCGTAAAAACCAAGAAACTAGGTATTAAGCACAGCGAAAGTTGTGCTCAAGTCTCTCTATGTCAACTTTATTGAGATAGTTTTTAGATCTTTGGACTCTACTTCATGGTACCCTTACAAAAAAGCCTTTGCGAGTTATGGTCTGTTCGTAGATGTATAAATAGTTGTATTTTTCAAAACAAAATCCGATGCTTTGAGAGCAAGGCATTAAAAAAGTGTTTCAGATGTATTCCCACTTATGACGGTTAACAAAAAATGTCTCGGGACCTTCGATCGTTCATTTGATGTATCGTAATATTTTCTTCGAATTTAATATACATGTCTGCTAATCAAACAGTTCAAGCTTTAAGGGCTTAAACAATGCTTTAAAAAAATATACTAAACTCATTAGTTTAATATTTTAGCTATTCCCGAAAGCGTTTATTTAAAGTTAAAAATACACCTCATTTTTTAAAAATCCATTTTAAAATTCATAAAATGATGTGGAGCTAGATAAAAAGTAAACCTATGACGACCATAAGTATACTTAAAGTACCTCTGGACTATGTATGTTGAAAATACCTCATAAGGCAAAAGGGTACTCATTTAGGCCCTCCACTTTACCTTCATTTTATGCTTAGTAAGTCATCTAGATACGCAGTCGCCGATCATCCCACTTGGAGATTAAAAATCCGTGACCTCATCAAGTCTGCCAAAATCCCACATAACCACACTTCTACCAAGTCAACTTTATACGATGCCTATAAATTGTACCCCAATTTTTCGAAAATATTATCAACATTCTTCGGGTTTAGCTTGGCAATCAAATGGGCTGCCTAAGTCACTAGCCCCTGTGCGGCTGCCAGTAGAACTCGAGACCAAAGGCAGAAAGGGCGAGTAGGTCTATATAACCGCTCGCTGAGCACCAATGTACTGAGGTCAATATCTCCTTATCTAAGCTGATAACACCACAATCTCGTGGCTCAGTGTTAAGGCCTTGGACCTTAAATCAACAGGTTGTAGCTTTGAGCTTCGGGTGACGCAAAACCTGAGATTGGGTATGGCTGGCTGATGATGGTTTACAAGCCAGAAGTAGATATTCCAGTCTGTATGGTATTTATTGATAATGTTTTTCTGCCCTTAAGACCAGCCGCTGCGGGGTTTATGGCTGGCAAAGAGAGCAAACCCCAATGACGATCGTGACAGGTGAGTCCTGAAGCCGACCAATGAGCGCTTATGCTCTTATAATTAATAGTCACACTACCTACAGGTCTATTTTGCGTCCTGTTAGCTGGCATAAAATGCTTTCACCTTATTTTTAAAACCTGCTGCTTTTATGTGCCCCCAAATTAAATTTTACAGCGAACATCATGCAAAAACTTATGAAGTTTTAAGCTTTTTTGTTCAATTTTCAAAAGAGCATCAATACTTAACTAAAAAATTGAAAAAAATTTTATTCGTTAGTTTTTCAAAACGGCCAAAGGAACACGTCAGTGGACTTCATTTACCTCAGCAGTTGGTAAATTATAATAGTTGGTGCACATTCGTGACAAATATGTCTTATTTATGGATAATGTTTGCGAGTGGAAACAAAATTTCAATTTTTCAAAGTTTTCCAACAGAATCTAACAAATTACCGCCTTATTGGTTAATTAAAGAGACTGTACTGTAAATATTGTTCAAGCGCGACAATTGGCGTCAGCTTCTAGCAAGCTCTAAACAAATTGATTGCTGGAATTAAGTTTACTTGCAGTGTGATTGACAAAAAATGAATGTTGACTTTTCGACCTTGGAATTTTACAAATATCTTCATTCGAGACTGAGGGTGTTCTCCGGGGTTTCAAAACGGGCAAAGAGAAACAATTTTGCTGGGTGCATGAGCCGATTAAAGCCTTTGAACCTGATCAGAAATGTGAAAAAAGCTGGAGTTGCATATCACTTGAATAAGCCCATCTAAGGTACCTTAACGGCTGGAACGATTTCGTCAAACCAAAATGGGAGAACGCGATCCACAGTGTTTTTCAAACTTTCGGTCTTTGGAATGACGCTCGAATCTAGAAGCTGAATTAAAGAAGATAAATGTTAAAAAATAAGGGCCTATGATAGGAAATATATCCCATATATCTCATATCTCTATAATCTTGCATGCACTACCTCAGTTTGTATACATACCATTTGGCTTTTAAGTTAGCAAATAAAAGGTTCTTTAAAGATTTGATTTTTTCATATTCAATTAACAGTTAAATAGGCACTGAAACAAACGGTTGTCGCCACGCTATTTATACGAAAATGAATGCAGGGTTTAACATATATGTTAAAAAATTGGCTTTTTTACGCTTTTGCGTTTTAACCTCTCGGTATTCTAAGTGACTGAAGAAAGCTTACCATTATTTGATACATAATTACGACTACGCGTATTATGGTAAATACTTATCACCATCTATTTCAACGCCTTGTCAGTAAAAAAGGCTGGCCTGCATATACATGTTTTATGTTTTGACCTTGTGAGAATTAACTATATAAATTTACCTTTGGCTGAACAATACAATCTACGTGAGTCAACTGAAATTGGAACATCATTATTCTTTTACTTTTTAACAGTCAAAACATAATTTGACTACAAGCAATTTAACAGTTATTTCGATTCTACGTAGTCTTAAGCAAGTTGGTCATTTAGTTATCTGCTGAAGATCAGATAAATGAGACACAGGTAGACGCAATTGTTCACAACTTATACCAGCGCCATTTTGTCCTCTAGCTAGCCAAGCACCCCTTTGACATGACACAACAAATTGTTCCTTTTTACATAAAATGTATTCAGCCCAACTGACAACAATTGTCTTTTTAGGAGAACAAATAATCTAACCTACTGCAAGGATTTTAAAAACGTCTGTTTTTAGTTATTAATATTGCGTATATCATAGCATATTTGGTCTCAGATGCCATTAACGATTAAAGAAGATCACTCCGAACATCTTCTTCAAGTTAAGTGCTAAATGGCATGTATTAAACAATAGGACCATTTTCTCTCAAATTATCGTAACACAACCACCCTACTGCTAAAAGCTTATTTAAAAGCAGGCAAACGACGAACAGCGTATCTCTGATCACGAAGTGGGTGACCGGAGTCAGTAATGTCGAGTGGTGGTGGCGGAATGTCATAAGAGCGGCGCCAAAGTTTCACTTGAGCCTCGCCGTGCTTCACTGCGGTTTCTGCCTTGTCAAGACCCTGAAGCGCCCCATACATTCGTTCATTCAAACGCCATGTCCTAAAGTATGAAGCCGCTAGCTTACAATTCGTGACAAAATATGCAAATGATACAAGGAGATTTTACATTATTTAGATTATAACAGAACCTCGTGTTGGTTAAAGTTACATTACAATAAAATATATGATCGAAATTATTCCTAATAAACTTCACTGATGAAGAAGATTGCAGCTCATTTTAGTAAATAATGTTGCAAAATAATTTGGTGGCTGCAAGCTTGACAACAACTTATTTAACTACTTTTTTCTAACAGCCAAACGACTTTGTCGTAATACGCGTTGTTAGCTGTTTTGTTCTTTATTTGCGAAAACCTGAATATTTTCCTTTTATAAAGATTCAGCATGTTGGCTGCTAATAAGCAAAGATAAGTCCGCAATAAGAGACAAAGATGTCACTTGTTATTATATATAAACTCAAATTTGAAGGGCTCAGTACCAAACTAAAGAAATACGAGACGCTTGTCCACACCAAATAAATCTGATTTGTTTTCTGAATGTAATATATCAATGCGATTTTCGTACTGATGTGCATGTCAATATGACAACCTAGGTGCATGTTTCACTCATGTCCTTAAAAATAAAGCTTACTAAATTGATATAATTTAAAAGGCATGATGGTTAACTATGGTTTTCCTAGCGAGTGTTAAATGTTAGCTTAATGCTGCTCACCAGCAGTCACTTTTAGCTACTGGTCGCAAACTCCTTTTGGTATTGTCGTAAACATTTGTTATGTCTTTTATGTGCATTAATGCATTAATATTTTTCGATAAGACAAGATAAAGTGATACTTTTGCAGACTTAGAAACCTAAAGGTACCAATAGCACTGCTAGTAAAACGTCGCTTTATGTTTTCTTTTTTTCAACTTATTGGGACCATTTGCAAAGTCAAAGGCATCTTTTCATTTAAAAATGCTAACCTGCGGTTAAAATTTGTCAAACTTTTCACAATGCGTTTGTGTCCAAAGTCTTTGATGCTTCGATCTGACGTATAATCTAATTTAGAATATCACGTGATTTTCCTAATGACAAGTACGAGCTTATGTATCTGTTTGTCAGTAAACGACAAAGAAAGCCACTAGGTATATGAAGACTTGCTTCAATGCCAAAAGAAGTAAAACTGCATCAACTCCACTTACTTACTTATGTATTGGGATCCATAATAGTCCAAGTTCCTCAAGCACATAATGACATGTCTTAATAGCACGAGTTAGGACGCTTGTGTATGCAACATCGAAACACATTGAACGTTGTTTGATCATCTGACCTGCTTGTTTTGCTTCGCATTCCCCTCTGGCTGAGAGATCAGCGTCCACCCACCCACAAAACCTGTTGTCTTGGTTGTATTCACTCTCACCATGACGGATGAAGACAACCTTATAGCACTGTGATTGGAGTGAGGCATCTTGAAAGGAAGATGAGTAAGTTTGTTATTTACACATTGGTTTATTTAAAAAGTAATACTGAAATGCTGATTTTTCTCCACGATAACAGGAAATTATTTTAATCCTGCCTCTCCAAAGAAAATAATAAATCCCTGAATCTCATTGGCTGGTTAGAAGGCCTATCAAAGGCAACCTAGTTACATGGATAAATTGACAGGAAAGAAAACGCCTATATTTTGTTCCGAGTACTGTGCTGGACGAAAACAGGATGCAATTATTTACAGGCTTTTTGACAAGGGTATTAAATAAGAGCCTAAAAAGAATTTTCGGATCCGAAGCAATCTGGTTAATACTGAGGATCTAAAGTGCTAGTTCCGCTTTCGTTTGCGTATGGATTCATAAACTTTGAAGGTTGTTCTTTGCTTGCTTATTTTTTTCTTTTCCTTGCTTTAGTTACCAACCATGCGTATATCATTACTATAAATTAAATACATTTTGAAGGGACGTTTATCAATGAGTGTCGGAACAAATATGAGATCAAACACAGACTTCAAGTCATTTCTTACAGGCAGTCAGATATTAAACATGAATGAACAATAAGATAATTCCTTTAAGTGACTTTATTAGACCAAAGAGGTGTATCTTAATTTTATTTGTAATTTTTAGGGATACATAAATAATCACTAATGGAATGAAAGTACACGTGTGTGACCGGATCACACTGTGGGTGTGAGTACGTATGAAATGAAACGATCCTCGAAAGGACCAAATTCCTCATTTATATGGGGCTCAAATCATACTCTTTTTGCAATATATTCGATCTCTATCATTGCCGGGTGGCAGTAGGAAGAACTATCAAATTTAGTCGGTCCGTCAGTATATTTGAGAAAAAAATTGCCTTACGCCTTTGAACTCCCTTTTTGTCACATCAACAATTCCAGAAAAAGAAACAATGTTTACAAGTTTATTGCCAGGAAAATATACACAATCACACCGTTCATTGGTTTTTCAGTATCAATTTTCACATAGTTGACGCAGTGCTGTAACATATCTATATCCCGTCGGTGTTTAAATTTTTCCACAGATTGAGACATAACAATCGCTTCAGGTAGGTGAGTTCACGGGTCCACGACCCGGTTATAGAAAAAAATACTTCCTCACATCCAATCGTCTTTGGGAGACACACAAATTGAGGCGGGATCCTGGAGATAAGTTATAGTAGAGGGTTGGAAAAAGTCGTCATACGCGAGAGCGCAATCCAAGTCACGCACCGTACGGAAGAGTTGTATTCAATCTCCGCGTAACTGCCTGTAACTCAGAGGACAGAGATAAAGGTTATCTAGACAGATATCATAGGGTTAAGCACTTTGGCCTCTTACTAATTTAGTGGCTGTCAGTACCCTTTTAAGTACGTTATAATCTTGCCGCATCCATGACCTCCAGGCATGGATCGCGTATGGAAGATGTGGCCTTATGAAGGTATTGAAGATTTTCGAGAACAAATATTCATCGAAAACTGTGAATGCCCGCTTGAGGACGTAAAACATTGAAATTGTAGGTTTAGATTCCTTACAACATTATATAAAAGGCTTGGGATTGTGCGTCATCCAGATGCCCAGCTTCTTCTGCATTTCTGCTTCTTCGAATAGGATTGCGTTCTGATAGTATGATCACGCATGGGGGACCGGATTTCGATTTCCTAGATGCAGCAGAGAGCATTTTGTCGAACTAAAGGACAGGAGTGATCTGCGTGACCAATCGTTTAATCTACGAGTATTGTCTTGTAAGTCAGCACTATTACCGACTTTCCATTTTTCATATAATCTGCAAACATTGAACACTCAAGTCCAATTCCTGTGCACAATCATTAGCAAACAAGAGCAGGAGGGTCGATCTGCATCCTTTACCTTGACGGACCCAAATCTCGATGACTGTCGGCTTTGATTGTTGTCGTCTTCTACACACAGATTGGGAGTGACCTGTGAGGAAGTCCTCAATGCATTTCAAAAGTTTGCCTCCGGTACCGATCAGTCTTACCATGTGCGGAAGATATTGGTGTGGGACACAGTCGTAGGAGCATTCGGAAATCAATACAGGCCACATGTATGGTGTATTTTGCATCCATTGCCCTTGACCAGCTTTGAATTGTGTAAAGCAAAGTTGCAACACATGACCTACCCTACGAAAGCCATACTGCGCATTGGCCAAGAGATTGTGAGTTTCACAATATCGCATCAATTCCTTTTTGATTATTTTTCCTGCATTACCTTGAAGCATATATAGATCAGGCTCACGAGTCTTAAGTTTTTCGCAACTGTATGACCATCATTTTCGTAAAGCGGTGTAATTTGCGCAGTTTTCCAATCTAGGAATAAAATTCTAGTATCAAGCGATTGCTGGCAGTTTAGCCAGCTCTCAAGCAAGTTCGTTGAGCAATTTCACACGAATCTCAACTGAACCGAGAGGTTTACATAGCTTAAAAATATCGTTTTTACTCCAACCAGATTGTCCACGCGAGCTCGTCACTAGCTGTGACAAGGCAATGTCTTTGGTGAAAGCTCACTGAGAGAACTCAGAAAAAATGGTTGACTTTATTTTTACGGTCATAGATTTCTAGATCTTCATCACTTTTCATAACAGGAATCAGCTTCCTGTAACGTGTGCTTTTTCTAAAGCAGATGTGTAGCAACTTCGTATTGTTGAATACTCGATGAAGCAAATCAGTCTCAAAGGTGACCAAGCATAAAATATCCAGCGCGATCGTTCACATTTTGCTTATTGAAGTGCTGGGAAACACATTAAGAGCAATGTGGATTGCAAAAGCGATCTGCTACAAGATAATAGGAAAAAGAATAAAGTCAGAACTGATATGCTTCTAAAAGCAGCATAACCAGCTATCTGATTGGCAGCATGGATTCCTTTATGATAGATATCGCGTCAGGATCTTGCACTGTTGTTTGCAATACTTAACCTGAATAGCTGATGTTAGAAGTTCACTCCATTTAGTCCCTGATGAATTAAACAGGGTAGTTTAAAGTGTGTCAAATTAACGACTCCTGCAAAAACTCAGCAGAACTGGTGTTGAGTGAAATCTCCTGAGGTGGATTCGGTGGTACTTTTGGCCGATCTTAAATAACCTACTTCAGTAACAGGCAGTCGGTGGAGGTTGCAGTTGTGGTTAGGAAATTTTAACAAAAAGGCTCCGTTCTTAACCCAACTTTTTTCCAAATGTGCGTCAGCAACTGGGTCTGTGGACTGAATTTTGATGCCGCACGGTGCGCCGATCATATCAAGCATTCGAACGTCATCAGAACAATAGCTAGGGCAGAGTTTTTGCAGGCGAGCATAAATCGACTACAGAACTGTCGTAAGACAGGTTTTTCCGGCTAATGAGACAAAGTGCAAGATCCTACGAGTTATACGTCACAGTTCTTAGAATCCAACGGTTTACTGCCTTTAAAACATACGACTACAAGAACAAGACGCACAGAACGCCTTCAAAATGTGGATCACGGTCTTAATTTGACTGCTGCTGGGGAGTTTAGAAGTAGAAAATTCTGCGATTTTAGTCCTTGTTAAACGCGCTGTCTGTTACTTTGATGAAGAACACTTCGCTAAAGTCTGTGGAAATTTGAGAGGTCGCCGCTGGAGTTCTTTACACATGGTTGGATATCCTGGACCGCAAAAGACCTGTTCATGCTCGAAAATATTCATAAAGGTGCTACAATCTTTTGATCTTAGACGTTTATTACGTTATAAAACACAGATTTTTAATCTTGATCCATTTCCTTTGAGTAACAAGCAGCTACGTGGTGACCTTAAACAACCTTGAGCTTGACTAGACACACCTTTAATTTATGCTCTCCATCGTGGACTATTTGGATTCTGATACCATTTTGCCAGTACTGTTTGGATCTTATCGCTTCAATTGTATGTGCAAAAGTACTTTCTGCAACGCGTGAAATTTGTTATTGTGTCATACTTCATCAGAAGATGGAATCAAATTGAACTTTTGTTTTTCACGTCATTAAACTTAAAGTCGCAGCCTACAGCCAAAGCAAGTGAAAACAGCCCGAAAAAACCATCGGTGACAAGATCAGCATTTATTTAGGAACTCGAAGATCTACAAACGGCTGAGTCGTTGCTGAATATCCTGCATATTGTTTGTAAATATTTGAAAGTGCTTCTAAGTAATTAGGCGTATTGTTTACTCAGTCTGCTAGAAATATTTGCAATACTTTACACACAGTGAGAATATTTTCGTCATTTTGAATATCAGTCAACACACTACGTCACAGTCACAAGGCAAATAGAACATTTTGAATTTAGTCATTTCGTTCGCAAATTGAAGTAGACAATACAACCCTCGATAATGCTACAAACTTTCAGCGAGGCCAGGAATCGAACCGCGGACGCCTCGGGTGGAAGTCGAACGGCTAGCATATGGAGCTATAGAAGCATACAGCATTGAGGATCAAATTCGATTATCAGCTTCAAAATAGCGGTCTTGAAATTTATTAAAAAGTCCTCCCAGCAAACGGAAGAAAAGTCAGAGAAGTTAAAGGGGTGCAACTTATAAAGATGGGGCTTGCAAATCACGTCCTACGCTTCTGCACAAATTTGCAGTCCACGATATGGAGCTTCATAGTTTAAAAATGCAGACGGAGGAATTGAAGAAATCTCTTCACTTCCTTCTTCAAGAGGACAACATAAACTACCTGAATTTGAGAGAAGCCAGAAGAGGAGAGTAATTGCAGAATCCCGGGGTGGAGCATCTACTGAGGAGAGTGAACAGACACCGCCAACCCGGACCGCGAAATTGGTAGCTTCCTCATCAAATCCTCTCGATACTGCGCAAAACAACACACCCACCAAACAACATGCTTGAATCAGAGAAGGAGATTGTACAACTCTGCTTTCTAGTGAAGTCGGTTCGGGGACAGACAACCAGCAAAAACAAGGTAGTGTTAATGCCAAGGTTGTATACAAATCACTGAAGGAAACAACTAATGCAGAAGGGGGTAGCAAGAAGCCAGCTCTGAACAGTGCCATTCTAGCTTCCAATAGAAGCCTATCTCTGGTAATGGTGAAGAAGTGAAGAGAATCTGGCTTTATCTACGAGTAAACACCATACATTTTCAGCGAAAAAAATGGCTCCATTCATGGAGTTTAAGTAATGAGTAATGTTAAGATGTAAAAGGTCGTGTAATACTCACAAGTGAAGTTTTACATGGTATCCAAGTCTACGATGGAGACATATCAGATTTCAACTTCTCAATTTCCGCTTCTTTACACGTGAGGTAGCGTGCTAGGAATGGGAGTACCGAGTGCTGATATGCTGATGTGTCTCAAGATATATGACGGAAGCCTCGACGCATGGGACGGGAAGACTTCGAATTCATTAGTTCAGAGTGGAGAGGGTGAGTGACCTCATTCAGAATACGCTCGGCAAATTACTTGACCTGTTTAAAGTGGCGTTCTCATTTAAGATCAGCTAAAGAAGCATAGGAAACACCGGCAGCTGAAGAGAGCATTTGGAGGCTTCGTTTCAAAATGACTTGCTCTTTTTTAAGTAAGGCTGGAAAAATAACCGGAGAGGAGTAAAAAATAAGGGGGATAATACAGGCATCTAAAAAACGCCAGATTAGGGCTTGCGGTGTGTGATAGGAACGCAAGCGACGGATATGATACAATAGTTTACGGATTTTGATAAAATATCTTCTATATGGAGAGCAAATGTAAGGTTGAATGCTAGTGTAACGCCAAGGTATCTGAAAGAGGATACTTCACTGGGTGGAATGTCAATAGGTTTGGGTTTGGGAGAGGGTCAAAGTCAAAAAAAAACACTGGACTGACTTTTGCTCCTTAAGTTGAAGGCCATGTTTGACGACCAAGTTGAGACATGGTCTAGGCTATCCTGCAGTATTTGGAGATGTGAATGACTTTTATGCGGATGGCCAACAACCATATCATCAGCATATTGAGCAAAAAAGCATTCGTTTGTCAATCGTAGGTCGTCAATTTGGAGAGAGGAGAGATGCGGGGATAATATAGCCCCTTGAAGAACTCCACAGTTGTTGGGGAGGACCATGGATTTTTGCTTTCCGCACTGAGCAAATTGAGTGCAGGAAGTAAAAAAGTCCTCAAGCTAAGAGACAGCCCAGCCGGGAGAGCCTCACGCAGAAGTTTTGTTAAGAAGAAGATGGCGCGGGATCGTATCAAAGGCTGAGGAGTTGTTGAGAAATGCACAATCATAGGCATGGCAATTATTATCAAAATCTCTAGGAGCAGAATGGACTAACAGAGCAACAGCGTCTAGTGTACTACGTTTAGCCTTATACGCAAATTGCAGGGGATCGGAAAAATTCGAGGAAAACGGCGTGATGAGGTGTAAAGCGACATGTTCTGCAAGTTTCAAGAGTGCAGAAGAGCAGGCAATTTGGCGTTAAGATTTTGAACCAGAAGAGGAAGTTTTTTTAAGGATTGGAGAGATTTTAACTGATCTTCACTCATCGGGCATCTTAGAGTCCATGAAGGACAAGTTGATGAGGTGTGTCAATGCAGGTGCTAACTAAAAAAACCGGATTTTAGGAGAAATGGTGAGATCCCATGTGGTCCTGAATCTGTTGAACCTCGAACCTTTTTAAGATGTTTTATTACTGTTTCCGCAGACACAGGAACAAAGACATTCAGTTATCAGGAAATGACGACTGTCGGAGGATGGGAAACAGTGGGAGTGTAAATAAAGTTTGTATCGAAACGATCTAAACGTAAGTCAGAATCTACAACTGCTAGTGTATTGCGTTGACCAGTGAGACGCTCTGTTCTAGGCTATGCATGCATTCGGAACGATCGAAACAATGGCCGTGGCGGAGGAAGCTGCATCTTTATAAAGCAGCCAGGTGCATTTTTCTCGTTGGACTATCCACAATTCACAGCGGTGGAGGAGAGCTGCTGGCTACAAGTTGTTCTAAGAAACAAATAGTCCTTTCTTGTTGGCAGTGTTTATCGCCCACCTAAATGTCAATGCAGACTACGATCTTTATCTCTCGCAGGCATTTCATGCCGTAAATGACTTGAATCTTAAGTATTGCTTGATTGCAGACGATTTTAACCTTCCTGACGTGCAATGATTTCCACCATCCAGTCCTTCAAATCTCGAAAACTTACTTGAGGCAGTATATATCGGCATGTGAGATCAAGTTGTCGATTTTCCAAATCGAGGAGCAAACACACGCGACCTAATTTTTGTAGGAGATGGGAACCACTTTAAGTGTCATCCTTAGACGCACTTTAGGAGTTCAGACCATCTTACAGTTGTTAGTAAACTAGAACTGGAGGCGGATGAAACATTTTCCCAAAATTATAGTCTTTATCATGACTTCCGATCAGCAACCATGGCGGACATACTGGCACATCTAAACGCTTTCTATTGGTCTGAATTTTTCCAATGTTACGATGTTAATGTTTGTACCGATGCACTGTACAAAGTGCTGGATCTGCTCATCCTCCACTTTGTCCCCCGTAAGAAAGTAATACATTTCAAGGATGAAGTGTACCTTCCTCTGTCTTTCCATCGTAGGCTGCGTAAACTCTCTCGTCGCTTGCATCGGCCGAACGACACTACCGTTCTGCCCATGATCAAAATGATCTTCGAGCAGGCTAAGAAGCTCTCAGAAGAAAAGCAAATAGCCGATGAGGCCCACTTTGCTGAAAATCCTTTCCTTAATGTTGCGAAACTCTTTTCGCGTACAGTAAAAGCGCACAGGAAAACGCAACACCCCATACTTCAAGACGCCTTAGGAAACCCCATACATGACGCTAAGATGATCGCCCATAGCTTCAATGCGTTCCTATCCAAAACTTTTAGTGAAAGCTCGTTCGCTGCACCTCCGGCTATCCAGGCTTGGACGGGTGCCATACTGGAAACCATAAGTTTTACTCTCTGGGATGTGACTGTAGCCATTCGTCGTTATCGTCAATCTTATAGTCCAGGACCAGATGGTGTCCTAGTAAGCCTTCTAAAAGCTAAAGCGAATGATATCTTTTCATCTATTCTTTGCAAGGTATTTAATCTTGCTCTTGAGAGCGAAACCTTTCCATCGTTGTGGAAGGAATCGCACATAATTCCTATTCGCAAGCATGACAGATCGACGTCATTCGACAGCTTCAGGCCAATAAATACACTTCCCGCAGCCTCGAAGATCTTGGAGACCTTGATCAATGAAAAGATGATAGGTCACTTGACAGAGAACAACCTGCTCAATACAGTTCAACATGACTTTCTCGAGAAACGATCTTTTGACACCTATAATAATAATAATAATTTGTATATTTAAGGCCCAAGGGGCCCTGTCGTTACAAACTTAGTGCTATCGTGAAAATAAAAATAATAATGATAAGCAGTGAACTCTTATAAATAATTGTCATTGGCAGTAAAAAAAACTCCTAGATCGGTGGATGAGTTCAGCGGGCCACCGAGTTCAAAAAAAGTTTAGGAGAAAAAACTGCCTTAATAGGTAAAAGGGTTTGATGTGGTTAGTTTGGGACCTGATGTTGAGGGTTCGGGACGTTTATGGTCATGGGAAAAAATTATATATCGTTGAGTTAGGAAGGGGTCATCCGGAAGGCAGGAGAAGGCAGTAGAAGTCAAGGCAACGTCATCGAGCTGCGACCCACCAGATTCCAGAGCCAATCGCGAAGACCACAACGAAGGTTGCAAAAACGGAGAAGAATTCGCAGCCCTTGGAAGTGATGCTTGACTCTGCAGAGGGAAATGCTAACATATTTAGAAACCATTTTAGTATCCTGGGAAGAGCTTCAAATGCCAGGAGGACCCTTTTCAATATCTACAACTTGCGTGTTTGGAAAGGAAACAGACAGTAACGACTTTATTTCCTCTAAATTTAAATGCTTATATAATTTGCCTTTAAAAATCGACAGTGTAGAAGACAGTCTAATATCGAGAGGAAGGTTGTTCCAAATAAAAGCATATTTGGAGGTAAAAAAGCGAGAACGGTTAGATGTGGAGCTACGGGGTGTTAAAATTATCATGGAAGAGTTACGAGTGGTGTAAGGTCGGTCAACTGGAAGGAGAGCGTTAATTTGTGGGAGATTAGGACTATTGTTAACGCGAAACAGAAAGCATAGACCAGCTTGGAGTCTTCTTATCCAAAGAAATTTCATGTTTGCTAATTGACATCTATCTGTATAACACATACCAGACCCAGAAACAGAAAATATTTTACGAGTGAAAACTCGCTGAACCTTTTCAATCTTACTACGGTCATGCTGGGTCATGAGGCCAAAAAGCGGGCAGCAGTATTCTAGTATAGGAAGAACAAACATGCGGTATAGTATTAACTTTATTTCTTGAAGGAAAAAGTTATGCGATATAAACCCACATATCTGTGCGGCCTTGGCAGAAATTCGATCTGCCTGAGGTGATAATGCAAGCTTGTTCGTGTAAGTAAGACCCAAATCCTTTATCGTAGATCTTTCTAACAGTGGACTATTTTGGAAGATAATGGGTCCAGGAAGCCTTGCGGGACCAAAACTCAAGAAACTACATTTTGATGGAGAAAACTCCATCTGCCATGTTGCGCTCCAACTTGAGAGAGTACGCAAGTCTGCGTTAACTTTATCAACACAACTACTGGCCGTGTCCTTAGAAAATGAGTAAATACACTTAAGGTCATCAGCATAAATGAAATTTTCCGAATTATTTAGCACTGTTGAAATTTCATTTATGTAAAGAATGAAAAGGAGGGGACCTAAAACCGTGCCTTGTAATACACCACTCGTTATCGGCTGAGGCATCGGGTAGCTATTGCCTACTAAGACCTTCTGGCTGCGGTTAGACAGGTAGGAGGCAATGAAATCGAGGAGGGGAGGCCTGATGCCTAGGGCTTCCAGTTTCACTAAAAGGCGCCTATGAGGCACCTTGTCAAAAGCTTTACTAAGGTCAAAGTAAATCACGATGACTGATTGCTGTTCATTACGAAGTGAAGTAACCAGGTTAAGGAATGCTAAGTGGCAGGTTTCGCATGATCTTCCAGGTAGAAATCCATGCTGTGAGGCACTTAATAGTTTATTTTCTACACAAAAATCGAGAATTTGATTAAAAATGATCTTTTCCAGAAGTTTGGCTAGGGCCGGGGTTTTATGAACACCTCGGTAGTTATTTACGTCCGAACGAGATCCTGACTTGAAGACTGGAAGAATAATAGATGTCTTCCATGAGTCAGGAAAGAAACCGTTTAGAAGATAAGCTGAGAATAGATAACTTAGCAATCGGGGGAAGCTGAATACTCTCTTGATAAGTGAATTTGGAAGGCCGTCAGTTCCCGAGGAGTGCGAGTTTTTT
>JAYGXS010000001.1:97077603-97088837 GCA_036362985.1 Ligula intestinalis
AAGAAAGTAATACATGTCAAGGATGAAGTGTACCTTCCTCTGTCTTTCCGTCGTAGGCTGCGTAAACTCTCTCGTCGTTTGCATCGGCTGAACGACACTTCCGTTCTGCCCTTGATCACACTGATCTTTGAGCAGGCTAAGAAGCTCTCCGAAGAAAAACAGATAGCCGATGAGGCTCACTTCGCTGAAAACCCTTCCCTTAATGTTGCGAAACTCTTTTCGCGTACAGTAAAAGCGCAAATGAAAACGCAGCACCCCATACTTAGAGATGCTTTAGGAAACCCCATAGCTGACGCTAAGCTGACCGCCGATAGCTTCAATGCGTTCCTATCCAAAACGTTTAGTGAAAGCTCGTTCGCTGCACCTCCGGTTATCCAGGCTTGGACGGGTGCCATACTCGAAACCATAAGTTTTACCGTCTGGGATGTGACTGTAGCCATTCGTCGTTATCGTCAATCCTATAGTCCAGGACCAGATGGCGTCCCAGTTAGCCTTCTAAAAGCTGAAGCGAATGATATCTTTCCGTCAATTCTTTGTAATGTATTTAATCTTGCTCTTGAGAGCGAAACCTTTCCTTCGTTGTGGAAGGAATCGCACATAATGCCTATTCGCAAGCATGGCCGATCGACATCATTTGACAACTTTAGGCCAATAAATACACTTCCCGCAGCATCGAAAATCTTGGAGACCTTTATCAAAGCAAAAGATGATGCGTCACTTGACAGAGAACAACCTGCTCAGTACAGCTCAACATGGCTTTCTCGAGAAACGATCTTGTGACACCTGCCAGCTCTCTTTCTTTGATTATGTGCTGCAATCTAGAGACAGCGGTTTTGCCACTTATAGCGTCTATTTTGATTTTACTAAGGCCTTTGATCGGGTCGATCATAACCTCCTCCTTCTGAAACTGGCCTCCTTCGGCATAGGTAGCAAGCCTCTGAACTTCATATCTTCCTATTTGGATGCTCGCACACAACGAGTAAAAATTTCCAATGTTATCTCCAACCCCACGCATGTGAGGAGTGGAGTTATACAGGGTAGTGTACTGGGTCCGCTCCTATTTTGCCTTTTTGTCAACGACGTTTCAGATTGTTTTCAGTATGGCAGACCCTTCATGTACGCTGATGATTTAAAAGTCGCTTATCGATATAAACCGGCAGATCGCAACATCGTGCTCGAGCTGATAAAAAAGGATCTTCAGGCCTTCGCCCAGTGGTGTTGCACATGGCGCCTCACCCTTTCATGGCACAAATGTTCCGTTATGGTTGTTGGCGACGATCATCAATTGGAATTAAGCATTGACGGCCACGAACTAAATGTCCCAGGAGTTATCAAGGATTTGGGCATATCCTACTCTAATAGTCTCAATTTGTCAGAGCACTGTGCCCTGATAGTCTCGAAAGCACGCCGAACCACCGGATTTATCCTTAGAAAATTTAAGACTATCAATGTTAGAACTAGCCTTTATAATATGTACGTGAGACCTAGTCTTGAATACTGCTCGCCTCTGTTCAGTCTTCTGCGCACCAGTGAACGGAAGAAAATAGAATCGGTGCAGCACTTCTTCACTAGAAGAGTTTTCACTACAGAACACCGTAACTTAACCTACCAACAAAGGTGCGAACTTATAAAGCTGGATCCCCTATGGCTTCGTCGATTGCAGAAGGGTCTATTTTTACTGTTTACACTTTTGAATGGTCAAACCTTTAATCCTCTTAGTACAATAAGGCAGCTTGAGCACTCTCGACGCGCCAGTCATCGAGACGTATTTTTATTTCTTCCTATGGCACGCACAGTTAAGTACCGGCAATTCTTTTCAGTAAATGCCATATCAATCTGGAATAAGCTGCCCAAAAGTATTAAAACCCAGCAAAACTACCCTATGTTTAAGAGAGCTGTAACTAGTTTTCTACATTTAGGACAACTTTCACGAATTTTGGGTGCTGACTCGGTGGAATCTCTCTTTCACTCTGATGGCGTTCGTGGACTTTGGACCCTGCCAGGCTTCACTGCTGAAGATAATGCTGCTGAAGTAGCAACCCGCAGTCTGCTAACCCTTCAGCCGATAGCTCGCAACTTTTGCCGACAACCATTGAAGAAAGACTGAGAACACTGTGTTCTTGTGCCAACCCTCTCCGTCTGGAACTAATGTTTTTAAACGATATGAAACAGTTCTCCTGCTGATGAGTCAACTCAGCTTACAACTGTACATTTATTCCGTTTGTATCATACCTTTGAAGGCAGGTTTTTTTCACTTGAAACAAACTCCTAATCTCGCCCAGTATTGACGAAACAAAAAACCTGAAACAAAACCAATACTGGCTGCAACATAAGGAGTTTGTTTTAGGTTTTTTCCGGCCTTCGAGGTGTTGGAAGGCGCCCAAGAGGTGCATTACCAACTCTTTACAATTGCCTGTAAACTGGCATAATAAACATATTATTATTATTATTATCTTCGCAACGCGAAATACGTCACCTTGACTACATCTCTCAATTCACCTCAGACATACGCTATGACCGCGGTGATGAAAATTTCGTTGCTAATGCCTTGTCCCGTTCAATGGTAAACGCTCTTATCACCACGTTAGACCTGGTGAAGCTTGCGGAAGCGCAGGTGCTTGATGACTCCGCCATTGAAATGCTTGCGTCTTCTGTGCTTCAGCTGCGTGAGGCTCCCCTCCCCGCGGCACCAGGCTCTATTGTGTGTGATATTTTTACAGTAACCTCTCATCCTGTAGTACCCCAATCCTCCCGGAAGGTTGTTTTCGACCACTTCCATTCGCTTTCCCACCCCGGTGTTCGTGCCGGCCACAAACTCATCGCAGCCCATTTCGTCTGGCCATAGATGAACACCGACACTGCTGCCTAGACAAGGCAATGCCTAGCTGGCCAAAAGAATAAGGTACAGCGACACATCATTTCACCTCCTAGCATGTTCGCGGTCCCTGACGCCCATTTTCAACACGTCCACTTGGACTTAGTTGGACCGTTACCCCCATATTGCGGTTTCACACACATTTGGACAGCTGTTAATCGTTTCACACGCTGGCCTATCGCTGGTCCCATTTCGGATACCTAGGCAGCGAATATTGCCATGGTTTTCCTTACGCACTCGATAGCCAACTTCGGTGTTTCAACAACCCTCACCACTGACCGCGGAAGTCAGTTTACATTTGCACTCTTCCGTGAGTTCACCAAACTTTCGGGTGCTCGCATATCACCACCACTGCCTATCACCCAGCATAAAACGGCCTCGTAAAACTCCTCCACCATTAGTTGAAATCCGCGTTGAGGTCTCAGCCTGCCCCACATAACTGGAGTGACGACCTGCACTGACGCCGATCTCGTTTAAGGCAAATCCCTCTATTTACCTGGTGAGGTCGTGCAGTCGTCCTTCGTCGCCCCTGACGCCAGGAACAACTTCGTGCAACGGCTCCAGCAACACATGGCCGCACTGCGCCCAACCCCCACACACGCGACTCCTAAATGCGTTTTCTTGCTTGACGACTTGCACACAACCCCATTCGTGTTTGTCCGGCATGACGCAGTTCGCAGGCCCCTTTGCCAACCATACGATGTTCCCTTCAAAGTGCTTGAACGGAAGGACAGATAGTTCATCATTCAAAGAGCTGATGCTACTAATACGGTCTCCATCGACAGACTGAAGCCGGCTTACGTTGAACGCACTCCACTATCACCTGGTCTGTCCACTTCCACGGCACCTTCACCCTGCACTCCACCTGCTGCCCCCAGCCCACCACCACCCTACCCACCGGAACCTAACCCCATCCCTCTCACCCTTCTCTCACTCCTTCCCCCTTCCACTCGTTCCGGTAGACATGTTCGTTTTACTACCAACTTGCGAGATTTTGTTGTTTAACCTTTTGGTAAATCCTCTTTTTCCGAGCGTTTGTAACCCACCAACGCTGTGGTGGGGAAGTTATGTGAACTTTAATTTGAACTTATGCGTCGTTTAAGTTTATCAATTTTTAAATTTTGTTCGAACTCGAAATACAACACTTTCTGGTCTGACCACGTGCTCTTCGCTAGCAACTTTGGAATTTATATTTTTCAGCGTCGGTACGGCACTATCTGTACAAAGTTGATTTCGAAAAAATAAAAATTCATAAAAGAATTTGATAATATGTGCAAGTAGACGTAGAAAGTCGTAATAATGTCAGCAGAAATTGTCCATTTGGGGCAACATTTAGCAATGCTTTGCAGGTAATTTTGAACTAAAAACGAAAATGTATGGCAGATAAAATGGAGATAGTGTTCATCGGGCCTCCATGTTCAAAAAGTGTGCAAGAGGAAAAACTGCTTAGGAAGATAGTAGTAGGAACATATTAGTAGAGCAGAAATAGGTGTGGATGATCTGATGAAGGTGAGTAGTCAATGAAACTGCAGAATTTTAGACTGAGTACTTCCGCGTGGCTTCGTTTGATTCAGCGGTGGTTAATGGAAACATTTAGGTTCTTGGTGGACACGAGGCAGAGAGAATAGTTTCAAGCGGATCTCTTAAATTCTCGATGGTCCTTGCTCGGAGTCATGGAGAAAGCAGCTAGGAAAAGATGAGGAGAATAGAAGGTTAATAGAATCAGTGTTAAGGTAAATTTGCCGTCTCCGTTTGGAAGCAGACAGTCTAGTTAACGACCTAATTTCGATTGGCAAGTTATTCTTGCTAACAACTCTCCACAGCTCGATTTCTCTCCTAACCTGCCGCTGTTTCTTTCGACATTCAATGACACCTTTCTTTGGTGATCATTTGCGGGCTCAGAAGAATCCTACAGTAATTAATCAACGAGATTGCTCTCAAATCTCGCGATTGCGACCTAAGAACTTGGATCCCGGTTTTCACGAAGTCATCCTTTGGCAAGTAAACTTCTTGGCTATTGATGGCAAGGATTATGAAGGATCTAAGTGAGTCGTATCATTTCCTGATCTTCATTGTTATCGTCGTATTCTTTGTTTACGCTTTTCTGATAGGAGAGCCTGGTAAATTATATACTAGAGGTTAGCTTACACTAAAAAAGCTTTCCATTCCATTTTTGCTAAGACATTTTGTATATTCATAGTGATATAGCTTCTACAGCAACGTGTCCCAGGTGCAAATTAAAAATAGCAATAACAACAAGATGGTTTATTTGATCCATATCATTTCGAGAGAGTTTTTCAGTTGTTGCCTCTCATTGCGTGACGTGAATCACGCAAGAGAAAATACAACTTGAATTCATACAGCAAAATCGACACAAACACAAGGTCATAAGAAATGGTGAAGTGGCTTATCAATAACATAGGAAGTTTAAACGCTATGCTCAGCAAAAAAGGAAAAAAAATCGTCTGAGGTCAAAAATTTGGGATTAGAATTTTGCAAACAGGGAGCCAATGTTACCAATGCAGAGCAAGGTTCGCTACATACTCCAACTGTTTATATAGGTCGGGTTTGAACGGCCGTATGTAGGCTGCCTCAAGCTAGCGTAAAATGCGAGCTGTTCCTGCTCGAACAAGTACTCGGAAAGACGTTTTGGGGTCAACAGAATGGCCGGAGTCCGTAATTTATGACCGAAAAATTCTAGTTTCTTGTTTCATTAACCAGCTAGGTAAATGTTTCTTAGCTCTGGTGGCCAATTGCCGCTGCGTTCATCCCGTGTACTTGCATCCGCAAGTGCATGCAAATTCATAAAACAGGTTGAATTGGCGTGCAAAGGGCCATACTGTTCACCCCAAAACCTCTTTCCGAGTTCTTGATCGAGCAAGAACAACTCGCATTTTATGCTATCTGGAGGCAGCCTACATACGGCCGTTCAAACCCGACCTATGTAAACAGTTGGAGTATGTAGTGAACCTCACTCTGCATTGGTAACATTGGCTCCCTGTTTACAAAATTCTTCTCCCAAATGTTTTACCTCAGACGATTTTTTTCCTTTTTTGCTGTGCATAGCGTTTAAACTTCTTATATTATTGATAAGCCACTTGACCACTCCTTATGACTTTGTGTTTGTGTCGATTTTTCTGTATGAATTCAAGTTGTATTTTCTCTTGTGTGATTCACGTCACGCAATGAGAGGCAGCAACTGAAGAACTCTCTCGAAATTATATGGATCAAATAAATCATCTTGTTGTTTTTGCTATTTTTAAATAAAAATAATTCTACTAAATATAAAATTTTGATCTTTTAAAACCGACATATCGACGGGAAAGCAGACAGGGAAAGCTGTGGGACCCACCGATGAGCTGGGCCTCACGCAGCTGCGTCAAGCAGCGACAGATTACCGGAAAAACACGTGTCTCTGATTTTAGCTAGTATCTATGCTGTTAGTATGGTAAGTTTCAACGTCAATATGTAATACAAAAGCCTGTCCGTTGGTAGCACGTGCAGATTTCGCAGTGGTTGACGGATTTCAGCCCAAATATACGCTTGCAATTGCGTTCTATGCTTATAAACCTTGAACATACTTATGTATGCCACGAACAGAAATTAGTTTCTCAAGAAATTAAAAAGTTGCAATTTCTTATTGACTTCAAAGAGACCTGTCCTAACAACATCCACGTAAAGAGGATTCCAAACTTAAACCAATCTGTTGCAAAAAATAACTTGCGTATGCTCAGTTTGGTGCCAGTCATCCGAAGTTTGAATGGGCGATCTCTAGATTTCGTCGTTTTTGCAAACTCGAAGCAGTCACATAGGAGAGAGCAGCAGACCTTAACGCGCCTGATGCTACACGGTTAGTCGGTCGGTCAGTATATTTGAGGGAAAAATAGGCTTGCGCCTTTAAAGTCCCCATTCGTCACATCAAAATCTCAAGAATTATAAACCATTTGAAGAAATTTTCAGTCAGAAAAGTATAGACCGTCACATGGTGCAGTGGTGTGTCAAGGTAAATTTGTCACATAGTTCACGTTGTGTTGTAGCATGAAAATATCAAGTCGGTGTTTGAATGTGTCCACAGATTGGGACAAAATAATCGTCTTCGGAAGGTTTTTTCATGGATCCACCACCTGATCAGAGAAAACATTCTTCCCTACATCCAATCCTCCTTGGGGCACATACAGTTTGAAGGGATGCCCCCCGAGATTAGTTTTAGTAGCCAAGTTGGAAAACGTCATCACACATGAAAGCGCAGTCTAAGCTACGCACGATACGGAAGGTTTGTATCAAATCTCCGCTTAACTGCCTAGAAATCAAAGGATAGAGATTAAGGTTGTTTAGGCGGATCTCATATGGTGGTGAACGTTCGCCTCTTAAAAATTTTGTTGCTCACCGCTGCACCCTCTCAAGTATGTTATAATCCTGCCGCATCAATGTTCTCCGGGCTTGAATCGCGCATTCAAGATGTGGCCTTATGAAGGTACCGAAGATTTTCGAGAAAAAGTCTTCATCAAAAACCGTGATTTCTCGCTTGATGTCGTAAAACACTGAAGAGGCATTTTGAGCGGCCTTACAACATTGTGTAGAAGGTTTGAGGTTGTCTGTCATCCAAATGCCGAGATCTTTCTGTATTTATGTTTCTTAGAGTGGGATTCCGTTCAAATAGTAAGGTCGCGCATCAGGCACCGAATTTAGATTTCCCAGGCGCAGCAGAGTGCATTTGTTCAAATTGAAGAACAGCAGCCATCCATGCGACCAAAAGTTTAATCGACAAAGATTTTCCTAGAAGTTATCTTCATCGGCAGCACACACCTTCGCAAGACCCTACAAGATCACAGTCGATATCTCCCCTCGCTCCTCCTAGGACAATTCTATATCGACATCCCCCATCAAATACGATCTTGGATATTGTGGCTGCAACCGTTCGTAAACAATTTTTTTTCTACACTGCTGGAATTATTTTTCTTGCGTGGACGATCTTTTGAAGTCGGAATTTAAGAAGATTTTGTTTTCCAACCAATTCTACCGAGACGCAACCTATTTAAACCGAAGACAACCTCTTCAAACCAGCAAATTCGCGGCCTAGTAAAAGAAATCGTCAAGATCAGAATACTCTTGAGACCTTCAAAGGCTGAGTCGTTTCCCAATATTGAATACACTTTTTCAAATAAATTTAAAGTGCTTATTAAAAAATAGCTTCAGTATTTGTTAAGTTCCCTCTAATTATTTGTCGTAAGTCATATAAGGCTGAATTTTTATAAATCATCTTACATTTAAAGCAGTTTTTTATCAAAATTATGAGAACAAAAATTATAGCTCATCGTAAGATATCTGCTCCCAGACCCAAGCGGTGCCTGACCACGCCTATTAGTCAATGCCTTGATATCAACATGCAGCCCATTGTCAAGGCTAAGAAAATTGATTTATCTGCATTACAGAACTGTAATGACTTCATGATGAAGTTTGGTTCTGTTTTATCAATACTAGGCAATCTGTTTGATGGCAAGTTATCAGATGTGCCCTCGCAAGATTGTAAAAAGTTAGACTCCCTCGTCCATTTTATAACCACGGAAGCTTTTGATAGACAAAAGCGAAGCTTTAACTTTATACTAAAAAATGCCTCCATTATCAGTCGCCCTTTGGATATCGCAAACGATTTTCTATGTTCGGGTGGTTTTAATTACAAAATTGCAGAAGCCAAACGCCTCCAATCGCGTAGCAAAAACCCGCCCATCCTAGTTAAACTGTTTTCACCGATCGAGGTGGACTCAATCTTTGCTCAACGAGGTCGCATTTCCCAATATTTAGAAAGGACTAAAAGTTTTCTCTGTCGAGATCTTACACCAATGGAGCGACGAAATACGGCTCTCCAGTCCAATAGACCAATGACTTCTCAGCCCACTATTCCTAAATCTGTTCGTAGTCCCGATAGGGTAAATGCACTCGCTAATCCTCCCCCCCGCATAACTGGCCATACACCCACTAACGTCAGTGCACCCGTTATCCCTGCCTCCCAGGTGTCTTTTCATAGTCCCATAACGGTCAGTACACCTGCTATCCCTACCTCCCGAATATCTAGTCATAGGTCCATAAACATCAGTGCACCAGTTAGCCCAACTCTCTTGTTATTGGGACCGTCAAGGCCCGCCGCCCCGTCATCTACTACGATTAATACTAGTCTAAATACATTCTCTGTCCAACGATCTATAAATTCCGCCGCCCCTAACGCGGCAACAAGTTCATTAAGAATGTCGCCAACACCGTCGATAGCGTTTAGGCCGAGTGCTTTCCCAGCACAACCTAGCTCCTCTTTTGACCGTGGGAGTCATATTATTCCCCCGTATAATGCGTTATTGAACACGCCGGGCCCGAACCAAGAAAAATTTAATTTGCACGGCAGTAACTCTAACTGGTATAGTTTTAATTCTAATCGGAGTTGCCGTACAGGACATTCACTGATTAAGAACGCTAGTCCTTACGCGAGCGGCCCTAACACTAATTTTATGTCACCGATTCCCCCTATCAGTTCCTTTACCCATCATCTACCACCCAAACCTGCTAACATCTACATGTCTTCTCACCTCCCCCCATTCCTCCCAAACGCCCCAGCAGCTTATTTTGGTTTACCCTCTCCCCATTTTTCCCTGCCAGAAAGCGAGGCCCCTAGATATCTCAGACCTTATCAGCCATCGATTGTTGGCTACCCGTATGCTAACAGCTTCATACCCGTCAGTACTTATTCCACAAATAATAACGGCCTACAGTTTGTCTACCCACCCTCAAATTCTTTTTTATGAATAACTATAGCCATAGTCCTGTCACTCGAAACACACTAAATGTCATAGTGCTTAATGCCAGGTCCGTTATAAATAAAATGGCTCCACTTCGAGCTATCGCTTTTGAGATGATGCCTGATGTTATATATGCATAACAGAATCTTGGACCCATCCAATCATTTCTGACTCCTCCCTTATCATAGACGATTATGATTTCTATCGTCACGATCGCATTAATAAGCGTGGTGGTGGTTGTCTTCTCTATATAAGAACGTCATTTAGGCACTTTCCGTTTTATCTAAATAGCACGTCCTTCTCTGGAAATTACTGTTTCGCCTCTATTATCCTGTCGCCCCGGCAAAAGGCGATTATCGGTTGCATATATAATCCTCCTAACTCTTCATCTGAAGAAGATGCAAATTTGTGTGAAATGTTCAAGTTTATTTCAGAATCCACTTTTGAAGTTAAAATTATCGCTGGAGATTTTAATTTTCCTGAAATCGACTGGCTTTCAAACTATTGCCCACCTAGATTTCAGCCTTTCCTGGATACCATTAATTTTTCTAACTGGTCTCAACTGGTTAGTTACCCAACAAGACAGAATCATATCCTAGATCTGATTTTCACTAATGGTATTGCCCCTCTCTTCGTTGATTTTAAGCAGGACATCTTCCAAAGTGATCACACATTAATTCACTGTTGCCTTCCGCTTCCTTCTACGGAAAAGGCTAGTGCTAGTCGTACCTATCATGCGTACGACCTCGCAGATATTAGCTCAATCAACAATTTTCTTGACTCATTAGATTGGCAGAGCCTCTCCTCCATTAACGACGCTGCATATCTTTCTGAACTCATGTCGGTCGTTTCTACTAAAATGCTGGAATTTGTGCCCACTAAAATTGCGAAACCCTACACACCAGAATCGACCGTCCCTCATTTTCTTTTGCCCAGACTAAAGAAATTGAGGAGGCAGCTGAAAGATAGATCTACTAGTTCGCTGTCTGTGCATCTAAGGATCGCAGAGATCTTCGAATTAGCGTCAAAGATTCGTCTTGCACGTGACCAGCACAGGGAATCTTGCGCCCTGAGCGAGTCAAACTCTGCAAAATCGGTTGCACAACTGTTTCGCCGTAGGGCCTCGCAAAACGAGGAATTGAAATACCCCCATTGCTTAATGAAAACAAAACATTTGTAGTAGATGAGTCTGATAAGGCTGACTTATTCAATGCTTTCTTTGCGAAGCATTTTACGACAGAATCCGAACCGGTCCCGTCGTTTCAACCATACTCGGACAATACTCTCGGAAACATTGATTTCTCCATAGAATTAATTCGTAAACAGATAATATTTCTAAAAAACTCGCACTCTTCCGGAACTGATGGTATCCCCAATTCAGTTATCAAAAGAGTGTCGACCTTTCCCAAATTACTTAGCCATATATTTTCAGTCTATCTCTTAAATGGTTACTTTCCTGACACTTGGAAGACATCCATTATTCTTCCAGTCTTTAAATCAGGATCTCGTTCAGAAATAAATAACTACCGCGGTGTACATAAAACCCCGGCCCTAGCTAAACTTCTGGAGAAGAT